>PUFA01000354.1:0-600000 GCA_003508835.1 Eonycteris spelaea | reverse complement strand
CCAGCTTGCGGTACTTGTGATGGTTCATCTTCCGCCGGCGGATCTTCAGTACGTTTTTGCACTGTATCCGAGGTGCATCCTGCACCCCCTCGCCCCCCTGCTCGGTCCCTTTCCCCACCTGGGTAGGCGGACACTCGTAGAACTGGGCTGGAGCCACAGTTCCTGGGACCCCGCATCCAGTCTGGGCAGGACGTAGCGGGCAGTCAGCCAGCTCTCCAGGGGGCTGATGGACATCTTCCTGGGAACCAGCATCTCCTCAAATTCCAGCTGAAGCCCTCTGCCAGGGAGGATGGCAACCCCATTTGGGCCTGTTGTCTGTGTGCTATAGCGGGGCCTACAAGCATGGCTGCCCAGCACTCCTGAGACAGGCCAGGTCCGACTGAGGCCTGCAGAGAACAAGACAGCAGTTAATGCCCACGGGCTACACTTGACTTCAGCAGGGCCATCTGGGCCTGACACAACTGAGGAGCAGAACCTCCATCGCAGACAGGAATGACTCGCACCTCATTCCTGGTCTGAACCTCTTCCCCTGTTCTCAGGCCCAGACTTCTCCCTTGAGATGCTTGGATGATGACGGGGGAGTCTGTGTGGCCAGGCCCTCGGCTCCAGCTGCTGAGGCAGAGCAGCTTAACCCCACATTCCTAACCCAGGGATGGGTTGCATCCTGCCCATCTGTCCCCATGGGACCTTACCTGCCTGGGGAACGACCCTGAGCAGCTGAGAAGTCAGTCGCACCAGGAACATGGTCTGTGGGTGACGGTGCCTCGAGGAGCACAGGGAAGCTAGAACACAGGTGCGCGTTGAGGCCACGCGGGAACGCCTGGCAGCGCGGGCAGCAACCCCGGGCAGGCAGGAAGGAGTGGGAACTGCAGTCCTGCTCCGACTCCCGCATGCCGTCACCTCATCATACTCTCCCATCGTGAGGATATTACTTCAAACACCACCCACTCCCTGAAACACCAGACTCGGGCACACGCCCCGCCGCTGCCACTCCCCAGCTGCACGACTCTGGGCAGGTCACCGACCCTCCCAGGGCCTCAGCTTCACCCCGAGGCAACCACCATGTGGTGCGGTGCTGACATACCAACGCACAGAAGGCCGTGACCCCGCGCACCGTGACCGCGGGTGGGTCCCAGGCCACGGAAGGGCGGTCCCCGTCCGGCAGCTCGCTCAGCTGTCAGTGGAACCTGCACGCCGCGGCCGCCCGCCCACTCTCTGCAGACGCGACAAAGGAGACTCAAACGGACCACTCCGCAGCGGCGTTCAGCCACTTCCGGTCCGTTCCAAATCCGGCCCCAGCCTGGCGTGCGGCCGCTCGGCGGTTCCTACGCCCAGCGCCCCCTGGCGCCCTCACGACGCCCGACTCCGAGTCGGTGCAGGCCCCGCCTAGCCCAGAAAGCGGCGGTTTCCGGCCAGAGGAGCTCGCCAGCTCCGCCCTGCCCTACCGAGGCAAGAAAACCACATTTCCCACAATCCCACGGGATGCCCTCTGCGCCTGCGCGGCCCCACCTGCGCCGCCACCCGACCGGGCAGGGGCGGGTCCGCCAAGGCAGGCGGAAGTGGAGTCTCTGGATTGCGGAAGGGATGTTATCCAGGCGACGGAAATGGAGTTTGTGGAGCGACGGAAGCGGCCAGCACTGCTCGCGCCCGCTGGGGCTGGAGGCGGAGGGCCCGGAGCTGCTGAGCTTGCGGGGCCCGGCCCCGACCCCTACCCCTGAGGCCGAGAGTGAAGGTGACTCACAGGCGATGGCAGCCCGGGCTGGGTTCCCGTTCCCGCAGCGCGGACACCAGGAGTGCCGAGCAGGGTGCCGCCGCATCCCCCTGGTTTGGCGGCCTTCTCTCCGCCAGGCCGGATAAGTGGGGGCCTGCGTCTAATGCGGGCTAACTTGTTTTTCACATAGGTGGATTTCCTTTCCTTTTTAAAAGCAAACTCCCAAATGCACCTGTGGTAGGGAAAAATTAGGAACTTAAATTTTTGTCCAAAAATGCAGGCCCGTGGAGGATTAGGTTTGGCTGAGCCCGTTTTGCTACCAAGCCACCACTCATCTCTGGTCCGCAAAGGCCCGTTGTCCGTGCTGGGGCTGGCTGGGACAGACAGGATCCCTAGAATGGACCTGCAGGGACACCTGGTAGGAAAGGGATGGGGAGGACGCAGGTAGATTCCTGTTGGTGACTCTGCCCGTGGCTTGCTTTGCAGGACGGTCTACTAGCCGGTCTGCAGTGGATGGTCGGGCCTGGTCACCCCAGACCCCAAGCTAGCTAAGCAGTACGCGTTGGATACACTAGTAGGAGGGCAGAGCCACCAGCTCCCAGCCTTGTTCTGCAGTGAGGTCACGAGATGATGCTGTATCCTCACCTCCAGAGGGGCTGCTCTGGGTTGCCAAGTAGGGAGGTCTGTGAACATGCCTTCCAGCCCACGCCACTCCCACTGCACGGCTTCGGGTTTTCATGATTTGGTCGTAAGAGCCAGTCACCTGGACCCTAACTGCATACCCCGTCACTCTCACATCTCCTTGGCTGTACTGAGTTCCAGACACCTATGTCCAGGCCCACTGGTACCAGGAAAGCCATATCCAGTTGCCTCCCACTTGCACAGAGGTGCTGATCTGGAGTGAGCAGACACTAGGTGTTTGACAGGCCCCGGCAGCCCTGGATTCTCAGCTCACACAGGACTGAGAAACAGCCCCAAGGCCCACCCTCTGCTCATCTTGCACCCACCTGTCTGTACACTCACGTGTTACCCATCCTGAGGGGGAACACCACCAGCTTGACACACGTGCCATGGGTTCCAAACCAGTGTCTCATGTACAAGCCACTTTATCCCCTTCAAACTTTCCTTTGCCCTCAAGGAAGGAGGCTTTGTCAGAACATTCAGACAGCTCAGGTCCACAAAACCTTGGACAGAAGAGCGGGTGCAAAGGAGCTCAATACAAAATCCAACTTTAATGAGATCAGAGACGGCAGCGCAGACATACCACTAGAACGGGTACTGCGAGCTGTGCACAGTGACAAGCAAGCAGAATGACAAACTACAAATTCTTTAATGTTCCAAATATCCTGAGTAGAGAGAATTGTGTTTAACCACATAAAATGCATATATAGGAAACCTCTATTTAGGAGCTGGTGGCCTGCACTCAGCATCGCACAGATAAAAATATACGACTTTCAACACAGATCTAAATACCTTCACATTTTAAAAATCAGAATTCTCTACACAAGTTTTAAGCTGACAGAATTCAAGTTCTGAGTTTTCATATGCAGCTTTAAACTTGTATTAACACATGTTTATTTACAACGTGGATAGAGAATAAGGGGCTATTAAGGCCATTTTCTCATTGTGAAACACTGCAAAATATGTACATAAGTACAACCTAATATAGGCAAAGGTTCTAGAGTCCTGTTCTTGGATTAGAGTCCTGTTCTTGGTTTAACGTAATTGGTTATCGATATGGGAGTGAAGACAGCCTGTCATTAGCACCAATCCACACCTCCAGGATGTGCATGCCTGCTTCTGCATCGAGCTGCCGCGGGGTGCGGCTGGGGGGACCCTGTGCCGGACGGGTGCGCACTGCGCCCAGGCCAGCCTACAGGGCCCCTTGCTTCCATCTCCAAATTCATCACGAGGTCCAGAATCAACAGCCATTCACAAAGAGCTGCACCGTAGGGCAGTCACGCCGAGGGATGCAGCCGAGGGTGGACGGGCCGCCCTCTGGGCCGCACCTCACCTCCGATGTCTGCTGTGTCCAGGGTGGTCCCGCTCGTAGCGATGGCCCGTGCGCTCGTAAGACCGCGAACGCTCCCGTCGCTGATCTCTGTAGTAGTGACTTTTCTTCTTATATTTTCCAGAATTGTCTGCCCGTTCCCGGGAGCGGCTCCGGGAGTGAGATGAGCTGCGGCCGCGAGGCCTGTGTGGCTTCTGCGCGGGGCACTTGCAGTCCTTGGACTTCCGGTAGCTCCTCACCTTGGAGCCCTTGTAGGGAGCACCACGGGGCGCCTGTCTTGGCGGCGAGTCACTCCGGCTTCGTGAGCGGCTCTGAGACTTGGACCCACCGGATGTCGAGCCGCTGTCGCTCTTCCTGTGAAGCACAGCACCGCCAAGCATGTGACCACCTGCCTGCCCCGGGGAAATGCCCACCCATCCCGGAGAGCCCCCAGCAGCACCTACCTCCTCTTAGGAGAAGCAGACCTCGACGGGGACCTCGAGTAGCTCTGCTCACGGCTCCCGCTCCGGCTCCGGCTCCCTCGGCCCTTTGGCAAGCTGAGGACAGGTAGGGAGTGGTCACACACCTGACGTCACCCTGGCCCGCCACACGGCCTGCTGGGGCACCCGGCACTCACCCGTTCACTGGGCTATCACCCTTGGCTTTCTTCGCGCCCTCCACTTTCCTCCTGGCGTTCTTCACAGACAGGGGGGAAGCCTTGCTCCCTTTAGCTTCTTTGGGGGATTCTGCTGGAATCAGATACCGGAAGTTCAAACCTGACCAATAGGAAACTCATGACAAGGTCAGCTGAGCAAGATGACGTACTTCTGTGGTCTAGTTGCCTTCCTGCTCCCAGCCGCGGACTCTGAACCTAAAGGTACATCTCAAGAGACGCAGGCAGCCACCTGCCCGGCTCACCTTCCCTCGGGGACTGGGGAGGGACATCGTGCTTAACTCTAGAACCTGACGACACAATCTACCACCTTAAATTTATACAGCTTTTCTCAAGAGACAAGCTAACTGGGTAGAAAACAATGAAGACAAATCCCTTTAGGACAGCAGCCCCCGGTGCTCCTCTGAGCATCTGATGCCTGATGCCCTGCGGCAGGGCTGAGGTGGTGATGCTGGCACTGGGGAGCGGCTACAGGTACACATGAAGCTTTGCCCACCCACTGCTCACCTGCTGTGCGGCCCGGTTCCTAACAGGCCACTGACAGGGACCAGTCCACAGTCCAGGTGTTGGGGATCCCTGCTTTAGGAGGCCTGGCCCATTTCAAAGATCTCCAAGTGTCTGCAGTAGACTCGGGGCCTGGCGACTGCTCAGACTAAGTGCAGACGTGACCCAGGAGCGGCCCTGAGGGGAGCAGGGCCACCCCACCGGCAGGGGGCTGACTGCCGCACCTGACACTCACCTGGCTTGGGGGCAGGCGAGAACCCCGCAGTGCTGTCCAGGACCTGCGGGCCGCCGGGCAGCAGGCCCCTGGCTTGTGCCTTTGCCTCTTCGATGGCGTGCTTTCTCTTCTCCACTTCCCCTTCCAGGTGTGTCAGATCAACCTGTAAAGGCCGAACCCACAGACTCAGACCAAATGCTTCTTGTCAAACACAAATGTCCACGTCACATGAAAAATCATGAAAGAACCTTTTTCCTTGTATAAAGCTGCAGGATTTTTAAGCAGATTTCTTGAATTTCTTCTTCAGTCGCTCCAAACACAAGAAACCAATGCGGACGGTTAGGCAACGGGATCTGTAAACACAAAGGTCATCGCCATTATTCCTGTCCTTGTTCCCAGGGCGATAAACACAAGCCCACTGGTCACCAAGAGGGAGGCTTCTTATTGGCACCGAAGAATGTAATTTAAACACCGCCACATTAAAGCTGGCCAGCAGAAAAGGCCGAGCGGAGCCCCCGGCGGCGCGGCACTGACCTCCAGCGTGCGGGCGGCAAGATAAATGCAGGCGCAGGCGATGCTCTCAGGCTGGAACCTCACAAAGACGTCTGTGCGAAGGCTGTCGTTCATGTAATTCCTGAAAACCAAACGCAGAAAGAATTGCAACGCCCCAGGCAGGCCAGGGTAGTGGCTGCATCATCTAGCCGATTTACTACTCCTCTAAGTAGTCTACTGCTAGGACTCAGAGCTACACAGTCCTGTCACTCTCAGGAGTTCAGGGGAAAACATTCTAACTGCTTTTCCTGAATACAGGACAGGAAGACAGGGAAGTTACTAAAAAAATTTTTAAGCTGGCTGAATGTCAGATAACATGTGCTGCTATGAAAGAGAACCAACTTTAACTTTACTTTTCCCTCTCAACTTTTGGGCTGCTCTCATGCAAAGCACAATGCCTCAGAAAGAAAATGTCTACTGTAGGGGTTAAAAAGCATTTGATTAAAGAAATCTAAATGCTCGAAATCCATAGTGCAGAGAAACATGCAAACTCAAACGATGGCTGAGCGCACGGCCGGCCACGGCCTTCCTGAGACAAGTCGTCCTCTTGTGCTCTGGCTCGTCTAAGGCTTGCGGTCACCGCCCGGCCCTTCTTCTCCACGAGAGGGTCCGCTTGGAGAGGGGGAAATGCCCTTGGGTGCATGGGGACACCATGCAGAAGAGGCTCAAGGGCTAAAGGGAGGTCCTCTTCTCAGGCTTATCAAAGAACCGTTTCCAAATTGTCCCATTTCAACAAGGAGTCTTAAAATGAACATTCATAAAATCAGACAAAAGCAACAGAAGACTGCAAGTTTCACCATGATCAGTACATTGGAAAACTTTATCATACTTTAGAAAATATAAAAAACAAGACATTTGCATTTTTTAAAAAATTAAGGATTTTAAAAGGGGCTACATTGAACATTTTGCTTATAAATACATTAGCATTTCATAAACCCAAATCAGACCTCACCATATTAACTTTATCAAGATTGCAAACACAAAGGATTACTTCCACAAGGAAACTGCTGAATGGGTCGTATGTTTACTGCTCCCAACGTATCCCAGTTATGGCAAGCCTCAAGTCAGGGTGCCACCATGGGTGAGCCAAGTCATGCTGTGACCTGACTGACACCTCCCCCCCCACACCCATCTTCACCCTAAGCCCTGGAGAAGGTGACACACACCCACTCAGAGATTTCCCAACAGACCCTACACGTGCTGACCGGGGGGCCGGGGCTCTGGGAGCACGTGCTCCAGGCACCAAGGCCGCCCGAACCAGCGCACTGCAAGTGAACAGCTCACACGTTTGCAAACAAAACTGACAGTGACTTTTTGGTTCTGGTAAAACATTTGTAGTGCTCAAATAGTAACAATATTAATCATTAACTTTTAAGTCCTAAAAACAGTACAAAGTCCTCAAAACATCTATTTAAACTTATTGCTATGTTTGAAATGTTACAATATAAAAGTGTCCATGGAATAGTTTAAAGATGCATACCTTTTATAAAAATGTGTCAACACTTTTTAGCTGCCGGAAAGAGCAACTTGAGAACTTTTGGAAATAACATAATCCCACATTGAAGCCTGAATGCCCATCAGCCAATTGTCACAACTTTCCCTTGAAATTTTTTTAAAAAGAGAGGTATTGCATCTTTATTGCACAGGTACAGCAGTTTTAAAAGGACAAAATTCAAGTCAAGACAGTTATCGACTCTAATGAATACAGTTACCAAGCAGACGGGATTAACAAGCAGCACAGCCGTCAGACACAGCAGCAGTCGGCCGGCCGCACTAACTAGCGTGCGCATACCACCATCTAGAGCCCGCCTTCGGTGGAGAGCCTGCACGGGGTTGGCTGAGGATGCCGCTGTCCCTGCACCAAAGCGCTTGGACAGTAGAGGAGAAGTCTTAGTCACTTACCCTCAGAGGCTACCCTTTGATTGAAAGAGTACAGAAAAGAAAAGTCAAAACAGGTTCTCTATTAGACACAGCACCAGACAATTCAGGCAGCAAGAACCTGACCCCTACAGACTGAGCTCCAGGGGAGAAATTCACAGAGCTCCCAGCACTGAACTGTTACTTCAGGCTTTGTTCCTAGCCCTGCCTGTGAAGTCGGTCCCCAGAACTGCTGACAAGCTTCATAACCCCCTTCTCCCACGGGGCTCGCTCTAATGCACACTTAGAAGCGGTTTCACAGCAGGTATAAGACGGCTGCGTCCACGCTGGCACCTGTGGGAAAGACCCCGACGTGCCAGGTCAACAGTGCCCACAGGGAACCCGCTGACTCGAGGGGCGGGGAGGGTGTGGCCCAGCTTACCGTCACACCAGGGCCCGATATGGGGGGCTGGGTGGCATTTACACGCAGGGACACTGGGCACTCGGACAATTCCAGCCCACAACCACGTCATAGGACCAACTACCCACTGCCCCAGTGCCTCAATCAACACAGTCCTGCATTGCCCTTGCTGGTCTCATAAAACAAGGAAGGTCAACTCACCATGAGGTCTGGACCAGGTGTTGGTTACGCTCACACTCCAACACCTGAAGGTACATAACGATTATCTGGAAGATACGGATCAGGGAGTTATTAGCAAGAACCTCGAGGAGCCGGCATTCAGGTCTCGAGGGCGTCCACGCAGCACACGAGCACCTCACGCTAGACCCCGGGCGGCTCCGGTGCGCAGCCCGGCCGGGGGAGTGTCTGCGGATGGGCCCGCGCCCCGCCGCCGCAGCCAGGCAGGCTGATGACCAAGCTGCTCCCGCAGCGGCCAGTTTGCTTCCTCCTCTTCCACACATTGTCATCAGTGCGGTTAGCCTGCCCTAAACATCTCTGCACCCCAGCCACCGGCCGACACAAAACATGGTGTGAAAACACTCTCAACAAATGAAGACAAGCGCTCACGTCTGTGGTGAATAACGTACCGAGATTCTGAATTAATGCTGGAAAGTCAAGTAAGAGAAGAGATACAGAAAACCCACAGTGAAAAGCAGAGGGAGGCAAAGACGCAAACAGCAATCTTTCTTTCAAAAGAGTTTTGTGTTTAGGCGGAGCATAGGAGCCCAGGCCCTGCGTGGCAGCCGCGCGCCTCGGCTAGAAGTTGCGGCAAAACCGCGTTAGTTCATTTTTACAAGAGGGTCCGGAATTCTTCCAGTTCCCTCGTAAAAGGAAATCAGGCATTAAAGGAAGCAAGTTTAGAAAATCAGCTATTGAAAAAGAAAAATATAAACTGACAGATTCCATTTTGCAAGTTCACTGGTTTTCAAAGTTCAAACTTATGACGTGCCATTTCCAAACTCTTAAAAACATACTATTAAAATGAATAACATGAGAAGGTTAACGATCAAAGGATATTCTCCGATTACAAACATAAACTAGAAAACCAGGTCGGGGACACATTTAATCCTCTTCCGCGTTATCGCTCTGGGCGGGAGCGGCGCAGGGACTCAGGCGCGCTCACAGGCGGCCGGACCTCATACCCACCTTGTGAGGGTGCTTCACGTGGACGCAGAAACCCAGCTCTTTGAGAACTCGTCTTTCCGCCTTTATAATTTGGTTCTTTAAGTTCACGTACTCTTGATCCAATAGTAGAGGTACAGGTTTCCTACAAAGACATCAGGATCACGTAAGGCAAACTCTTTCACATGCTTCGAGCACCTCCACACGTGAGAATCTATGACAAACACAAAAACAGACGTGCTAAGTAAGAAGTTCATGTCATCGCCTTTAGCCAAGAAGACCACGAAGTCTCCCTCACGCCCCCACACTAACCTACTTGCCGCCCTCACTAACCCGCCCCCCACTTCCTCACGGAGAAGCAGCACTCTGGTGTACCCTAAGCACCACCTGCCCGCCCCAGGGTCTCGAGGTCTCACAAGTACTAAATACACTCTGGCTAAAGGTACAAGTTTGTCTGCTGAGGATGAACGAGAATCCAGTGGACACTCATCGTTTAAACAGCCAATGCTGTTTTCCAAAGGAATTCCATTAGCTTTAGGAACATAAAATCTGGGGACAGGTCAAGGCAGCGGTTACCAAGGAGGGAGCAATTCTGCCATCCTGAGGCCACATGGTTGTGTCTGGAGATGTTTTTGGCTATCAGAACTGAAGCAGAAGCTGTTTATGTCTAGTGTACAGCAGCCAAGGATGCTGCTAAGCACCAAACAATGAACAAGATTGTCCCCACAACAAAGACTCAAGCAGCCCAAAATGTCAACAATGCCAAGGATGAGAACCAGCTTTAGAGCACTTGGAAGCCGACTTGGGAAAGCCAGAAAACCAATGCCAGCAAAAGTGTCACCACAGTGCCTAGTCCTTATGTGGTCCCGTCATCATACGTCTGCTAGACACCCCCTGGCCACCGGACGCTCTTCTGGGCACAAGTTTAAAAACCTCACACCCTGAATTAAGTTTCAGAAACATTAGTGTAACTTGACCATAAAAACATGGAAGCATTTAAAACGATCTGATAAAAACTCACCTTTTCTCTCTCAGATGTCGAAGGCGATGAAACACGTTCATGACATCCCGTATGCGTCTTGGAGCCTCTTCTATTTTGGAGGCCAGGTGAACGCAGGCCATTGACACATGCTGAAAGGTAAGCATTACCACACGTAGATGTCTGTTCCATCCTGACGGTGTCCAACAGCTTTAGAAGGGGGATTAGCAGCAAAGAGGAGGTATGCCCAGAGAAAAGGCCACCAGGGAGACACCACTCACAGTACAAGGGGCTTCCCTACCCCTGATGCAGCGCTCTGAGCAACCCCGCAAAACAACAAACCCAGGTTTGCTCTCGACGTATTTTTGTAGACGAGAAACACAGTGGACCCTTACCTCCATGGAATGCTTCACAAAGGACTTGGTGTAAAAGAACCGCTGGAATAACACCTGCCCAGTAGCCATAGCCACCTAGAAAAAGAAGGATTTCCGGCAGTTTTAAACGCACAACTCGAGAGTTTCGTGGAATTCCTGACACTGAACTGAAAACTAAGACGTTTTACACGTCCACAGAGACTCTTCGTGCCCGTTGCCTCGCCTCCCTGACCACTGCGGCGGGCCGGTAGCGGTGAAGCGCTGGGCCGGGTCCCGGGCGGGGTCAAGGTCGGGGTGGGGTGGGCGCCGGGCGGGCCCTGCCGCCAACAAAGGACTCGGCTGCCTTCCCCGGCGCTGGCGCGGCGGTTACCTCGGCCAAGGCTCGCGGCTGCGCTCACCTGCGGTAGGCGGAGCAGGATGCCGGCCGCCTGGATGAGCTCGCAACCCACCACGCGGAGGTCGGTCTCCGTGTCGGTGTCGAGGCCGCTCGACATGGACGGCGTGAAGCGGAGCTTGTCGTCAGGCAGGAGACAGTTCTCCAAGGTGATGAGCACTCCGGAGTACAGCCGGTCCCCGATCAGCACCCCTTGCGACCCAGGGGCTGCGCTCCCCGAGCCCGGGGTGCCAGCCGCTGCCGCTGGGGCCCCCGGTCCCGGAGCCCCGGCCGCGGCCGTGACTGCCGTCGCAGCCGCTGTAGCCGCCGCCATTTTGTGCCGCCGACTCCTCTTCGGGCTCCTTCCCGACAGGGCGGCTTCTCGCGACGCTCTACGGCCGGGACCGCCCCGCCCAGCCGCGTGTCATTGGTTTGACCTGCGGGCGGCCCAGCGCCTTCTTGCCACGATTGGCTGTGAGACCTGCCCGTCAGCGCCTGGCTTACCCGGCGCGAACCGGCGTGGGCGGAGGAAGGCTTGTTACCCAGGGGAACCGCGGCGCCCCGGCGACGCCGCGGTCTGGACCTTAACCCGGAATCACTAGCTGCTAGGTGCTGCCCCAGGCCTTCCGCTGCGTCTGCACTTTCCTCACAAAGAGCCTGGAGCTCGCGACACCTGCAGCACAGCGCCCAGGCTCCTTGGGCGGGGAGGGGGGGCGATGTCTGGCTGACCCCAAGGGGTTCGCGGATGGCACGCTGGGCACGACGATCCGCCCCCAGGGCGCAGTGGTCGGTGGCTGTTCTTCCACTGAATTGCGCCCCACGAAACTAATGGGAGTCTAGTGGTCCAGGGCTTGAGTGGAAGAGTGAGGCCTCGGAGGCCCCCTGGGAGGTGGTCTAGAGTGTCAACGTTGATGACAGGCCTTAACCCAGATCGGAATGGGACGGGCGTGCGGAAGGAAGCCACCCACACACTCGTGTGGTGGGGAGAGCCCCCACCCTTAACTTCCTCTTCCCCTCGACATGGTGCCGCCTCCATTTTCTTCCGGCCAGGCGGGGCTGCAACGTTCCGGAATTGCAGTCTCCCCCCCCACTCCAATAAATTCTTATTGCTAAGGGAATATATGGCTGGCTTTTTGTTTACATTCGGCGCATGTGGGGTCGCCCAGGATCCAGACAAGACTCCCGCAGCTCCAGGGCTGGGAGCAAACGGCCGTGGCGCCCACAGAGCCACCTAAGCTCGCTGCTTTCTCCCTGGCTTGGGGGCTGAAGTTTTCTCCAGGATCCCATCTTCTGCTCTTTGCGTTCTGAAGAGTTCTGGGCTTTATTCGGGATCCGTTTAGAGGGCTCTTTTTCTTTTTGTCTGAATTAATACTGGCAGCTGTCGTCATTACTTTCCAGTCTTTAGTGAGTCCAGGTTTGGGTGCAGATATTAACCTTTTCTTTAGAATTGAGCCCACAGGAGAGAGTAGCTGCAACGTTGAACTCGATGTTTCTGCAAGACCCATAGCAGCACAGAAAAGGCATGAGTTCCTCCAGGGATGGGGGCAGGAGCGGAGGAGGCTGGGAAACCTTGGGCACCAGTAGTAAAGGGCTTGGACTTAATCCTGCAAGCAGCCGGGAGCCATCAAGCGGTTTGTGCATTTATGAACCCCTCCTGACTCCACTGACTCTCCATTCCTCATCCGTTATACCAGCGCTCTCCACTTTAGTAACTGCCAGCTTTTGATGGTTTTTAAGTCACCTGACAGCAGTGCTGCTAACACTTCTGTAGCAGAGGAGCAGACACAGTATTAGTTATCTGTTGTTACACTTCACCCAAACTTTCAGTAGGGATAGTGCCCATGTGAGAATGATGGAAAAGGTGGGATTTCCTCTTGTCCGGAAACCACAGGAAACAGCTTGTTTGCCCTGCCTGGGCTCCTTGTCCATCCCCTACACAGCAAGTGGCCAGATAGGTAAAAGTCAGGGCCAGGCCTGGAGCTGGGAACAGTGGTTGGAGAGGGAGTGGGTGCTGGGGCCAGCCCACACTTGTTTGCCATATCCCCACCATCCTTTACTGATGAAAAAGGCAGCTGCACACACGCAGCGAAGAGCTTTGTATCCTCCACCCTGTTGCCCATTCAACGGCTACTTACTGATGAGCGATGTGCATTGAGCACCTTGTGCACATTAGCCAGGTGCAACGAAAAAGCTGAACAAGACTCATCCCCAGGGCCTTCAAATGTTTCTGGTCTACTTAGTGGCTGTCATCAGACACAGTGACAAGGACTGGGCGTCTTAGGAAGCCAGTGCAGTAATTGGAACCAGAAGAGATGTTGGATAGCAGTGACAATGGTGAAAAGTGGACATTCAAGAGCTCACCAGGCAGTAGATGGCCACAATTTGATTGGCCATGTACGGTTGGAAGTGAGTGCTGAGTCGGAGGAAGGAACCCAAATGACCCCCAAGGGACTGCTGGCAAAGGATGCAGGGTGGTGTCGCCACAGTACCCAGCATGGGAGCATGAGGAGTAGGGAAGGTGGGCACTCAGTTTGGGTAGACAGGTGTGCACTGCCAGCTAGATGCGGGAGTCATCAGCAAGCACTGTGCGCTTATGTGGCACTGAACAGCATTCCTGGCAGATGGTATGAGTGGAGGGCAGGGCCCTGGGGGGCAGTGGGAAGGGAATATGTGGTCTCTGAGGGAAGGGTCCAGAGCTGACAATATCCATTGGGTTTGGTCCACAAGACAGCTTTGGGCCAACCCAATGCCAGGGGCCTAGAGCAGAGACCAGAGCAAAGCCAAGAGGGGCTCAAAATACAAATGAGTGAGGCCAAGGTTGGAACTAGCTCCACAGGGCAAAGGTGACATGGCCCAGAAGAGCCACCCTGCCTGCTGCCCCTCCTGGGCTGGGGAGGGAGGGAGGGAAGCAGGAGGGAAACTGAGGCTGGCACTCAGACTGGCAGAAGAGCTGAATCATGGAGTCCTTGCTGGGAAGGCTAAATGGGTAGAGAGCAAAGTCAGGCACAGGTGGGGCCAGACTGGGGCTGGGGGGCCTGGGTGCCGGATGGGACACCCACACGGCCCAGCAAGGAGCCTGAGTGCCGAGTCCTGGTGCAAACCGCCCTCTCGCAGCGAGGATCTGAGGTTCCAAGAGGATGCTCAGGCTCACCTGTCCCTCACCCTGGCCGCCTCTTTCGGCAGATGGCTGTGGGCACCAGGCATGCGAGGCAGAGTGTACCTAAGGAGTTTGCTTGATGCCAGAGAACACGACTCATAAACGCTGACCACCACACACTTTATTTGCACAATCTTTATGTCCAGTCTGTGCCAACGAGGGAAGGCAGGACCTTTCCTCTCACACTGTTACTGAAATGTTAACACAATTGCAGATCAACCCTGGCAGTGATTCTCAGTCCTTCTATAGTTAGATTGTCCTAAGACACTCAGCAACAAAGGGCAAGTGGTGTCACGGTCCCCTCAGTGGTACTGTACCACTCTGGAAAATATGCCTTCAGGTTCCTTCCCGTCCCCAAAGCAGCAGCAAAACCTTCTTGTCGCCTCCTTTTGGCCAAAGCAGCCAAAGATTTAAAAGTCTTTGGTTCGTAGATGGCGAGATCCGCGAGCACTTTCCTGTTAAGCTCCACTTGGCACTGTGAAGAAGATGAGCCAGTGTGAGCCCCAGGCCTCCCTGGAGGCAGCTGGCACTGCAGCACTCCTGCTGGGCAGTCTCCGCCCTCATAGGACCCAGAGCTGCCCAGGGAGGTGAGAGGGGCAGGGCAGGGGGTGGGAGTGCTGAATCCCATCGAGCAGGAGTCTGGAGGACGAGTGTGGACAAAGAAGGGAGGGCGTCCCTGCAGGAGGTGACGTGGGAGAGGAGGCTGGCATCCCGTCCTGATGTCTGGAAGCCAAGTACCCTGTTTAGGGTCAATGGTCACCACCGAGACAGAACTAGGGACTGCTGGCCTGGTGTGACCCTTTAAGTCAGGTCAGAAGACAACATCACATTTCCCACTTACAAATGATGAAACGACAGAACAGGCACGTAAGGCACAAGCAGAGGAAACGGAGCAAACTGGGTGTTCCCAGTCCTTGCAAGGGAGACACAACACGTCATCCGCCGAGGGAAACCGCGTGACTCCAGAGTCGAGGAACCCTGCGGGGCTGAGGCGCAGAGGAAAGGCAGGCAGTCGCCACGAATGAAAGGCAGCTGTGTAGAAGGGGCGGCGCCTGTCCTGCTCCCCGGGTGAAGCCCCTCTCCTGAGCCTCAGCTCACTATCAGCAAATTGAGAATGTCACGTCTACACTTACCCTGAGGACCTCTGTAAAGTACCAAAGAGGACCTGGTACCAGGCAGAGGCACAGCAGCCACTCCCCTTAACTTATGAAGAAAACACGTAAATGTACACACAAGCTGAGGAACTGGCTTCACACCAGATGAAAGTTACCGAGACTTTGTGACACGTGCTTATTAAATCTGTCCCAAGACATTTCTCTTCTTAATTTTATTAAAATTATGGCGTGACATCAGTTAATAAAATTGTTTCAAGTGTACAATTCGATGTCGCCTGTACGTTGCATTGTGTCTGCACCACCCAAGTTAAATTTTTTTCTGTCACAATATATTTGAACCCCTTCCTTTTTGACTGTAGGAGTTTCAGCTTTATCTGCTGCCTCATCAGATCTCATTCAATGTAAAAAAACTTCAACGCTAAAGCCAAGTTTTTCTCTCTGTCTCCCTAGATAGGGAAACGCCAGGACCGTTTTGTTCCCCCATGCCCATTTCTCAATTCTGCCACCATCAAGGCAAGGGCGAGTCTGCGAACTTGCCAGAACTCCACCAGAGAGCGAGAGCCGCGTCAGGATGCTGCCAGTCGCTGCCGTGCTGCCGGACCTGCCAGCTGGGCTGGCTTCTCAGCAGGACACCGTCCGCACCCTTACCTTGATTAGGCCGACGATGAAAGCTGGGTACTTCAGGCCGTGCTCCTGAGAGGCGGCTGAAATCCGATTAATCCAGAGCTGTGACAAGAAAACACAAGAAAACAGATGCCAAAGAACCACATATATGTTATGTCCACCTCCAGAAGCGGTTCTGACTGAATTAAAAGGTTTTCTGTAAAATAAACAGACAAGTGTTTTCTACTCAGGAGCACAGGCGCACAGCAGCGAGCCCAGCTGAGCTCTTAAGTGCCAGCTTTTTTCTAGACTAGCAGTGACAAGTTTTAAGGTGCCAAAAATATGAAGATGAGAAGAGACTGGAGCAAACAGCTCAGGATCCATGCGTGGGTCACGAGAGCTGCTTGCTGAGGTGAGCGCCACCATGTGTGGTGAAAAACTCAAGCGGGAAGGGGGGGGGACACGACACCATCTTAAAGGAAGAGCAGGGCGGGGGCTCAGAGGAGCGGCAGGGTCTGTTCCAGGCGCAGGGGCGATCTGAACACTGCAAGGAAACCAGGGCTAGTGGATAAACTGGGAAAGATGGGGACAGGGGCAAGGGGGTGTCCAAGGGGGACTGTCTAAGCCATTCCTTACTCGAGGTGAAGACAGTACTCAAGTTCACTTTCCTCCTTTGTTCAAACAGATTGCTGACCCCGCCCCCCCAGTGTTTCTGCTCAGAAGGTGCAAGGGGGCCTGAGAACGTGCATTTCTAGCAAGTTCCCAGTGAGGCTGCTGCTGCACAGGGACCTCACCCTGAGAACCTCTGCTGTCTGCAGCAGCAAACACGCGTGTGCCACCGGACACAACTGTTTGCGAGCATTCGACCTGACCAGATCCCTGCGCGGGCCTAGGACACTGCACCACCTCCACCGCGCTGAGAAAAGGGGAGGCAGGAACAGCAGCGCTGGGACCTGACCGCCCGTCCCGAGGCCTACCTGTCTGACCTTAAAGGATCAGAACTACCCCCGTGTTCATCCAGCAATTCTCACAGTGTTGCTGATCCGCACCCTGGGCTCGTTTAAAACGCGACAGAAAGGTGCCCCCCCCCCGAAACTTACATCCCCGTGGGGCGGGGGTCGAGCAATAAACAACTAACGCGGTCATACCTGCGCTACCTTCACGAGGGTGCGGGAAGCCCGGGGCGGGGAGCCGGCCTGCCGCACTGCGCACGAACCCGCAAGCGGGAGCGGATGAGCGAGGGGGCGGGGGTCGGAGAAGAGACCAGAGCGACTACGCCGGCTGGGTCGCCTCTCCCTACAGTGCGAAGGGAAGCCCCACGCGGTCTCACGCGGAGGGAGGCGCGGTGTGCGGGGCAGACGCGAGAGTGGTGGCTGCGCGAAGCGGGGAGGCGGGCGAGGAGGTGGGCGGTGGCGACGAGCACACGCGGGCCCGGACAACCGGCTCCCGCTCGCGGTAGGCTGTGAGGCGTGAGGAAGAGAAACCGAGGCGCCGAAGGCGGTGCTGAGGCTCCCGACCCGGCGCGTGGAGGGCGGGGAAGCCGCTGCCCGCGCCCGCGCCGGCGGTCCCGGGACGAGGGGCGGGCTCGCCGGGGACCCGGGGCCACGCTTACCGTCCTCATGATCCTCTTCTTCAGTCTCCGGGCTTTCGTGCATTTCACAAATGCTCTCGTCACAGCCCTAACGGCCAGCCGGTAGCACCGGTTCTTCCTTCCCCGGAAGTGCTAGGTTAAGAGAGGGGAAAGGAGGGTTGTCGGCGGGGCCCGCGGGCTCCCCGGGCCGCGGGGCGCAGGGGCCGCGGGGCGCGCGCGGCCGACTCACCCGCGCGTGCTTCAGCACCTCCTGGACCCGCCAATAGCGGTCGGTAAGGCGGCTCCGCAGCCAGAGCGGCGCCGTGAGGAAGACCATGGCGCCCCGGGCAGGCGACTCCGCTCGGTGACATACGCGCCGCGCCGGCTGGGCGCTTCCGGGTCAGCAGCCCGCCGGGGACCCCGGGCACCGCCCCCTACCGTGCGCATGCTCGTGCGCGGCGGGCTCCGGGGGGCGCGAGGCCTCCTGGGGCTGTGGGCGTGGCCGGACGGGGCGCAGCGGGCAGGTGGACGGATACTAGCCCGTGGGCCAGACGGGGGCGCTGCGCTCAGCCGCTGCGGGGCAGAAGCGCCGACGCAGGCGTTGGCCAGGAGCACGTGGGCTGCAGCGGGAGAGAGCCGGGCACGGGGGCCGCAGGCCATGCGAGTCTGTCTCGTGAAATTCCCGGAATAGGCGGATCCACACTCCCCAAATCCATGGGGGCGGGAGGTAGAGAGTGGCTGACAGTGGGTTCGGGTTTCCTTGGGGTCATGGTGGCGTAATGTGAAAACCTTAAATGCCGCGGAATTGTAGCCTTTAGAGTGCTTAAACTGGTAAATTTTATATTATGCGTATTTACAGCAATAAAAGAATAATGAAGAGGGAAGGCAGAAAGGAAGTGTGCAATGTCTTTGTAACTTTTGATTTGGATATCATTTTAAGTTACAGAAAAGTTGCAAGACTAGTTCAAGGAAGTCCCTGATAGCTTTACCCAAATGCATCAACTGTTTATGTTTTGCTCCATTTTTTAAGTCATTCTCTATAAATGTTAACCACATTAGCGAAGTTTTTCTGGACCATTTGAAAGGAAGTTGGAGATAATCTGAACACCACACAGTGTATTTACTAAGAACGAGGACGTTTACGAACCACAGTACAATGATCAAAATCAGGAAATTTAACATTAAAACAATACTGTTGTCTAGGCTACAGTCCATATTCCAATTTACCCCACTCTCATTCTTGTGCATCTGCTCTCTCCATCTTAATAAAAGGTCCACCACATACCACCTCCGGCCCAAGGCTCCTTGGGAGCCATTGTTCTCTTTCCCTTTCCCAGCCCCCCACTTCCAGCCCATCAGCAAGTCCAGGGTGCTCCAGCCACAGCATCATACCAGTTCGCTCTGCTTCTACCTCCACCGCTATGGCCACCATCTCACTGGTCTCCCTGTGCCTTCCTTCCCCAGGTGCAGTGCACTCTCCACTTGGCAGGCTCCATGAGCCCAGCAGACTGTGTCACACGGGCATACAGTCCCTAAAGGCTTCCCATGGCCCTGGGAGTAAAGCCCATGCCCTTCCGTGGCCCAGGGCAGAATTTGCCATGAATATTTTCACTTTTGAAAGTTGAAATCTATCCCATACATTTTTGTTGCAGAAAAACTATCCTTTTAGATTGAATAATGGCAATAATATTCTGCCATGATGCAGAGGGGGGCAGCCACAGACCGCTGCCGTGTTTCAGCCGTGCAGCAGTTTTCATTTATGGAGATGGCTGAGTGACAACAGGGAGAGACTGATGCCATTGAAAGATTTTTACCACAGTTGCCAAGAGGAGGGGACACACCAGGCCCTGCAGGGCCATGGTGGGGACCAGTGTGTCAGTGTCGAGACAGGAGCAAAGAGGAGAAGGCTCAAACCAGAGCCTTTATATGGGTTCTAGTGAGAAAGGCCAGGCAGGGCAGGGGAACTGCTCAGAACCAGCTCATTTGACAATCTCCGCGGGCCTCGGTGCAGGGGGCTGTATCTAGTTGTCTAGTACCCGGCCTGGTGGTTTAGGGCAACCGTCAGCCAGGTGGAATGCGAGAGAGAAAGCTCAGAGTGCGGGCTCTGGATCCAGGGGAGTTGTGAACAATTGTCGCTATTCGGCCTTGTAATTAATGGATGCGAACAGGCAAGTCCTGAATCTAGGAAAACACAGGAAGAACACCGCCATCTACGGAGAGCAGCTGAGGGTGGTACCCCTGCAGAACACAAACAAAGAGGAGACCATGAGGTTTTGGTCAGATCTGTGACCTCGATTTAGTCTTCCGGCCAGAGTATGGAGAAGGCTGCAGCCGCAGGGGTGACACACACCCCTGGGAGTCAGTGGGGTGGTCTCAGGTCCGGCCATAGGCCCATTGCTGGGGCTTGAGCCACTGTCCCCTTCTCCAACAAAAACGTCCACCCAGGCAGGCAGTCTCAGTCCAGAGGAGAGGAGCCTGGCACACTCCCAAGGCTGCGGGAGCCAGGAGCCGTCTGTCCTGCTCTGGCTGTGCGGGCTCAGGGCCCCCGGGACTGCGTGCCCCTAGGAATCCTTCTGCTCTCTGCAAAGGGTGGGCAGTCCCTGGAGCAGGCCCCCTTCAGACACCAGGTCCTGGGCCACCTCGCCCCACTGCGTTCTCAGGGTGAGGCTGGCCCCTCGGCTTAGCAAAAGCTCTGTGGTGGGGCCGCAGCCCCGCTCTGTGGCAAGGTGCAGTGGTGTCTTGTGGAGCCAGCCTGCAGCGTTGACCTGTGCACCCCTGTCCAGGAGGTGGCTGGCAACTTCCACGTGGCCTCCCCGAGCAGCGTGGTGCAGGGGTGTTAGGCCCAGTGAGTCTCGAGCATCCAGCTCAGCTCCCCGGGCCACCAGGAGCTGGACAGCAGGCAGGTGTCCACCAGCTGCAGCCCTGTGCAGGGCAGAGCGGCTGTGCCTGTCCTTGAGGCTTGGGTCTGCCCCGTGGTCAAGCAGCAACTCCATGTCCTGGAGGATGAAGGGAGGACAAAGGCAGGGGCCAGCCCTGGCCCTGGCAGGTGAGGGGCTGGGGCAGCTGTGCCATTTACCTGACCCAGACCTTATCTGACCTAGGTTACCTAACAGCCTCTTTCTAAACACTGCTTCCCCATTTGTCAGTGAGCCAGCACCTGTGGCACCCTGGAGGGGCTCTGATTAGAGACTTCCACTTGTCATCCTAATCATCCTTAGATCAAGTCCAAGACTTGTGCAGCCACTGGCTTCTCCTCCCCACTGTCTTGGGGCTACCTGGACTCAAGCGCATGCCTGGTGCTAATAAATATTTGTTGCTGCGAAGTCCGGCTGCTCCCAGCCCTCACCCCAGGCTTCCATGAGAGGTTACAGTCGGCCTGCACTTAGGGCCCTGGCGGCCGCTCCTCCGCCCTCCTCCCTCCCTCCAGCCTTGGCGGGAGTGCGCGACCCGCTCCCGCTGACCCGCGCTGCAGACGAGGGCTGGCTCCCCTCCTCCCTCCCAGTCCCTTCGCGGGCCTGGCCAGGACGTACCTGCCGGCGGCCCAAACCCGCAGCAATGCCGAGCGCCGTGGTCCCCAGGCCGTCCCGGGCGTCCACCCGCGCACCGCACGCCAGCAGGAGGCGCAGCGCCGCCGCGCGCCCGGCCGCGGCCGCCACGAGCAGGGCGCCGTCCAGGGCCGCGCCGCCGCGCGCCGCCAGCAGCTCGAGCACCGGCAGCCGGCCGCCCGCTGCCGCCCAGTGCACCGCCGTCCAGCCGCGCGCGTCCTCGGCATCGGGGCCCACGCCCGGCGCGTGCATCAGGCGCCCGGCCAGCAGCGTGCGGCCCAGCGCGGCCGCCCAGTGCAGCGGCGTGAGGCCGGCCCTGGAGCGCGCCGTCGCCAGGGCCCCGCGCCGCAGCAGCAGCTCCGCCACCTCCGAGTGCCATCCGCCAGGCGGCCTCGTGCAGCGGCGTGCGCCCCGCGCCGTCGGCGGCTCCGGCCGAGGCCCCGCGCTGCAGCAGGAACCGCACCAGGGGCACGTGGCCGCGCAGCACGGCCACGTGGAGCGGGGTCTCCCCGTGCGGTCCCTGCTGGGCGGGTGAGGGCTGCTTGGGCGGTGCGGAGCTAAACCCCCCCACCACATCCTGCCCCCCTGCTGGGTAAAGGGACCCCTACCCCGTCCTGTCCTGGGACTCACCTCTCCTCCACGCTGGCCCCGTGCCGCAGCAGCTGTGTTGTCAGGCCCAGGTGACCCCTCCTCACGGCCTGCAGCAGGTGTCCCCGGAATGTGGGGTGCCTGGCCCCTCTGTCCCTGCTCCGGGGGCCTCCTCGGAGCCCAGCTCCATCCACCTGAGCTCCTGCTCTGCCCCTGCCTCTGCTGGGTCCTGCTTCCCCAGCTCTGAGCCCCCAGAGTCCATCTGGAAAAAAACAGGAATCCCACATGGATGCTAGGAGCCCCTGACCAACAGGGACCCCTTGGGAACCAGGCTGCCACCTAGGCTTGGCTCTCGGTTACCCCCAGAGGGAGTCTGCCCAAGGACAGTGTCCTGTGGCTGGAGTCCTCTCCAGGCAGACCCTGGCCCATCCACAGCCAGGGGGCACCCTCAAGAAACTCCCGAAGGCCTGGCAGTGGGGGTGACTTCTGGGGATGGGGGGGTGGAAGGCTAGAGCTGCAGTTGCCCCTGAGCCTCCTGGGCAAGGCTAAGGGCCGTGTCTCCCCACTGTTTACCCAGCAACCACAGGGGCCCTGCATGGCGGCCATGGCCTCTGCCCCAGTACCTGTCTGCCCCTGCCAACTGCCAGAGGCCTGGGGCTTGGCCCCCCTCCCAGGAGACAAAGGCCAGGCATGCAGGAACACGCCCATGGACTGCAGCGCCTCCAAGGTGCACGGCCTTAGATGGCCAGACTCACCACCCCCTCAGGCACACACCTGCTTTCCCATGAGTCTCTCCTCAGGCCCTGCTCCTCACCCCCACTGCAGATGGGTCACCTGGATTCTGGGGCCGTGGCGCAGCATGGGCCAGGGTGAGGCCCTGGCCCTGCCTCCCCGTCCCCCAATCCCTGGAGAAGGCCACCTGTCTAGAACCCTGGCGGAAGAAGGAAGTGTGGCCAGTCCTGCCGCCTAGCCCCTTCGGCTGCTGCTTGTGACTCTCCACCAGGAGGCACCACAGCTTTGGAGCTGTGGCTCCCACTCCAGACCCCTCCAGCCCCAACCCCCCAACCGTTGGCGTCCAGGGATGAAGAGTCCTGAGGGCCCCACCCTGCCAGGGGCAACACAGCCTTGGCCTCTCCCCACCTCAGGGCAGCCTTCCAGGCACCAGATCCAAGGAGTGAGTCTCCGGACAAGGGGCCGAGGGACCCAGCCCCATAAGCCTCGGTCACTCTGCTCAGATGTCACCTCCCCAGAGGGGCCCTCCAGCTTGACCACCAATCTGAACCAACCTTGTCCCCGCCCATTTTATGTTTTTCGTAGCACTTATTACTCCAGGAAGGTGTCTATTTAATTTCAGATGTCTGCCTTTGTCTTCTGGAATGAAGGCACCGTGAGGGCACGTCACACAGGCTGGCAGATTCCGCCAGTAAACAGGCTAGCACTCTGGGTGGGTTCAGACACTTTACTGCTCAAGTAGCTGGGAAAAGCGAGGGCAGCAAAGGTGTCAGCTCCCTGTGTCCCCCATCCTGCAGGATGACACTGAAGAGTGGGCCAGATGACAGGTGGCATGGGAGCACAGGGGCACCCCGTGGCTGAGCGTCCACCTCTGCGCTGCAGCTGCACCCTGGGGGCCCCGGCGGAAGGTCTCATACCCCAGCAGAGCCAGAGAAGCCCAGGAACTGCCCTCTGACAGCCTTCCCGAGGGCAGAAGGCCGTGGGAACCAGCTGTGTGCCAGTTTTCCCAGTCGTCCCGAGGCCTGAGATGCCGCAGCTTGCTCCCTGGCTTCTGAGGCTCTGTGCCAGGCTGTCGGGACCCACTCAGAGCCGCCCCCTGCAGAGCAGAGGCCTCTGTTGGCCTCACTCCCCACCAAGTGCACAGAGCTTAGAGCCCAGCCTGGCACACAGTGGGAGCTCTTGAATGTTGAATGAGCCACCTGCGGAGGGGGTGGGGCTTAGAAAGGAAGCAAAACAGATGTCCTCGGGGGTCTGAACTCTCTCCAAATGTTACTGTTCACAACATTTGTTACCCTAAATCCACTCTCTGGCTAAATAAGCTGCTGCTATAAGATCTTGGCAAGTGTGTGCCCGTGAAGCCGTTGAATAGTGTATGGGTCTGGCAACAGGGCGCGGTGTGAGCTGCAGGGGAGCCTCAGCTATTGTCCTGACTGGGGGCCTATCTCGGGCGTGTGTTCCTTAAAGGAGCCCTGCTATCGCTGCCATCGGCCCCCATTCATACGTGTGGGGAGGTCGGCCCCCATTCATACGTGTGGGGAGGCGGGTGGTGAGCCTGAGAGGCCTGGAACATATCAGAAGAAAAAGTTGGAGGGGACAGGTGACTGCAGAGAAGGTGTGAAAGGGAGACACTGGTGTCCGACTCCGCATGGCCTTCTTCACAGACAACCTTCTCTTTAAGTGTCAACTCGTTATTTTAAATGCTATACATTATGCGAGGAAACCCTGCGCGTCTCCGTATTAAGAGTCCTTTAGTGATATTTGGAGACAGCAGTTGGGGTTTTCAGAGGGACAGGGAATTTTCTCCCCACACCTGAAATAACGGAATACGAGCGCCCACTGTTTTCAGGACGGACTGATTCTGACACAAAGGATGCCTGCCATGGCCGCCGCTGTTACGGAGGGCCTACTGTGTGCTGGCCCCACACTGAGTGTTTCACATGCATTGCCCTCGTGTCCTCTCAGCAGCCCCAGAATGTAGGCACCCAGTGTCTTCCCTGCTTTATTTTTATTTTATTATTATTTTGTAATACCCACAGCATCTGGTCTTCCTAGGTGGTCTCCCATCCAAGTACTAGCCAGGCCCAACCCTGCTTAGCTTCCGAGATCAGACAAGATCAGGCCCGTTCAGGGTGGCATCGCCATAGATTTCCTGTTTTTTCGAGGCTGAGAGGGGCCAGGTGTGGCGATGAGGGGACCAGCAGGAGCTAGGGCTGGGAAGTGCGGTGGGTGGTGACCACTATGTGACAACTACTGATGTGGCAGTCGTCAGAGTCAAGACCTATGAAGCGAATTCATTGTGTGGGGGAGCTGGAAGGGGGAGAGAGCGGGACCAGGAGGGAGGAGGGCCTAGTGCCAGGCCTTAGGGACAGCTGTGCAAGCCCTGACCAGCGCACACAGAGCTGGCTAGGGGGACTGGCCAGGGCCAGAGCTGTGGTCGCCTGGCAGAGAGAGGCCCAGCCTGGCAGTGGGGTAACTGAGGCAGGGGCGTGGTCCTGGAGACCGATGGTCAGGGCTGGACCTACCTCGGCCAGGGTCCTGCCCTCCAGCTGGGTCCATTACGTGACTGCTTGGGTACGAGCCGGGATCTGACCTAGGGACCTGGGGCTGACCCTGGTGTCCTCAGGCCTGTCGTCTGACTACCGATGGGAGCTACCAGGCCCACTGCCTGTGAGAGCATGAGTGAGCAGGGAAGGGAGACAGAGGAGGATGAAGGAGGGAGTGTTTCAGACACCGCACCCATGCTGCCCCAAAGGCTTCCTGACCACCAGGCGTCGGCCCGGATGTCAGCAGGGTGGGCAGGCCTGGCTGCCCAAGGCCTCGGGCCCCTGCTGCTGCCCAGCCGGGTTCTGGCAGGCCTCCTGCTCCACCTGCTGCTGCCTGCGGCCGTGTTTCTGCTGGTGTTGCTGCCGGCAGCCGCCCCTGTCTACCTGGGATTCCTGTGCCACTCAAAGGTGAGTAGGTAGGGGCACTGGCCCCTACCGACGTGGGTAGGGGCACTGGCCGGGGCCATTGGGGAGTGGGGTCCTGTAGAAGTTCAGGGCCCTGGGCCTGAAGGTGAATCTGCCCTCCTCTGGCATGGTCCCCTGGTCCCCAGAGACACATGTGGTCGCGTCAATAGCCCTTCTCTGCCAAACCCTCCCCCACTGGCTGCAGGGAAAGAAGGGCTTTTGTTTACCACCGAGGGGACAGCTCTCTACTCTCCCCTGAGGCTTCCCAGCCTTGTACCAGGCAGAGGCCACCGGGGCCTGGACAGATGGGCAGGGTGGAAGGAGTAGAAGATGAGGAAATTATCAAATTTCACCATTCCACAGCCCTTCCAGTCCTCGTCCCTTCATACATTGCTTGTCACCCGCTCCTCCTGCCCTGGTTTCCCGTGTAGAATGGGCTAGGTCTGGGGCAGGGAAGGTGTAGGCAGATAAGCCCCCGTATCCCTTTTCTGTAGGCATAAAGCAGGGAGGGGGACTCAGCACGGGGCCACAGAAGAGAAGGTGACGCCAGCTGATGATACCCACAGGTCGGGGCTTAGGTCAGATGCCAGCACAGGGAAGCGGGAATCGCGCAGTGGGGACGAGGCGGAGGGGTGGGAATTCTGAGCCTCCCCTTAAGGGCTCCTACTCTGGGCATTTACCGCTTGGGTCCGCGTCTCCCATTCTTGGCTCAGAACTTCAGGACCCACATTGGCCCCAAGACTCCCAGCTCCGCCAGACCTCAGGCCCGCCCCCCTCCACGCCTGGCCCCTGGCAGTCCGTCTCCAGGCCCCGTCCCGTCCCAGGCCACTTTCTTCTAGACTCCGCCCCAACTGACCGCCCACTCCACCCGAGTCCGCCGGCTCACTGTCCCGCGTCCTCGCGGCCCACCCCGGTGCCCTGGCCCCTGGCCGCCCGGGCCCCGCCCCTCACGAAGCCCGCCCCGCCTGCAGGTGCACCCGGCGCCCCGCCCCGCGTGCCGCGCGCTGCTGTCGGACCGCAGCTCCGCGGCGCTCGTGGTGTTGGGCTTCCTCTCGCTGCCTCCGTTGCTGGTGCTCGCCTCGGCCGCCCGCGCCCGCCTGGCCCGACGCCTCCGCTCGCTGCTGCCGCCCCCCACTTGGACCCCCGGGCCCCGTCACCACCTCGACGGGCAGGAGCAGCTCTGTGCCTGGGTGTGATCCCCAGAGGCCCTCCAAAGGACCCGAGACCTCCAATCCAGGGAGGCCCCCGAACTCCCCCCGGAATCCCCATAAGGTAGCCCCAGGCCGGCGAGCTCGAGGTCTGCGTTCGTGTCCATCCAGCCGGAGAAATCGCGGGCGTGTGCCTCAGGGCTCGTGCGCAGTGCTCCGAGTGGCCGCGAGATGGCACCCGCCTCCCTCGGACCGGCGTTGGCCCTTCCCCAACGCCGCAGGCACCGCTGCTGCAGCCAGGCTGGGAAGCGCCCCGGAGGAGGGGTGGCTTTCGGAGAAGGGGCGCCTGGCCAGGCTTAGAGAAGGCGGCCTTCCTGCCTCCTGCCACTGTGGCCGCCCTGAGCTCCTGATCCCTCAAAAAGGGCCGCCCCTGCGGGCCTCCAGCGACTTCAGAAGTATTGACACCTCCGCACGCCACTGGCCGGCGCGCAGGTTTCCAGAAGGTCGGCAGTGGCCTCCAGCACCAGGGCTGGCAGGGCTCAGCCTGTGGCCAGGGTTAACGCTGAGACAGGCGCCAGAGTAAGGGTTGTGCTCTCTCTAGAGAACTTCGCGCTCTTCCCTGTCTTTCTCCTGCTGTGCTTTGGGCATGTTTTCAGTTGTGGATGTGTGTGCCTAACGCTCCATTCGCTGTGTGTGCGCAGTGCGTCTGGTGACTCACGTAGTCCATCGGTTCTGGAGGATTCCCAGCTATCAGCTCATCAGTTCTGCCTCTCACTCACTGCACCTATTCTTCCTTGAGAACACCTGTTAATGCTTTTCCTTTTCCTTCCACATCGATTCATCTCTGTTTTGTGTTCCATCTCATTGTCTCTCTGTGCTGCATCTGGGCAATTCCTTCATCTCCTTCTTCCAGTTCACTAATTCATCTGTTGATTAACTCATTGATTTAATTTTAAATTATTATAGTGTACCTAAAAATTATACTTGCTTTTTCAAATCTGATCATTTTTAAAGGCCTCTTGGTAGCATGCTCAATCTTTGGACTCTAGCTTCAATTTTTGGAACATTTCACATAGTTATTTTATATTCTGTACCTAAGAATTCCAACTTTTTAGTCTTGGGGAGGATCTCTAAATTTGTTGTGTTGTTTCTGCTGATTCTCACTATAGCATATCTTTGAATGTTTGCTAATTGTTCGTTGTCAGCCACACCTGTGAAAATTCTGAAGCTGCGTGGGGCCCAGCGAGGTCGGCCTTTGGGAGGCACCCCAGCCCGACTGTCCCCTAGGGGCCTGGCTTGGTAACTGCAGCGCGGTGCCCACGCTGGCTTCCCTGCCTGCGGTGTGGCTCTTCCCGCCCTGTGCCCAGGGAACCCTCTGCTTTCCGTCTGTTTTCCGGCATCATCCTGGGTTTTCTGCTCCTTATCCTCCTGTTTGTTTATTAACATCAGTGTTTAGTTTTGGGGGGTCTTTGGCTGCATTTACTTCCTTGTAAGCCCAGCAGTGTATTAAAAATGTGTGCTGCTTGTAATTCGCCCAGAGTCTACTTGTAGCTGAAAGGCCTCGTGAAGGATCTGGCCGGCAGGACTCCGCCTGGGACCAGCAAGGTCAGGGCCCAGGTGTGCTCAAAGATCAGAGCTTAGGGTTCAGGCTATGACTAGGGTCAGGGCTCATTCCATGGCCTTGAGCAGAGCCCGGTGTGTAGCTGGCTGTGGCCCAGCAGGAGTCCGCCCGGTTTTCCAGTCGTCTGTGCCCAGCTCTGATGCCGGTCTCAGCAGACCACCTGGCCAATCGCCCAGCTGCAAGGAAAGCTTCCCCGGGCCAAGGCCTCTTCCCCCCCCCGCCTGGGGCTGGGCAGGCCATGGCCAGACTTGAGGACGAGGACTCTCCTGAGGATCCGCCTGGCCCTGGAGTCATCAAAACAACCAGCTGGGCCTGGTAGGGGTGGGGAGCCGAGGTGGAGAGCTCAGCTGCCCAGCCCAAGGGCTCCTAAGGTGTGTCTCAGCATCCCACAGAAGTCCTGCCTCAGCCCAGCTCTGCCTCTCCTGCTCACACACCTATGTGTGTGTGGGTGGGAGGTTCGCAGGAGGGGCCTAGGGGTCTGTGTGCTGCGGGCTGGGGGCTGAGGGAGAAGGAGGGCCTCGGTGGTGTCCTAGGTGGTCTTCCTTCTGGACAGGCTCCTGGCAAGGGGGAGGGGGCCTGGGCGGGGTGGAGGCCAGCCCCAGCCCTTCAGCCACAGGCTCTCCCTCCTCAAGGCCTGTCATTCGGACACCCTTTCCCCGCTTCATCCTCCTCCCTGGGCTGGATCCCGCAAAATCTCTGCCCCTAAACCTTTTCCCAGCATGGAGCCCACGACAGAAGCCCTCTTCTTGGGCCTTAACCCCCCAGGCCCAGGCCCCAACCTGATGGTTTCCCTCCCCAAGAGCCCCCTCAACCCCAGGCTGGAACGGCCCAGTTGCACACCCTAAGGACCTCGGAGTGCTGGCCTTGCCCTAGCCACCCATCCAGGGGCCCAAACTTCTCAGGGAGCAGATGCTGGATTACTGGGTTGCCAGGCAGAGGCCTCCCCCGGAGCACCCAGGTGCCCAGGCCCCTGCCCTGTAGACTGTGTCAACCGTGGGGGCCTCCACGCACCTGTGTGTGCACGTGTCTCTACACGTTTGTGCATTGTGTGTGTGTGTGTGTGCAGGTGCGTCCATGTGCTGTAGGGGGCTTCCGTGCACCTGTGTATGCACATGAGTGCGTGTGTGCGCATTTGTGCATCATGTGCATGTTTGGACTTGTACGTGCATCTTTCCTGTCTGTCTCCCCTCAAGCCCTGGGTGGGGCGTTGTCCCAACACCACAAGCCTGGAGACTCTGCCAGGTTTCCTGACCTGCCCAAGGTCATTTATTCATTCACAAAGTATTTCCAGGGAGCTCAAGCATCTGCAGGCACGCCCTCAGACAGCGGTGAGCAGCTAGGAGGGGTTTGGGGGACTTGGCCTGTTCCAGTTCTGGAGTGTGGGACCACCCAGGTGTGTAGGCCAGGCAAGGGCGCTGGGCAGGAACTGAGTTGGGGTGGGTAGATTGGGTAGCAAACAGGCAGAGCCTAGTGCTGGCTCCGAGGTCTAAAGCCCCTCTGCCCCTTGGTCCCACTCCCACCTCGGGGGAGTCCCCACCAAGCTGTTGACACAGGTCTGTCCATCCTTGCTCTCTCCTTCCCCATGCAAGCCTGTCTGGACCTTGACTGGGCTGGGGCAGGGTGCTACAGTCACCTCCCTGTTACAGAAGGTGCCAGCAGAGGGAAGCAAAGCTGGTGTCCCACCTCGGGAGGACACCAGTGTCAGTTCCCTGCGCAGGCAGGCTGAAAACCCAAAAGCTTCGTGGGTGCCTGCCTTCCTCTGGCCTTCCAGCCCTGCACACCAAGCTCTACCTCTGCCCGTGGCTACCAGGCGTGTCCTTGGAGGCCCAGTATCAGCCCTACTCTTCCCCTGCCCATACTCCTGGCCCTTGCCTGCCCCATGGAGGCCCTACAGCCATGCCCACCCACCCTTTCTGCCCCTCAGGCCTCCTGACTGCCCCCTGGCCTGACAGAGCCCCTGCCCTCCATGGGGAAAACAAGTAGACAAGCACCTTTGCAAGCCATCAATGCACGTTCCCCTTCTAGCCTGGCAGTGCTGGGAGAACAGAGGGCTCCGCCCAGTGACTGTGTGTCCCCACTACAGAACATAGCATGTGGCCAGGCCCAGCGCAGATATGATGAATGAATGCAGACAAGGTGGTGCCCACCCAATGCCCAGGCTGCCCACCCACCAGCTGTCTTCCTTGCCACCCTGGCAGGGCCACTGGATAAGGGTTTGCTTTGGGGCCACAGGGTGCAGGCTTGGGCCCCTGGGGAGTAAGATACTAGGACCTGCAGACCCCCCAGGACCAGTCCTCAGGCCCTGGCAAGTCCCCTGACCACAAACAGGCAGGTTGAGTCTAGAAGAATGTGTGGGTGGGGCAGCTGGGTGGGTGGTGTGACGGGGCCTCTGGGCCCTGTTGCTCTCAGCTGCCCCCTCCCTCTGTCTCACCCGTTCTAGGAGTGGAGTAGGGGGCCTTGGCTTACCCCTGCCCTCATGGGCCTGTGGCAGCCACCTCCCCCTTCCCGTTTCTGTCCCTCCCCACAATGTCTGCGGGGTACATGTGCGAGATACCAACAATGAGAATGAGCAGCAGAGGGAGTCCCTGGCTAGAAGGCCGGGCCCAGCCCATCTGCCCCTCAGGCCCTGAAAAGGCCAGAGACTGGGGTCAGGGGTGGGGTGGGAGGCCCAGGAGCTGCCCTTTTCCTTGGGGTCAACATGACCACAGTGAGCTGGGGACAAAAGGCCCTTATTCTCTTCAGAGGCCTGGAGTGTGCGGGGGAGGGAGAGTACAAGGACGGGGGGGGGGGTGGTGCCTGCGGAGAGCAGCGTCCCTGGGCTTCCAGGAACCCCCTCCACCTGCCCGTGGACAGACAGGCGGAGTGGGCCAGCTCCGGGAAGTGATGCACAGGGGACTCCTAACTGGGCCAGGCCATGGGGGGCAGGGCCAGACTGCTCCTTCCTCCTGGTGCCCAGGACGCCAGGATCAAGCTGGGGCTGGGATGCGGGAAGCGGGGGGTGAGGGGGTGGGGGGGGAGGAGACGCCTGGGACCAGGGCTTCTGTCTTCTGCCTGTTCCCCTTCAGAGGGGAGCTTTCCGGGCCATTATGCTTGCGCTTCCTCTGGCATCTGCCTGGAGTACAGGCCTGGCCCTGACCCCACACCCTGGGGACTGTCTGCCATGTCTTCCCTGGGGGTGGTGATGGACACTGGAACGAGACTTGCAGTGGTGCTGGCAGCAGGGTGGTGGGCAGGAGCAGCACCAAGGGAGGCAGGGTGCCTTGGGTTGGGGCAGGTGACAGCCCAGTGTGAGCGGCAGAGGTGGTGGGGCAGAGCTGAGCAGGAACCCCTGGCCAGGGCAGGTGGCGGAACTCAGGCCAGGGTGGGTAGAGGCCCCAGCTGACAACAGAGACTGGGTCCCATCCTGTCCCTTCTCCCTCTGACGGAGACGCTGTGGCGCGGAGGGCGGCTGCTTCCTTGAGGGCCTGCATCACAGCTGAGAAGACCCACTCAGTTTTTCCAGAAGGGACGGAAAGTTCCCCGTCAACCCAGCAGCACAGGCCTTGGTGTGACTGTGGGTCCGCCCGCAGGCAGGAGTGGGGTACGAGCTGGGAAGCTGCTGCCTTGGTGCGGGGGACCTACCACAGCCCAGCTCCTGCCGCAGGCCGGTGGGCGCCCCGAGGGACGGAGGAGGAACCCAGGGGTGTTCGCACGTGTGTCGGCAGTGTGCCACCCCGGGCTGGGGCTGCGGCTGCCTGACAGCGGTCTCCCCTCGCAGCCCCTCCTCCGCCAAGGCCGCCTTGGTGCGCCTTTCGTGCTGGGGGTTGGGGACCAAGCGGGGTCCCTCTGGGCACACGCCCGGGGCCTGGGCCCCGAGCCTCCTGCTCCCCCCCACAGGGCTCAGGCGGGAGCACCAGCAGTTCCCGGTCCCTGCCGCGGCCCGAGGTCTGTGGAGCCGAGCCAGCGTGGCCTCTGCCAAGATTCCCGGGGCGGGGTGGGGGCGGCAGGGACACAGCTCTTCGCGTGTTCCTGCTCCGGCTCCTCAGGCTCAGCCGAGCCGCTTCCTTTTTTAGGCAAAGTGGAGCTCGGCCTGCCTCGCGGCTGCCCAGCCAGCCGGCGTCTCACCTGCCAGGAAGAGGAAGGAACACCACTGAGTCCCATCCGTCCTCCTCCCAGAGCACCCTCTGGGGAGGGTGGCGAGGGAGGGGACATCCTGGCGGATGCCCCCCCCCCGCCCCGAGCTGCACAGAGAGGAGTGGCTGGAGAGGGCAGTGGTGCCCCACAGGAAGGTGTCTGAGGAGTAGGGGTCGAGGCTCTCCTGGGCCTCAGCTCCCACCCAGGGACACTGCCCCGCCCCGCCTAAGGGCAGGAAATCTGCCCCTTGGGATGCCCCCTGCCTCCAGCTGCCTCAGGTCTGGCTCAGCCAAGGTCCCAGGACACAGGACACACCAGTGAGGCCCCTCCAGAGGGGCTCACATGAGTGGCAAGGGTCTGTCCTCAGTCCTAGTGTTTGACCTCAGCCCAGGCCTGGGCCCCTGGAGCAGGGTATATGGAAACAGCAAAAGGCCTGCCATGGTCGCCCTGGACAGGGCCTGAGCCGGCCATCCCCAGCTCCCAGGCCTCTTCCGCCGGGAAGTCAGGGTGGTGGGAGTTTTGTGTTTCTCAGGAAACCCCTTCAAATGTCTCAGGCTTCTGTCCTACGGCCAAACGCCTTGCGTCCTTTCTAAGTTCAGCCCCTCCAATCCCTGTTGGTCAGTCCCTGGGACACAGGTCCCAGCCCCCAGACACCTCCCCCCTCCCAAGCCCTGCGGTTGAGGCCAGGGCTGGGCCTAGTCGGTGGTTCGTTGTTCTTGGTGTCGCCCCCACCTTCTCACACCCCCTGGGTCCTCTTGGGCCGGGCCTCAGGGACACCCAATCCAGCGGAGACATGGGCGGTGGACCTGGGATGACCACCTTGGTGGCTCCGTGTCCAAGCATGTCGGGGCAGGGGGCAGGGCACACCATGCAGCCTCACGGCCGAATGGGGAGACTGTGGTGTCTCTGTGCATACATGGCCACGAGTGTGTGTCGCTGTCGCATCTCGATAAGCGCTGTGTGTTGCCGCGCGTCCCGGTCCCTCCATGCGCCCCCCTCACCCCCCGCCCGCGGAGTCTGCGTCTGGGCACGCGGCTCAGAGAGCAGACCGGGGCGGGGCGTCATGCGGGGCGGGGCCCCGACGGCGGGGTTTCCAGGGGGCGGGGCCCTGGTCCGGCCGGTGCGGAGGCCGGAGTTGCCGCCCAGGAGCAGCGAGCGAACGGCCAGCGGACGCCGAGCGCCCCGCGTCCCGTCGCGCGAGATGCTGCCCTGGACGGCGCTGGGCCTGGCCCTGAGCCTGCGGCTGGCGCTGGCGAGGAGCGGCGCGGAGCGCGGTGAGTGCGGCGCAGCGCGAGGCCGGGCTCCGGCGCCCCCTGCAGTCCCCGCTGCCCGCGCGCGGCCGGCGCTCTTCTCCCGCGGCGGCGGGTGGGCGGCGGCCCGCAGGGTGCCCCACCCACCTGTGGCGGGAGGGCCCAGGTGCCCCAGGCGGCTGGACCAAGCGCAGGGACGTGGAGGCAGCCGTCTGCCCCGTCGGCATCTCTGCCGCAGCGTGGGGCCTGGACGGGAGGGGGAGGTGTCCGTCGGGGAGGCGGTCCCTACCTCCGTTTCCCTCTCCTTGGAATGACCCTAAGAAGAGGGATGACAGGAAGGTTGGAGTCGCCCACTGGATTGGGGAAAACCAAGGCCCCAAGGCCCAGACCAGAATTGAGACACCCCAGGGCATGGCCCGTGGTGCAGGAACCCATCCGTCCCCCCCTCCCCGCTCAGGGGTACCGGTCAGGAAGGGGGAGGCCCGGGAGGTGGTGGTCGGCCCCTCAGTCTCCGGCATCAGGTAACTTGCTTCCTGGGTCCAGATGGAGCAGAGGATGGGGAACAGAGAGATGACATCACCCACACGTGGGGTTAAGACTCCAGCCTGGCCCTCTGGGCTGTGGGAGGGGCCGCAGTGCTGTCTCCCCCACCCGCCCACCCTGTCCCTGCAGCTGCTTTGCACCCCCTCCCCTATGTCCCACCTGTTGCCTTACCTAGAAGCTGGGCTCTGTGGCTGAAGTCCAGGCTGGGGGAGCAGCCCCTCCCGGCCCAGTGGGGCCACTTGTCACTCCTGCAGACGGGTCAGGCCCCTTGGCCCAGCCTGTGTGCCAGCTGCTGAGGAGAGAGTGTGGGGACTCCCGGGGGTAGCTCTCCTTCACAGCTGGGATGTGAGCCCAGAGAGCACCACAGCAAGTGGCTAGGGTGCAGAGCTGGGACCCACTGAGAGTGTGGGCCTCTCGTGGGCTCAGCACACCTCTGCCCTCAGGCGCCACTCCCAGGACCTTAGGGTGGGACTGAGCGGCTTTCAGGGCCTACGGCCAGCTCAGGGAAAGCTCAGGTCCTGGGGGTTCCGCCCTGGGTGTAGGGCTGTCTGGCGGCCACCACCTGGGGCTGAACCCTCCCTGTCTCCCCCAGGTCCCCCGGCGTCAGCCCCTCAGGGGGACCTGCTGTTTCTGTTGGACAGCTCGGCCAGCGTGTCTCACTACGAGTTCTCCCGAGTTCGGGAGTTTTTGGGGCAACTGGTAGCACAGCTGCCCCTGGGCCCTGGGGCCCTGAGTGCCAGCCTGGTGCACGTCAGCAGCCGGCCCCACGCCGAGTTCCCCTTCAGCCAGCACCGCTCAGGTGCAGCTGTCCAGGACGCCATACGTGCAGCGGCCCAGCGCATGGGGGACACCAACACTGGCCTGGCGCTGGCACACGCCAAGGAACAGCTGTTTGCTGAGGCGGCAGGTGCCCGGCCGGGGGTGCCCAAGGTCCTGGTGTGGGTGACAGATGGCGGCTCCAGCGACCCTGTGGGGCCCCCCATGCAGGAATTGAAGGACCTGGGCGTCACCGTCTTCATTGTCAGCACGGGCCGTGGCAACTTCCTGGAGTTGTCAGCCGCCGCCTCGGCCCCTGCGGAGAAGCACCTGCACTTTGTGGATGTGGACGACCTGCACATCATCACTCAGGAGCTGAGCGCCTCCATTGTCGGTAGGGGGATGACAGGGTCTGGGGACTCCGGGGAAGGTCCAGGAAGAGAGCTGGCGTGGGACTGGGGGACCTCGTGTGTCTGGAGCAGGGTCCAGGGCCCAGGGACTGTGCTGCTCTCCAGGGATTCCTCAGGGAGGTGACCACTGCGTGCCCCACCTGCTGGGCTGTGGAGGCACACGGGCCAGGCCTGTGTAGACAACTCCAGGGGTCTCTCTGCTGCCGGGTTGTGGGCCCCACGGAGCAGGGACAGAGGCTGCACCGGGGGGATGTGGCTCCATGGAGAGGAAGAGGACAGAGGTTCCGAGCCCGAGGACTCTGCGGGTGGGCAGCATGTGCTCCTGTCTGCACGCCGGGGCCCGCCATGCTTGGAGAGGGAGCCAGGTCAGGAGGGGTCGGCCAGCCCCCCATAGAGCAGGGGGAGGACAGCTACATGGCTTTGAACCCCCAGGGTCTGCACTGCAGACGGTGTTGGGGATTGCTGGAGAGGAGGCTGGACCAGGGAGGGCCTGCTGCAACCCCCTAGACTTTCTTCTGTACCCCTGACCCAATCACCCCCACAGGGGGAGGAGTTGGAAACAAAGGGCCTGGTCCCTGACATCACCTGCTGTAGCCCACTGAAAAGAGCCACGAACCCCAGGGTCCCTTCCAAGGTTGTGCCTATGGGTTACTCATCCCCCCGAAACCGGAAGGGGTTGGTCTGTGGGCTGTAGAGGGAGAGTGCTCCGAAGACTTCCTCCAGGGACACCTGGCCCCTGGTTGCCCCAGGTCAATCACTGTAGCTGAGCCTGCAAGGGACACAGGAGGAAAAGCAAGCACTTGGACAGGAAAAACGGAGGCTGCAGAGCAGTCAAGTCCGGGTGAGGGGCTCCAGGGACTGGGAGTGGGTCTGAGTGTGGGCGGTGGGCAGGAGAGTGAGTGCCAGCAGGGCCGGCCCTTGGGGCACCCAGCATTACAGAAGGAAGCATTAGGATAGGACCAGCTTAACCGTGCCAGGCATGTATCAGCCATACCTATCTGCATGATCACTCAGATGGTTCAGGAGTAATGCATGTTTAGGGGTTCCAATTTGGGAGGGGTTACACTCTCCTGAGACATGAGGCAGGCAGCATCCCCAACCCCAAGTCCAGCTGCTCCTGGAGTTGGCATGTCCCACTGCCCTGCAGGGCTGTGTCCCATCTCCTGGCTGCACCGGTAGCAGGCCTTTGCCTTGACTCTCCAGAGCTAAGCTGCCCCCAGACCCTGTGCTGGCCACTTGGGCTGGGTCAGGGGCTGGTGCTCTGTTCTCAGACACCACCTTGGGCCCTGCCACCCTGGGGGCCCTTGTCTAGGACTGGGTGGGGAATGGCTGAGGTAGCTTCCCACTGGTCTGGGTTTGGGGCTGAGGCAAGCAGGGTAGCTCCTGATGGGGCGAGAAATAGGGGTGCTGTATGCCTGTCCTTCCCCCAGCCCCATAGTTCTGCGTATTAGCATCTGCTGGGCGTAGTTGAGGCTGGCCTGGCTCCCAGCACTCCTGTTCCCTGTATCTCCCTGGTGGGTGGACCCTACCCCTGCCTCGGATCTCAGGGTCCTCCCTGAGTCCGCAGTCAGGGCCCCAGGCCTGGGCGTGAGGAGGCGACCTTGGTTCCCTGATCTGCGCCCCCCCCCCCCCCCCCCCCCCCGCAGACGCGATGCGGCCGCAGCAGCTCCGTGCCTCTGAGGTTACATCCAGAGGCTTTCGCCTGGCCTGGCCACCCCTGTTGACGGCTGACTCGGGCTACTACGTGTTGGAGCTCGCACCCAGCTCCGAGCCAGGGACCGCGCGACGCCAGCAGCTGCCGGGGAACACCACGGGCTGGGCCTGGACAGGCCTAGACCCCAACACGGTCTACGACGTGGCGCTGGTGCCGGAGTCCAACGTGCGCCTCGTGAAGCCGCAGCACCTGCGGGTGCGCACGCTGCCGGGTGAGGCTGGGCGCGGGCGCGCGCGCGGTTGGGCCAGGCCGGGAGCGGCGCGGGGTGAAACGCGGGGGCGCGGAGTGAGCGGCGAGGCGTGGCCCCCACCCACTCACGGGCGCTTCCCCTCCAGAGTCGGCCGGGCCGGAGGAGGCCTGGCCGGAGGAAGCCGGACCGGAGCGCATCGTCATCTCGCACGCCAGGCCGCGCAGCCTGCGCGTGAGCTGGACCCCGGCGCTGGGCCCGGCCGCCGCGCTCGGCTACCACGTGCAGTTCGGGCCGCTGCGTGGCGGCGCGGCGCAGCGCGTGGAGGTGCCCGCGGGCCGCAACAGCACCACGCTGCAGGGCCTGGCGCCCGGCACCGCCTACCTGGTGACCGTGACGGCGGCCTTCCTCTCCGGCCGCGAGAGGGCGCTGTCGGCCAAAGCCTGCACGCCCGAGAGCGCGCGCAGCCGCGTCCCGCGCCCCCCGCCGCCGCCGGGGGCGGGGGGCCGGGGCCCGTGACTGGCCGCCCTTGCCACTCGAGGGCCCCTTCTCCCGAACCTGGAGGGAGAGGCGCCCGCAGCCGAAAACAGGGTCTTGTCCTGGGGGTTTGGGGTGCGGGCTGGGCCTTTGCCCCGCGGCGACTCCGCGTGACCCCCTAGTCGGCTCCTTGCCCCGTCGCGTCGCCTGCCGTCAAGGGCCCTCCGACCGCGGCTCTGGCAGCAGCGCTCGCCACCGCGACTCCCTCCCGGGCCTGGCCCGGAGTGGTCATTTGGTGGTGTCCCTTGGGCAGGATTTAAGGGGGAGATGGATAGGGAGTCTGGGGCGGGGTGAGAACATCGGACCAGGATTGGCCCCAGCCCAGGACCAGAGCGCGGCCGACCGGCTGGACCTCCCCTGTGAGAAGGGCCCGACCCTCTGGTGGCAGGAACCGGCGTCGTCTGAGGGAGCTTGGTCCAGCTGGCCACTCAGGTCCGGGATGTTGACAGATGGTGGATAGGGCAAAGGGAGGAGCTGACTCCGGCTGGGTCCCAAGGGTTCCTGAGGAGACAGGGCGTGGCAGAGGGCCGGGAGGCTGACGGCGGGGTCTGCGGCTGGTGAGAGGAAGGGGTCTTCACAGCATGCTCGGCTGGTGCAGGGGCAGGGCCTGCCCAGGGACGGTGGCCCTGCCTTCCTGCCCAGGACCCTGCTGGGCCCACTACAGACATCTTCTGGGAGGACCAGAGCCTGGCACTCCTGACCCTGGTGGGGACCTCCCCTTGCTTCTGGGTGGGGACTTCCATGCCTGGGGTGGGAATTAGCAGGGCCCCCTGGGTCGGTTCACCCCAGTGATGCTCTGCATCTTCTCATCCCCTCCTGTCGCAATTTACTATCCTGGGACCACCAGCCGAGTCCCAGCGGCAGGCAGCAGGCCGTCCCTCAGCCACCAGGCCCCCCCCCCCCCGCCTCTCCCTACTAACGCCCTGCACTTTAAAATAAAGTAAGCCAGCTGGGAACGAGCTGCCCAGTGTCCTTGCCGTGTGTGCTGTCTTGTCAGAGCCCAGCCCCCGAGAGGGCTGGGCTGGGGACCCATGGTGGGTCCGCCATGCTGGGGAAGAGGAGGGGCGCCTCCTGCGCCCCCCTCCCGGTGCCCCGCCTCTTCAGAGGGCCCTGGCAGGTGTCTGAGAGCCGGATCCCTGGGGACAAAGGCCGGCCTCTGCGTGGCTGCACCCACCACAGCCTGGGACGCCCTCTGCTGGCAAGGCGATGTCTTCAAACGCCCCTTGGCTTCTCGGGACCCAGGGTTCTCGGTCCACCACTGAGGCCTGGCTGCGGAAGAGGGAGGGTGTGTGCGTGTCTGCTGTGTTGTGTACGTGTGGTGTATGAATGTCCGTGTTGTGTGTGTCTGTCTGCATATGTCTGTTGTGTGTGCATGCACGTCTGTGTGTGCATGTGTCACATGTTCATGTGTCTGTTGTGTCTGTGCATGTGTCGGTGTGTGCGTTTGTGTGTGTGCATGTGTCTGTGTGCGTTTGTGTGTGTGTGTGCATGTGTCTGTGTGCGTTTGTGTGTGTCTGTGTGCATGTGTCTGTGTGTGCGTTTGTGTGTGTGTGTCTGTGTGCGTGTGTCTGTGTGTGCGTTTGTGTGTGTGTCTGTGTGCGTGTGTCTGTGTGTGCGTTTGTGTGTGTGTCTGTGTGCGTGTGTCTGTGTGTGCATTTGTGTGTGTGTCAGTGTGCATGTGTCTGTGTGTGCGTTTGTGTGTGTCTGTGTGCGTGTGTCTGTGTGTGCGTTTGTGTGTGTCTGTGTGCGTGTGTCTGTGTGTGCGTTTGTGTCTGTGTGTGCGTTTGTGTGTGTCTGTGTGCGTGTGTCTGTGTGTTGTGTCTGTGTGTGTCTGTGTGCATGTGTCTGTGTGTGTGTGCATGTCTGTGTGTGCGTTTGTGTGTGTCTGTGTGCATGTGTCTGTGTGCATGTCTGTGTGTGCGTTTGTGTGTGTGTCTGTGTGCGTGTGTCTGTGTGTGCGTTTGTGTGTGTGTCTGTGTGCGTGTGTCTGTGTGTGCATTTGTGTGTGTGTGTGTCAGTGTGCATGTGTCTGTGTGTGCGTTTGTGTGTGTCTGTGTGCGTGTGTCTGTGTGTGCGTTTGTGTGTGTCTGTGTGCGTGTGTCTGTGTGTGCGTTTGTGTGTGTCTGTGTGCGTGTGTCTGTGTGTGCGTTTGTGTGTGTCTGTGCGTGTGTCTGTGTGTGCGTTTGTGTGTGTCTGTGTGCGTGTGTCTGTGTGTGCGTTTGTGTGTGTCTGTGTGCGTGTGTCTGTGTGTGCGTTTGTGTCTGTGTGTGCGTTTGTGTGTGTCTGTGTGCGTGTGTCTGTGTGTGTGTCTGTGTGTGTCTGTGTGCATGTGTCTGTGTGTCTGTGTGTGTGTGTCTGTTGTGCGTTTGTGTGTGTCTGTGTGCATGTGTCTGTGTGTGCGTTTGTGTGTTGTGTGTGTGTGTGTGTGCGTTTGTGCATGTGTCTGCGTCATGTGGTGCGTCTTTGGGCTGCAGCATCACGTGCTCCGTGCCAGGCCCTTGGCGTTTGTGGGGCCTGCTGAGTGCCCGCGCAGGCTTTGCATGCGTGATGCTGGCATGAGAGACGAAGGCGCCCACACCGCCTGCGTGAGCAGAACGAACAGAAGGGGGAGGGGCTGAGGTGGTGGGTCCGGTCCCGGGGGCAGATGGCAGTGCCTGGCCAGGCCAGACTTGGTTGGGGGACCCACTGCTAGCTGGATGTTGGGTTTCTCCTCCAGGCCCCCCACCCGTGGAGTGAGGCCCCGGGAGCGCAGGTTCCTGCCTGTGGTCAGCAGGCAGCTCCGGGGCGGAGCCTCCCATGACCCCAGCAGCTGCCCTGTCCTGAGACTGAGGCTGTGAACAGCAGGACCCCAGGCCACACGACCAGTGAGGCGAGGCATCTTCCGGCCTGGGCCTGGGCCGGACCTGCCCCAAGGGGCAGACTTCCTGCCCTGCAAGCCGGTCCCCCATACTGACCCCTTCCATACTGAGCTCCTGCCTGCTCTAGCAGCTCAGCCACTCACTCCAGACAATCTGAGTGACAGACCCCTTCCCCTAAACTTGCTAAACCCCATAGGGAAAAGCTGCTGAAGATGAGCCACCTGCAAGAGGCTCCCCCCCCCCCCCCGCCGCCGCCCACGAGTGCTGAATGGGAGGCCAGAGCCTGAGCCACGTCTGGGAAGTCTCGAGAAACCTGTTCTGCTTTGGTCCGTTCGCCCTGCCCTGAAGCGCCACTGTCCCCTCTGGGTTGGAGCCCTGAGGGACATCTGTCAGGACTGACAGCCACTGACACTCATCAAGCAGCCTGGGGCTGCTCCATGGCCCTGACAACTTGACAGGCTGTGCCCGCCTTGCTTCTGCTCCAGGAGGTCGTGGTGCACGCAGCGGGCAGGCGTGGCTGGGGCTGGCAGGGTGCTGGCCCCTGGGAGGGACCCCCAGGAGGCGGCTCCAGCAGCGTGGGGGGTTGCCCACGGGAAGCTGCTGTCACATCGCTGCGGGTTCTGATTTGAGGAATCCAGATGTTCACCAAGGCCTCAGGTTCACCCGGCCTCCCTGGGACCTCGGGGCTGGGGGCTGGGCTCCCCACCTTCACAAGCCTGTGGGCAAGAGCTGTCTGCAGGGGCGGGATAGCGGCTGGGGTCTGGAGCCCAAGGTCTCTGGGAAATGGAGTGTCGCCAGTGGGTGGTGCAGCCAGCTCAGGACTCTGGCCAGCAGGAGCTGTTTCCATGGCGACAGCCCCTAAGCGAGGGACACACCCGTCCTCATAGCCTCCTGCTGGGGAGCGGGGACAGTTTAGGAAAATGGAAACTCAAGTGCAACAGCTGTGTGTCTGTTGCTTTTGTTCTGGGATAAAAAGTTTTCTGCCGACATCCATTAACACAAACACAAATGCCAGAAGAGGTCGTAGAGGTCATGTGTCCTCCCGGAAGTGAGTATTATGAGGTCTGGGCACAGGGGTCCCTGCCCATTGGGCCCCAGCCCAGCAACAGAGGAGGAGTGGGGGTTGCTTCTGGCTGCCAGCCCCTGGCAAGGGGCTTCTGACCCCACTGCTATTCCCAGGCAGGAGTGGAATGGGATGGGGTAACCCCCCTTCACCGATGTGTTCACATTAAAACACCTGCCTCTAATTGCCCACGTTTCAGAAATGTGGGTGAACTCACCGTGATAAACATGATGGCGTCTTAGCCACAGGTGTGGGAGCTTTGTTAGAAGAAAAGGCTGTCCCCTCAGGGGTGGGGACAAGCACAGGGTCAGCAGTGGGCAGCCAGCAGTTTGCCCGCACCCCTGACCACAGTGTCCACAGAGCGGAGGCCACGGCCCCCGGGCTCTAGAGCCACACCCGGCATGTACAGCACTGCCCAGGTGACAGGGTGAGCCAGGAGCTCCTCAGCAGTCCACGGGGCTGGGGCCCCCACCAGCACCTGCTGCCTCCTGCTCCTGGGCTGGCTCCTGCTGGATGCTCTAGCCTGGCCTGGCGGTGCCCACTCACAGTGCCCCCAGAGGACACCAGGGCTCCCTAGGTGGCCGCAGGGTTCCAGCGACTGGCTTCTAAGGTCTTTCGGGACTGAGCAGTCATGGGTGGGGGTGGTGCGGCCAGTGCCTGTGCTGGCCTCCTGCTGGGCCGCTCCCCAGTGGCAGGCGGGTGGGCAGAGCCTCCGTGTGGGGGAGGACTTGGCTGGGACACCTGAGGAGGCAACTGCTCACCTAGACTCAGACCCTCTGGCAGACAAGGCTGGAGAGGCCGTGAGGTCTGGGCCAGGTCCTAAGACCCCATCCAGCGGGGTGTCCAGCAGCGGTGGCGTGGGGGTGGGCAGGGCTGCTGGGGCCTGTGGAGATCTGGGAGCCCACATTTTTTTTTCTCTTCCAGCCATTTCGTTTTGTTTACAGTTTGTGTTCAATGCAAATCCATTCCATAACATGAGAGGTTACCGTGAATTGAAGCATAAATACTCAAACACAATATACAACGCATGCGCAATCTACAGCACTCAGGTAGGAAACAGGCCGTGTCCCTTCACACAGCACCTTGGGACCTGCTGGCTATGCTAGTTTCCAAACGTGGGAGAAAAGGGCTTTGGTCTGTGGAGACTGCTCCGGCCATGACAGATGCTGGGCCGTCTAAGCATCCGTGTGCGACGCCACCGCCAGCAAAACCTTGACAGAGTGTCATCTGTACAAAGCTTCCTGTGCACTGAGGCAGCTGTGAAAAGATTTACTCTCCAGAATCAAGCCCACTTCAGACCAGGCTCTGAGTATCTAAAATTATCAACAGGTAACAGAAAGTGTCCCAAATGTGGCTATTCTGATTCATGGGGCTTTTGAAAAGCGTATGTACAGAAAGAGTATACAAGTTTTACTCTGAATTTAATGCCATTACTTTCCAGACTTTACTTCCCAAATACTTGACTCATAGTTTTGGCTCCTTCACATATTTGCCTTTTCGATCTTAAGATCTGTCCATTTTACCTTCAATATAGATTTTTTTTTAAACTGTAAAAAGAAGTATTCGACACATGCAGAAGTAAAAAGCATTTTGAAATGAGCTGAGGTCGGTGTGCTTCTACTCTTGGGAAGCAGTTTAGCTGATTCTGGGGCCCTTGCAGACCAGGAAAAGGTGATAAGTATACGAGCAAACTTGACTCGTTAATCTTGGATTTGGGGTTGATTCCCTGGCACATGGCAACCACTGTGCAAAGTCAGATGCCGTGTCAAATTTGAAGCCTCAGGAACAACTTCAGTTCCCAGGAGAACAGTGACAGCTTAAGAATGTGAAACTTTATCTTGAGGATATCAGTGATAAAGCGGCAATACTGGGAACCCTTTTGATGTGCACACGAATGGAGCCAGCCGAATGGCCTTGGAGCTTCCATGAACCACAGGAAAACTGAATCTTTGTTTCAGATCCCACTCTTTATCTCTAGATAAAATCTATTCATCTTCAAGGTAGAGTTCGGGGCGTATCCGTCCTTCTTAGGCCACTTTGAAGGAGATTTTCTTAACTAATTCTGGATGTGTGTCTTGCCCATGAAACTCTGGCAGATTTAATACTGGCATCACCATCTAGTCCAACCCTGCACAAACACAATATACACTGCGCAAGCGATGTACAGCACTCAGGTGGGAAACAGAGGCCGTGTCCCTTCACACGGCACCTTGGGACCCACGGGGTATGCTGGTTCTTAATTTGGAGTTCTCAAAGTTTAGTGTCAGCAGATTCGATGAAGATGTGTTGTTCTTCTTTGTCACTAGATGTCCAGATGCCATTTGGTTGGAGTTTAGAAGATGGGGAAGTATAGACGTTTCATGGCCTGAGTCTCTTAACAGTAGAAATGCAGAAGGGATAATGAATGAGATCACCGAGAGGCTGGCTGTTGACTGACGAGCACTGCCACGTGCCTGGGTGGTGGCATCAGGCAGGCTCAGGACAGCCGAGGTACTGTGGGAGAGGCGACTTGAACATGTTACAGCAGGCGTTCGATTGCCGTTGCTCTGCCATGTCTACCGACGGTGAGCAGCATGTCTCATGGATGCTGGGTGCCTGGAGAACCACGGGCGCTGGGCAGGTGCAGATGAGGTGGGCTGGGAGCCCTGCTTCGGTGAGCCCCACTCTGAGGGCTCAAGCCCAGGAGAGCCGGGCTGGGGCTTGCCTGGTAGGGGAGGGCATAGGGTACATGTGGGCCGGGGTAACTGTGAGAGAGACTGGAACCAGCAGGTTCTTTTGGAATCTGGCGAGAAATAACGGGAATGAGTGGGGCTCCTTACTCCTGAAGGCTGTGCCATCCCGCGAGAGTTGGACCGAAGAGCGATGTGGGGACAGGTGGAGAACAGCAGCCTCGTGCCCATCACGTGAGGGTCTCCATGTTGAAGCAGACAGGCTTCTGCACAGATGCTGTCCCTGCGAGGCACGAAGTAGACTGGGCGGCCGCTGCGGCCTGGGGAGTCCTGGGGCTGAGTCGCTGCGGCCTGGGGAGTCCTGGAGCTTGGTCGCTGCAGCGGGCTGTGGGCTGGAGTTGAAGGCTACAGCTCTGATGCACTGTGCGGTTCCCCAGAGTTCCAGCCAGGTGCGGGACACTCAGACACCGTGCCTGCGCCCTGGAGGGGCAGAGTGCTATGCACTGGGTCTGGGTGGGGCCCGCTCTGCCCAGCTGTGTCTCCCTCCCTGCACTCAAGGTCAAGCAGGAGGCTAAGCTGCCTACCTGGATATTTAACTTGCGCAGTCTCTCCTCCGGGTCCTCAGCGCTGGAGGGCTCCCTCAGAGACACAAGCCATGCTGTGGGGCAGGGGTGTCGGGGGAATCCCGTGAGCAAAAAGGCTTAGCTGAGCAGAGCCGAGACCCACACCTGTCATCAAACGTGACTTGTCAGGTAGAAAGTGCCATCATAATCCCCTTTATTAACTTAGTGTCTGTAGAAAAGGTGTGTGTCCTTCCCAGTGGCTTCCATTCCAATATTTTAAGTGACAAACATAAGTGGACAGGACATTTAGCAAGGGCCATCAGAAGTGAGGAACTGTGGAGCCATACGGCTGGAGGGCATACCACCTGTCCCCTGGCAAAGGGGCAGCGGTTATCGAAATCCTGAGACAGCAATCAATACTGTTTTTTCAATTACAGTTGACATACAATATTATATTAGTTCCAGGTGTACGACATAGCAGTCAGATACCTATGTCACTTTCAAAGTGAGCACCCTGATAAGTCCACGCCCGCCTGGCATCACATGTACTTATTACAACACTTTGTTTTTAAATTTAAATCAAGTTAAATGGCACTGATGTTTTTTCTGAAACTGATTTTTTAAATGCAGAGCTATATTCTCAGGTTCATTCATTTTTTGATAAAAGTACACAAGCTTGCTCAATGCTGGCCTGTGGATGGCGCTAGAGAGGGGCCTTCCTTGGCTGAGCGGCTAGTGGACAGGCTTCACATCTTGCCGGCTTCCTCTTGCACTGCCTGGCTGCTGCGGGAGGTACGCTTTGCAGCTAGACCATGAAAACCTTTGTGGAAGAAAAAGCGGCCACATACTAAAGCCAATGAGCTCAGGGGAGGCCTGCATTGAGGCTACAAACTCAGAGACAGAAAGTAACCACACAGGGTGGTCTGAGCATAAAAATTTAGGCCTGCGGTAGCTTCCTTGATGAGGGTCAATCTTTACTTTAAGTGAGCCTGTCTATTGTCTTTTTGCATCTAAGATAACTCACCTTTCAAATGTCAGAGTAATCTCCTTTTCCAAACCCCCTTAGGGCATAACCTGAGAGCCTGAAATCACAGAGCTATCCTGTCTCTCCCCAGTACCAACTCTGTGAGTTGTAAATGTTAATTACTAACTATCCTCCTGTATCACCCCTGCAGAAGTGTGTCCTTTTATCTAATCCCAGAGATTTCCCCACTTTGCTTTCTGTACCACCAATGGATTTCATGTAACCTTCCTTGTCACCTCTTTTTATTCTAATGTATAAAATAAGGGGCAAAACTGCTGTTCTCCAGAGCATTGTCTCAATCCATTTGTTTTTTGGTTAAAAAAAACCCTCAAAATTCCCCATAGGTTTGGCTGTTTCTTACATGGACTCCATGATGATGGCCACTGGGGGACATCTGGTAGAGAAAACTATTTGGCTTTTCTCTTCGTTTTTGGTGAAAAAAATTATAGTATTATCTTTGAATGTTTTTTTCCTATTTTTATTCAGGCTTAAAATTGTTTTCCGTTTAGTGGGGAAAGTCCATATAATTCCAGGAACTCAACCAATTCCACAATCAAAGAACAAAGGGGCAACTTGGATGTTGGCCCAAAATCGAACTTTGCTAATTTCGGGTCCTAGAGCAAGGCTGGCGTCTGTCTATCCTCATCTCCCTGTCCCAGGAGAGTCCAGCCTGCCCTTTGTTCCTGAAGCAGGCACATGGCCTTTGGACTTTCCTAAGGGGAAGTACTCACAGGAAGCCAGGAGCCCTCGGCCCTAAGGAGCGCTCCTGCAGCTAGGGCGCCCTCTGTGGGGCTCTGGGGAGCCTACTCTGCCTTTCTATACTGGGATCAGAGATCTGTCCCCTCCCTTGTGAGCCACTTCTGAATGATACAAAAGATCACATAACCACGGGCCACTGTGCTTTGCTGAGTCAGCGAGAGGAGGCTCGCGAAGGCCAGTTCTCCAGTTCGGCGCTTCACTCAGTGACGTTTGGGAGACTGCCCTGGGACGCGCTTCTACTCTTCTGTCATCCTACTAGGTGCCCGCTGCGTGCGCTAATACTCAGCCCCGCCGAGCGCAGCCTCCTGCACCGGGGCTGAGGTCGCCCCGCGCCCGCCCGGAGAGCGGCCGTTCTGTCGCTGGACACGCCTGTGCCGCGCAGGTTTCGTTCCCGCGGTCCTCCGGCTGGCTCTGTGCCAGGGCCACGTGGCCAGCGCGCACGCTGTAGGCGGCAGTCGGAGGGAGCCCTCGGCCCTGGGTGTCAAGGCCCCACTGCGCGCCCCAGGTGGGTTTTCCTCCCGCGGGTCAGCCGCCTCCTCCGAGCTCACCCTCTCGCGGCCGCTCTGTCGGACCGAAACGCGCATCGCGAACGTATTCTGCTCCCCTGCACGTGTCTTAGCCGCCGCCACGTCTGGAACTCTGCGGGTGTCCATAGCAACGGGATACGCTGTTGCTATGCGGAACAGACTTATCCTGGGCGCACACACACCCCAACCCATCAATTTTGTCCCTCACCAGCCCTTGTAGCAAGGCTCTTCGCCCCGCCCTCCGGAGGCCCGCCGTCCTCGATGACGTCATGGCCCTCGAGGCCAATCCCAGGGCCGCGCGCAGGACACGGCCCTTACGCGCTTCCGCCGGCCAGGAGGAAGGGGCGTGCGTCGCGCCTGCGCAGTGGCTCTGACCGCCTGCTGGCCGCGCGTGGAGACTGCACACGGGGCGGTCAGCTCGGCTTCGGGTCCAGGCGGTGAGGCGGCACGCGGCGCTCGCGGACCATGTCGTGGCTTTTCGGCATCAAAGGCTCCAAAGGCGAAGGCACGGGACCGCCGCTTTCCCTGCCGCCCGTGCAGCCTGGCGCCGAGGGCGGCGGGGATCGCGGAGCGGGAGACCGGCCGGCGCCCAAGGACAAATGGAGCAACTTCGACCCGACGGGCCTGGAGCGCGCGGCCAAGGCGGCGCGCGAGCTGGAGCACTCGCGTGAGTGCAGCGGCGTGGTCGAGGGCGGGACGGGCCTGGGCGGGGACTCCGCGGAGAGCCAGTCCACCGAGCGCCCGGGCATGCTGGCACTTGGGGGCATTTAGCCTCTTATGCGGGGAGGTTCAGGAACCTATCACCCTTGACATCTTCCCAGCTGCCACACGTTCTTCGGGTGAGGAGACCGGTGCAGAGGGGACTTTAAGACGTTACAGGTAGCAAGTCCCGGGGCTGGAGCCTGGTCTTCAGTTACTACCAAGTGCGGAGCTCTGTCTCTCTCTTGATGCCTCCACGTGGAATGGCCAAGGCCTGGCTAGATCCAGATCCCGGGTCCCTTTGTGGTGCTTGCTAGCAATTTTCTGCTTAGGAGGGGAAGCATACTTGAGGGTCATCAGTTTTAGGAGAATATCACAGACTTGCATTTATTGTTGGAAAACACTAGCTTTCAGGTAGGCGAGAGCCATAAACTGCAGGTCAGACAACCCGGCCCAACCTGGGGGCCTTCCTGACCGACCCAGGGCCCTCCAGGCATTAGCAGCGACCTGATCTTCAATAAGCCCACATCTTTCCTCTCAACCTGTCTCCTGTGGCTTTAACAATTTGTCTCACGATGTAGTCTAAGTGTTTAAGAGCCTGGAATATAGAAGATGCTGAATAAACATTGACTGAAAGAATACAGTGGCTCTCAAACTTTTGTTTAAGCAGAGGTGCCCTTTTTTCAAAAGAGACCCTATGGAGAAGTCTTGTAAGCAGGTACAAGGGGAGTTTCCTGTTTAAGGAGGGAGAGGCCTGACACTTTGTGGTGCAATCCCTGCTCTACCTCCTGGGACTCTGGAACTTCCTAGGCCAAGGCCTCTGGGCCTGCCTGGCTCTCAAGGGATATTCAGAGGGATATTCAGAACACCTAGATGTTGGGACCTGGGCCGAGGACAGCCTCCTAGGCCTAGCTGGAACACTTCCACCCCAGACTGGGCGCATTATGTTTTCTGGGTAATTTTAATCAAGTTGGGCTGAGAAACAATGGCTGGGCTTCAGAGCACATCAGATGGTGAGACTTTTGACCTGATTTTTTGCTAAAGGCTTGTTGGAGACACCTGTCTGTCTCAACTCCTATGGGGTTTCACTCACTGTGTCCGCAGTTTCAAAGTTTTCCCGTTTTGAGAAGCCAAATCCCAACCCCACACGATCACACATGCCTGTGTGCGTGGCCTTGGGTATTCCTGAGGTGAGCAGGTGCGGGCCACCCTCCCCCCTTATGCCTGCTTCTGCGTCTAAATCGCTCCCAAGTCTCCTGCCCCAGAACACTCTCACCAGGGTCCCGGGGCCTGGGCCTCTGCTCTCCCATGGCCAAGTCCTCACTTCCCCACCAAGGAGCACCTGTGAGTCCTTAGGTGCCACCACCTGGAGTTATGGTCCCCCATCAGTCTCCACACCCAGTGACTGTCCAGATGTAGACTTCATTTTTGTTCCTGTTGTCCTTCCTGGACTCACCACTGGCTAGCAGGAGAAGTTTCACCCTGGTTGGCAGTCCCTCCCTGTCCCCAAGCCCCTCTCCCAAGGATGCCTCTTGCCTCTCTGTCAGAAAGCCCCCTGCAAGCCCATCCCCTGCACACACACTGGTTCTCAGGCAGCAGTGCGTGCTGTGCTCGGCCTTGCAGCTGTCCTTTGTCCTCACTGCTCTCTCCGATGCATCCATCCCAGCTGCTCCTTGCAGAGGGACCACCTGTTCTGTCCCTCCACCCACCAGGTGCTCCCTTGTTCCTCAGGTCCCTGGGTCCACCTGGGAGGCCATAGCAGCACAGTTGGCCTTGAGTGGCTTGGGTGCCGCAGCCCACCAGTTGGGGCACTGCCTGAGGGTGGGGGTCTGAGCACCCGGCCTGTGCTGGCTGCTCTTGGTGCTGTGGCGCGCGCGGCCTCTGGGTGCAGAGTGATTTCGGGGTGATGAGCTGTTACTGTTGGTATTGAAATCGTGGCCTGTAGTCAGCAGGGCAGCTAGGCAGGCCCTGTTTTTTGCAAAACTCTCAAATATAGACAGGAGTTCTGCCTTCTAAATGAAATACATGTGGAAGGTGCTTAGAGCACGTGGTCTGTGAGGAGCCATGACGCTGCACACAGACCTGTTTGACTTAACTCTCACTGCATCTCATTCTTGCCCACGTGTGCTTGGCGCAAGATCAGTAACGCGTCTGGGGCCAAGAGAAACGTGGGCCACAAGAAGGGACACGGGGCATGGCCCTGCTTTTGGTTTCAATGGGAAGGACTCAACGGGCAGGGGACCGCGTTTCTGATGGAGCCCTCCGGAGTGCGACAGCCCTCTAGGGGATGAGCCCTCACAGGGAGAGCTTTCTGTTGGGGACAGAGCAGACACAGGTGACCAGAAGAGAGCAGTGGCCTCGGGGGGCGGGGTCACCGTGCAAGGTCTGACCAGGAGCGAGGGTGGGCACCTGCGCTAAGAGCTGTGGTCCTTGGCAGCCCCTGGGCATGCGCGCGTGAGCACTGGCCAGCACGGTGTCCTAACGCGCGTGCTCCCCTGCAGGACACGCCAAGGAAGCGCTGAGCCTGGCGCAGATGCAGGAGCAGACGCTGCAGCTGGAGCAGCACTCTAAGCTCAAAGTGAGTGCGGTGCTGTGAGCAGCCGGGGCCTTGCGTGGGGCCGGGAGGCGTGGCGCCCCGGGGCATCTCCTTTGGCGGAGGCAATTCACCTGGGAGCAACGGGACTGGACGGGACTGGACGGGACTGGACGGTCAGGGCCGGCCGCTCGGGGATGTCCTGAGCGGGAGGCCTGGATCTCAGCAGCGGGGATCCGCAGGAGTACGAGGCCGCCGTGGAGCAGCTGAAGAGCGAGCAGATCCGCGTGCAGGCCGAGGAGCGACGGAAGACCCTGAGCGAGGAGACGCGGCAGCACCAGGCTGTAAGGGCCGCAGGCAGCGGGCGCGGGGCGGGGGGTGCGCCATGGTCCCAAGGTGCAGTCCGGGGCTGTTCTTGGTCCCTTGAGGCCCAGGGGTGGCCTCACACAGGCTCACGAAACCCCTCAGTGCTGAGCGTGACGGGAGCGCGCGTCTGCGTGTGCGCGCGCAGCGACTCAGCAGGCGGGGCAGGCGGGCGGGCGGCTCGTCAGAGACCCCAGCGCCCAGTCCAGTGGAGGGCCAGGCCGCAGTGTCCCCGCCCACCGGCTTCTGCCACGGAGCATGCTCACACCGCCCCTCCCTCCCCCAGAGGGCCCAGTACCAGGACAAGCTGGCCCGGCAGCGCTACGAGGACCAGCTGAAGCAGCAGGTGAGCTTGGCACACCTGCGCGCCAGGGCCACTGCCACGACCCCCAAGAACCCCATGTGGTCAAGGTGGGGTGGGCCGTCTCACCAGCAGTAAGTGCTGGGTCCCAGGGGAGCTCCACTCGTGGTGCTGTGCAAGAGGCAGGCTGCCACCGCCCTTCGGGCTCTCCCAGCTGGAACCGACTGGGGACCTGGCTGTGACAGGTTTATGGGGGGAAGTCAGAGGTTTCTGCCTGTCACAAGCATTATAGCTTTTAAATTTAACAGGTAAAAACCAGTGTTTCATGGACAACCGTGACAGCTCCGGGCTGTGCTGGGGGTGGGGGGCTTCTGACTCAGGCCCCTCTGAGCGTGAATGTCCCCAGCCGTGTCCAGACCCACCTGCCTCGGGCCGTGGGCTGTGCAGGCCCCCGGCCAGCTGCCCCGAGAAGGCCAGAGCCTGGGGTGGTGGACGCTCCCCAGGGCTGATGTTGGCTGGTTCGTAACGGTTTTCCTTTCCCCACTGCTTCTTCTCAGCAACTTCTCAACGAGGAGAATCTGCGGAAGCAGGAGGAGTCTGTGCAGAAGCAGGAGGCCATGAGGCGAGGTAGGGGTCTCGGGGGCCCAGGAGGTCGTGGCCCGCGAGAGGCCAGAGGCAGGGTGAGCAGGTGGATAGGCGCCACTCTGTATGCCCCACTTCCTTGGACCCGAGGTGGGGCTCTTCATTCTGGGGTGCGCTGTCCTGTCCTGGGCACCCCAGGTTTTGCATGGGCTACTCCTGGGAGATGGGGTGCCCGAGTCTCAGGGTCTGAACTCCAGGCTCCTGTGTCGGGAGCCAGCCGCGGGGGTGGGCCCAGCAAGCAGGGGGCCGGCAGCCCGGGGTCTCGCGCTTAGTCCTGTGACCTCACTCTTCTGGGAAAGCCACCGTGGAGCGGGAGATGGAGCTACGGCACAAGAACGAGATGCTGCGGGTGGAGGCCGAGGCGCGAGCCCGGGCCAAGGCCGAGCGCGAGAACGCGGACATCATCCGCGAGCAGATCCGCCTGAAGGCTGCCGAGCACCGCCAGACCATCCTGGAGTCCATCCGGTGAGGCCACACCCCGGCGGGATGCCCCCGGCCCCTGCTCCCGCAGTGGGGGCGGCCGCCTCAGCTGGTCCTTCCGGTGCCACCTTCAGGGCTGGCCTGTCGGAGCCCGCGCCCTTTTTCCAGCCATGTGCACAGGCCCGGTTCCCTCCTGGTCATGTCACCGCTTCCCCTGCAGGACGGCTGGCACCTTGTTTGGTGAAGGATTCCGTGCCTTTGTGACAGACTGGGACAAAGTGACTGCCACGGTGAGCATCACTGCCACGACTCCCTGTACGGTTTGCCGCGGGCAGAGCATGTGTGCAGGCCAGGCGCTGGCTCCACGTGCCGTCGCCCGTGAAGCCCGGCAGAGCCCCTGGGTCTGGGCACCTGGACGCCCAGTGCCGATTGGCCGTGTCGGTTGAAGGGCGCCAGGGGGCCCTGCGAGGGGAAAGGAGTTTCATGTTCCGTCACCTTGAGAAGTTGGACACAGGGCCAGAGGAGAGAGGCCCAGCTGAGGGGCCGAGCACGCGGGGAGCTGTCCTGTGTCCAGGCTCTGCCCACTCGGGCGTCCGTGCGCCCAGCGGCCCCCGTGTCCTGGAGCCCGCACGCTCCCTCTGCCTGCCTTCGGTGTCACAGCACTTGCTCTGGCCTGTCACCCGCCCGCCGTCCCCTTTGGTGGTCGTTTCTGTCGGGTATTGTCGCGCGCATTAGGGCACCCAGTTCTTCCTCCGTGCTGTGCACCCCGGACCTCGTGAGCCGTCCCAGAGGCACCTCGGCAGCTTGCTCACGTGAGGATCCAGACGACATCTGCATGATTGGTGGTCCAGTCTCTCCCGACTTCTTCATTAGAGTCTCCGACCCCCACCCCCATAGTGGTGGCATCATTGGCTGGGGGTCCTGGCCCTCCTGCTGACAGCTCTCGCCTGGGAGCCAGGAACGTGGTTCTTCCCGTTTGATAAGCCATCATGACTTGAGTGTGTATCTTCCAAGCCGGATAGACCTGTGGAGGGGCGGTTGAGAAGGGAGCAGGATGACATGGAAAGTCACTGGCATTGGAGCTTCTCATCTCGCTGTCCCATCTAAGAACCTGGCCTCATCTTGAACCTGGCTCACGTGGCCTAAGACTCATCCTTCCCCTGCAGTGGCCGGGCTGTTTATTTTGTAGAGAATACATTTTAGATCCATTTTCAGGTGTTGGTATAGGTTCTGAGAGCCTCTGATGGCTGTTCCTGGTCAAGTATCTGGTGACTGAGCTCCCACCTGGTGCTGGGTTTGTCCTCCATTAGCCTGGGGGTCGCTCTGCTCATCACAGATGGTGCCACTGTCACCTGACAGTTCTCTAGTCCTTTTGGAGCACATCCTCCAGTAGATTTCTGAGAAAGCACGTTTTGCTATCTTGCCTTCTGCAGTCATGTGTAACTGAGTGCTGATGGATGTGGGATTTGGGGTTGGAGACTCCTGTGTGACCTTTGCCAGCACTTGACCCAGGATGGATGAGGTGGTGGGCTCAGTGCTGGATGAATGGCATGGCGGGAGTGGGTGTCACTCAGCTTCTTTCTGCGCTGCTCCAGGTAGCCGGGCTGACGCTGCTGGCTGTCGGGGTCTATTCTGCCAAGAACGCCACATCAGTCGCAGGGCGGTACATCGAGGCCCGGCTGGGGAGGCCGTCCCTGGTGAGGGAGACCTCGCGGATCTCAGTGCTGGAAGCTCTGTGGCCCCCTGCAGGTAACCGCCGTGGGCCATGGCTGAAGGACGGGGTCCTCGCCGAGTTCCTGCGCACCCATCCTTTCTGGCGTATCAGCCAGGCTGCCAGCGAGTCCCCCTTCCGCCCTTGTTTGACTCGAACACTGTCCTCTTCCTCCTGCATGGTAGATTTGCTTTCGGCTCTTTCTTTCTTGATGCTGCCTCTGGGGTCCTGTCCCCGTCCGCGCTGGGGCGGGGGGACGGCGTGGCCTCATCCCAGCTGCTCAGTCACCAATGGGTCTGTTGACATGACTGTCCCCCTGGGTTGACTTTGGGTGTTGTTAAACTCCTGGGGCTCTCGTGTGCCCTTCCTGTAAGAGAAACTGCTGAAAGTGGGTGTCAGCTGTGCCCGCAGGGAGCTGGGCTTCCTGCCCCCAGTGCATTCACCCACGGGCTGCACTGGACCTGCTGGCCGTGGGTTGGGGGTGATAGAGAGCAGAGGCCAGTGAAGAACCTGGAAGTCGGTGCCCAGCAGCACAGGTGGCCTCGTCTGCCAGCCTTCTAAAGCAGGGCCAGTCACACATGCCCTGGGGTGTGAGCTTCGTGGCCGGCCACTGTGGCAGGCTGCTGTTGCCTCGCTCTGGGGCTGCACCATGGGCTGTGCGGGTGACCTCCACTGTCCATCCTGCAGGTCAGCAGGCGGCTGCTCAGCAAGCCTCAGGACGCCCTGGAGGGCGTGGTCCTCAGTGTAAGTGGGCTATGGGGCTGGGCCTGGGCGCGGGTGGGGCGCCTTCCAGCCCAGCCTGGAAGAAGCTTGCTCAGGTGGTCTGGAGGGATGGACTGGGCAGCCACGTGTCCTCCAGACTGAGCCACCGTGTCCCCTGGCAGCCCAGCCTGGAGGCGCGTGTGCGGGACATCGCCATTGCGACAAGGAACACCAAAAAGAACCACAGCCTGTACAGGAACATCCTCATGTACGGCCCCCCCGGGACGGGCAAGACACTGTTTGCCAAGGTGAGAGGCCGGTCCCGCGGGGCCGCGCCTGCCTGGGACACAGAGGCCCCCCTCAGCTCCTCTCGAGCGCCTGGTCCCTGCGCTCAGCAGCCCCCAGCGTCTGTCCGCCGGGGTGCACGGCTTCAAAGGGAGAGAAACAGGGCTCTCCCCCAGCCCACCGCCCATCTCCTCCTCGCCAGAAACTGGCATTGCACTCGGGCATGGACTACGCCATCATGACCCGGGGACGTGGCCCCCATGGGGCGAGATGGCGTGACTGCTGTGCACAAGGTCTTCGACTGGGCCAGCACCAGCCGGCGAGGGTGAGCGGGCGCCTCCCAGGGGTACCCAGTGCGCACGCGCTCTACCGCCGGCTCCTGCTGGGAGGGGTCGGCGGCACCGCGGGTGCTAGCACCCTCCGCCCTCTGGCAGCACCGGGGCGAGGCGGGGTCTGTGGGAGAAAGCCACCCAGTGCCACTCCTGGCTGCCGAAACGTTTAGGAGGGGGGCTGCCAGCGGGTGTTTAGGTTCGTGCCGAGTTAGGGCGCTCCGCGTGTCCTGTCCCTGCTGCCTGTCCGACGCTGGCACTCTGCACCCCCGCCAAGGGCGAGGCCTGGGGGCCAGAGGCAGCAGGGCTCGCACGTTGGGGTTCCGATGGGAGGCTGAGGTGGTCGGCCCTGAGCGGCCCTTCGCCCTCACCGGCCCCTCTCTTCTCAGCCTCCTCCTCTTCGTGGACGAAGCGGACGCCTTCCTCAGGAAGCGAGCCACCGTGAGTGTCCGAGCCTCTGGCCAGCGGGCGCTGGGCGAGTCTGCGCTCCGGAGGGCGGGGCCGCGCTGCTCTGTGGGGCTCTGAGAACAAGCTGTGTCTGGCATTTCTTAGAATCTTCTCGAAGTCGAGCTTGGATTCCTAGAGACTCCAGGCTCCTGGGCCAGGGGGACCCTCCCTCCACCTGGGTGGCCCCTGCTGCCTGACGCCCCGCATTCCCTCCGCAGGAGAAGATAAGCGAGGACCTCAGGGCCACCCTGAACGCGTTCCTGCACCGCACCGGCCAGCACAGCAGCAAGTGAGCGCGCCTGGAGCCCCGGCGCCGCGCGCTCTGCCTGCTGGGTCCTCCCACGGGGGCGGCCGAGGCACCGCCTGGGCTCACCCGCTGCCGAGGGCGGGGCCACCTGCCTGACCCCTGTGCCCAGGCAGTGTCCCTGCTCTGGGAGGTCCCCCTGTCCCTTGTCCCTGTGATGGGGTCAGCCAGCTTGGCATAATGGGGTGTGGGAACCCCTGAGAAGACGTGCCAGGGTCCTTCAGGCAGAGCGGGCAGCAAGTCCTCGTTTCCATCTGCCCCGCCCCCCCCAGATGGGCTGTCAGGGCAGTCTCCCCATGGCCAGGCGCCCTGGGTTACCCGGCGGTCGGGCTGGCCCCTTCCCAATCTCTGATCTCATTCTTTTGCATTGGTGAGGCTTCTCCAGTCTCCTGCCCACTGGTCAGTTGTACAGCCCTGGTGTCAGACATGTCACCCTCACCTGCTGTGGCTGCTGCCACTGGGAACCCGGGGAGGTGTGTCTGTTCCTGCTGAGTTGGTGCCTCTGCTCACCTGAAGCCAGGCTCCTGGTCGGGCGGGGGCAGGGGTCTGTCTCAGGCCCTGGAGTCTCCATCCCCAGGGGACCTTTGCACAGAGAGGCACATCCAGCCACCGTCAGGCCCGGCCTTCAGAGGAGGTGGAATCCGGGCGAGGACAGACTGTTGGAGGGAGAGTGGGCAGCAGAGGCCAGTGCTGACTCTCCCTGTGGTTTTCCAAGTTACAAAGCCGCCAAGCAGAACCTGCTAGAAAACTGCCCCGGGCGGGTTTAGGAGGCCCCCGCCCCGGGAAGCCAGCGCTTGGTCCTGCAGTGCCTCAGCGCCTGCTGCCCCTGTCACCACAGGTTCATGCTGGTCCTGGCCAGCAACCAGCCCGAGCAGTTCGACTGGGCCATCAATGACCGCATCGACGAGATAGTCAGCTTCGACCTGCCTGGGCTGGAGGAGCGGGAGCGCCTGGTGAGAATGTATTTTGACAAGTATGTTCTCAAACCGGCCACAGAAGGAACGCAGTAAGTGTCCTGAGCATCCCGCGCAGCCCCCGCCCTGCCACGCTGGGCCCTCCCAGTGCCGCCCCCGCCCCTGGTTTCTCAACCCCACCAGCACCCCGTCCAGGCGCCATATTCTAGTCCTAACCCTGTGGCTTCACGTGGGGCTCAGGGTGGGGTCGCGTGTGGCTTTATCGTTGGAGGCCCTGCTGCCTGTGCTGTCCACCTGCTCGGCCCTCACACCCCACCCAGCTCTTTGCAGGTTTTGATTTGACAGCCCATCCTCACGTACTGCTAGTGTCTCTGTCCTTTTTGTTACTTGGAAGTATCTTGATCCCTTGGGCCTCTAAGGAACCAGACCACAGGCCGCGGTCACCCTGTGTGTTTGGGGGCCTTGATGGCCAGTTGGGGTACCCTTGCTGGGCTTTCCTGAGACCACTTTCCACTGCTTACCCCGTCCTAGAATCCTGGGGGCCCATGCTGGCCAGGCCCCACTTGTGCAAAGCCACCAAGTGGAGTGGCGCCCTGCACACTGTCCAGGCCGCCCTGTCACTCTGCTTTGGCGTGCTCCAAATAAGCCGAGGCTGGGCTATTTTCACCGTCTCCAGGGGCCCGGGCCTCAGCAGCACTGACCTGGATCCTCCCTGTCGTTGGCGGCAGTGGGAGCATCTTCGTTGTGGACGGGCGTTGCCTGTCCCGCCACCCTGTGCTGCCTGTCCCCTCGAGCTGTATCACCTGGGCCCCCTTCCATTTCCCCTCAGCTGGCCCCAGTCCCCTGAACCCTGCAGGGGCCCACCCTGGCCAGACCGCAGCCCAGACACAGTGCTTGGTGAGAGTGTGAGGCCTCGTCCCGTGCGTGAGCGGTTCCCTCAGGCCTTCGGCCCAGCTGCCTGGGGAAGGGCCCAGTGTGTGTGTCACTCTGAGCCAAAACACTGGCTTCTTCCTCTGACCCCTGCTTGCTCGTTCGGCAGCTTGTCCCCAACCGGCTTGTGGCCACGTGCTGTTTGGGCGCCAGGTGGGGTCTGGAGTGAGGGAGACATGGTTGGGGCCCCTCGTTCTTGCACATTCTGACCGTCCCCACACAGCCCCTGCCCGGAACCCACCTGGGCTCCGGGAGGGGAGGACAGGCAGGCCGTGTCCCCCGCTCTGGGGTGGTTGTTTGCCTGCCTGGGGGTTCCCTGCATGGGCTCCTGCCCCCTGGCAGGCACCTCGGCCTCCCTCCACGTGGAAGCCGTGGGGCCCTCAGGCCTGTGGCCTCGCCTGGGGTCCGTGGGCACCTGGCATCACTTGGGAACCCTTCTCACCAGGCGCTTGAAGCTGGCTCAGTTTGACTATGGGAGGAAGTGCTCGGAGATTGCTCAGCTGACGGAGGGCATGTCGGGCCGGGAGATCTCCCAGCTTGCTGTGGCGTGGCAGGTGAGTTGGGGACGCGCCCCGTGGGCGTGAGCTGGACCAGTGTGAGACCCTCAGTCATTTGGAGGTGGCCGTGCTGCTCCTGCCTGGCCTGGGCTTCTGTTGCGGGATGTTCTGTGCGCAGATGGGATGTGTCACTCTACTTGCTCCCCACCACCTGCCTCAGGTCCTCTGAGGAGCGGACAGGGGCAGCTGTCGGTGGCCCGCCCTGTCCCTGTAATCCACGTCAGAGGAGGCTGAGAGCAGGCAGGGCTGCCTGCAGAAGGCCGCGTGTCACATGGGCAGCCAGGTCCCATGGTTCGTGCTCAGGGTCTTGGGAACCAGCTGGCACCCAGGGCAGTGAGGTCGGGTTCGCTGTGGTCTCAGGGATGCTTCGCCCATGTGATTTGACTTAAGCCCCGTGTGTGGCTCAGGGCACATGTCGTTCCCCGTCACCCAGGTTTTCCTCTCAGAAAAGCCCAGCAGCCGGCTCGGGCGCGTGGGTGGGGGGGACACCGCGGACCCCCAGGAGGCGTTCGCCCCTTGGCTGCCGAGGAGGGAAGCCCTGTGGGCGGAGGGGCTCCAGGCCGGCGTCGCTGCCTCCACAGCGCCTGCGTCGTACCTGTCTCGGGTCGTGTGACAGCCTGGCGCTGTACATGTACAAGTGCTTTTACACAGCCGCCGCGCGGGGCCGCACAGGGGACACACACTTGCGGCCCCAGCGACGGGCCATGCCCTCCGTCTCGATGTTTGCGCTGAGGCCCACGCTCGCCTCTTCTCCCGTCTTGGCCAGGCCAGGTGACAGGCCGGCTGCATGCCTGGCACGGGGGGAGCTGGGACCGGGCGGCCGCCGCGCGGGCGTGATAGGCAGTTCGGGGACGCCCGGGCCCGAGGGGTGCTCCGCCCGGAGGTCTGGCCCTCACACCAGGGTGACCGGTGTCCACCGGCCAGCCCCGGGGGAAGGACAGCGGGGGGCAGCTTCAGGGCACTTTGGCAGCGGCCGCGGGGCACGCGGCTGGGTTCCTGCGCGCGGCCCAGCGCCTGCCGCCCGCCTGTCCTGACGGTGGCCGTCCTGACGCGTGCGCAGTGCTGTCTCGCCGGGACCCGCATCGCGTTTCCATGGTGATCCGTGACGTTGAGCAAGGTTTCGCGTGCTTCTCGACCTCCGGTTCCCTGGAGAAATGCTAATTCAAGTCGTCGCCGCCATGTTTGAATTCGGTCTTTGTCGTTGTAGGTTTTCTGTGTGTTCTGGATATTGGCCCTTATTCAGACATGTGGTTCGCGAATGTTTTCTCCCCTTCTGTGGGTTGCCTTTTTCTACTGTTGATAGTGCCCTTTAATGCGCAAAAGTTTTTTATTTGGATAAAATCCAGTTTATCTGTATTTCTCTTCTGTCACCTGTGCTTTTAGCGTCATAACCAAGAACTCATTGCTGAATCCAATGTCCAAAAGATGTTCTACTCTTTCTTTTTTCTGAGATGTTTATAGTTTGAGAGTTTTTGATGCATCCTGAGTTAATTTCCGGATATAATGTGAGGTAGGGGTTCAAGGTCACCCTTTTGCATGTTGACATACAGTTGTCCCAGCGCCGTTTGTTGAAAACTGTCTGTCCTTGTCGGAAATCAGCGGACCCTGTGTGGGGGTTATTTCTGGCCTCTACTCTGTTTCCCTGCCAGGCCCACTGTGTTGTGACTGCCGTAGCTTTGTAGAAAGTTTTTAAATCAGGAAGCGTGAGCCCTCTGGCTTTGTTCTTATTCGAGAGGGCTTTGGCACTTTGGGGTTCCTTGAGGGTGGGAATTTTAGGATGGGTTTTCTATTTCTGCAAAAAATTCATTGGAATTTTGATAGGGATTGCATTGTATCAATAGATTGCTTTAGGTGGTATTGACATTGTAACTACTGTTTCCCATTGCATAAATGTATCTTTCTGTGTTTCGGTGTTTAATTTCTTTTCAAGATTGTGTAGTTTTCAGTGCGTGACTCTCACCTTGTTAGCTAATTTCTGAATATTTTATTATCTGATGCTTTTGTACATGGAATTGTTTTCTTCATTTCCTTTCCAGATTGATCATTGGTACTGTATAGAAATGCAAAAGGTTTTTGTGTGTTCATTTTGTATCCTGCAACTTTGCTGATTTATTACTTTTTAAAACACTTTTTGGGGGAATCTTTAGGGGTTCCTATGTATAAGGTCATATCATCTGTAAAACAGGTCATTTTATTCTTCCTTTCCAGCCTGGATCCCTTGCATTTCTTTTTCTTGCCTGATCGCTCTGACTAGAATTTCCAGGGCCTGTTGGACAGAAGTGGTGAGAGCAGATTTGCTGTCAGCCCTTCACCACGGAGGCATGTGCTGTGGGTTTTTCACACGTGGTCCTTATCACGTTGAAGAAATACCCTTCTGTTCCTCGTCTATGGAGCATTTTCATCAAGAAATTTTGCCAAAGGCCTTTTCCGCATCAGTTGAGATGATCGTGCGGTTTCTGGCATTCATTCCTTTAGAGTGTGGTGTATCGTGGCGATTGACTTATTGTCCTGTGTCGAGCCCTGGCACGAACCCCACCTGGGCGCAGCGTGTCATCCTTTCGGCGTGCCGCTGCGTGTGGCTTGCGGGTGGTTTGTCGGAGACCTTTGCACGTGCGCTCACGAGGGGCGTGTGGCTGTCGTGCCTCACAGCGTCCTCGCCTCGCTCAGGTGTCGGGGTTCTGCCGGCCAGGAGGGAGCGCCTCCTCCCTCTTCAGCTTTTCGGAAGACCTCGAGGACGGTGTCCCTGAGGCCTGGGGTAGAATTCCCCAGCGAATCCGTCAGGTCTGCAGCATGCCTTTTTTTTTTTTTAATGGAACCGTTTTAGTTCTGAAGAATTTCGGGTTCACAGAAAAGTTTCAAGGATCGTGCACAGGGCTCCCGTGAACCTGTCACCCCACTGAGTTGTGAATGTGTCATCACGAGGCATGTACGCCCCATCACTGTCCCACCTCGTGCTTGACCTTCCCCGGGCCCACCCAGGGTGCTCATTACATTTTGTCAGCTCATCTCCTCCTCAGGCTCCTCTGGACTATGACAGTTCCTCAGATGTCCCTTGATTTTGATGAGCCTGGCAGGTTTGAGGGTGCTGGTTGGGTGTTAACGTGGAATGCCCCACTTTGGTCTGTCCAGTGCTTCCTCATGATTAGACTAGGGTTGTGGGTTTGGGGGAGGAGACTGTACAGGTGAGGTGCCCTTCTGCTCACATCACACAGGGGGCACCTGATATCTACATGACATCATAGGGGTCTTGGCCATCTCTAAGCCCAGCCCTCCACCAGTTGGGCTCCAGTCGCCTGTGGAGGACATGTTGGCCCCGATGGTCAGAGCAACAGGTTGAGGAACAGGAAGCAGTTGGGGTACTGGGTCCTCTGGGCAGGGTGGCAGCCCATTGTCGCCCAAAGATGACCTGCCTGGTATCCGAGGTGCTGCGGACCACAGGGGGGCCTGATTAGCAAAACTTTGGTGCCTCACTCCAGGTGCCCACCCGTTCAGGGCCAGGAGCCCTGGGCAATGGGTGTGCAGAGGTGACAGGCAGTGGCCTGGCCTCGGCAGCCCCAGTTCTGGAAGGAGTTTGCAGATAGCGGGGACCCTGTGAGAGGCAGGACCTGGTGGACGATGGCTGCTTGGCATTCATGAGCAGTGCGGCCTGGTGGGGCCCCTCTCTCACTTGCCAGAATTGCTGGGAGCTCCTTGGGAGCTCTCTGGGGAGGGCTGCCCTCCTCCGGAGTGAGAGTGAGCCTTCCCCCAGTGGCCCATAGCAGTTCTGTCATCTGTGCCCTGACTCTAAGGGCTGCTCTGCAGGCTGAGAAGCAAGGGCCCTCGGGGTCTGCGGTGGGGGCTGGGCCCCTTCCTGAGCACTGGCCTGGGTCTTTCTAATTGTAGAAAGTCTTTGAGACTCAGTGGAGCCAGAAGGCAGGGCTGGTGTCAGCCAGGGCGGGGCAGGGGTGGGCAGTGCGGGGACTCTGCAGATCACCCGTATGCGTGAGTGTGTGCACGGGGAGGCCAGATGTGCACCATCAGCACCGAGGTGTGTACATTCTACCAGGAGGCTGGGCCCTTCCTGAGGTCTAGCGCTGGCCCTGGGGAGGGTGTTGACCCGCCATCCTGGGCTTCGCCCTGCCTCCCTGCCCACTGGAGGCATCGGGATCCGGGAGGGCATCTCCAAGCAGCGGTTCATGGGGGTGGGGGGCTACTGTCACCCCAGCCTGCTCCCGGTGGGCTCTGAAAGCCTGGGGCTGGGACACTCTTCTACAGCAGGTGGCCCCTCTGGGCGCCCCGCCTCAGCGCTCTTCCCTGCTAGGCCATGGCCTATGCCTCTGAGGACGGTGTCCTCACTGAGGCCATGATGGACGCCCGCGTCCAGGACGCCATCCGGCAGCACCAGCAGAAGATGCAGTGGCTGAAGGCCGAGGGGACTGGCCCGGCGGTGGCCAGCCCCTACTCCTGAGTGCACGGACCAAGTGAGCTGGGCCTCGACAGCTGGGGACCCGGGGCACACCGGCTTGGTGGCCTCGCCAGAGGAATCGCCAGAGGAAACACCAGGGCGCCCGCGTCTCCGGGCGGCCAGCGGGGTGCCCTGCGGCCACTCACCCCCGGGCAGTTTCTAATATTCTGCTCAGGGCCAGGGCAGCATTAAAGGCCTCTGCTTAGGACCAGTGGCAGCTGGGGTGTCTTTGTGGGGGGATCTGCCCCTCCAGGCTGTGGTTTTGGCTGGGGAGGGTCAGGCTGGGGCTACCCCAGGACACTCCTAGGGAACATGTCTCTAAGCCAGGCCCAGAGTTGGGGAGAAGGCAAAACCCCCTGGTCCAGGGTGGCGGATAGCCAGCTGCTGCAGCTGTGACCAGCAGTGCGGGGGAGGGTTTCTGGCCACGGGAAAGCCTGGAACAGTTGGGGGCCTGACCTTACCCAGCCCCACCTGGGACCAGGATCCGTGAGGGGTGAGCAGTGCAAGCCCATGCTGCCCTTCAGGGCTGCCCGCCTCTGCACTGGGAGGAGGAGGAGGAGGTACCCTGCACACATCTGTGCCTGCTCTGGTGGGGGCCGCACCAGGACTGGACGCCTGACCTGACCAGGGTTGTCGGTGCTGGGGGCTGCCCAGAGGGGCCCCACTCTCCCTGGGTTGAGCTGGGGTCTCTGTCCAGAATCCAATAAAAACTGACACCACACCTCAGTGTCCGGCTCATGGTGAAGCGAGGGGTGGGGCTTGAAGGGGTCACAGGCTCAGAGGGGAAAGAAGAGGCAGAGGCTGGAGCTTTCTGGAGAATTTACTGACCAGCAGGGGTGGGGGTCACAGTGAGGCACCGACCAGGGACGCCCTGGCAGGGTGGCCGCACTTGCCACACGGGGCTCAGGGGCCTTATTGCTGGGCTGGGGCCTCCCCAGACCCCTGTCCCCCGCACCCCCCACTGCGGCCCGCGGACGCACACGCCCCATGCACGTGCTCCCGTGTGCAGACGGCGCGGCCGGGGTCGGCCCCACTCCTGCCCAGACCCTCTCCCGGCCTCTCTCCTCTCCCCCAGAACGGAGAGATGGACGCGGGCCTGCGGGAAACTGCCGGGTTTAAGTAACAGACATGGTCCCAGGCCAGGCGTGGGCAGGACTGCACAACACCCAGCCCCTGGTGCCTGCCCGGTCCTGGAGACCGGAGTCCTGCCCCAGACCGGCCCCACCCCGACCCCTTTATAAAAAGAAGAGACAGCACCTTCCACTGGACACGCCCGGCGGCCGGGGCGCCCTGGCCCGGGGCGGCCATCCAGTCCCCTGTACGTGGGCGCGGTGGCCGGCGGCCCCGCGAGTCCTGCGCGCGGCTCAAAGGTGCCGTGGGCTCGGGTGGCCGTTGTGGTAGAGTTTCTGCTTCACGTGCACCATGTTCCCGGCCGCCTCCTCGAAGGGCCTGTGCGGCCGCCGGCCGAGCTCCCGCAGGCTGCACAGCTTGGGCAGCCAGGTCCACGAGCCGTCTGGGGCGGGGCCAGGGGCGTGGTCAGGGCGGGGCGGGACGGGGCGGGCCTGCCCGGGGCGGGGCTGCGCGTCCCGGCCGCACTCACCGTAGCGCCGGCCGGCCCTCCAGGCGCGCACGGCGCAGTGCAGGACGCCGTCCATCCACACCAGGAACCAACTGATGCAGAAACCGAGCAGCAGCCCCAGCATGAGGTCGATCTCCTGCTTGGTGACGTTGTCCGTCACGAAGTAGTTCTCGGAGGCGTCCACCACCGACTGGTCCCCGTCGTACGGGATCACGTAGTGGACGTGGTGCCTGGGGGAGCAGGGCGGGCTGGCACCTCTCCCCGCGGGGCGCGCGGGGATCCCTGCTGGGGTCTCTGAGGCCGCCCTGTGGGAGCTGGGGTCCGGATGGGGCCAGCGGACACTTCCAGAGACACAGCCCCAGGTGGAGGCTGCCCAGAGGGCGGGCGCGTGCGAGGTCAGTGGTCAGAGTGAAGTCTGGGGACTGGCCAGGGGTGCGTCTGCCCACGCATCGCCCCTCCCTCCTCTGCCCGGCCTGGGGCTCAGCGGCGAACCTGTCGGGGTCACAGGAACAGTGCAGGTGGACGGTTCCTTCTGGAGTGAGGGCCCGGGGCAGGGGGTCCCATCTGATGGTAGGGTCACAGCCTCCTGCCGGAGGCGGGGCTGATGTGGCCTCCAGCACTGCCCCTCTGGCTTCTTGGTCCCACCAGACACTCACCATACCCTGTCCTCAGCTTTCCCTCCAGGAAAGCCAAGTGCTGCCAGCCCTGCCCTGGGCCTCTGGTCTTCCTTCTGCTCCTCCATCCCCAATGCCGGCCGGCGCCCCATCCGCTCACCCCTCGCGGGGGTGCCCCTTGGCCCATGCCTTGTGTGGATCTGCATGTCCGCCGGCCGCTCTGCTGCTGCTCCCAGATGGACGATGTTGCAGCTGGCCAGGATGCCCTGGACTGCGGTCCCTCCCCTGCACCCCAGCACCCAAGGCCCGTGGCATGCCTCAGCCTCTCCTCCCTGGACTGACCAGACTCAGGCCACTGAACCCTCCGGGCCTTCGCTTGCCTTTGAGGGCCACACTGAGCCCTCCTCACAAGGCTCCCTCAAGCCTCAGGCCTGCCTAGATCCCCTCCTCCTCCAGGAAGCCCTCTGGGCCTGGTGACCCCCGGTGGGGCAGCCCTGCCCAGAAGACAGCACTCAGGACAACAGACTCTGGGCTCTCCCCTCCCCCTACCTGGGAGCCCCAGGCACAGCGGTCCTGTGCTCTAAGCCCGAATGGTCCTCGCAGGCAGCGGCCCCTCCCCTTGAACTGCAGTGCAGGAGCCACCCTGGGGTCCCCCTGCCCAGGGCCATCTCTCCTGCTTCCCCCTCCTCCCTGAGCCCCTTTGCTGGCTTCTCCCTCTCCATCCCTGCCCCCTCAAGTCCCTGCCGGCCCCCACATCACCCCCACTCAGCTCTGCTGGAGCTCCAGCTGCCTGCCTGGCATCTCCACGTGGGATCTAGACACCTCAAACTCACACCTAAAAATAGCTCCTCCCTCCCCAAACCTGCTTCTCCCCATCTTCCCTTCAGTTAGATGTCACACCTCCGCCTGGTCTTCAGGGGAGATAGGGTCTTATCCCCAGCCCACCCCCTTGCCACTGGCCATGCTCCACTCCCCCCATGAGACCTTCCCCAAACGGAGACCCTATCAGTGCTCCCTGACCTCGGGCACCTGCCGCACCTCCTCCCTCGTAGATGTCCTTGCACTGGCAGGGGCCACACGACTCCTCCTGGTGTGGTCAGGGGAGTCCAGGAGCCCCAGGCCAGCAAGGAGCCCTCTCTTCAGCTCTCCTGCTCTTCCTGGGGATCCCTGGAGGCCATCTTGCTCAGCACGCCCAGAGGGTGATCAGTCCCAGTGGCTGGGGCCTGGGCTACCCGTTGCTTAGCTGATCAACTTGTCAAGAGCCATTATGAATCATCAATAAGTGATGGAAAACTATCGCTCACCACCTAGTATGCAGTAGCTGCCGGCCCCAGGAGAGGACCCCCTCCGTGACCCAGTAGCGGTTCCCATCACTGAGGTCCGGCCAGGCCTCACGGGGGCTGATGACACTGAGCATCACTATCCTCTCCTGTCCTCCCCAGCCTTCTGGGCCAAGGACCCTGATGGGCCTTCCTCAGGGGGGCACTGCTTCCTACCCCTGGACACACAGCTGGTCAGGGCAGGACAACTGAGGACTTAGTCGCCAAGGAAACTTGAAATGCCCCTGGTGCCCTGCAAGTAGGATGAGGCCAGGGCCCCAGGCACCTGGATGGCTCAGGACCTCCAGAGGTTGGGGGGTCACAACCTGCACCCCTATTGCTGGCCTGGCGTCTGCAGCTCCTCCCCTGCCCTTAACCCCCTCCTTCCAACGCAGGCCTTGGGGGCGGGCGCTCAGGTCCCCATGTGCATACATAGTTCCATGACATGTACATGTGTCCTGCCTGGGCCACGCATGCTGCATGTGTCTACTTGAGGCTTGATGCATGTTGTGTATACGCACCGGCCACATGCACAGGACATGGCGTGTATACTGGGGACAGGCCTATGAGCTGCACGAGTGCGCACGTGCATGCCTGCCCAGGCACGAGAGTGGTGCGTATCCATATAAGCACATGCACATGGCTTTGCACACAGCCGTCCTCTCTGTTGGCACTGTTGCACATGCACGGGTCATGTGCACAGACACCACCTGCTAGCACGCACACACTACAACATTAGTTTACATACATGTCCTCCATAAAGTTCTGCGTACAGGCATGTAGAAAGCATACACATGTCTGCATGCTCACTGCGCACAGTGTGGCCATGTGGGCACTCCATGTGCAAAAATCTACTCTGCAGACAGGTTGGCTATACCTGCATGGAGCACACCGGTCGCTGTGTATACATGCACTGTGCACACACAGACGCTGCCGATACACGACACTCTGTGCACTGAGTTTACATGTCCTCCATGTTGTGATGTGTACAAAGCACACACAAGCGGACGCACACACAGAAACACTCCCTATGGCAGGTGTGGCCCTCTCTGTCCCCTGCACCCACAGACACACTAACCTGTGTGCACAGGCCCCCCAGCTTCTACGCCACACGCACCTGATTACGTGAGTCCACGTGCTCTGGACTCTGCATGTGATAAACACAGACACACCGGTGCAAACGCACTCTGACACACACCCTGTCTGTCCTCAGGAGGCGGTCACAGGCATCGCCCGTGATGTCAACATGTGTTAGCAATGCTGCCAGAGCTCGGAGTGGCCCCGTGCACACTGCTGGGCCCAGGAGGGTCTCTGGGCCGCCCCGGTCTACACCCACTCACAGTCGGGGCTGCCCCAGGAGGCTGTGAGCTGACCGCAGGCAGGAACACAGGGTCCCTGGGAAATACAGCCACCCAGGAAACTCTCGATGGTTCTGGGCTGGCACAGGCCAGGGCTGTAGGCACGGCGTCCCCACCTGCCCGGAGGTCTGGTCTGCACCCACAGGCACGAAGCATGCCGAGTGAGGCACGAAGGGCCCTCTCACCCCCGCGTCATGCCCTGGAGCAGGGGTACGGGGCAGGGGTGAAGAACACAAGTTCTGGGGGTCGTGCCGTGTCCCTTACTAGCGGTGTGACCTTGGGCAAGTCCCTATCCGCTCAAGCCTCTGTGTGCTTTCTCACTGAGCCCAGCACAAGAGCGCCCTGCGGGGCTGAGGGTGTGTGTGCGAACATGCACGTGCGCTGCGTGTGCGCACACGTATATGCACAGACGGTACACACACTCACGTCTCATGAGATGTTTATTTCGTATGTGGACATACAAACATGCATGGCCAGGAAGACTCCATCATTCCATGTGCACAGAATGGGGGTCGCACAGTGGGTGCAGGGGGCCTGGGCTCTGGGCTCTCCCCCGCTCCCTGTGTGACCTTGAGCAAGCTCCACCCCCCTGGCCTCAGTCCCTCCTCTGGACAGGGACAGGGGGCTGGGCACTGCCCACCCTGACCCGTCTGCACTTCCCTGCACTTGGCCCCCAGGAAAGTTCATGGGCATAGCGCAGGACAGGGCCCGTGTTCTGTGGGTGCTGCCCTCCCAGAATGCAGGGCTGGGCTGCGGCTCGCTCAGCCTCCAGGCCCCGGACCGGGAGGCCCGGGCTGGTCTGCCCATCACCCTTTCTCTAAAGGCATTTAGGAGGGGGTCCTAACTGACTCAGGCATGCTCCGCACCCAGAAGCGGGAGGCCAACCCTCAGGTGCCCACAGGAGCAGGACAGTCCTTCCCCCACTGGGCCTCCGAGGGCCTCAGCAGCCCCTCCGGCCTAGTGCGGCCCTTCACTGCCTGCCCAGGGCTCCGCGCACCCCAGTGGGCCCTGGCACCTGCACATGTGTGATCACGCGAATGCCCTGCCGGGCTCAGACTCACCGGCCACAGTTGCAGTGGCAGACGCGGTCCTCGCCCCGCAGGTGCGGGAGGATGTAGTTGTGGAACCGGTCCAGCAGCGCGTTCATGTCCATCAAGCACGCGATGGCCTGGGAGAGCCCATGGCCGGTCAGAGCCAGGAGCAAGCCGGCGGGGCGCCCAGGTGGGGGCCGGCGCGCTGGGGGTGGGGGCGCGCAGCCTGGAGAAGGGAGTGCAGGCCAGGGGTAGGGGTGCTCTGGACAACCCGGGATGGGGGACCGCAAGCTGGGATGGGGGTGCGCAGGCTAGGGGTTGGGGGAGCGTAGGCTGGGCAGGGGGAGCGCAGGCCGCGCGGGCCGGTAAACAAGGCGCGGGAGGGGGGAGGTGGCAGGCGCGCGCGGGCGCGGGAGGCGGGAGCGGGCGCGCGGGAAGCCCCTCCGCTCACCATCACGATCGACGCCCCCAGAATCATGAAGATCATGGTGTTCGCGCTCATGGACATCGGGCGGGGCCGGGCCGGGCCGGAGCGCCGCCCCCCGGCCCCGGCGCCCCCCGGCCCCGGCCCGATGCTGAGCCCCCGGCGCCTCCGCAGAGGTCAGCGCGCCGCGCACCCACCGCCGCAGGTCGGGGAGGAGGCGCGAGCCGGGGTCGTGGGGCAGGGGACGCGGCCGCTCCGGGGTCGTTCGGCCGCGCGGCCACCGCGCTCGCAGCGCTCCGCTCCGCCTTCGGCCCTGCCTCCCTCCCTCCCTCCCTGCGCGCGCTCGGGCCCCCGCCCTCCCTGCGCGCCCGCCTCCGGGAGGGACCACGCGTCCGCCCCGCCCCCGGACGGCGCCCGACCCCCTCCTCGGACCCCTCCTCGGGACAGCTGCTCAGTCCTGGCCTCGGACCCGTACCCAGTGGCTCTGGAACCTGGCCACTTCCCAACTGGACTGGCAATCCTGGAGAGGGCCCTGGGGTCATTCCCCCTCCTCCCCACTTGAGAGGCTTTTGGGCAGCCTGGTCAGCACTGACCTCTTCCACCAACTGCCTTTAGTTGTGGGGCCTGCAGGGTCGCTGTCAGGGCTGTCGCTGTAAAGCTATGGCCACATGGCCTGAGGACAGAGCCCAGCAAAAGCCCAAGGATGCCCCACAGTGGGGGCAGGGCCCGCTCCAGCCTGGACTTTCAACAGGGGCAGCCCCAGGCCCCTGGGCTGGGCAGCCTGGAAACCCAGAGGCCAGTGTCACACCTGCTCTGGCTGCCTCAGACCCAGGGGGACCTGTGGGAAAGTCTGCGTCAACCTGGACAGCAAGGGCAACACCAAAGTGGTCCCACGTCCCCACAATGACCTGAAGTTTCCACTCCTACAGAAGCCCCGAGGGGTCGCTGGGAAGGCTCCTTGGGAGACGGCTGGCAGTGGGCAGCAGACACCATCGGGAGTCGGGCCCCACCCTTCTAGCAGCCCCAGTGGGTGAAGGGCCCCGGGGTGTGCTGGGCAGCTCGGCCGGACCCACAGGCACTGGACGGTGGTCACAGCCATCCGCGGGGTGTGTGGGTGGGGTCAGCCCCCTGCTCCTGAGGAAGGTGACACAGCACCCAGCTCTCCCTCTCCAGAGGGACTTGCGTGCGAAGGCCAGGTGGGCACTCGACAAAGGACATGACCAGCAGCATGTTTATTGAACAGTTGCAGTTTCTCTCCTGAGAAGATACAGTCCGGGGCTTTATTCAGGTGTCCGCACACTCCAGCCAGGCGTGGGTGCAGGGGAGGGAAGCGCAACGCAAAACAGGTATGCTGGGGGGAACGTACTATAAACCATTTTCCTTTTTTGGTTAAAGAAAAAAACTTCATACTCAATGCCCCACTTGTAAGTAAAAGTGGGATGAGAAGACTTGACCGCTGTCCCCTGGCCTTCTGCCTCGTCCCGTCTCCTCTGGGCCGCGGGGCGGGGTGCAGCCGCCGCCTCAGGCATCTCAGGAGGGGTGAGCGGGGCCGGCGGGCGGCTCAGTAGAAGCAGACGGTGTGCAGGAAGGCCCGGCCGCTCTTCTCCTCGAACTCCTGCAGCAGCTCGTCGATCTCGTTCTCCATGTCCTCCGTGTGCTGAATCTGCAGATGGAGAGGCCATGTGAGCGGGGCTGGGGCGGGGGCCGGCGGGGTGGGGGCAGGCAGGGCGCGGGCCTGCAGGGGCAGCCTGACGGCTGGGGGGCTCAGACACCGGGACTCGGCCACCCTGCACCGTGTGGCTGTGGCCAGGCCTGCTCTCAGGGAGTCACATGGAATCCTCACCGCCTGCACTGTCCCCATGCTGCAAATGACACGGGCACAGATACAGTCCCTTGCCCGGAGTTGCCAGCAAGGAGCGCGGTCCGCTCCCGCAGGGCCTCCTGTGACCCGCAGGGCGCTGAGCTGCACCTGCTGCCTCCACCCACCACTGTCACTGCTATCCCTCCCAGGTGTGAGACCCACGAAGTGTGCAGATGTGGCCAGATGTCCCTGGGGGAGAACCGCTGTCCTAAAGGGAGTACGTGCTGCCAGGGCAGCCCTAGGGTGGCCCGGGATGGCTCCTGAGCACACCTGTACTGACACGGGCTGGCTAGCGCCGAGGCTGCACGGTGCCCCCAGGCCCAGCCACCAGGAAGTAAAGACTGGCCCTTACCAGAGTGACCCAAGGGGAAGTCACGTGTGCACCTTCTAGGACACATCGTCCCCCCATGGGCATGACTGCTGGAGCTGCAGCAGCCACAATGGGCCATGAGGTGTTGGGAACAAGCTGTGCTGGGTCCCTCACGGAGCAGCCCAGTGGGCCTATTTCTAGACTTCTTGGTTAAATTGTTCTTTGCTTTTGTGTCATTCGCAGCCAGTTAACCTAAACGCAGATCCCTTGGGCAAAACAAGGCAGGCATATGGTTTCTCCTTGGGTAGGTCCTCCTGTCCCATTTGAGAGGAAATGTTTTTCTCTGAGCTCAGCTGCACAGTGGCAGAAGCCTGGGATTTTCCGTACGAGGGCACGTGCCCAGGGCCACGCGGGCCAGGAGTCTGGAATGGTGAGTCCTGCAGGTAAGGACGACGCAGGCTCCCTCAGAGCCCTCTGACACCCTCTTGGGCGTGTCCTAGGAGCACTGGGTGGCACACACGGCCACCTGCATAAAGCCAGACACTGAGCAGGTCATTGTGCTTCTATTGAGCTAAGAAAATGTACAGATGTGAACTCAAGCCAGAGCCAAGGAGCAGATTCTGAGGCACCTCGGTGTTTACTTGGAATTTAACGTTTGAAACTAGACAGTGAGTCGGATTGTGTGACAATACTTCTACCCGGCAACCCTCACGTGCAGGAGACAGTCCTGGTCACCTCCTTCCAGCAGGGGCTTGGGCCCTGGGCCACGACCAGGACCCTGCCTGAGCACTGCGGGTGTGGATACTCACACACTGGCAGAGCTCACAGATAAGGAACGCTCCCAGGGTGGCCTCTTCGTGGTTATCCTGGATGTCCACGTTGATCACATGCACTGGCTGGCAGGTCTCCTGCTCTCTGGAATTCAGATCTAGCCAGGACAAAATGACGCAGATGTCAGGGGCCTCAGAAACAGGTGCAGGAGGGCAAGCACCCACTCTGCTCTGTGTGCCCTGGCCGACTGAGCCTCAGACCACTTCCTCCCCAGGCCATCGCAGGGGGAGACACGGAGCAGCCAGGGTGCAGCACTTGGAGCAGCAGGCCCCAGCCCAGTCCCCACACACTCCTCAGGCACCAACGCGACCATGTGCACGGTGCTGTCGACGCTGTCGTGGCTTGCGGGGACAGGCTCCCAAACGCTCGTGGGGGAGGGACAGGTGTGACTGGGCCGAGGCTGCAGCCGGCCTGCACTCACCTTCCACCACCTGGTCGTACACCCGCTCCTCGCAGGTGAGGATCAGGTCGAACAGGTCCTTGCAGTTCTGGAACCTCTCCGGCCGGGGCTTGATTCGCTTATTTCTGTCCAACATGTGCAAGATGCCGTTCTGCGTGTAGCTGGTGCTGGGTTAAGGAACTTCTAGGAAGAACTGGTCCCGACGGTGCGGGCACAGCCGCCCGCCCCAAACCCGCAGACCGGCCCCAACTGGCACCTGGAGGCGTCCACCTTGGCAAGCCAGGCCACAGGCTTGGGCCAACGCCGGCCAGGAAGCAGACCCCGTGTCCGCAGCCACCTCACGCCCACTTCTCCGACCCGGGCCACCTTTCCGCCTTGTCCCCAGTACCTCATTCACACTGACCCCAAGCCCTTCGGCGAGCGCAACGCTCACTAGAAATAAGTGAAGAGGGGCCAGGCCTTGAGCGGGACAGGGATGTCCCTTGGAGTTCAGAGAGGACACGTAGGCCCTGCCATAACATCTGTAACAAGTAGGTGACCCCAGAGCTGGACGTACCCCCCCTGAGGGCCCCCAGGCAGGGCCACACTCCTATGAACACAGTGGACTATCTGCCTTCAGGGGCCCTGGGGAGAGAGGGCTCACCACCTCAGAAGGGACGGAGCCCCAAAGACGAGGGCGTGTTCTATGGGCCATGCTGGGCAGAGGGGACAAGTGTCTTGGTGATTCTGTGCTGGGGGCGGACCCACTGCTTCAGGAACCCCAGAGATACATTCACTGCCTCGCTCAGGTTTTAAGTCATGACGTTTTATGTAAATGAGCTCATATTACTCAAAATACATTTCCTGCCTTCCTAGAGAGTGGAAACAGCTTTCAGAATATATCTAAATGGTTTATCTAAGACTTCTAACTTAAAAAGACAGTGGGCTATTGATCAGCTGTGGGGTGTCCTGGTTCTTGTCATTCCGTAGCTGAGTGTAATAAAGCCACAGGCTGTCCGGGCCCAGCGCCTCCCTGCTGCCACACGCAGGTCCGTCTTTCCAGAACTCGGCCCTTCAAACCCCCTGCATCCAGGTCCAGAGGAAAGAACTGAGCTGAGGGGCCGTCACATGTCGCTGCAGCGTTGGGAGTTGAGGCTCAAGCGTCCAGTCAGTGGTCAGGCTCCCTGCTCTCCCACCAGGACGGCGCCGTGCAGCCCCGTGCCATCTGTCCGGAGACTGCCACCCTGACGAGCACAGCTGCTCGGTGACGGCCCTCGAGAGATGGCCGCCAAGCCCCTCTGTCCCCCACGGAGCCACGGTCAGGCCGCTGACAGGACAAACGAAGCCGCCGGAAGGGCGTGGACCCCGCCCCTCGCCAGTGTAACAGGACGCCGAACAGCTGCCTTTCTTGACCGTTTTCTGGCAAATTCCAGGCTGAACCAGGCAGGACCCAGGACAGGGAGTGCCCATGCCGGGAGCCCTAGAGAAGTCACAAAGCCACCCCCATCTCGGTTCACAGGGACCCAGGGTCCACTTGAATTCCCACTTCAAACAACAGGGGACAGGAATGGAGACGAGGGTGGGGGTGAGGCCAAGGTCAATAGCGTGTCACCAAGACTAAGCCTCTGTTAGTGGCAAAGTGGCTGATGTGAGGGGCCCCTCTGATCGGGTCACAGGCCAGTGAGGCCATGAGGGGCTTTTAAAGGAAGTCCCCTGTGTGGGGGGGGAGCACCATGAGCGGGCTGCAGACCTCGGGGAGTCAGAAGGAAGCACTTCGTGAACGCTTTCTGGCTGGACAGGGCCTCCCCTTGCAGGACGGCCCAGCAGCCCCAGCCCCTCGGCCCTGGCCGTGAGGGGCAAGCCGCCGAAGGCCGAGCCTGGGGGACTGGCTGGCACTGGGGGCCCCGGAAGCCGAGCCACACAGGGGTGCGGGCAGGCAAGAGGGACTTGTGATGTTTCCAGAAGCAACCGCCCCAGCGCACACAGGGCCTGCTACAGCCGACCAGACCATGCTCAGTCAAGGGCCAGCAGACAGGCCAAGGTGGGGAGGCCAGGCTGAGCCCCCTGCAACCCCACACTGTAAGATGCCAGCCACCAGCCCCAAAGCCCCTCCTGTTCCCTGCCCCGCCTTCCACATCACCAGCCCCTGCTCAGCAGTGGGGCTCCCCAAGGGCCTGGCCTCAACGACAGGAACCCTTGATGCTTTCGAGGCCAAGGACATGGGATGAAGCCACTGTCGGGCTGTCTGCACTAGTGGCTCCTCCGCACCCTAAGTGACGTCCTGCCTGCTGAGTGCCACACTGTGCGAGGTGCCGGGCCGCCAGCCCTCACCAGGTCACAGACGTGGCCTGATCTGAGTGGCGGCCACAGGCCTCCCAGCTCACACCTGGTGTGGTTTCACCGCTGGCCCCTTGGCCTTCAGAGGGCACACGTGTCCACTGCTGTCACCTGGGACAGGCGAAGGGTGGTGTGCACGTTCTGGGGCAAGGCCCTGGTGTGACAGGGACAATGTGCCATCACAGGAGGGTCAGTAATAAAGGCCTGTTGGGGCCTTGCTGTGTTGGGGCCGAGCGCGTGCTCTGTGGCACCTGTGACCTCCACACGAGGGAGATGGACACACGGGGACACGGAATCCCTGGCTCCGGGCAGGCCTCTTCGGGGACGGCCCCTAAAGAGAGGGAGGAGCAGCGCAGTCACGGGAGGTCCGTCTTCCCTCCACAGCCCAAACGCAGCGGCACGCGTGGTGCGTGGAGCACGGGGCTCGCGCGCCCCGGCCCGGCCGTCACCGCCTGGCGAAGCGGCCGTGCGTGCCCGAGCGCGCGGAGGCGCCGCGGCCCCGTGTGTCCGGGAAAGGTTGCGGACGCCTCCGTGACCTTGGCCGCATCCTGTGCTCGTGTCCTCAGAGCTGAACAGGTTTAGCTGAGGGTGTTTATCTCTGAATCTCTGAAGTGACTTCCCAGGAAGCTGAGCTCCGCAGCGCGTCTGCGGACGCCGCCCGGGCCCGAGGAAGGGCCCTCCACGCACCGTGGGGGCAGGAGGGCGCGGGCAGTGGGGCTCACGGGCTAGCTCCCATGGGCGTCTCGGCTCTGAGGCCGGAGCCCAGCGACCAGGAGACCGAGGTGGCTTCCAGGGAATAGGTCCCGGAACGGCTCCCTCGCGGAGCCGTGATTTTAGCAGCAAGGCGGCTTGAAGTGTCTCTGCCGGTGGCCCACGGTCCGCCCCTACTCTGGGCGCCAGGCCCATGCCAGGCCCATGCCAGGCCCGGCTGCACAGAGGGCCTCCCAACGGCGAGACAGGTGCGTGCCACTCAAGCTGCATCTCCCAGCCAACGTGACGCAAGGCAAGACAAACTGGTAGGAAAGACTCAGACATAAGGACAACAGCAGGGCCTCTAGGAAACAGAACTCCAAGGGACAGGTCTCAGAACGGGGTGGCAGGGCGAGGGGACCAGTCTCTCCCACCAATCAGGGAGGGCGGCACCTGAGCCCAGCAGCCACTGCCCTGTCTCGCCCGGCGCCGACAGGGCGGGCTCTGCCACCTGGCACAGGCTGGGACACCAGCCCCTGGGCTCCCTGCTCAGGTCCCGGCTTGGTCCACCTCGCTGGTGCATGACGGACAGGACAGGATGCCTCTCTGAGCTACTCCCCAGATGTACACTGGACACATACCTTGGTCAGTACTGGCATCCTGTCCCCAGACGCAGCCACACTTACTTCTGGTGTCCCCACTTTCTGCCTTAGCCTCAGGTGTGAACCCCATCCAGAGCGGCCCCCGGTCCCCACGGTGGGCCACACCCAGAGACCCGTGCAGCTTCTGGGCTGCAGTCTAGTTTTACTTCCAGTCCGAAGTCTGATCAAACTGAGTCATCAGACGCAAGAACTCTTACGAGGAGACCCAAGTCCCCTCTGGGAAGATTCTGATAGTACTGTGGCTCAGAAACACCCAAGCAAGCACCCTCCAGTGGGGACGTACCCACTGTAAGGGTCCAGATGCGCTGGGTCCAGGTGGTACTGAGCACGCCCGTCCCCTTCCCTGATGGATGGTGGACAGCCAGCCCCCCAGGGCTCTTGCTTCAATGTTAGGGGGCCACGACCCAGGAAGCCCATGGCCATCTACCAACCCGAATCCCTTGGGAGGCGCGGCCCCAGGCCAGAGGCCCTGCCCGCCTGGTGTGCCCATCCGGGAACCGCCCTGCAACTGCAGCCTGCCAGGCACCCACTCCGCAGAGCGCATGGGAGACAGGCAGCTACTCACCAGGGAGGCGGCCCCCGCCCCGTCTCGGGATCAGTTCGAGTTTCTTGTTTGAAACCTAGAGTTATTCCACAGCAGCCGACACTCTGCCTTCACTTCGTTCTCATTGGCCCTGAAGCCTGATGGGGCCTGCGGCCTGGCCAGCTCTGCGACGGACAGATGGGGTGGCCGGTGCCCTCCCTGACGACAGGACGTCTGCTCTGCACCGGGGGTGGGGTGGAGGGCGTGGCTCCCGAGTCATCCATGAGCTGCTGGGACACAGCGTCCAGGGGGAGCGGCGCGGCCGTCACCAAGCCGAGGGCCACGGGCGCCGGCCTGGGCCGCGTCTCCCCACTGCCAGGGCCTTGCACCACGCGCTCGGGCTCCTTCGATGCCCACGTCCCCAGAGGACGTGACACACCGGACCCCGGAGGCATGTGACGACGGGAACTGCGTGCCACACACGCGGCTACCGGAGACCAGGGCAGCTGCAAGTCCGCCGCGAAGCGCGAACGGCTCCCGCCGCAGGAGCACGGGACTCGCAGGGACCTGACGAGAACGAGGAAGACAAACGCCTCCGGTAGCGCCTGTTCCCAGCGGCTGGGGCCGCGGAGCCCGAGGCATCCGCAGACGGGCCACAGCCCAGCCATCACCGTGGGGCGCCAGCCTGCGACAAGCAAGGGGCAGACCACAGCGGAGGTGACAGATGTGACAACTCCCCAAACCTCAACGTTACAGCAGTCACTTTGGGCCAAAATCAGCAAAAAATGAAATGTAAAGTGGAAAGCGAATTCCACGTCTACCACGTGCCCCGCGCGTGGGATCAGCGGTGCCAACGCGATTAACACCCTTGGTCTCCTGGGGGCCCGAGTCGCTGCTGTGGGGGCGGCTGTGCCCCAAGGGCAGCTCCCCAGTCCCGCTGCTGCTCCCCCCGCCACTTCCCACACGCCCGGGCAGCAGCAGTCACCTGGGCTGGGCCCGATGGCAGCTCCTTAACGACCGTCAGACGAGGGCGAGCGGAGGACGCAGGCGGTGTCGGCCCTTCACCATGTGGGCGCCTCTAGGTCGAAGGGCGGGTTGGCGGGCTCTCACGTCTTGTCGGGGTGCAGCAGGAAAATGCCCAGCCTGCACCCACCACATGGGGCTCCCTGGAACAGGTGCTTCTGGACGTGCCTGCTGCCCCAGTGTGGACAGACCACCTGCGCCGGCCCAGGCAGAGGCCCCTGTTCCCTCAAGCTGAGTACAAGGGGCCCGTGGTCACAGCTGGGCCAGAGTGGCACCAACCCACCCCTGCAGAGAACTGGTAGGAGGCGGTTCCCGTGACCCTTCAGTCCACTGCCGCCTCCTTAGAAACCTGGAGGTGGGAATGGTGAGGTCAGAGGTCAGGACCCTGGCTCAGGCTGTCACTCCTGGCTACTTTAAGCTGGCTATATGTGAATAGACAGGGATGTATCACAACATGCTACCGGACAAGACTAAGTTTTAGCATGCTTTTAAATAATAAAACAGTACACTGCCACTTGTCCAAATGGAGTAAAACGCTACATTTATTTAAATTTGAAGATGCAGAAAATCATTTAAAAATTGGCTGCATGATAAAAAGCAGCGGGAAGATAGTCTCTGTGCTGTTTTAAACAGTCCCAGCTCTGCTGAACATCATTAAAGTCACAATCTCAAAACCAAACCAAATGAAAAGAAAACTGAGCCCTAGGCTGGAGCGTTTTGGTGAAAATAAATTTACTTTTAAAATTTTTTTCTGAGGAAAATCCTGAAATTATGAGTATCTGCAATACCAAATCATTTCTACATCAACGGTTCAAAACCAGACTAAACCCAAACATTACACTGGGGAGGCTGAGCCCTGCACACTGACACGACCCCCCACCCCGGGTGGCTCCGCGTGTGTTCTGGCTGCCCCCCTCTGACACTAAGTTGGTGATGAACACTCAAGTTTCGCCATCAGAAGGCAGCATTCTGCTGGCTGAGAACAGTCTAGAACTCCCACCCTGTGCCCTCCCAGCAGCGCCCGAGATAACAGCAAACACTCTGTGGGGGAAAAAAAAAACGGCCACCTTCCCTCACTGAAATTCATTTTTCAGTCCACGGCCACACCACCCTGAACAACCCGATCCCATCTGATCTCAGAAGCTAAGCAGGGTCGGGCCTGCTTAGTACTTGGATGGGAGACCACCTAGGAAGACCAGGTGCTGGAGGCGTAAAAAAATTAAAAAATAAAGGATTGTGAACTGACAAGGTCCTTGCAATCTGTGAGGTCAACCAAGGGTTGCCTCGCCTAAAAAAAAAAAAAAATCATTATTTAGTGATTAAAAGAAAAATATGCATTGTTTTCCAAAAAGTTTAAGATAATCTTAAAAAGTCCACGGTGGCTCCTGGCTAAGTCCTGCCAACACGCCGTCACCACCGAGCCACCGGTGAGTGTGGACATTCCTGTGAAGGACCAGCCTGCGTAAGAAACCCTGCTGTCTGCCTAAGGGGAGGGAGGATGAGGAGCTTGTCCCAGGGGCCAGTGGTCACTGCAGACTGACCCACCTGCCCGAGCAGGTCCGTGTGGGGACCACCAGCCTGAGCAGCCAGGGCCCAGGGCCCTCTAGAAAATACACGAGCAGGGAACAGGGCACTGGGTGTCCCCACTTACCCAGGACATCCCAAGGACTGCCTAAGATTGGAGTGTAGCTTTTCATTAGGACTTCCGTCTTCGTCTTGTGAGGTAACAGCGAAGCCCAGCACGTCCCGATGGGGGCGAGGGTGGGGGATGGCTGCGTTCCTGCACGCGCGCCAGGGAGAGGCCGACAGCAGGACCCTCGAGCTCACAGGTGACCCGATGACATGGTTACGTGTCTGTGAGGACGGCGTGGGCAAGGCCCACCGAAAGGTGCTGGCTGACGCGGGGTGTCCCCCGTATGCAAGGCGTGTGCCCCAGGAGGCCCTGTGAAGGCCATCGCTCAGCGGTCACAGGTGCCCGGAGCCCCGCAGGGAGGCGAGTCCAGGGCAGGGCACCAATGGACGCCATGTGCCGGGCCGAGCGAACCCTATGGCCCCCAGCAGAAGAGCGCCAGCACCTAGGTGAGCGCGGCTGGACCAGCGTCAGGGCTCCCGCGGCCGGCAACTGCCAGCAAGGCAGGTGGGGAAACTGGGCCTGTTGTGCGTATGGGCCACGGGCCCCCAGACCCGGCGTCACCTGAGCCCTGCCCCCTCAGCGCCGCGCACCCCATGACCGCCGCCTGCTTGCCAAGTCCTTGGAAGGCTCTCCGCGCAGCCCGGGTCTGCGCGACCCAGTCCCCCAGTGCTGGGCACACGCCACAAGCCACAGCCACCGTGGAGCTCTGAGTCGGGGGTGTGGGGGAGGAGCATTTGTGAGTCACTGACGAGCCAGCGGGTGCTCCCAAGGCGAACCAGGAGGCAGCCACCTGGCCCCGCCACGAAGATTCTCTCGTGACCTACTGGATGCAGGCCCCTGGGGACCCTGACAACCCTCGCCTGTGATGGATGCAGGCGATGCCCCCTAAGGGCCCCAACCCACGCCGCGTCTTCCTGGCACAGCAGCTCTGACCGGCGGACCGTCCCTCTCTCCCATGGGAAGGACCGAGGGCTGCGGACAGTTGGCAGGCGGCTTGGGAGGGCAGTCCTGGGGCTGCTGTGTGTAGGTTGTCACGAGAACACAGACACAGGCCGTCAGCTGTCAGGACTGGCTCCGGTGGCGGGAGCCCCTGGGTGAGCCCCAGCACACTCGGGAGAGGGAAAGGCAAACAGCTTTAGTCCTGGCAGCTCTGAAATGGCCGTAGGGACAGAGAGGATCCTCGAGTCACTCAGGGCCGCTCCAATGAAAGCTTCTGCCCTAGTACTTCTTCACAATAAGAGGTAAATTCAAATCCACTTTGCTAATCAAAGCAGTCTTTGCAAAGTGCACAGGCTGCACAAGTGAGAACGGGAGACCCAAGTGAGCCACTGGGCCTGACCTGTCACCCTGACCCACGCTGGGCCAGGCGCTCCAGCTGGGTCTGCATGGCCTCGCACCAGCCTCGTCTTGGGGCTAAGTGAAAGCACCGGTGTGGCCCACGTCCAACATGGCCAGCTCCAGCATCTCAGCTGGAAGGACAGGTGTCCCCCTGGTGCTGGGTGAGTACTCGAAGCAGTGGGCACAGCCAGTGCAGCTCCATGATGCCCAGACCTGCGAGTGACCCCAGCAACTAGCTCGGCCCGTCAGCGCTGCTCAGCCCGCGGCATCTGACCAGGCGAGCTGAGTGGGCACACGCCACGCGGACACCACGGCTACCTTCTGGCGTTATCCGAACAGCTTAAGCCACAACTTACACTCTGGGCATGGGCGCTTCTCTAAGGCCTGAAAACTGAGATATAGCCAAAGTCAGACCACAGTTTCTCTGGGAGTCAGTGTCTGGCTTGGGAACACATTCATTTGTTAAATAGACAAACACTGTCTTCAAAAACTAAAAACACAAGCAGGGTCGGGCCTGGATGGGAGACCAGGTGCTGTAGGTGTAAAAAATTTAAAAAGTAAGAAAAAAATAAGGGATTATATGATGACAAGGTTCTTGCAATCTGTGAGGTCAATCAAGGGTTGACTCACTTAAAAAATATTTTTTTTTAAATTAAATAAATAAAAAACTGAAATCATAGGTATCGACTGGGATGAAGAGAGATGGGGTCAAATGTGGCAGAGGTGAGTGAGGGCCTGAGTGTCAAGTGCAGGGCACAGGCGGGCAAAGGCTGGACAGAGACCAGGGCACAGGAAGAGCTGGGCTGACTGGGGCAGGGCGAGTGGGCGCCGGATTGGAACTGCAGGAGCCGGGCCGCCGTCTCCACCCCCAAACGCAGCACGAGAAGCGGGGGCCACGTGAGCCACATGAGCCGTGTGAGCCCGAGGAGGCCCAGGGCAGTTTCTGGAGAGGCCGACTGGCCTTCGTCACAGAGCGACGGTGCAGGTGCCTCAGAGAGGGTGGTTGCCTCTCAGGTGTCTGTCCACTGACCTTACACCCGGGACGGTCGGGAGGCCGTGGGGATTAGTCTCAGAGGTCATTTTCACTTTCACCTTTTACCCCAAGACGAGAAAATACACAGCGACGTGGATATACATGTAAATGAATCGAAGGCCTCCAAAGACCATGGAACGGAGGGGGCGAAATAGTGAAAAGAACCCTAACCCCCGGAGGTAATTAATCACAGAAGGCCCACAGAGAAACAAGGAAAGTGTGCCGGACTCTGGCTCGTGTGCAGTCCCCAAGCACGTGAACCGTCAGGCCCTGGAACGTGTCAACTGCCTTCGCCTCCGATCCCCGTTGAGGGACAGCTGGCCGCATGCGCTGCAAACTGCACTCACTATATTTAGAGAGAAGCACCTACCCAAGACCAATGGCTCTCAAATCAAGTATCTGCTGAAGGTGTTGAGCGGCCTTCCAATTTAAACTCACAAACGCCAACTCCAGCCTCGGGCAGACCTCGCTGCCCTTCCTGCCATGCCCCCACGCCTCCCTGGCTGGGGACATGCTCCAGGGTCACAGAATGACCGTGCTCACTTTAGAAGGAATCGACGACTTTCACCAGAGGTGCCCGGCACTCGGCTGCGGACTTGTCTCTGTGAAAGCCGGGAAGCCTGGGAGGAAGCTGTGTGGACGCCAGACTGCCAAAGCCCCACCCTGGCCCAGGGACCAGGGCCCATGCCACATGATGCCGCATGGGGACCCGAGCTTCAGCCCTGCTGCACTCAGTGACTGAGGCAGAAGGAAGAAAAAAAACCAAGGTCAAAGGGAAAACGTGGACCGCTGAACGACCAGTTCCATACACACCGTGACACAAACCTCGACAGCACGTTGGGTGCAGTGGCCGTCACGAGACATTTGTGACTCCATCCACGCGAACACTCAGAAGAGGCTAATCCAGACAGAAGGGGCAGCGGCAGTGCCGGGCTCTGACAGGGAGATGGAAACGCTGAGATCTGACAGGGGCGAGACCCCGTGGAACCACACGCCTTACGGACGGGCTGCACAACGAAACCGCTCTGTACGAACCGGGCAGGTCACCTCACTGAAAGAAACCAGACGACACTTCCCATCCGTGAGCGGGAGGCCTGTGAATGCAGGTGTCCCAGACTGTTAGTTCCCAGGGAACAAACGCTAACGTATGCTGCTAACCGACCCAATCCAGGTCGAGCTGGGACAGCTGGTTCGGTTTAGTTTAACACGGTTTCCAAGCCCATAACCCCCGCCCTCCGCCGCCCAGCACCACTGCCCTCTGGAGTTCCCAAGAGCAGGTTCTACAGGGACCGCAGGCCAGCACTCGGCCACAAAGATGTCACCATGGGCAGGAGGCAGGAGTTTGTCAGTCCCTAAGTCCTGCTCCCTCTAGAGAAAACCAAAATCAAGACCTGTCATTTACAGCCAAGAATCCAACGCTGTGCTCTGATGCTGACGTGCCCCTCGGTGCCTGGCGTGTTCTAGCTCATTCCCAGGGCACACCCTGAGGGGAGCACACAGGAGACCAAGGCCTGCTACGCGAAGCAGATGGCAGAGCGGGTGTGAGCCCATGGGCCGGCTCCAGAACCTGGCCCCTCGCCACCAGGCCGTATGTCCTCAACTCCCGGTCCTGCCCAATGAAGCGGCATTTTCCTACCGTCCTGTCACTCTCCCCTGACAATCCATTTACTGCGCATTTTTAACTCTGGGTTACATCCTATTTTTCCAGCTTTCCGCTGCAAGTCACAACAATGGCCGCTTCCGCAGAAGGCCCAGCGCTGTCGCGAACCTGGGCTTTTAGTTCTCAGCTGCACAGCATCATGAGCAAATGAGGGAACGGGCAGCACACCAGGCTCCCTGTGGCCGACACCTGCCCCTGTGCAGACCCCCACCCCATGCCACCAGGGTTCCCACCCCCACTGACCCGTCCTCTCCCTCACCTGCAGTGTCTTGCCTGCATCTAGTGACCCCTGGAGATGTCCCCCAATACTTGGGTCGAGCTGAGGACAAGCTCAAGGCTTCTTTGCTCCCCACCCCACCCCCACCCAGAAGACAGAAATCCTGCCCAAGAGAAGTCAAAATAGGCCAGCAGGTGTGTCACTCCCAGAGCCTCACAAGGGGCAGCCAAAAGGGGAGGGGCTTTCCCACACGGGGTCCCCAGGAGGCAAGCAGTGACTATGGGCACAGACAGCTAGTGCCACACCTTGCCCAGGATAGAGCAAGAGCACGCACACACACTCACACTTTGTGGGGAGACTGTGGACCTACACCATCCATAGAGGACACCCTGAATTCTGAGGCTGCTCTCTGCTCGTGTGGACCCTCAGGGACATGCACACACCACCCCCTGCTCTATGGCCCTCTGCACATGGTCTGCTTAGTTGAGCAGCCTGCTCCCGGAGACAGGAAGACCAGGTCTGCGACATGGAAGGCCTGATTTGTGACAACAAAGGGGCATGTGCAGGGCAGTACCGGTCGCCAGGGGTGCTGAGGAATAACCCTCAAAACTAGACGGATCTCCAGGTAAGCTCAGCGGCACAGAGGGCGGGGCACTGGCGGAGCTCTGGGAGCCTTTCCTGGGGTGCTCCCGGCCCCAGGGGCCAGCGCTCAGCCCTCTCCTTGGACCGAGGATGCGAACAGATAGTCTCCCACCTGAGGACAGGACGCAGCAGGCGGCTCCCAGAAACGCACAGGGAGCTCCTCCTGAAGCAGATTCTGGAGCTGAGAAAGGGGGGCCCAAGAGTGTGCACTGCCCAGAGCTGCTGCTGGGCTCACTGCGTCACGGGCACCCGCACGCACAGACACAGACTTCCACGTCCGGCTGTGGCAACGACAGGATGTGCCTGTGTTTCTGTCTCGATGCCCCCAGACCACTTTTCACTGGTTGCAGGGGAGGAGAGAGCAGGAGGGCAGGACAGAGTGACCGCAGGGCCCTGCTCACACCTGCTAGAATGACGCTCGGGGCAACTGTCAGCTCATGCGCTCACCTGCAGGTGTAGGAACCATTCGCAGTTTATTAAGACGTGTGCGCGCACAAGTGCAGTTCACACCTGGCGCGAGTCCTCACTTGGACTATGCCTGGGCTCCACCCTGGGGACGCCACGCCACCCACTGCAACCCAGGGGACTGCGAAGGAGCACAGGGCGATCACGGAGTCCTGGTGAGAGCCTGAGCAGTGACTGAGTGTCTCAAGCACGCGATTGGTGTCGCTTCACAGAAATCTACGTAAGATACTTTTCCCTCACACGAGTCCAGGCAGACCAGGCTGTCGTGTCTCCTCCTGACCCTTGTATCAGGCCCTCTGGAGACATCCAGGTATGCACAGCAGCTGGCCTGCATGTCAGTCACACTTACACCCCCCCACACCGCAGGCACACACCTACCTGCAGAGGACAGTGGGCAGCCCTGCAGTGGGACAAGCAACGACTGTGTCCTGCTCCCTCATCTAAGCTGTTTAGTGTCACGTCAGGGCCTCGTCCTGGACTCTGCCAACACGGACGTCACGTCTGGGTCTGCATGCCCTACACGCCCACTGCCCTGAATGGTTCCGAACCCCATGCCTACCGACACGGCCGGCCCCAAAGCAGAGGCCAGGTGAGCACATCACAGCGCGCCTGCCAGGGACAAGCACACTGGGGCTTTAGAAGGGTGGCCCCCTGGGATACAGTTCTTTGTCTTTCCTAAGGAGGTCATTGTACATCTGATCATATGTGGTTTTGAAATCGTAAACATTCGGCTTGTCGGGTGCTGGTCCTGGAAGCTTCACGTGGGTTCCTGTTCCAAAGGACCGGACGCTGAATCCCCGTTTGCTGAAAGACACAAGGGACAGGAAGGATCACAGTCAGATTAAAGACGACAGAATTCTGAACATAAGGGACATGAAAAGGCAAATGGACAACATGGGTAGCAGCTGATATTCGAGAACATATTTTTCAATCCTTAAACTATTTTATTCACAAATGTAAAAATCCCTGCAGCACGTCACAGCAGAGCTGCTGCAACCAGTCAGAGGGCGGACGCGGAACCCTTCGGTCTCGGCTACAGGTCTGCTGCGTCACCCCAGCTCCGAGGAGCCCCAAAGGGCCTGAGGACGCGACGGACGGGAGAGCTCGCCCAGAACACCGTCCCAGTCCCCAGTCCTGGCCTATGTTCCATTCAGGCTCACAGGAACCCTGGTTCCTGATCCCTAAGACAATTCTAAAGACGTGACCGCACGCCCCATCTCAGGACGCCCTGTCTGGCCGGTTTGCCGTGAGCAGGGTTCGCCGGGAAGCCAGGCAGGTGCCCGTAGCCTTTAGCATCGTGACGTTGGTGTCCAGGGCCGCAGACACACAGCCCACAGCTGCGGGTACTGTATGGCCACCTGAGAAATTGAGGCGAGGCATCAGAACCAAACACGTTTCCTGGCAACGTGGGGGAAGTGAGTGTAGCCCACAAGCAAAAACTTACACGTGAGAAGAAACGCCATCTTAAGGGGAGATAGTAGGAAGATGGCGGCCTCTAGGCTGTGACTAGGGACGCAGGGCTGGGCCACACAGCATGCCTCCCCCAGCCCTGGACACCCGCGCCTCAGCAATGAGATTCATGTGGGGGAGAAGAGGCATTTCCTGCCCAAGGTCATCACCTCCACTGGAGCGGAGGAAACGGGCTGTGCGTCCAGGTGCAACAGGTAGGCCCTGCTGCCCGACTCCACGTGAGGTGCATGTCACACCAGGGATGCAGCGGCAGCTGGCCTCAGGGCTGAGCACTGCTCTACCCGGACTACCCACAACACACGCGCCCCCTGCAGTGCCCAATGCTCCCCACCCCCTCAGCCCCCCGTGAGCGACCTAGGGGCTGTGAACCCAAACAGCTTCTATTAGGGACGGGGACCCTCCTGACACCAGCGCAGGTGTGCCCTGCCCCTCAGTGAAGCATTGTCCCCTACAGCAAGGACAGGTTCAGGACAGAGGGGAGTAGGGACTTGGAGGTGCCACACAAGGACCCTGGCCCTGGGTCCCCCTGAGGGCGCCAGGTCTGGGCCAGCAGCATCAGCAGCTCCCTGGACAGGATGCCAAGCCGAGGCGCATGCCCTGCAGAGGGAGCAGCCTGGCCCAGGACGGGCACGCAGGAGTGGAGGGTGGCGGCCGGTGACCACGGAGGAATGGGGGCGGCGAAGGTGAGCACTGATGCGGAGGTGACGAGTCCGGTCAGTTGACTGGGCGCAGGCAGCAACCCCCCAAGTGTGAAAGCAGCTGCTCCAGGCTTGCCAGAAGCACCCGGGCCTGTCCCCAGGGCCCGCGGCTTCCCCAGGCCCTAGGGCGCAGACTCACCTTGTGGCGGAAGCCCGACTTGCGAACGAGCCACCAAATGTGAGACCAAACGGAGGCCACCTCGTTTTTCCTGCCCACGCAGACATCACCAACTGAAGGCTGTGGCCACTCGCCTCCAACAGGCACCATCTCCCCAACAGGCTCAGATGACAGCATTTCTGAGCAATTAAGTATTTTCAATTACGGTGCACACGTGGTTTTCAGACCTAACGTGATGCGCACTCTCACGGGCCACTGCACAGCGGGGACGCACGCGCGCACGCACACACACTGGGCAGCCCGAGGTCCTCGCGGCGTGGCGGGGCCTGGGGCCGACCCCAGCACCTCTGCGCAGAGGAAAGGGAGCGGGTGAGTGAGGGCGCCTTCTGGGGTCAGAGTCAGAAACAACGGCCGATACTACTTTTCTTCTTGATCCGTCAACCACCCAAGAAGCCCGCTCCGAAAGGGGTCCCAACTCACTCTCTGGGCAGCAGGAGGGAAGGCAGCCAGCCAATGCGGCCGCGTGACATCCACTCAGATACCAAAGTCACACGTTGCCTTTAAAAATAAGTATTTTCATGTAACTCAGTGATTTCCTTTCGGTCATTCCTTTGAGACACTTAGCCAGAATTAAAGAATTGATGAAAATGAGCCCAACTCTTAAATTTGTTAAAATGGGCCCAAGCACATCCACTCTTGAAATACACTAATGAACTATCCCATGACTAGGTCTTAATTTAGCCAACAGCGGCAAAGGGACCCATCAAGTCCCTGGTGGTGTAAGGCTCAGAAGCGAAGGGCACCGCCACTCGTGCTGGCGGCAGGCCTGACGTCCCGCTCGAGTCAGCAGTACTTCCCGGGGCTTACCGCAGGCTGGGGACACAGCAGTGGCCAAACCCGACCCAACTCCCTCTCCTCAGGTGCTATGGGGAATGGGGGTGCAAAATAAGTACCACACACCGGCACACAGGACAGTGGGAAGCAGCGATGGAGAAGCCGCGGCTGGGAGTGACAGGTGCAGAGACCCTGGATGGGACCAAGCGTCCGGCGGCGGGACAGCAGGCATGCCACCTCGAAGCTGCCCGCAGGGCTCCCGGGGGGCCCCAGGCAGGGTCCTCCCCTTCCACCCTGCTGCAGCCACCTGAGGGCTTGGATGTCGCCACCTGGTAAGGTCCGTCTCTTTCCCTCATCCCATGTCACTCATTCCAACCTTCCACCTGGCTGACCTGTGACAAGGCTGCCAAGGGCATCACCTGCTGGGTTTCCACAAGGCCAGGTGGGACTGACTGGCGGAGCTGTCCCCATTAGAAGCTGCCTGTGCCCTTCCTCGCTGCCCTCCCCAACTCCCTGAAACATTTGCTGGCCCAGTGAGTTCAAAAATAAAATGAAATGCAGGTTGTTCCTCCCCAACAAAATGTTCACAAGTGGCAAAAAGGCTAATTAGCAACAGAAGCGCTGTTTCTTCTAAGCTGGTGCAACTGACATAGCAGCCCATCTTGTGCGGTGACAACAGTGCAGTGTGACAATTTGTTTCTTACAGACAAGAACTGAGTGCTATAAAAATATCCTGACAACCAAAAGGCTTTGTCTCCAGGGCCAACTGTTTTGTACGTTAAACTAACCTCCCAGGCAAGAACTCACCAGACGTCTTCCGGAGCATCCAGAGGCTGACAACCTACTGGAGAAATGGTGGAATGTGGGGACGCAGAACTGTGGCCACTGTCACCCGCTGACTAAAGGCAGAATAACGAAGCTAAAATGAACACCCAAAGGATCATAAGAAAACGGCCTTTCCTTTCTTTTTTTATGGTGTGATTACTGACATAACTTAAAACATTACTTTGGCTAAGACTGAAACCCAAGACCCATCGCCGCCCTTCCAAAGGGACGGCCCATGAGGTCACCTTCACTGCAGGCCGACCCCTCTCTGCTCCTCGGCCCCATGTCTACCTCTGCGGTGACCTCACGCTCAGACACAAGCTGAATGCTCTAGAGCTATCCACCCAAGTGCCCGCCTATGACTTCACTGTGGCCAAGACTGAGAAGACGCACATTCCAACGAACTGATGTTCTCACTAGCAAAACGAGGGCCCTAAACATACTTTAATAAGCGTTTTCTAGGATTTTATTCTTATCCTTCCAGAAGGCCAAGAATGAAACTGAGCAGCTTCCAAGCATGTGATCTGTGTGTCGACTTGGTGACGAATGTGTCAGTTGCCCAGTCAGTGCCATGCTTACATGTCACTCCTCCAGGCCCGCTGTTCTTTGACCCTGGCTTCTTACTGGCCGGCCCCCTTGCTTTGTGCGCCCCTTTTGGGCCTCCCGTGGGCCTCCCCATGGGCCTCCCCTGCACACGGCACGGAGCAGGCCCCCCGCGTCCGGGGCTTCAGATGGCCCAGCAGCATAACGACCGATCAGCGTGCTCCCTTCCAGCACCAACACTAAACAGTGCGAACACGGACAGGCCACTCACCTGCCGAGCCTGCTCTGGGCCCCATCTTTCCTCTAAGTGGCTGGGGATGGTCCTAATACAGGGAAGGACATTTTACCAGTCTTGTCTCAAAGGTCCCATTCAAACAGACTTTCCCTCTCTCCAGCCACCTCCAGGGCCACCTTCTGAAGGCAAAAAAAGGAAGCGGTCTCTTAACACCTGTGGGCAAACGTGCCCCTGTACCTCTGCCATTCGTAGGAGGTCCCAGCGCCTCTCTCTGTGCAGCCTGGGGCCCACAGGCTCGTCATGACAATGCGATACGGGAGCCCACCCCAATGGGAGAGCCACGGGACCTCAGCTGACTGTCCCTACACCCTGGACCCGTCTTCAGCCCGTTTTTCCCCATCAGAGTCTCAGTTGTGACTCATCCATCACGCCCAGAGCCCCCTAATGTCATGCACCAGCCGGGACTTCCTGCTCTGGGTGTTCTGTCCTCACCGTGTGGTCGACCTTAGAGCTGCCAGGATGCAAGCGGGTGGGGTCTGGAAAGCACTCAGCACAGGGGAAAGTGAGAGAGGGACTTGGACCTGCTTCTCCCACACCCGCTCCCAGAGCCGCACCGCCCAGCAAGCTGTGCTGGAAACTGACTGAGAACCCATCCAGCGCTTTATCAGACTGTCTTTAGAAACTGTTTTCAGTTACTAAAAAACATAGTAACTGGCTACTATTAAAAATGTAGCTTCCGAAAATCAACATGCCCCTTAGCAGCTAGGGGACAGCTTGGGACAAAAAAATTAACTGGCTCCAAAGGGGACTCTTAATCCATGGAGTACAAAAAACAGGAGACCCCCTGGAAGCACAGCAGTCTCCCACACTCCTAATCCCCCTTAGGGCTGACATTCGAAACAAGTTAGTCTCATCGTCACCCCAGGGAATGCAATGCCTGACTATAGGAAGCGCGACACGTATTACCACTTGCATTTTACCTGTCAGAAAAAGTGCGAGCTGGTTTTCAATAGGGTTTCGCTGATTACCTACTGTGCACGTTCATTTCACGGCATTCCTTTCGATGTTTCACTGCGGAAGTTTTCCTATGCATAGTTTTTTGTTTGTGACCAAACTGCAGCTTTCCTGCTTTTTTACTTATCACATCATTTCCTACACTTTCCACAGACATCGCCCTTAAGGCCTAAATCTCTAAAGCTGACTTTCATAAGGTCTCCTAGCTGTGACAGAAAACGATGGCACTTTTTTTTTCTCACGCGCCTACAGCACCTGGTATTTCTAGGTAGTCACTCATTCAAGTACTAACCAAGCCTGGCACGCATTTCTTAAAGATGCTTTTAAGCCCTGTAAAAAATCCAAATAAAAAGAGCCACAAATAATTTCTCAAAAGTGAAAATGACATGAAAAGTTGTTCAATCTCAATTGCGATTTTAAAACTAAAGGTGACATCCATTTTTTGCCCTAACATGAAAAAGTAAAAATAACACCCAGATTTTGAAGAAATGGGAATTCTAAAAATAGGTATTTTCTAGAAGGCAGACTGGCCAAAATGTATGAAATGTAAAACATGTCTACCTCTGACTTGGCAATTTCACCCCTAGGAATTTATGCCAAGGAAATACAAGAGAAGTGAACAAAGATGTTTATATGACACAAAGATGTTGATATTGTAAGACTGAAAAATAAAAAGCCCAAACATCTATCGACAGGCGATTGGGCACCAAATTCAGCGCAGCACAGAGCTTCTCTGGACTTGCCAGTTTCACAGTCCTGGCCACTACTCAGTACAAACAGATGCAGTCAAATTCCACACATCAAAACGAAAACAGAAATAGATACTGAAATCGAACTATGTTCACAACGTCATGTGAAGAGAGAAAACAAGGTTATTTTGGTCTCCCTTAAGTGTGGGAATGCAGACACTGAAAAATGCCCTTTGATCTTTATCTTCTTCATCTTCCTTGTATTTTCTACAGTGAGAATTTTTTTGCAACAAGCAAACACTTAAGAAAAACACCCAACATAACCTGACGTTCACAAGATAACAATAACATGTTATCCCGAACTTGGTTCCTTTGCCTTCATTCTGAGTCTGTTCTTTTGATGAGTCACTTTGAAAGGTAGTAAAACAGGTGAAAGCACACAAAAGAAGTCCTACTCAGTGATCATCCCGAACGGCTCTTCTGTATCCCTCTTCACACAGGAGACTCAACGCCGCGCCGGCTCTGGCCACACTGAACAGGGACTTGTCATGCGTAGTGGCTGTCTCAGTGAGTCAGACACGCGTACCTGAAACCAATTTCATTAACGAAGTCCACAGGTAATTCAGGTTTTCCTCTGCGGAGACCCAACTCAAATTTGTCACGCAGATATAGCGAAGAGCTGAAACAAAGGCTCACCATCCAGAATCAGAGGACCGGCTGTCTCCACGTCAACTGTTCTCACTGGAAATGTTACATTTTATTTTCCTTGAGTCATTTTCCAGGAGTGTAAACTTTGCACTCTTGTTTAAATTTACCAAACTTTCCATGACTAAACACATAAATGCAGTTTAGAGATCTAACCCAGCACAATAATTCTAGTACATTTCTAATTCTAAAGTAACTTTACAGTTTAAAAGTTTTGGTTTAAAAACTACTTTACATCAGTTTTTTAGATTCAGAGCATATCACACTCTACTAAAAAATGGCATTAAGGGATACTGTGACAGTGCGGTAGATGCTAGGAAGAATTAAACTTGTAATTAGCAGGTCGTGGACATCCGACACTTCCAGCTTCAATAAAAAAAATAACAAACTAGAGGGTGGAAGAATTCTAATTTCCCTGTTACTCAGAGCATCACGGCGAGGCACGTTCTCCTTTAATATGCACATATAGAATCTTCGGGAGAAAAAGCAGCTTCTATTCTGTTTTCTTATCAAAACTACATATACCACACTTTTATTAAACACTAGGGTCACAAAAGAGTACTGAAATATAAACTAGCAGCTCCAAACCGAACCCGAGTGCGGTCCAGAAACCACCTCCTGGAAGCTTTCTAGAAGGATGGATGGGAGGCTTTTCCTCACGAAGACTTGCAAATGTAGATAGATGCAAAAACGCAAATTCAAGAAGTTGACAAAACAGGCCTTTCCGGTTTTCTTTCAAAGGCTTGCTCTGTCTTTATGTTCTGTCGTGCACGCTTCCCAGACTTGGTAAACGACGACACGCGCTGGAGACAGTCGTCAGACACTACCGTCTCGCAGGCCCTAACCGTGGTCCTGGCACCTAACGCCCCCCGCAGGCGCTTACAGAAGGCCCACGCTTTCGGAGGCACCGACATGCGTGCAAAGCGGCCCCGCGCGGCGTCGGCCTTCCGGGTTTACTGGGAGCTTTGAGGTTTCCCAGACCCGGGAGCGTTTCGAATCGACACCTGAATTTTCCCGCGGGGCAGGCACACCCGGAGCACCGCGCGGCCGACCGAGCCCTGTCGACTCCTCGCTGCTCTCGGCCCCCGGAGCCCGAGAGCCCGAACGCGGGGCCGCCCCGCCCGTCCGTCCGCCGACGTCGGGCCGGCGGGGCTGGCCTCTGAGACCGCCTAGCAGGGGAATGCCAGGGCCGCCACTGCCCAGCACGGACCGAGGAGGGCGGAGGCCGCCTGCGCCCAGACCCGGCCGGAGAGCGAACGGGCCGGGGGGGACGGCCGGTCGGCCGGCGTCCGACGGGGAGCGCTGGGCCCGGGCAGCGGCCCCAACTACCTGAGGATGTTGTGCGCCTCCATGCTCCGGTTCTGGTTGCTCGAGCACACCACCGCCACCCGCAGCGGCGACGACGGCATGGCGGCGGCCGCCCCGTCCGCACTCTCCCGCGCCGGGACTCCCGCCTGGCCGCGGCGCTTCCGTGAAAGCAAGATGGCGGCCGCGGCGCCCGGAAGTCATAACGCGGAAGCGGCTGCGTCGGCTACGTAGGGCGTCGGGACGCGCGGGCGCGTGCACGGCGTCGCCGCGGCCCACACGCGCCGTCCCGGAGCGCCCGGCCGCTGGCCGAGGGAGGCGCAGCCCACGGGCGCCGGGCGGGCGGACGCGCCGCTGCTCCGGCTGTGCGCGGCCGAGGCCCGCGCTCCTCACCGGGGCTGCCCGCCGGCCGCGACGGCGTCCTGACGTCACAACGCCCCGCCGCCGTCGCCGGGAGTGACACTGAGGCTCCGCGCCCGGTTCGTCGCCGGCAGTGACGCCGCGCCCACCCGACCGGCGTCGGGGAGGCGGGTCGCGAGCCGGCCCTACTCGGTCCCCGGCCGGCCCTCCGTGCCGCCGCGGCCCCCTACCGGCCTCCCGCCCCCAGCTCGCACGGTCGCTCCCTTGTGGAAGCCGTGCGGAGTTTAACGTTTAAACGCAGTTATGAGAGGTTGGAGAGGAAGCCTAGGCGGCGTCGGGTGTCGAGGCTGACCACGGAGTCAACGCCGACGGGAATGGGGCGGGCGGGCGGTGCCCTCACAACCGGGGCTGGGGCGAGGACGGCGCTGTAAGGTGGTGACGGACCCCTCTTAACTCCCTCCTCCCCTCGATGAGGCGCCCTCTCCGTTTTCCGCCGGGCGGGCTGGGGCTGCAACGTTCCGGATTGCAGCCTCCCCCCGCCGCGACTAAACCTTAACGCCCAGGGCATACCTGGTGGGCTTTTTGTTCACGTTGGGCGCTTCTGGGGTCGCTCGGGATCCAGAGAAGAACCCCGCGGCTCCAGGACGTGGCGCCCACAGAGCCACCTAAGCTCGCTGCTTTCTCCCGGGCTCGGGGGCTGAAGTTTTCTCCCGGATCCCATGTTCCGCTCTTTGCGTTCTGAAGAGTTCTGGGCTGTATTCGGTATCCGTTTAGCATTTTCTTTTTCTTTTTTTTCCCTCTTTTTCTGTTAAAAGGCTTTGTTTGCTGTGAGCTCTCCTTTGACACTTGGGTTTGACCTCCTAGAGGATCAAGCTGTTTTGGGGACCGTGCTAGCCACTGACTTGATTCTTTCGGAGCTGCTTTATCTGTGCCGGCCGTTGGTCTGGTTTGTCTGGAACCAGACCGTCCCATTGAAACTGTCACTCAGTCATTGGCCAGGGGCGGAAGAGAGACTGCTCCAAGACGTGACCTCTGCTGACCCTAGAGCTGGACCCAGGCCAGAAGGGAGATTGTTCCCTTCAAACCTCCCTGGAGACCAGTTGTAATCCGTGTTTGTTCTGAAACAAACCAGCACCTTTCCCCTGCCTCTTGCTATGTGCTGAGTCCAGAGATGTTTTGTTGTTCTGACCCAGTCAATTATGTGAAGCCACTATCTGTACTGGGAATAGTCACCTACTAGTACGCATGACTACTCCGTCTCGCCCCGAGTAATCTGATGCGTGCTGAGCATAGGGAAGGTCCATCCGTGGCGCAGCCAAGACGTGCTCTGCGTAGACATTTCCCTGGATAAACTTCACCCATTAGCAGACGGAAGTGGCAGCTGCTTCCTTCCGTCCTCCCCTACCCTCGCTTGTGGAGGTAGGTTTTCAGTGTTGGGGCTACCCCGGGTTGGCATGCAGTAACTGCAGGCTCTGGGGAAGCTGGCTGTCTCCACCAGAACTGGCTGTTCTCCTGTCGCCCCGCCCTTCTGTGACCGGGCTGTCCTGCAGGAGACTGGCTGCTACCAGCCCACAGTTGCTTGAGCCGTTTTAGGCTGTGTGGGCCCTAGTACTAGGGAAAAGCCTCAGGAAAATGGGGTCTCCAGTATCAGTATTCTTGGGGTGTCCCTCCTAATACTGAACCTGGCCGAATTTTTGTTTAAAACTGCGGTCTCTCTTGTGCGTTTTCCACTAAATGGACCGATGTGACAAAAAGTAATTTAGACCATTAATGGCCATCATGGAGCCTTTGAGAGTCTCAAATTTTCCTTGAAGCCAAATTGGACAATCATAGCTCTGAAACTGCCAAAGCTAAACTGAGCGCCTGTTTGCAGTGGGCTTTCGAGGCTTCCAAACATGACTGGGAATCTGAAGTTGCCTGTTTGCGAAATGAAGTCTGAGAATTCACCGAGGCTAACGGCGTCTAAAGGAGCGGCCGGCCTCAGAAGCCCTGCGCCCCCACAGCCGCTGCCCGCTGCCTCCGCCAGCCCCTCGCTCTCCAGCTCTGGTCCGGAGCTGTCCTTCTGCTCCACCTTGGGGCCCCGCCCCCGAACCTTCTGTCATGCCCACCTCGGAACCTCCTCAAAGCCCTCGGAGCGTCCTGTCAGACCTCCAGTTTCATGCGTTTCCTGGACTAAGGCTGGCTTGTGGGCCACAGTTCGAGGACTCCCTACAGTGGCTGAGGGGCCTCACAGATTCACTGAGATCGTGACACAGGATTCATACCGACCCTCCTGGGTTTCCTGCTTCCTGTCAGCTGGTTCTGAGGCTGGTCGTAAAGGCAGTCCTGGTGCAGAGTGAGGCATATTAGACGGGAACACCCCAAAAGGGATTTGGCAAAAACAAACCTGGTTTTTGGGAAAGTGCTAGGGAACCTGGAGCTCTCTCTGAGCAATGACAGTAGCCTTTCCAAAGCCTGGTGATTCCAACAAAATTCAGACTCGCTCACAAAAATCTGATGAGTCTGCTCACCATTCTTAGGGAAAATTCTGGCCTTCCTTCGGGTGTTGGCTCCGCTCACGTAGCCTTCACCCGTGTTGGTTAAAAGCTGAACTGACCTTTCCGGAAAAGGACTGGGGTGAAATGGAAATTCCCCTGCTAAATTTGGTCGGTTTGGCCAAATAAGCCTGCTCATACCCTAGATGAGCCACCTAGCAGTAAGATCGCTGAGATCATAAGCTATGTTTCCTCTTTACTCTTTGTTGTTCGGCCCTGTGAACTCCAGCCACCTCCCTGACCTCCCAGACTCATCCCCTCAACTCAGGGAGCCCCTGTTCTCTACCTGAACCCCATCCTTGCTCCACGTCCTGCAAACTCCAGGCAGTAAGCTGGAGCAGTCATTTCCCCGTACTGAAAACAGGTGGATTGCTTCTGCAGACTGGGCTGGGGAAAATGACCTCACTGTATGGATAGAAAATTGGATCCCTACCTCACGCCATATGCAAAGGCATAGTATGAAAGGTAAAATCATAAAGCCGATAAAAGCATAGGGAATTATTTTTATATTCTTTGGGTGTGTAGGGATCACTTAAAACCAAAATGATGCATACCACATATAGAAAAAATAGGTCTGATGTCACCAAAATGAAGGACTTCTTTTTAATAAAGGATACTAGTGACAATGTTAACAGCACAGTGGGAAATATTTGCGACGTCTAGGACAGTCAAGGGCATGTGTCTAGAGCTGTGCTGTTCTGCACAGCATCCACTAAGCACATGTGGCTGCTTAAACTTAGTATTTAAAATGTAGTTTCTCAGTTACATCAGCCACATTTCAGGTCCTCTGGACCCACAACAACTGGGTGTCTACTGTGGGGTGCATCGTGTTTGCCAAAAGATTGCGCTGCTGTCTTAACCCCCGGACCCGGTGAATGTGACTTTATTTGGAAACAGGAGACTTCACAGATGTAATTGAATTGGACGAAGTCATGCTGGATTAGAGTGAGAGGTGTCTTTATAGGAGAAAGGGGGACGTTGAGACACAGAGGAGACCCTCAGAGATTTCTGGCAGCATCAGAAGCTGGACAGTGGCCTGAAACAGAATGTCCCTCAGAGCCTGTGGAAGGAAGCACCCTGCCGACTGCGAGAACATGTTTCTGTGGTTTTAAGCCCCCTAGTTGGTGCAGCAGCCCCAGGAAACTCATACAGCACAAAGGACATTTCCATAATTCCAGGAAGTCCTACTGGACAGTGCTGATCTAGAATATCCATGGAACTCCTCAGAGGGGGAAAAGGCAAAGTGATGGGAAATGTACAGAATATGAATAAGCAGTTTGTGCACGGGGAAATGAAAGTGGCCGGTAGGACTAGTGAGTGACAATACCTCTCCATAATCGGAAGAGCGGACCCTCATAAAACGGTTTCTGCTGCGCAGCACGCAGGCTGATGAGTGAGAGGACCGGAGGGCGCAGTACTCACGAGGAAACGAGGGCGATGAGCCCACCTGCCCCGCTGGGCGGAGTGCCAGCTTTCAGTCACGCAGGACACACTGATGATGTCGGTGGAATTCGGTGCACACACTGGAGACCCATCCATCTCTCCCTAAGAGAAGTTGTCACACAGGTCCCTGAGGGGATAATTGAGGGTCTCCCCGGGAACACTGATAATGTCAGCTTCCAGCGTTGTTCCCAGGGTGAGGACAGTGAGTATGGAGGAGGGGCACACTAGAAATTGTGCAACGGGCAGAAATGATTAAACATTGGTGCATGCGCAATACGGGTAAATCTCAAAGACACAACATCCAACAAAAGAAAAAAATGGAATTTGGCTGCCCTTCTCTAAGTGAAAATGCAGAGGGACCCGGGGACGCGTCAGAGGGCCGCTGGTGATGGGGAAGGGAATGGCGCAGGAAGACGTGGCCGGACTGGAATCCGAGTCGAGCAGGACAAGGACACTGGGCAGAGGGAGGAGGCCGTCCAGACACTGAGGCCGTGTGTGTGGTAATGCTTCGTGACAGCAGCAGAGCTGGGGGGGTCAAGGGGCCACCTGCCCAGCGGACCCACCCGAGTGCCTAGGGAAATCATCTGTACGCGACCAACAGAGCAGAGTAGCGGTCAAACCCCTCAGATTTAGCGTCAGACAGAGAGTAAGAAGCACAGTGTGACATCCATACAGATGAAGAAGTTGCACCAGAAAGACTTGCCCAGAAAACAGAGATTTTAGCTGGACATTTTGTCACAAGCTAAACAGAGTTAGAAAAATGGCAAAAGTTATTGAAGACCAACCTGCCTCAGAGATGGGGGGAGTTCTCTGAGGTCACTGGGAAAGTGAGGACTTAAAAATTCTGACAACGTAGAGATAAAAGAACAGCCTTCTACAGGGAGACTCGAGTGGGAGGGAACCCGGGGACCAGAGGATACAGGACGGGGAGGTGGATGTGGCGCGCTGGAACGGGGCCCCACATCCCCTCTGCCAGCACTTGCTGAGATTGCGCCTCTGGTCCCCAGAGAGATGTGGAGAGACGTGGAGGTGTCCCAGGATCCTCTTTAGACTCAGGCTGAAGTTGCCAAACCACTGGCCCGCAGGCCAGTTTCCCCCCAGCTGCCCCTGAAGACGAAATCTCATAGCCTCAATCCCTACTCGAGACCAGCAGGGAAATGCCAGCCCCATCCCCCATCCCTTATTGAGAAACTTTCCCTCCATTCGCTCTTGATCCTGCCTGTGGCACTGTCCCCCGCCCACAGCCCCCACCCAGCAGCCCTTGGGGATGTGGGGTCTTCAGGGCCAGCGATGAAGCCGGCTTCTCCTCTGAGGCCTGAACGGCCCCCCGTGTGCCCAGAGCAGACCCATCCTAGTGGACTGGGGAACTGCTGCGGGAGTGGGGGGTACCTCCTGCCTCCCGGTGTCACTGCTGGGGCCCCAGGGCTGGCCACGTGGGGTGCTTGGCAGGTGTTCACAGAGCAGTTTGGATCGTGCTGGTGGCAAGTGAGGAGCGTGTGCTGAGCCAGGCTTGGGGGTGAGCAGAAGTCTGCACAGAAGCCTTCACGGTGGGTGTTTCGAGCAGGGCCATGTGTCTGGAGCTCAAGCGAGGTCAGGCGGGCGACGCAGTCCTGGGTGCAGGCCTGGGCAGTAACAGCATGGCTACGACTGGTCCACCTCACTGGCCACGCTCACACAAGCAGCCTGGGCGTGCTACTGCTGTCAGCACCTCACAGAGGGGAAACTGAGGCTGCATGGCTCCCAGGGGCAGAGCCAGGGCGACAATCAAGAAAGCCTCCTGTGTCTCGGGATCGGAGCAACTGCTTCTGGTCCAGATCAGAGAATGACAAGCCTAAGTGTCTGCAGGCGGCAGTGAGAATGGCGAAGCCCCAAGCACGACGGAGGCGTCTGGACCCGCCTCCAGGGCACAGGAAGCCCGCGGGACAGGTCACAGATGTCACAGGAGAGACTGGTCACCACGAGTGCAGTCAGGATGGGCGTGGCCACAAGTAGAGCAGAGGCCATGTCTGAGTCAGAGAGGGAGAGAAGGGGACAGATAGGCTCCTCTGGGAGGTGGGGAGGAGGGATGCTGGACAAGGTGGCCTCAGGACCAGGAGGGGCTAGGAGGAGGAACCTGAGTATCCCTGCACCCCTGGGAGGATGGCGAGGCCACCTGGGAGAGGAAGTTTGTGGGGATGACCGTGAGCTCACAGCAGAGTGAGCCTCCCAGGCCAGGCCTAAGGGCTGGATGGCGCAGGGCAGGGCCGCTGGACCCAGGCCTCCCAGAAGCCCCTGGAACAGAGCCTTGAACAGGCACCTCCGGAAGAGGCTGGGTGTCAGCGCTGACGGCATCCCTGTGGGTTATGAGGACGGGCCCATGGTTCTAGACCATAACCGGGGCCCCAAATCAGGTGGAGGGCAGGGAAGAGGAGGGCAGGCCTCGGAAAATCTTGAGGTGGCTCCGGCAGGGTCACGTGACCCCAGCTCTAGAACCCAACTGCACCCTGGAGCCTATGGACAGCCGCCAGGGAGCTGCACGCAGGGGCCACCGGGGGACCCTGCTTGCACTCCATGGGAGACATCTGAGTGCCCTTCACAGGTGGCCTGGGCTGGCAGCAAGGCAGAGGGTCCCCCGGAGCCCAGGCTCCCCAGCATCCTGCCTGCTCTCGCCCCAGCCATCTAGCCGCAGGGCTGCACCCCTCCCCCGTCCGAGGATGAGTCACTCCAGAGCCTTCCACCCCCACTCGCTGTTTTTGCTCCTCAGGGTCACAGCAGACTCCAGGATCTCAAGGACAGCCAAGGTGGGGGAAGGCCCCCTGGGAGGGTGAGTGGTGACCTAGGGCAGGCCTCACACAGGAGCCCTAGGGTTACCCTCTGTTCCCCTGCCCAGCTCTAGCACTGCATGGGGGCTCATGGTGGGGAGGGGCTCTCCCCGAAGCCACCTAATTAGTGCTTGTCACTGCTCAAGTGGGTCACCCACAAGACGCGGCTATTTCCAACTGCAGCAGGTGCCACCCCCCCCCCGCCCCGCCTAACACCGCAGGCCCAGAAGATGCCTTCCCAAGGTCTAGGGGTGGGCGGCCCAGCAGAGTGGAACTCCCTGCCTCCCCCTCTGCCAGGAACGGAGAAGGCAGGGCGCCCGTGCACTGGCCAGGGCTGGCCCACCTGACCAGGCCAAGCGCCCGGGCCCAACCAGCGCACTGACGCTCGAGGAACCGGGGGAGCTGCGAGAAAGGGGCCCAGCCCTCCCCCCGCAGCCTGCACCCCTCCCACCTCCCAAATAAGCACAGGAGACAGTGGTCGTGGTCTAAGAACAATGGACATTCAGACGCAGGCACCCGGCTCACGCCTGACCCGCGCTGCACAGGGCAAGCAGAGCAGACGGGGGTGGGGAGTGGGCGCTGCTGGGGTGCCCGTCAGGGCCAGGGGGTGCGGGTTAGCCACAGTGACTCCAGAAATGCCAGGCCCAGGGAGGTCAGTCAGGGGCTCTCGGGGACCGGGCTGGCCACACCCTCCCGGCACCCAGCATCGCCAGGTGGTCAGCACAGGAAGCTTGGCCAGGGTGCCCAGGTCTGCCCAGGGAAGGGCAAGGCCAGCCTTCAGTCCGCAGCGGGTGGGTGGGCAGCGGCGCTGCTGGCAGATTCTGGGCTCCTGGTCCCCAGCACGGGTAGGGGCTGGGCGGTGCTGTCCGTCATGCTACAGCTGAGGCTCAGGGCGGAGACCACAGTGGGAGGCGCAGCTCGGCAAGGCCCTCCGGATCCAACACTGCCCTTGCGGACCGGGCCCCCTCTTCCCAAACCCCCACCCCCCCACGAACAGTCCTTGTCGGAGGCAGCCCTCGAAGGCGCCTAGCCCTGGAAAACTGCCAGCTTCCCTCAGGGTCAGAGGACACTCACCCCTGGAGCAGCTGGACAGCAGGGGCCGCTTGCTGAACTTCAAGGCTCCTAGCTTTTCAGATACCCACGTGGGGACACACCACGGGGCACTGCTTACCACCTCTCCTGCAAAGCTCGAAGGGGGTTCCCAGGGAGAATCTGGCTAAAAGCACACACAGCCGGCCAGTCTCAGCGTCACAGACCCCCTTGGACAGCACAGGACAGGTGGTTGGCACTGCAGTGGGCCCGAGATACTAAGGCACGAAGCTAACCTAAGCCCACTGGGGTGGGGTGGAGAGAGGACAAGCTCCAGGAGGCCTCCCGCCGGCAAAGCGTCGGTGACAGAGCAATGACGACGGCCTGATTTTTCCAACTTGGCACAGGCTGGACGTGAAAGGTGACGACACGGGGGTGCCAATGGCTCTTGCGAGAAGGGGCTGTATGTCCTGGCGGCCCCTATAAAGGCCTCTGGGCGGGGCAAGAAGAGCCCTGGATGCAGCTGGCACCCCCGTCCAGGGCCAAGGGCCAGTCCCGAGGTGGATTCTGGGAGGCGGATGCCCCGCTGGGAAGGTGGTGCGACGAATCCAAGGCCCTGGCGTGGCCGCCGGTGCCCGATCCATCCCGTGCAGGCCCTGCGTGGAGATCCGAAGGAGGGCGCAGGGATGAGAAGCGAAATGGCCGCAGGGGCCTGGGCCTCCCGCGCGTTTGTCGGCAGACAGAGCCCCGGTGGGCGGCCGTCTGGAGCTTCAGGGCTGCCTGCGGAGGCCAGGGCGCCCGAAGGCCGGGTGCATGAGATTCTCGGTGATGTAGGCCACGAGCAGGCAGATGACCACGAGCATGACGCAGATGGAGCCGCCCACCGCCGTCATGGCCACTACGATCTCCCGCATGCCCGCAGGCTCGGCGGCGAACTCCACGCACTCGGTGGGCCCGGGGGACTCGAGGGCGGCGGCGGCGGGCTCGGCGCGCAGCGGCAGCAGCTGCAGGCACAGGCGGTAGCGCACGCCGTCGTGCACGTCGGGCAGCAGGTAGTCGCGGCAGGAGGCGCCGAGCAGCACGCGCTCGCACGGGAAGCGCGTGTAGGCGCCGCGCCACGAGCAGTTGAGCGCGAAGGCGCGCACGCGGCGCGCGTCGGCCGGCGGCAGGCGCCACTGCAGCAGCACGCTGCGGTTGCGCAGGACGCTGGCGCGCAGCAAGTGGCCGGCCGAGGCGTGCACCGCGCAGCCGGGCGCCTGGCAGCGGAAGCGCGCGCGGGGCTGCGGAAGCACAGGCGCCCGCCGCCCGCCTCGGGGCCCTCAGGCAGCACCTTGTAGGGGCACCAGGGCGCGTCGGCCGCCGGCTCCCAGCCCGGCGGCGTCGGGGCAGCCGCGGCGCAGGGTGGCGGCGCGCAGGCGGCCAGGAGCAGCAGCAGCGGCGGGCGCGCATCCTGCGGCTGGGCCGGGCGCAGGGGCGCAGGGGCGCGGCGGAGGGTCACGCGGGACGCGCCGCCGCCGCTCCCCGCGCTCGCCCGGCGCGCCGCGCCGCCCCTCCGCCGCCGCCCGCTCCGACCCGCCCCCGCGCCCCGTGCGCGCTCGGACCCGGCGCGGCGGCGGAGGCGGGGCCGCCCCACGCCCCGCCCCCCTTAACCCTCGCCAGGCCGCGGCCCGCCGGCCCCGGGAGAGCTGGTCTCGGAGGAGAGGAGGCGCGGGGCGGTGGACGCGAGCCCCTGGTGGCGACCACGGCGGCGGCGGCGCCCCTGGCTGCCGGCCGCGCGGATGGGTTGGGGGCGGGCACCGCGCGGGTCCACCCGCCCTCCTCCCATCGCCGTGCGAGCGCACGGCGGTCCTCAGCTCCCCGCTCCAGGCTTTCCGAGGCTTTCTGCGGGCCGTGGTCCTGGGTCGCGGCCCCCAAAGCAGCTCCGCCACTGCCCTTGACCATGCCAGTCGGGGACGCTGTGCCTCTGGATGCGGTGAGGGGGCAGCGGCCTGCAGCGCGCAGGACCCGGGTCACGCTGCTCCATTCCAGACTGGCGGTGAGGACCCACAGTAAGAGTCTCACCTGCCCGGACAGGGAGGGCCCAGGACGGAGACTTGCCTTCGTCCTCAGGGATTCTGCTCCGTTGGAGGTGGACAGCCCTAGGGGGCGCCACGAGGCTTCCTTGGGTGAAAACTTTTTTCACTTCACACAGAAGAGGCAGCTACGAGGCGGACTAGGCTCTGGTTGGATTCTACCCTGGGGTCACCCTCCCGATGGGCTGGGAAGGGTCAGGGCCTGACCAAGGAGCCCCCCTGCAGCCCACCTGGTGCATCCCCCAGGAAGGAGGACACACCTTCTGTTCTTCCTTCAGGACGGACCAAAAGACGCCGGCCCCTCAACACCTCCAGTCACTCAGGGGCCAGATGATGCCTGGCGGGCCCGCCTGTCCTGACAGGACATGAAGCAAGGCACCCCCGGTTCTGGGACCACCCTGTGCCCTGGGGTGGGGTGGGGGAGCTGGCAACTGCGCTGTGGGCCCTCAGCTCCTATGGCAGCTCCCAGGTGCTGTGCTCACCTGGGGGCGGGAGAGGAGGAGCTAGACGGCTAGTCACTGAGTTCTGGGGCCCCACCCTCTGGACGGCCATGGCCCCTCCCCTTCCACCCCCAGCCTCACTAATTCCTCGTCAGCTTAAATATGCCTGGTCAGCATCAGATCCTAAAGCCTCTACAGAGCCTGAAGCTGAGGGTTAGACGGGTGCCCCCGGCAGCAGCCCTCCTGACCTGGCCTGGAGGGTCCCCGCCCCAGCTTCACGCCTCGCACCTGCCTAGGCCTAAAGGTTTGGGGAGGGGCCCCGTCTGGCCCCGCCCTTCCCTCGGGCAGAGAAGGCCCTCCTCCTCCAGGGAAGCTGGAAGGGATGGAGATCTAGGGATCCTCAAGTCCCCACCCTGAATCCTCCAGAGCACAGGCCAGATTGCTCACCTTGGTCCCAGTGGAAGCCTGAGGCAACTGTGGCTGCTCTGCCCGAGGGGTAGAGGCCAGGGCTGGGCGGAGCAGTGGCCCTGCCTGTGACAGTGCGGGGGAGGGCCCATGCTCTCTGATGGCCCCTTGCTGCACTACCATGGAATCTCTGGGCCTGAGGTCAGCTGGTGCCCATCCGCCAGCTGGTGGAAAGTCTCCGCCTGAGGCCTCCTGCGGAGTCTGGAGTGGCGTGACCTGCGCTAGGAAGGGCCTGAGAGGCTGAGGGCTCTGCAGCCCGCCCTGGGCACGACCTCCGTCTGGGGCATCCTGCCTACCTTCAATGGGGGGAGCTGTGCCCCAGACATCCCTGGACAGTAGGACGGGGGAGCAGAAACTCCACTTCTCACCTGAGGATTCTGGGCCCATGAAGCAAAGGAACTGTCCCCAGAGACCACGAGGGACCCCCACCCTTCACCCCAGAGCGGCACCACACCCACCTCTGCAGCTATGGACGCCCTGCCCGTTTCACAGAGGCCCAGTCCCAGGGCTCAGCCATCTGGGGACAAAGGGGTCCCCTCGGCCGCCAGGGGGAGGACTCTGCCCAGGGATCCCCAAATCCCCACCCTGAATCCTCCAGAGCACAGGCCAGGAGGGCTGCTGCCGGGGGCACCCATCTAACAGCCTGTGAGGGAGGACTCTGCCCAGTCCCCTGGCCCCACAGACCGTCCATCCCTGCCCCCGGCCACCAGCCTGGGAGCCTGTGCTCCCCAGACGTGGGAGGAGCACATGGGGCTGCTGCCATTTCTGCCCAGGAAGGGCGAGCGGCAGCAGCCACACAGGCAGGATCTTTTTCAACGCTTTCCTTTAGTCTAGTCCCTTTTCCACTTAAAGAATGTTTTTAAAAAACCTTTGCATCGCGATCATAAACAGAAGGTGCCAGAAAAATGAGTATCAGACTGTTTTGGCTTCTGCCCCGAGGCACCAGACTGACTCTGAAAAGGGTGTCCCTGGAAGCCTCTGTGGCCTTCATCCCCTCTGCACCCCCACTGCTGCTGGTCTCTTTGCTGCAGCCCTACAGTCACCCAGGCCTGTCCCAGAGCCCATGGGCCACTGCCACCCACGGGATCCCTTTAGTCCCCACTCGTACCAGAAAGGGGGTATGCATGTGAAGCCGCCCAGGCCAGGCGCCAGGCCGCTGCCCTGTCTGAGCTGTCCGAGCAGGGGCAGGCTGGACCACCTGACAACGGCAACTTCTGGGGAACCCAGCCAGGGACGGGCTTCCAGACAAGGCGCCTTGGCAGTTGCATTGAGCCTGCTGGGCCCCTGAGCACCAAGGGCCATAGGGACCTGGTGACTGCCCCCCAGGTCCTGTGAGAAGAGGGCGCCCAGGGCTGCAGCTGCCCCCTGCACAGCCCCCGCCCCTCAGGGCTCCTGGGGGTCCCGTCTTCAACTCTGTATCTTTCTCCAGCTGCAGTAGTTCCTTTTTCTCCATGGACAGCACGGCCCCAGAGGACCAGGGAGGGACGGGGCTCCTGGCGGGTGAGGGGCCTGGGACCCGGCCTCGGGGCACTGCTCCATTCTCACCGGGTCTGGCTCTGAGGACGGGGCAGGGCCTTCGCCATGGTGGACAGCAAGCCCGAGTCCTCAGTGGGACAGCCTTTCCCAATGCTGCCCTGTAGGTGCCTCAGCCACCACAGGACCCTGTGACTCTGTGGCCAGTGGGCTTCCACAGCAGCCATCGCCTGTGCAAGATGTGAGCCTGAGGGGCAAGGGGCCATGGGCCCCAGCGCGGATGCCGCCATGCCCAGGGCTTCGCCTGTGCGCTGGGAGCCCGTGCTCCTCATGTTGTCGGCAGGGAGGAGGCCTGGGCCCAAAGGGTGACAGTCCCAGCTAGGTGGGGGTGGGGGCACTCCGGCCCCAGTTGCTTCCCTGCCCCAAGGAACCTGTGGCAGAGCCGTGCAGGGCGTCCAGAAGCTGGTCTCCAGGGCAGGTGGGAGCGGGCTGGCCCCCCTGTCCCTGCCATTGGGGACTCCGGTTTCTCCTCTGCAGAGCAATGCTGGACAGGTCCTGGTGCCAGGGGCCCATGGCCTGCCCACCCCTGAGTCCCGGAGGCTGTCAGCCCGGGGCAGTGGCACCACAGAGCTCTGTGGACCTTTGAGAATGGACCCCGTGCTCAGGGTCCCAGGGGGCACAGGAACGGGAGCCTGGCCTGGGACCCCACACTCCTCCACTGCCTGGTGCAGTCCAGCCAGAACCCAGCAGCATAAGGGGATAGCAATTGGGTTCAAAGGGCCATTCACCCACCAGCTGGGGAACTGGGCTGATGCTACCTAATGTAGAGGGGGAAACTGAGGCTCAGGCCCCATGAGCTTGGACGTGGAGACGAGTCTGACCAGGCGGCTTGTTGTCCCAAGACTCTGGGGAGGGGACCAGGAGGTGGAAGGCCCTGCAGGGCTCTGGAGGGTCCCTCCTGTGGCTCCCAAGCTTCCCATTGTCCTCCCAGGCCCAGTTAGGACAAGCCTCGGCAAGAGGTGGCTTTTGCCTAAAATGCTTTAAATTGAGCAAAAGAGTGTGGTAAGCAGAGAGCAGAGTCTGCCCATGCTGCGACACAGATCAGCGAGAAGGCACGTGTGCCAAGTGCCCAGCGGCTCTGCCTGGCTCTGCTGCTTCACAGAGACCCCTAGGGAGCCCGTGGTGCCGAAGGACCTAGGAAGACAGGACAAGGGCTGGGCCTCACTGGTCAACAGGGGGCGACTGGTCTGTGCGGGGCCAGCAGGTCTGCCTGGGGTCAGGGCGTCAGCCGGCAGCTCTGCTGGGCCGTCCACCGCATCGCAGGTCCCTTTGCTGACTTCGGTCTACTCAGAGTCCCCGGAACGTTCTCTTTAATGTTTCAAATGCGCTGGCATTAAAACGTGCAGTGTCCTCGTTCCTGCCGCGTTTGTAATCGTGTCCTCTTTTTCGTTCCTAATGAGGAAGCTCCCCCTTCCCCCTCCGTGCAATCAGGTCACACAGAATCCACAGCTCTGTGGGCCCCCGCCTTAGGCAGGATCCGCATTTCCGTGGGCCCCCGCCGTTGGCAAACTCGGGAGTCTTTGTTCCCTTCCGCGCTGGCGCAGTCCTCTTTTCCTTGAACTTGATCGTTAGGGTTTTTCCGGAGATACTTGCAGGTCAGCCCCACCCCCCACTCCGGAAAGGGAGCCATCCACCCTATTCACTTGCGTCCCTAGCCCCTCTGCGGAGGGGCAGGGCGCTTGTGTGTGCTGAGTGGTGAGCCAGCAAAGTCCCCTCCCCGGTCACTCAGTTAAAGCGTGGGGCCGCGGAGCTGCGCGAACCGGGAAAGGACGCACAATTCCTCCAGGACGCTAAGGCCACGTGAGCGTCCGCGGCCTCCCGAACTGACCCGCGCGGACCGCCCGTGGCCTCCGCTCGGTGCGACCTTCCTCCTCCCCCACCCTCCGCGGCAGCCGCCCAGCCTCAGCCTCTTACGGTCCAGGGTTCTCTAAGCTGGGTCGCGCATTTGAAATGACACTTCTATATTTTATACAGATTTTCCATTGTTTCATCCACAAGGTCTTTCAAGTGATCTCATCACTTGTCGCTGTAAATGGCACTCTGCTCTCTTTATTGTTGGTTTATGTCATCGTATGTTTCCCCCCACCCCCAGGGGCAAAACCTGGCTCGACAACAGGGCGTGAGAAAACTGTCACGTGAACCCATCTCTCCTCAGTGTGTCCGTCCACAGGCAGGTATGGACACTGCAGATCAGGACGCCTGATCTACCTCCCGGCGCTTACTTACAGTCGGAGCATACCAGGTGCTGTCCCTGCTGCCTTTCTTCCTTAATCTTTGAAATGCATGCGGGAGTTAGGGGGCCTCGCCTCGTGGATGGACAAGGTTTGCTTTCCGTGTTTTGCTATCACACATATTGCTGCAAACACTGCCCTCCAGCACACGTTTTCTGCACGGGCACGAAGGTGCCCTGTCCCGGGTCACGGTATCAGCGTCCTGGGCGTTCAGCCCGCCTCCGGCAGGGGGCGTGCGGCGCACGGCTGTGGGCAGCCGGCGAGCGCCACCTGCCGGACGCGCGGGATACTGCCGCGGATAGCCGCGACTTGGGGGCCAGCTCCCCTTCGTTCCTCTACCGGATTAGAAATGTCCGGAGGGTTCCTGCCTTTAAAAAAATACGTGAACTTTCCTTTTTAAATCTTTTTTCCTGTTCTTTTTGGATCTTTGGCCCATTTCCTCTTTTTCTTACCAACTTGTGCTGCCTCAGCCTTTTGTCTCCAAGTTGTAAACAGTTCTCCCCGTTTCTGGAGTTTGGCTTTGCCGTTGGTAGTCTGCCAGGTGCGGCCGCTTTACCTTACATGGTCCAATGTGTGGTCCTGGATTCATCACACCTGGTTTGGGGTCATTCACGAAGTCTTCGCAGGGCCTTGAGGCTGAGAAGCAACTGTCCTTTGGTTCCCTCCCTCCATTAGTGGCTTCATTCATTCTGTCTGATTTTGATCCGCTTGGGGCGGGCTCCTGTGTAAGCACACCTAGGACTCAGCTTCGTCTGCCTACTGGCCCCTCCCGTGAATTTATGAGGCCACCCGGACCCCGCGATCCCATAGCTGTCTGTACTCCACTCTGCTTGAGTCTGACCGTGCCATGCCATCTGGTGGGGCGAGTACCCCTTCCTCGCTTTTATTTTTCAGGTTGCAGAGGGTCGTTTTCGGGAAAGGCAGTGAGACTCAGGCCTGACCAGAGGTCCGGCTGGGGTCTGAACTCACCCTGCCCGGGCGGTGTGGTCACTTGTCTGGGCTGGGCTCTCTCCCACACAGCCGCGTGGCAGCGTGGGTACAGCCCTCGGCCACCTTCTCAGTGTCTTTCTCAGTGAAGCGGCACTGACGACAGCCCCGGCTCACTGGGGTGAGGGAAGGCTGCATGTGACAACACAGTGAACACTCAGAGCAGTGCCCAGCACGTGGTGAGCCCTGAAAAAACGGTGCCAGCCTTGGTGATTGAACTTGGGACAATCACGGAGGGGGGAGACTGAACAGAGGGGGGTTGACTGGAAACCTGCTCTCCACAGGGGGCACCCCAGCGCCTCTCCCCGATTCTGCTTCCAGGAGGACGCCGCCAGGCCCGACCTTGGGGAGAAAGGGTACAGTCCTGGAGGACGCGATTCTCCAGCTCGCCCAGGAGGACTCTGCAGAGGTGCAAGGGTGGTGGCACCCGCATCCCCCGAATCCACCTTCCCTTACTGCTCAGTGACGTCACTCGCTCACCTGAGGTCGCCACCCATCAAAACCACACACCTCAGCCTTCCTCGTAGCCGCCGGTGCCAAGCTCTGGCCCGCGGGATATCAGCTGGTGGCGGCGCTGGCACGCGAGCCTGGGAGCTGCCCGCGGGGCAGGGTCGAGCAGCCGAGGGGACGGAGCCCCTGGCCCTGGACCGCCTCAGCTCAGCACGGGACCCGCCGTGTTTCCGCCGCTTGTGTTGGGAGGCTGACACTCTCGGCTGAGCTTGCCCTCATGTTCCGGTGTCTCTCTCTCAGCTTTGGACACAGGAAGGACGCTCTCCAGACATCTGAGGAAAGCTTCCAACTGGAAGTGGAGACCAAAGCTGACAGAGGAAGGGGTCTGCGTGAGAGAGTCGGTGCAGCACACTGGAGAAAGGCTTAGAAAAATCTGTAATTAAAGTGAACTGAGGAAAGAAACTGTGCTTGTGAAAGAACACCTGCTATGAAAAGGAATCAGAGAAAAATAAAGCTGAGCTCAGAGAGTAAAACACATGACAGCCCGACGTGAGTTCTCACACCACCGGGCAATTCTTGAACTGAAGAGATCCACTGACATGGCAGGAGGTTCAAGAATAGTTTTAAGGACACAGTAGCTGAAGGAGAATGGCATGTTTACAGTCTATGCTGTAATGGATGTAGTCTATACGCTATTTTCTTTTTATTAAATTTATTGGGCGACATTGGTTAATAAAATTAGATAGGTTTCAAGTGCACAATTCGATAATACATCATCTGTAGGTTGCATGGTGTGATCGTCACCCAAAGTTAAATTTCCTTCCATCACCATATATTTGACCCCAACACGCTGTTTTTTGACCAAAAAAAAAAAAAGTAATACAAAGAAGTTCTATTTAGTAACTTGGAGCAGTATTTGGAAAAAGTACACCTATTGGCAGCTATTTTTTTAAAAGATGATGGTTTCGCCTGCACGGCCGCCATGTGCCTCTGTAACGCGACAAGCCCCGCAAACCTGCGGGTCACTCTGGACACGCCGCACCTGTCAGCGTTTGCCACGGGACGGCGTGATGGAGCTATGTGCTCAAGACACGCCGCTAAGATTCCCACATCGTCACCAATCTTATGCCCATCTCAACTCCTCCTGCAAGGGGACCTTGTGGCCCACCTGTCCCTTGTGTGACCTCACTTCTGTGGTCCCTTGGTCTTCCGCTTCAGTGCTGCTCGTGTTCGGTCTCGCTCAGCGCCAGCCTCAGCCCTGCTGCTCTGTTTAATTCTGCGAGGCACGTCCCACTTTCATCCCTTCCTTTGAGGAGGAGCAGAGAGGCCACCACCCAAGTTAGAGCCTCATGAGGGGCTGGGGATGTGCCTGCTGTTGCTGCCGGGACCTCCTGCCCTTCGGCGTCCTCGTCCCTCCTGTTCTCTTGCTCCTTTTGGGTCTAAAACTGGTGTGGTCCCTTCGGAGCTCTGTCCTCGCTGACCACGTCGCTGGCCACTTCTCCTGCTGCAGCAGTGACAAGCCGTTTTGCAGTTCATGGCTCAGTTCACCTTTTTTGCACTCTGTTTGTCGCCCTCCTCCCATCGGTTGGTCACCTAACTGCCATGTTCTTTTTCTTGGTGGTTTCTCCTGATCGGCATCAGGTGACTCAGTGCCTGTGTCGCGCCCGCTGGTGCCCACCGTTGGCTTCTGCTGCGTAAATGTGACACCAGTGTTGTTTCGGTCGCCTGCATTTTGGCAGGGACACCATTCGACACTGTCTTCCTTGATCACCTTGGGCTTAGCTTTTTCTCATCGGGGACCCTGAGCCGGCCTTCTGGTGACATCTGCACCTTCTCGGTGCCTTCTCCACCATCACTGGCTGGTCTCCCTCGCTTGGGTAGAAAAGGCCATCTCCCCCTTTGGCACCTTCTGTGGCTTTTTCTCTTTCAGCCACAGAACACTGTGGTTCCATTCTTTCTTTATCCAACTTCCACTTTTCATTTTTTCAAAACCTTCTCAAGTCCCACATCATGCGGAAGCTCCTGCTTCCCACGAAGCGAACGCTGCCAAACCCCGAGTGATGATGGCCTTTTTCTTGGGATCTCGGGACATGCCAGTGTCTCAGAGGTCCTGGCTGCCTTGTGCCAACAGCCACTGGCCCCACCACAGAGTTCCTGGGCGGGCACCAAAGTCGTGCACACTCTGGTTACACTTGCGCCCGTGGTTGGGGCACGCTGCCCGCTGTCCTGACTGTTGCTGTCCCACTGAGCCCCGTGTTGGTGGCACACATGGCTGATCTGGAGGGGGCGAGGGGGGTTCTGATGCATTCCCCATTCTGGTTGCCATATTCTGTTGGAATTTTTAATCCCCTTGAAAATTCCCACAATCGTTTGCGCCACACCCCACTACAGGCACATCCTGTCCATCTGGCATCATTGCAAGAGGTGGTTCTATCATTGTTTGCTGTCTGGAAGCTTCTCTACGGCCAACAAGCTTGAGCCAGTGCACCCGTCACCCGCGGTCTTGTGGTGCGGGAATGACGCGCACCCCTGCTGCCAAGGCTGTGTTCCGTGACCACATCCAGACTCTTAAACCGTGTTTGATTTCCTACCCCGGAGGCTCACCTCCTTTTAAAACCTAGGTTGATTCTGACTACTGCTTGGAATTGTAGCAGCAAGAGTACTCGTGTCCTGCTCTGCTTCCGGACACCGTCGCCACCGCCCTTCCTGGGTAATTTCCAACCATTTTGATACTCTGCTTCTTCATGGACAAGACATGATACAATTCAACTCGACCCTGACACCATCTACCCGGAGACAGTGTCAGACCCCACAGGCTGGGGGCTCAGTGCTGTGAGGCCGACACCGCCCACACACACACTTTAGATTACAGTCGCAAGTGCACCTGTGTTTCTGATCAACCAGCCATGAAGTAGAGGTTCCTATAACCCCTCATTAGGTTTCATTAATCTGCTAGAGCAGCTTATAGAACTCGGAAAGCAGTTTAGTGACTAGATCACCAGTTTATTGTAATAGGACATAACTCAGGAGGAGCAGATGAAGGAGCCGCACAGGGCTCCCGTGCCCACTCTGGGCTCAATGCCCTCCGCATCTCCATGTGTTCACAAACCTGGACGTTCTCCAAACCCTGTCCTTTTTTTTTTTTTTTGGTGGCTTTATTCATGGGCATGCATGATTAAAACACTGGCCTCTGGGGACTGAACTCAGTCTCCAGCCCTCTCTCCTCACCCTTGAGTTCAGGGATGAGGCTGAGACTTCCAACCCTCTAATCACATGGTTGTTTCCCCTGGTGTTCAGCCCCCACCCTTAGGAGCGTTTCAAAAACCATCTCAACAAAAACTGTGGTTAAAAGCGGCTTATTATGAATGTCAAAATAACCTTTATATCTCTAGTCACTTAGGAAATTCAAGGGTTTTAGGAGCTCTGTGCCAGAAACTGACGTCAAAGACCAAATGTATGTTTCTTATTATAAATCAAATATCACAGAGCTGAAATCAACAGAAGATGAAAGGTAAAATTAAGGATATCTACCAGAAAAAGAGGTAAACACAGAATTCATCCAAGAAGTTCCATCGGAGTCTGAGTCATGGGAACCCCATGGAGAGAGCACACAGGAAATGGAAGGGGGTGTTCTCTAAGAAGTTCCCACGCTGGCGGACACAAGCCCCCAGGGTTCAGAGAACCACTGTGTGCCTAGTGCCGTGAAAGGTCCACACCAAGCTGTAGTATTTGACACTCGAGAACACACACCACGGGGTAAGGACGAGATCCCGAAAGCCTGGCCGGAGGACAGACGCCGATGAGCGGCCCTCACAAGGGCTCTGGACTTAGCCGCAGCCCTGGCAGCCGAAAGCGAAAAGCTGTAACTTCCAAGATCTCGGCGGTGAATATTCCCAACCTAGACTTCTCCACGCTGCCAAGCTCTCGATCAGATATGAGGGTGGGACACACACATTTCAGCTACAGTAGTTCCGTAGCTGGAACTTCCAAGGTGGGGAAACCACCTTGAGCCACGTGCCTCGGCCAGTAAGAAACACTGAGTGGACACAGCGCCAGAACCGTAAGCGCGAGAGACGAGCAAGCGCCGGGAATGTTACCGAAGTCGCGCCGGTGCGTTTGTTAGAAAAGCTGTCCTCTGGTTAACGTCGTTTTATGTAATTATGTAACATAGTCATCATGGTTAACTGACTTTTTCCTACAGTTAACTAACCTATGGTTAATCAACTCTGTCCTATGGTTAACTTTCCTTCTTTATCATAGTAAAAAACACACCCCTGGGAAGATATTTAAGACGTCAATGGCCCACGCTATGCACAAAGTAGGATGCATGTTCATCGCGCAGGCGCGTTGTAGGACCTGCTTCCACATACTTTGGAGAGGGAAGAAAAGGGAAAAGAGGAGGGGTGGCCCCTCACCAGAGAGCCCCTAAACCGCCGTGCCTGTAGGCCTCGGGGGAGCCACATCCCTTCTCCTCCTGAGTGTGCTCCTGTACTGCATCAAGCTTCCCCTTAATAAACCTTTCTGCAAAACAGGTTTGCCCACCAAGGACCCCTGCCTTGGTGACATACACTTTCCAGGAAGCTACTAGAGGACTGATGTCAGCAAAGCGAGAGAATAAACCAACAGACGGCAGATTCCAAGAGACAGGGAACCCGATCCAGGAGAAAGGTAGAGTCACAGGATGACGGCAGAGAACACCTCCAGGCGACAGCTGTGCAATGGGCTTAGACAGCAATCTAGATCGGAACAGCAGGACGGAAGGCTCTGGTGGAGAGGTCTCTGGGAATCAAATAGACGAATGTGTTTTAGCCTTTGGAAAATGTTACTGATAGGTATATAGCAAAGATGTAGGGGTATTTATAAAAAAAAATGGCTATCGTTTAACAAAAATTTAGGCGTAATGAAAATACTACGCAAGTATTAACTCGAGAAAGAAAAATGATTGTGCAAAGATGAAGGCACGGTTTCATACAGTAACGGAGCAGCCTGCGCAGTCGTGAAAATGCACCGAGGCAGGTGACTTAATCCTAACGGTAGGGCGATAACGTGACCACTGCGGGGTGGGGCGGGAGTCGTTTGCTTAGCCAAGTTCTCATTGACCTTATTGGGAAGTCCATAGAAATAACTAAATAAATACATAAAAACTAGCAGTCTCTGGTTAAGAAACATGGAGTCTCCTGTCAGAGGAAAAGCAAAGAGTTGAAAGCATTTGCCTCCGGGGAGAACACAGGTTTTTTTTTTTTAAACTCCTTCTTCCGTTCTGTTGTGGAATTAAAAGCCAGGTACTGGCGTTACTTTCATTTTAAAACAAATGACGTCAAAGGAGTCGGCTGTAACCATGCCTCATCTCTACGTCCCCTCCGTCTCCACGGCAACGGGACGCATCTCCGAATCCCGCTGCACTACGTAGGCCGGAGCGAGGGCGACGCGCCCCGCCCCGTGACGCACTTCCGGCGAGGCCGGCCCCCTACGCGGTCAGCCGGCGGCTGGCGGGGTCCGACCCTGGTTCCCCGCTGCCTGGTGCCGCGTCCCGGCCCTCTGCGGCTCGGGGCGCCCGTGTCCCCGCCACGGGCTAGGCTCCTTCCTGTCCGGGCGCACGCCGCTCGGTCCCCGGCGTGGTGACAGGCCCGGGAGGCTGCCGCAGTCCTCAGCCTTCTGACGACGTCACCCCACGCTGTCCCACACGAACGCGCCCTGCGTCCGCGGCGGCGCAGAGCCGGGCCCGAGCCCTCCCCGGGGAAGCAGGCCTCCCGTCGCTGCGGGGTCGGGGCTCCCTCCGTCACGCCCGCCGACCAGGCCGCTTCGCCTCCGCTCACCTGCGCGGCGCCACCGCGGGGCCTCCCGGGAGTGTGGTTCGGGCTGGCGTCGCGCGCCCAGCGCTGGCGGGCTGCGGACTACAACTCCCGGCGGGCCCCGCGGCGGCCCCAGAAGCCAGAGCGGTGGGCGCTCCGGCAGCGTCCGCCGGTGGGCTCGGACGCGGCGCAGCGGCGGAGCGCCGTCGCTGGCTGGTGCTAAGTCGCGGGGGGACCGCGGGGCGGTCTCCGCACACTCCCAGGCCCCCCGATCGCCCGGCCGGCTGGCTGAGACGCCCAGCGCTCCTCAGGCTCCTGGAGCCTCCGCGCCGAGCGGGCGGGACGCGAACTTCCGGGCAAGTGGAGGGGTTGACGCGGGAACCGAGGCCGCGACAAGGGTCTGGCTGCGGCCGGGGCCGGGCGGCCTCCTAAGGAAGGGGGATAGAACGCCAGGGGACGGGGTCAGGCTCGTGGTGGGCGTCCTGCCCTGCCCAGCCCTCCTGCGTCCCCGCTCGCCCCTCGGGCAGGTGCTGGTGTGCAGGGCACAGTGCGGGGCCCTGACGTCTGCAGAGCCAGGGCCGCCCGCCCTCCGGCTGCACTGCAGGCCACCCCAGACAGTGGCTGCAGCAGGACCGGGCCCGCCAGACCTCTGGGAACCCTGCAGGGCAGGAGGCAGGTCCCTGGGGCAGCCCTGGGTGTCCTGGGTGCTGGCTAGGGAATGGGCGCGTAGACAGCGGGCAGGCCAGGAGCAGAGGGACTAGCCCTGCCCGCGGCATCCCATCGGAGGTGCTAAGTGTGCGTCTTGGCATCTCCCCACCGCCACAGGGCTGGATGACTCCAGGTTTGCGCTGAAGCTCAGTGCCAGTCCCCAAGGCTCCAGGTCTCTGAGCTGCAGCCCAGCAGGCTCACAGCGGGCAGCCGGGGGGACTGGATGGCCAGAGAGGTGAGCTCTGGACGGGCTTGTGTCACGGTAGTTTAGATTTTAGGCTTTCACCCTGTGGATTCTGTCGGAGGCCGTGTCAAAGGGGTTTTGCTTGTTTTTGAGTGTGTTAGTGTGTGTGTGTGTGCGGGGGTGGGGGTGACAGATAATTCTGCCTTTCTCTGAGTTCAGAATCAATTGAAGAACTAAGCAAAAGTGTCAATCAGACTCCCGTTGGGCACTAGTGGGGCAGGGAGTTCAGGCAGCTTGAGTGTGTGGGAGCCCTGGCAAAATGGTCTTCCCTAGCAGGTCCCCTCCCCTCCCCGTTCCTCTCTGGCCTGTTGTGTCAGAGTCAGCAAGTATCTGAATGTCACAGTTCCCACCAAGACTCTGGCTTATGCAGCAGGTGGGGCACGACACGCCAGTCTGCAGGAAACCGGAGGGCTTCCACCTGGGTGGCCAGGATTTGGGTGATGACCGCCCTGCACTTGGCCTTCCCCTAGCAGGTGTCTTCACGGTGGGTCACATCGGGTTTCCTTAGCGCTCAGGGCTTCAATAGCTCCTTAATGGGCCAGACCCCTGAGCGCCCAGGATGTCCACCTCTGTCTTAGCCAGAGCTGCCACATGACAGGAGCCTGTTGATTGTGCCACACACCGATTGTGCCACACACCGATTGTGCCACACACCATGTTGATCCAACAGCATCATCAGGCACAGCTGGAGGCGCAGGGAGAGGCGTGGCTACCTCCGTCCCCTGCAGTCTCAGCTCCATGCAACTTTATTCTTCTGAATAAAGGCATTTTGCCAATCTAGTCACATGTGATTTAATCTTTACAGTTTTAAGTTTTTCCAATAAAACATTCACAACTAAAGGAACACCTTCCTTATACACTGTCCCAGTGCATGGTTTGTAAATAGCTCTGTCCCCGAGAGCTTGTGGTCCCTTGTGGAAAGGGAATCGAGCTTTGACAGAACAGACCCAAATCCACAAGTTTGGTCGAGATGATAAATGCTGAAAGTGTGAAACTGCCTTTCGAAACCATTTCTCCCCAGGCTTGCTGGCTGGCTACTGCTGGATTTGCTCTGGTCTGTGTCGGCAATGGCTGCTGGTTTCCAACAGGAAATCTTTCTGGCTGAGCAAATTTGTGACCCAGGAAATAGAAGCTAAATGTCTGAGATGCTGGCACGAGGCTTGTGTGTGTTCTAAAGTAAGTTCCAATTTTGATAAAGCATGTCTGTCATCCAGGTCCTCATGCCCTGGTGGCCTCAGAGTCATTTTAAACATCTGTAGAGACAGCCTTTGGGGAGGTTTGGGTGCCAGCCACAGGCCCAGCCTGTAAACTCTGAGGAAGATGGCAGAGGAAGAAAAAGAAAAAACTACGGGTATATTTCCCGCTGAAGTGGGGGTTCCCTCCCTCCCTGGCCCCTCTCGGTCTCATCGCTGCCTGCCTGCTCGTGACCTGACCTGTCTCCCACTTGCCACCCCAGATAACCCGGTGGAACCTTCTGAGGTGGTGAGCTTTGACACTGGGGAGTGGATGTCATGTGGAACACAACTGGCCATGTGCTGGGCCCTGGGGCAGCAGTGACCAAGACCAGGCAGGGAGCTTGGTGGGGGAAGTGGTGGAGGCATGGAAAGCCCTGTGGCCAGCCTCGCGAGGCCGGAGAATGCTCTACCGCGGTGCTTTGGAGCTTTGGGAGCTGGGTGTCCCATCTGCTGTGGCGGGTACGCAGCAGGGGCAGCAGGCAGGCATTGCTGGTGGCCCTGCTGAGGCCCTGCGGTGATGCTGGGCAAAAGTGTTGGGGCAGATCGTGCCTCCAAGACCTCCAGGTGTGGGGTGCTGGTGGGAAGGCGACAGGCTCCCCAGCTGTGGGTTCCACCAGGGCGGGTACCCTTCTGTTCTCCACTGTTCTCAAGGGGTGTTGGTCTGGGTGAGAGGTGAGGGGCGAGCGGAGGCCCAAGACCTACTGTGTCCCATGTGAGCTGGCGGGCATGAGGGACAGCCCTGGGAGGGTGGTGGCTTGCTGGCCAGTGCTGGAGAACTGGCTGTCTAAAAATAGCAGCCGTAAGAGCAACAGGTGCTGGCACCTCGTCACAGGTTGGCCCGCCCTGGTGCCGCCACCAGCTGACGTCTACCCTCGTCCTTGTCTCCCACGGACCCTGCCAGGCGTGCTGACCTCACTCCATTCTCTGCCCTTCTCCTGAGGGTGGGGCTGGTACCAGCCACAGTCGCCTCTACCTGAGTCTTGTTGGAGACAGTCCTGCAGCATGTGGCCAGGAGGGCCACAGGCCAGCAGATGGGTGGTTGTGGTGGGCCAGGCAGGCCAAGGTCGGCCTCATGGGGTATGCCGTCCTGTGACAGCAGCACTGGCCAGTGGCACTTGGGGCATTTTGTGCCCCAAGTCCTTTATCCTGCAGTGGGGCCAGTTTCTAGGCCCTGCAATTGGGGTGCCACCTGCAAGCAGGGACCTCTCTTAGGCCCGCAGTTGCCTGGTGTGAGGCTACTCTGGCCAGCCGCAGCCCAGTGGGAGTGTTGGGGGGTGGCAAGGTGTGTCCCTCTGCCACAGCCGATTCTGGGGGACCCTGGGCAGGGGGTAGGGCGCATGTGAGTCTGGGCCCTAAGGGACAATGACACCACTTGGCCAGCAGGCCACCCCCAGGCTGTGCTGCTCTGCCTGAGTCAGATGTGTGGCCACTGCTGATTAAGCGGCACCAGGCAGGAGGCTAGGGCCACATGTGGATGGCCTGCCACACCTGAGCGCTGAGGTAGCAGCCCGCGGGGCCCTCCCCTGTCCGTGGTCATGCTTGACGTGGGTGTTTTCGCTGCGGCAGGTCTGGGAGGACCAGAGCCCTTGGTGCAGCCCGCTGTGGCCTCAGGCCGCAGCATCCCATCTTCTCAGAGACCACGGAGGGGCGGGCAGCTGACAGGCCACAGCAGAGGGGCAGTGTAGCCCACGAGGTGAGGCCGTGGGGTGGATGAGTGGTTCCTCCGGGGACCAGCTCCTAGCTGGCCACAGGGTCGGGAAGGTTCATCCTTCCAGGAGCTCTGTTTCTGGGGAGGCCCGCTGGGCCCGGGTGGGGCGGAGGGGCGGCCCTACGGTGACCCTGCCCAGATGGCTAAGCAGTGCGCGCCTCTGAGGACACGCGGGGTCACTCGCATGGGCCCAGGGCTGGGCATGGACCGAGAAACCCGCTCTTGTGGGCAGCGTGCCTTCCCTGCCCGCCCTGTGCTGGATGCAGGCCTCAGAGGGGCTGTGCAGGGCAGAGCGTGGCCGTCAGGTGACCCTGGGCCTCGGGCTGCTACCGCCGGCTAGAGCGGAAGTTGGGCAAAGCCTGGCCGCTGCCTTCCTCCTAGTCCACCTGCGGCCTCAGCAGGCCGAGGTGTCTTCTGAGCTGGCCGGGCCTGGGGTGCGGCAGGGCCCAGGACCCTAGGTGGGGCTGGGTGGAGCTGATGTGGCTCTCCTCCCTGGGCCCGCACGGGAGCTGGCAGCAGCCCCGCTCCTCGGTTGCGCCCTGGCCCGCCTCAGTGTCTCCCTCCAGCCGGGAGCTGTCGCATCCCGCCCCGCTCTGGGCGGGCCCAGCCCGCTTCTCCCCAGCTGCAGGGTCCTGACAGACATGAGAGGTCCCGCGCCTCCGGGACCTTACATTATAGGAGTCCCCGCGCCCCCTCCTCTTCCAAGTCCTGTTGATTTCACCCTTAACTGTCAAACTCATTCATGTCACTAAAAACCTTTATCGAAGACTCACAGAAGGAGAAGCACAGGCCACAAGCGAGCCAAGTCCACCAGGTGAACAGATGAGGAAGCAGCAGCTTCCGGTTCCCAGGAACCCCCGTGGCCGCCCCTGTCACTGCCTCCCTGACTGGCACCCTGGATTTGCTTTTCCCATTTGTGACCTTCCTATGAGTGGGTTTGGGCAGCAGGCGTGTGTCTGCTGGTGGGGCAGGCGGCTTCCTGCTCCCTCGGGACCTGATTCACCCCCTCAGGGCCCCGGGGAGGGTGCTGCCGTGACTGAGCACACCTGGCGGGGCCGGGCTGCGTTTCTCCCCAGAAGGCCCAGTCGTGACCTCGAGGCGCTGCCCACTGACCTGTGGGGCGTGGGAGGTGTCGTGCTGCTGAGCAGCGGCCTGGGGAGCTGATCGGAGCATGTTTGTCGTTGGGTGACACCTGGTCAGGGCCGCACGTTCCCACAGGGCGTCTGCTGCGTCGGGGTGGGTGGGCACCCCTCCACTCTGGGGCTGTGTCCTCTGCGGGGTGTGTGCACTGCACATACATCCTGGGTGTCGCGGCCTTGGTCACCCTTCGGTGGTGCCTCGGTGAGCCAGCCGTTCTCAGCTCTGGCCTGACCCTCCCTGCCGATGCCTGCGGTCTAAGCGTGCTGGGGGTCCCCTGCGTGCCAGCTGCCCAGAACCGGCTCTGCCAGGGGGCATTGGCTGAGGGGACCCTCTGCCCAGTCTTGTTCCCTGGCTCCCTGGGGATCCACTGTCCTCTCACAGGGACTGCCCCCCCCCCATTCTGCTCCTGCCCACCACAGGGCGGTGTCACCTCCGGCCTCCTGGGCTGGTCTCCCCTGCTGCTGTCACTAGTGGGTATGCTCGCCACCTGCTCTCTGCCCAGGCCTGGCACATGCCCCCCTCCCCTCGCGGCAGCCCTCGGAGCCGCAGAGAACCTGTGTGGCCTTCGTGCTGTGGCCTGAGGGTGCCCTCTGCCCACAGGTCCCGCAGCAGCACCCACCCACCATGGACCCGGACCCCCAGGCGGGCGTGCAAGTGGGCATGCGCGTGGTGCGCGGCGTGGACTGGAAGTGGGGCCCGCAGGACGGCGGCGAGGGCGGCGTGGGCACGGTGGTGGAGCTCGGCCGCCACAGCAGCCCCTCGACACCCGACCGCACCGTCGTCGTGCAGTGGGACCACGGCACGCGCACCAACTACCGCGCGGGCTACCAGGGCGGGCACGACCTGCTGCTCTACGACAACGCCCAGATCGGTGCGTGGGCCGGCCCGGCGGGGGGCGGGGGCCGGGGCGGCGCCCGCCTGCCCTGACCCGGCCCCGCCCCCAGGCGTGCGGCACCCCAACATCATCTGCGACTGCTGCAAGAAGCACGGCCTGCGCGGCATGCGCTGGAAGTGCGCCGTCTGCTTCGACTACGACCTGTGCACGCAGTGCTACATGCACGACAAGCACGACCTGGCCCACGCCTTCCAGCGCTACGAGACGGCCCACTCGCGCCCGTGAGTCCCGCCCCTGCCGCGCCGCGCCGCGCACTGCGCGCTGCGCGCTGTGCGCAGGGCTGGCGGGGCCCTAGCAGCCCTGGGTCCTACCTGGTGATATCCAGGCCTCGGCCCTGAAGGACAGGAACTGCATCCTGCTGACGACTCCCCAGGGGACAGGGCAAGTCCCTCCTGAGCCATTTCCTTGGAGAGAGGCCAGGGTTGGGGTCACTCTGGGGGCCTGGCTGTTAACACCAGCTCCCACCCCGGCTGAGCAGGGCTGCTCCGTCCTGGCACCACCCCCACGGTGGGGCATGGCTCCCCCAGTACAGCTCTGGCAGAGGCATCGAGGGTGGCCAGTGTGGGCCATGCAGCCAGCATCCTGGCGGTGGCCCTGGCCTGGAGTGGGTGGCCCACACTGGGAGCAAGCCCCTCGCACAGCTGGGGAGGGGCTACCGGTCTGGCTGGGGGGCTCCCTTGCGTGGTCAGCAGGGATCAGGTTGGGGAGGAGACCGCTGGGCTGGGCTGCGCACCAGAGGCACCATCCCTGCCCTTGTCTCCTTGGCATTCCCACACACATGACAGCGAGGTGTGTGTTTGGCCAGAGGGGGCCCGGGCCAGCCATCCAGGCACTGGTGCCAAGCCGCACTCACTGCTCCGTCCCCCATGTGCTGAGCCCTCCCCAGGTCAGACCACGCACTGAATCCAGCGGTGCCCAGCAGGTCTGGAGTGACACCGGCCATGCCATGAGGGTCGGCCCCGGTGCCCTCCCAGCCCGGCATCAGGTGGGCTCCTGGAGGGCCGGGGTCAGCGGACTCACTCCAGGCCCAGAGTGGGACAGGCTCGGGCCTGGAGCAGCCGCCCCGGGCCCGGCGTGCGCGGGAGCCGGGGGCGGCACAGCGAGGCCATGCAGAGCAGAGGGCCCACACCGCCATGCTGCCGCCGTGCAGGGCCCGAGACCCGCTCTCTCGCAGGGTCCCACTGAGCCCTCGCCAGGGTCTCCCACGGATCCCGCTGAGGGGCATCTTCCAGGGGGCCATGGTGGTGCGGGGCCCCGACTGGGAGTGGGGCTCCCAGGACGGTGAGTGGGGGCCGGGCCGGGGAGGTGGGGCTGGGCTGGCGCTGGCTGCGGCCCAGGCTTACCTGCTGGTGGGGCCGCTGTCTCCCCAGGAGGGGAAGGGAAGCCGGGTCGGGTGGTGGACATCCGTGGCTGGGACGTGGAGACAGGCCGGAGCGTGGCCAGTGTCACGTGGGCCGATGGCACCACCAATGTGTACCGCATGGGCCACAAGGGCAAGGTGGACCTCAAGTGTGTGGCAGAGGCAGCCGGTGGCTTCTACTATAAGGAGCACCTCCCAGTACTCGGTAAGGGCTGCCCGGCCGCCCTCCCGCCCTGGCCGAGGGGACCGGGAGAGGGGGCGCTGCCTGAGCTGGGCCTGTTGCCCGTCCCCAGGCAAGCCAGCAGAGCTGCAGCGCAGGGTGAGTGCTGACAGCCAGACTTTCCAGCATGGGGACAAGGTCAAGTGTCTGCTAGACACAGACGTCCTGAGGGAGATGCAGGAAGGCCACGGCGGGTGGAACCCCAGGATGGCAGAGGTGAGCTGCCCCGCCCGCTGGCCCCATGCCCGCCCCTCCTTGCATCCTCTGGACCCCCAGCCCTCCTGCTTCGCCCAGCCACAGTCTCCACGACCTGCCACAGTTTATCGGACAGACGGGCACCGTGCACCGCATCACAGACCGTGGGGACGTGCGTGTGCAGTTCAGCCACGAGACCCGCTGGACCTTCCACCCTAGGGCTCTCACCAAGGTGCATGGGGGGCTGGGCCAAGCCCCGTCCCCTCCGCACCCCTTCCACGTACCTGCTGAGCCCCGAAGGAGCGGGGAGGGCCTGGTGGGGATCAGTTCTGTGGAGAGGGGATCCAGGTGTCGCAGGATACAGGAGGGCAAGGCGCGTGAGCCATTGGCAGCTGGGGCTGGCAGGCCAGGCCCTGGCGTCTTTCCTGGGGCCGGAGGACGCCCGGTGGGGACGCGTCGTGGGCGGGTGGCGTGGCTGGGCTTGCTTTCTCAAGTGCACCCAGCGGTGAGGGTGTGGGAAGGCCCGTTAGGACCGGTGGATGCTCCGGGCTTGGGGAGAGGCATTTTGGAAGCAGAGTTTCGCAGATGCAGAACGGAGGAGGGAGGTCAGTGAGGAGCAGGGGGTGCCATCCACGGACAGGGCCCTGGCAGGGGTAGGTATGGGTGAGGGGGCTCGCCAGCACTCAGCTCGGGACCTGGAGTCTGAGACCCCTTTGAGGACGGGTGTGGGGCTCACAAGGTAGGTGGTCTGTGGAGAGTTCTGTGCAGATGAGGGCGCAGGTGTGAGAGAGTGCCAGGAAAGGTGTGGGGGTGGGGAGGTGGCCCCTGGTCCCACCCCCACGTGCTGTTCTGGCTCTGGTTCCGTCATTGTGGGCCTCGCCTTGTGCTGTAGACTCCAGCTTGTCCAGAACCATGCCTCCCACGCTCTTCTAGTCTGGCCTTGATGGCCTTGAACATGCTGTCTGCTCCCCCGTCTGTGTGCACAGGGACAGTCCTGCCTTAGACTTCACCCCAGAGCTGGCTTCTGTCTGGTTTGGATGCCACTGCCCAGCTGACACTCCCATGGCTCTGGGGCTGGGCTACCCAGCGCTACCCCAGTCACCTGTGGCCCTCTGTGCTTTCAGACAGGGGCTGGGGTCAAGTTCAGGCCTGCTTGTTGTGGAGCTTGGTAGGGAACCCTTCTGCGCCCCTGCCTGAGCCCCTCATGGCCTCTCTCTCACTCAGCACAACTCCTTCGGGGTGGGGGATGTGGTGCGGGTCATGGACGACCTGGACACGGTGAAGCGGCTGCAGGCCAGGCATGGCGAGTGGACAGATGACATGGCCCCTGTGAGTCCCCCCGCCCCACCCCATGCTCACCCCCACCCCGACCCCCGGGAGACCTGCCTGTGACCCCTCCTCTCCCCACTTAGGCCCTGGGCTGCGTTGGGAAGGTGGTGAAGCTTTTTGGAGATGGGACTCTATGTGTGGCGGTTGGTGGCCAGCTGTGGACCTTCAGCCCCTCTTGCCTGGTGGCCTACAGGCCCGAGGAGGATGCCAACCTGGACGTGGCTGAGCGTGCCAGGGAGAGCAAAGGTGCGGGCACCTGGCTGTGGCAGCCAGTGGGAAGCGGGGCTGCCTCCAACCAGCCCGAAATCTCAACCCCACCCCTCCCCCAACCCCCCAGGCTCCCTGAGCGTCGCCCTGGACAAACTTCGAGCGCAGAAGAGTGACACAAAGCACCCCGGCAGGCTGGTGGTGGAGGCGGCCCTGGGCAACGTGGCCCGGGCCCTGGACCTAGTGCGGAGGCACCCCCAGCAGGCGAGCCTGGGAGCCCTGCCCTGCCCGTGCCCCAGCCCCAGGGTGGCCGCCGGGCTGACTTGCCGGCTCTCCCTGCAGGTGAACACCAAGAACCAGGGCAGGACCGCCCTGCAGGTGGCTGCCTACCTCGGCCAGGTGGAGTTGATGCTGCTGCTGCTGCAGGTTCGGGCCGACATGGACCTGCCGGACGACGAGGCCAACAGGGCGCTGCACTACGCGGCTCTGGGGTGAGGCCCGGGCAGCGGGGGTGGGGCCTGCAGTCCAGCCAGTGGGCACAGCACCCTTCCTGCTCCCTCTCCCGCCCAGGAACCAGCCCGAGGCCGCCCGAGTGCTCCTGCATGCCGGATGCAGGGCTGATGCTCTCAACGGTGCCCAGAGCACAGCACTGCACGTGGCCGTGCAGAAGGGCTTCCTGGAGGTGGTGAGGGTCCTGTGTGAGTGCGGCTGTGACGTCAACGTGCCAGTGAGTGCCGGGGCCCCTGGCTCTATCCCTGGGCTCAAAGAGACAGTGACGTACCACCTAGTGACGCCTGGTCCACCACCGACAGGATGCCCACGCCAACACACCCCTGCACTGCGCCATCTCAGCGGGTGCCAGCGCCAGTGGCATTGTGGAGGTCCTCACTGCAGTGCCAGGCATCGACGTCACTGCCACCAACAGCCAAGGCTTCACCCTGCTGCACCACGCGGCCCTCAAGGGCCACGTGCTGTGAGTTTGGGGTGGGCACACAGCTGGCGGCCAGGCTCCCGCGGACGCTGGGCCACTCCGGGGATGCCCCGACCCCAGCCACGTCCCTGCTCCCACAGAGCCGTCAGGAGGGTCCTGGCTCGGGCGCGGCAGCTGGTGGATGCCAAGAAGGAGGACGGCTTCGCGGCCCTGCACCTGGCCGCTCTCAACAACCACTGGGAGGTGGCACAGACGCTCATCCGAGAGGTGCGGACACGGCCCCGGCCGGCCCGGGGACTGGCAGTCAGGGCCCCCCAGGGTCCCCGGGCTGAGCCTGTGCCCCGCCCCCAGGGCCGCTGTGACGTGGATGTGCGCAACCACAAGCTCCAGTCCGCGCTGCACCTGGCCGCGAGGCGGGCGCACGTCAGGCTGGTGCTGCTGCTGGTGGACGCTGGCTGCAGCGTCAACGCCGAGGACGAGGAGGGGACACGGCCCTGCACGTGGCGCTGCGGCATCACCAGCTGCTGCCCCTGGCAGCCGATGGGGCTGGGGGGACCCAGGGCCCTTGCAGCTGCTGTCTAGGGTGAGGAAGTGTGGACCTGGCTGCAGGCTCCGGCAGGGCCTGAGTGGCTGTCCACGTCCCTCCTGGGTGATGGCCCAGAGCCAGGCCCTCTCGGGGGTGCGGCAGTCTGGGGGACTGCACATTGCAGGGGGCGTCCTCACACAGCATGGCCAGCCTCCCTGAGATTCTGTGTCCTGACCAGCCTGGGAAGGGGGTGGGGGTGGGCTCAGAACTCGGCCCCTCCTCCGGAGCTGTCCCCAAGGGCGCCTTTCCTGCTTGCCTCAGCTCCAGAGGCCTCAGACACAGGGCTGGGGGCCGGGTGCCTGTGCCCCTGCCCCAGGCCGGGAGCAGCCCGTGCCCGCAGAGGCTCCCTCAGAGGCTCCCTCAGACTAGCATTCCGCTGCCAGGATCCTCACCGCACCTGTCTGCCGCCCAGCTACAGGCCTCAGGCCTCCCGAGCTGCGCGGAGCTGACAGTGAGCAAGGCAGTGGCCTGCTATCTGGCGCTGGAGGGCGCAGACGTGAGCTACGCCAACCACCGGGGCCTGAGCCCGCTGGACCTTGTCGCGGAGGGGCACGTGCTCAAGGCCCTGCAGGGCTGTGCCCAGCGCTTCCGGTGAGTCCGGTGAGGTGGGGAGTGGGGGGCGGGACTCCCACCCCGGGCCCTTTCAAGCCCCCTACTCCAACTGCAGAGAGCGGCAGGTGGGCAGGGTGGCCCCAGGCCCCAGGCTGGTGCTCAGCACCCCCAACACCGTGACGAACCTGCACGTGGCCGCGCCATCGGGGCCCGAGGCTGCCGAGTGCCTCGTGTGCTCGGAGCTGGCGCTGCTGGTGCTATTCTCGCCGTGCCAGCACCGCACGGCTTGCGAGGGTGAGTGCGCGGTGGGGTTCGGGGAGGGGGCGGGGCGGCGCGAACAAGCCCAACCTTGGGCTCGTCTCCGCAGAGTGCGCGCGCAGAATGAAGAAGTGCATCAGGTGCCAGGTGGTCATCAGCAAGAAGCTGCGCCCAGGTGGGTAGGGCGGGAGGGGCAGGCTCGGCGCCGGACCCCCAGCCCCTGGCCCGCCCCTGACCCGGACCCTCCCGTAGACGGCACGGAGGTGGCCAGTGTGGCCTCCGCGCCCGGCCCGCCGCGGCAGCTGGTGGAGGAGCTGCAGAACCGCTACCGGCAGATGGAGGAGCGCATCACCTGCCCCATCTGCATCGACAGCCACATCCGCCTCGTGTTCCAGTGCGGCCACGGCGCATGCGCGCCCTGCGGCGCCGCGCTCAGCGCCTGCCCCATCTGCCGCCAGCCCATCCGCGACCGCATCCAGATCTTTGTGTAGCCGCGCCCCGCTCGCTCCGGGCCACGTCCCACCACCGCCCTCCCGCGCCACCCTTGTCCACGCCCGTGTTTTATAAAAAGATTCGCGGACTTGCCGCCTGGTACCTGTCTGGGGTGGGGGCGCTGGACTGGTCTTGGGTCGTCTCGCCCTGGGGACAGATAGCCCTCGGCGCTGTTCCCTCCTGGGGTCTCACCCCCGTAGCGCTGCTCCCGCATCTGGGCTGTCCTCACCAGCCCATCCTCCGCCGCAGGCCCAGCGCTGGGCCCAGCCCCCTCCCGACCTTTCCTGGGACTCACCTAGACTCCTGCTCAGAGCCCCGCCTCTGGGCCAGAAACTTTTTCTAGGCTCAGCACAGACCGCCTCCCACAACCCTGGCCTGGGTCCGAGAAAAGACTCGGCCCAGAACCTCACTGTTTGTCCAGCAGGGGGCCTTCCCGCGACCCCCGGCTGCGCCACCTCTTCTCGGGACAGCCTGTGGAGACAGGACCTGGTTCTCACTGTGGGGTCCTAGTTAAGCAGGGAGTGGGGTGAGGCGTCTGCTTCAGGCTAGGGGCCCTGGCAAGGTCTCAGGCAGGGCACAGCCCAGAGGTGGGTCTTTTGGGACAAATATTTAGCCATGAAAAGGGGGCGCTGTCCTGGCTGGGCCCATGGAGAGCGCTTTCCAAGAACCATCCGAAATGCTTCCCTTGAGCCTCGCGGCTGCTCGCCAGGCTCTTGGCACTGACCCCGCTGGCTGAGTGTTCCAAATGTCCCTCTGGGCTCAAGGCCTACATGGAGGGGGAGGGCAAGGACCCTGGTCTGTCTGGCTTGGTGCCTTCCTTCCCTCCTCTTGACACCCGCCCAGCCCCCGCTCCCCTCCCCACTGGGGGAGTCCACTGGGGCACCCCCCTCTCCCGCCTCCAGATCCCTGCTCTCCCAGCCTAGAGGCGCCCTCGCCAACATCCTGCCTGAAGCAAAGTCATCCAGTCCTGTCTTCTGGCCTCAGGACACCATCCCCAGCCCCACCCAGGAACATTCAGACTCCGGTCCTCGCTTGGCCCCAGAGAGCCACTCGGGATTCCTGGCTCCCTGCTGCCCCCGCCCTCGTGCCTCTTCCCCCATGTTGCTCCCAGGGGGTCCCTCAGGCCCCTTCCAGCTCTTGGTGAGACCCCTGCAGGTCCTCCTCCCTCCTGGCGCCATCCCCAGGCTCCCAGGCTGCCTCCCCCGCCTCTCTTCCCCCTCAGCCTCTGGTACTCACTTGCCACGTCCCCTCCCGCCGCAATCCCGCCCCTCTCTGGGGGACCCTGCCGGGCCAGCGCTGGCGGGGAACGCGTCCTGGGCTGGCCAGGATGGAGGCTCCACTCCCAGGTCTCATTCGGTGTCAAGGGCATTGAGAGAGGGGAGTCCATTGGGGAGAAAACAGCCAGGTCATTCAGTCCCAGCCAGTTTGGGGACCCCAACTGACCATCCTTGCCTTATCCTGAGCTCCTGGCATCTGGTACTTCCCTGGCAGCCAGGGCCTTCTTCAAGCCCCCCTCACCCCGCCCCCGCCCCCCTACCCCCGCCCAAGTGGCCCCGCCCAACAGGCCCTGCCCAGGCCACTGCCACCCACCCGCAGGCCCTGGGTCCCGACATCGACAGCCGACAGCCGGATGGCCAGCTGGTTCCCTTCAGGGGTGGCCGCCCCTGCCTCCCGCCCCCCACCTCAGGGCTGTAACCCGAGCCACGTTGGCGCCTCCTTGGGCTGCTCCCGCTCCGGCAGGTCCCACAGCCCACGCGCCCCAAGCCCCGACAGCGAGTCCGCGGGCGCCATGGACCGCGGGGCCTGTGTCCCCGGGGCAGCGTTGGGGGCCCGCGCGCAGGCCGGCTGGCTGGGGGCCGCGCTGTGCGTCCTGTGCCTGCTGCCCGTGCTCCTGTCCCGGGCCCAGCTGGGGGCCCCGGGTGCCAGGCCCGCGGCAGGCGCAAAGCAGGTGAGTCCCTCCCCGCTCTGCGGTCCGACCCAAGAGTCCCAGCGTCTGTACCTCTGTGTCTGCAAGCAGTGGGACAGGGGACAGCCCCTGGCCTCCAGCTCCGCCCACCGACCTGGCTCGTCTTTACTAACCTATTTTCTTCTGGCGGCAAAAGAAACGCTTGCTTGGGAGTAGAAGACCAGAAAATGCAGAAAGACATAAAAGGGGACCGGCAAGCTCCCTCCGCCGTGCGACCCCCAGCCGGGTGACCGCCAGCCCCGTTTTCCAGAGTTTCAGACTCAGGCTCAGTTCCTGCTGTGTCCCCAGAGCACTTGCTTCTCTTGAAGGGAGACGTCGGTCCCCACCCCGTGGGTGTCCTCACCACCCTGGACGCCAGTCCGCTGCCCCGACAGGCGCCCCGCAGACGCCGCTACACGCTGACCCCGGCCAGGCTGCGCTGGGACCATTTCAACCTGACGTACAGGTGAGACCCCGGTCCCGGGGGGAGTGCAGCAGCAGCCTGGCACCAAGCCTGACCTCGACCCTCACCCCAGGATCCTCTCCTTCCCTCGGAACCTGCTGAGCCCCAGTGAGACCCGGCGGGGCCTGGCCGCCGCCTTCCGCATGTGGAGTGACGTGTCCCCCTTCAGCTTCCGTGAGGTGGCCCCCGAGCAGACCAGCGACCTCCATATAGGTGGGCGCCGTGCCCCCGCCCCCTCCCGACCCAGAGCCCCCCGCTCAGACCTGTGCTCCCCCAGGCTTCTACCCCATCAACCACACGGACTGCCTGGTCTCCACGCTGCACCACTGCTTCGACGGCCCCACGGGAGAGCTGGCCCACGCCTTCTTCCCCCGCACGGTGGCATCCACTTTGACGACAGCGAGTACTGGGTCCTGGGCCCCACGCGCTACAGCTGGAAGAAAGGTGACGGCAGGCCCGGCCACCTGTGGGGCGCTCCACACCACGGTGGCCACAGCAGAGGGCTTGGGGGGGAGGGCTTCGATTTGGGGTCTAGCGGGCAAGGACGGGGAGGTCGTGAGGTCAGGGGCCAGGGTCCCAGGAGCCTGAAGCTCCCCCACCCCCACGCCGCTAAAGACTGACTGGAGCTGCATTCCTGGGGGCCGAGCTCACCGCCTCGGCCGGCCTGGAACATTCTTATCTGCCCGCGGCTGCGCCCAGGGCGGCCCCCGCTGCAGGCTGCAGCAGACGCGCGGGGCGGCGGGGCGGAGGTCGGGCCGGCCCAGGCGCTGACCGGAGGGGCCTGCAGGCGTGTGGCTCACCGACCTGGTGCACGTGGCGGCGCACGAGATCGGCCATGCGCTGGGCCTGATGCACTCGCAGCACGGCCAGGCGCTCATGCACCTCAACGCCACGCTGCGGGGCTGGAAGGCGCTGTCTCAGGACGAGCTGTGGGGGCTGCACCGGCTCTACGGTGAGCACGGGTGGGGGAGGGGAGCGCCGCGGGTGGGGGTGGGGCGGACAGGGCGGTGGGCGGGCCCTGAAGCCAGGCCGCACTCCCGCAGGCTGCCTGGACCGGCTGTTCGTGTGCGCGTCCTGGGCGCGGAGGGGCTTCTGTGACGCCCGCCGGAGGCTCATGAAGAGGCTGTGCCCCAGCAGCTGCGACTTCTGTTATGGTGCGACCAGGTCCCCAGCCCGGGCCCAGGCGGGGTGGGGACAGGGCACTGATGTGACCCTTTCGCACCCGAGCAGAATTCCCCTTTCCCACGGTGGCCACCACCGCACCGCCCCCCAGGACCAAAACCAGGCTGGTGCCCGAGGGCAGGAACGTGACATTCCGCTGTGGCCAGAAGATTCTCCACAAGAAAGGCAAAGTGTAGTGAGTGACCCACCCATAACCACAGGGGCGGGCGGCGGGGCTCGGCCCCGCGGGGCCCTGCTACCCTGCCGCCCTGCCGCCTCCGCAGCTGGTACAAGGACCAGGAGCCCCTGGAGTTCTCCTACCCCGGCTACCTGGCGCTGGGTGAGGCGCACCTGAGCATCATCGCCAACGCCATCAACGAGGGAACGTACACGTGTGTGGTGCGCCGGCGGCAGCGAGTGCTCAGCACCTACTCCTGGCGAGTCCGCGTGCGGAGCTGAGCTCCCTCCGCAGGCCGGCTGATAAAGCGCTTTCTCTCTGACCTGTCTGCGCCCTTTTTTGGGAGGGCAAAGGGCAGACAGCCAGTCTTGGGCCTTGTAGGGGGGAAACCTGGCTGGAGCTTAGCTGGACCTAGGGAATGGGGGCCAGGACACCCAAACTTCCCTGCAGGTCCTCCAGGTGAGGATGCTGTCCACAGCAACCAGGGGACCAAGAACTTTTCTAGACTGTTCCCTGAAAGGTGACGAGGCCCATCTTCCATCACCTGGGGGCGTGGACTGCTGTGGAGCTGGCCCAGGGCCCTCTTAGGTTTGCTCCGGGACAGGTGTGGCAGGAAGGCTGGGCTGGGGGGGGGTAGGGCCTCCAGCATAGAAGTACCATGGGGGTGGGCCCGTGGCACCTCAGCAAATTGGGAGATGGGACTGGTGATGCCTATAGTAAGGACTGGTGTGAGGCAGGTGGAGGCCCTGGGTGGTGGCACGCATCCCCTCCACCTGAGGGACCCCCGTCCAGCTAGAACAGGAGCTGCAGGTCTGGTAGGCCAAGAAGAACCTGGCCTATGTGGGGTCAGAGGCTACACCTCACCCTGTTTGTCCTTGTCCTTGCAGAGCATGGGAACCCAGCCTGGGCCAAGTGGCTGAAATAACATACTGAGCCTTCCTCCAGGAATATTTTACTGTACTTTAAATTGTCACCACCTCATACAAAAAGCCACGTGGCCATGCTCGCATGCCCAGCTCTGGGGAACCTGGGGACACTGTGGGTGAGGGCAGGAAGGTGCCAAAGCAGAAGCCCTCAAGATGGGAAAGTAGGAAAATCCCCCACAGCTCCATTTCAAATCACAGCCAGTATGATGGGCAGAGCCCCTTGGGTCATGGTGGACGAGTGTGTGTGTGGAAATGTGCTATCCACACTGGCCACCTGTGTGTGGACACCTGCACTCCCCTTGGAGGGCAAGTCGGATACATCTGAAAAAAATACACCCTTTCCTTCTACAAGGAAATGATTTAATTCTACAAATTTACAAACCAAGACAAAATAAAAATGAAACGTGGAAAACCAAATAGGACCAGTGGTCCAAGTCTCGAGGTTGCTATTCACAGCAGCACGGGCCAAAGCAGCTGTGTCCAGTTGGGGCAAGACCTGGGTCTGGAGCCAGAGGCCTTCTCCAGTTCCTGCCCCTGGTCCCAGCTGACTCTGGATAGTCAGCATTCCCCGGGACTGGTCTGGGGTCTACTCTGAATTTCAGAACTTGAGGCTGAAGCCAGGTCCCGCGGCCGAAGCCCCTTGGTTGGTGGTAGTGAGGTGGAAGCCAGTCTCCTTCAGGTCATCATCTCCCTGGGGAGCAAGTGGCACCGTGGGGCCTTGGCCAGGCTAGCCCCACCCTGGAGAACCCCTCCACCTCCATCTCGCAGCAGCCTGCCCCTTACCAGCTGGCTGTAGCCCAGGCCTCCCTCAGGCGGCCGAGGGCTGGTGCCCCGCTTCACCCTTTGCTGCTCGCTCTTGGCGGGCCACGTGGGGAACATGGAGGGGTCGATGGGGAGGGGGGTCTCTCGGAAATACTCGTGCTTGAGGCCGTCCTCGGCGCTGACCCTCCGCCCGGGGAAGTAGGTCAGGAACCTGGGGAACGGGGCAGTTGCAGGCCCGCTGCCAGGCAGGGCCGTGGTAGGCAGGGACTGTAGGGCGGGGCCCGGGAGGCGGGCCCACCGCGGGGCGTGGCCTGGGGCGGGGCCCACCGTGGGGCAGGGCTGGGAGGCGGGGCCCAGGGTGCACGCACTTGTTCATGAGGTCGAAGCCGTGGTCGGAGAGCAGAGCCCCAAAGCGCTTACGCAGGTTGTTGTAGGGGTACTCGGTAAAGGTCATCTTCTTGACCGCAGGGAGCTCGTTGTAGCCAGGCCAGATCTTCTCACTGGGCGTCCCCAGGTCCTAAAAGCAGGCCGTCTCAGGCTGGCTACGTCCTGCAGGCACTGCCCCCACAGGACGCCCTGACCTACCTTAAACACTTTGTTGATCTGATCGATTCTGACTTCCCGGGGAACAGTGGCTTCTGAGTCAGCAGCTCCCCAAAGATGCAGCCCACAGACCACATGTCCACAGCTGTGGAGTACTCCTGAGGACCAGGGATAGGACCAGGAACAGGCTCAGGGGGCTGGTGGGGCCACACGCTTAGGGCAGGCCCCAAACGGCCCGACACTCACCTTGGCACCAAGCAGCAGCTCTGGGGCACGGTACCACAGGGTCACGACCACCGGGGTGTAGGCCTTCAGAGGGGACCCATACTCTCGCGCCAGCCCAAAGTCTCCCACCTGCAAGGACAGGGTGGCGGTGGGCGGGCTGCGGCCAGGAGCCGGCTGCCGCTTGGTGGGCGGGGCTCACCTTGAGGATGCCGGCATGGCTCAACAGCAGGTTGGACGTCTTGAGGTCGCGGTGCAGGATCCAGTTGTCGTGCAGGTGCTTCACACCACGCAGCAGCTGGATCATGAGCGTCTTCACCTCCCCTGAAGGTGGTGGTTTCTCAGCGGCCCCGCGTGGGCTGCTCTCCTGTGCACCCACCCACCTTGCAGCGACCAGGTTCTCAGGGGCATGGAGCCCGGGAGCAGGCCCCTGGTGTGCCGGGGCAGGGTCACAGGCCAGCGCACCCCCACCCCCAAGGACACTGCCTGTGGCCTAGGCGGCCCGAGGGTGAGCAGTCCTCACGGGGACACGGGCCCTACCTGGCAGGAAGGGCTGCTTCATGGTCTCCATCAGGCTCTTGAGGTCGTGCTCCACGTAGTTCATGACGATGTAAATCTTGTCCATGTTGCTGCCCACGACTATCTCCTACAAACGGCAGCAGGGCCCACCCGTTGACCACCGGCTCTCCCAGGAGGCCCAAGACCCCGGGACAGAGACTGGTGACAGCGTGAGGACTGACGAGCTTGCCCGTGTGGCTGCCTTACCCTGACCGTCACGATGTTGGGATGCTGCGCCTTGAGGATGGTGTTGATCTCCCTCAGCGAGGTGATCGGAAACCCCTCCTTCTCCTTTTCCATTTTCAGCCGCTTCAGAGCCACGATTTCATCTGAGAGCAGTTTGAGGACAGGTGCTGAGAACGCAGTCACGGGGACTCGGAGCGCCCTGACTGCACTGGAGGCCATGTCTGATCGGAGTGCATGTCACCGCCCAGAAGCCCAACCGTGCTTGCCAGAGGCGTGCGATGCACTCTCAGACCTGCTGCTGTCCAGAACCACTGGGACCTCCCGCCTCTGCCCGCTGTCGCCATGGGCAGGTGTAACCAATCCCGGTGTCCCCACACAGCATTATTTGCCAGGTGCTCAGGGTCCCAAACAACCACTGGCGTTCTGAGACCCGGTTATGGGCACTGCGACTCACACCTGTCCAGGGGCGGCCACTCAAGGCCAATGCCCTGCAGCTTGAGCCTAAACCCAACGGACTCCACATCTCCTATGGTGCAAGTCACCTGCTGTCACAGCCACACAGTACTCTCATGAGCAAGCTGCTCTGACATGTGTCATCATGAGTCATCATCTGGTGCTGGCCAGGTGAGAAAAGGCCACGGTCCAGCACATGGACGGGCGACTCCCAGGACCACAAGACACTGTGCTCAATGACCCCGAGGCTGAGGGGCCAGGCTGGCCGGGCTCGGGTCTCAGCCCTGAGAGCCAACCAGGAACCCAACCGCCCTTGGGGAGATGGTGCTGGGCCTGCGAGAGCAGTGGGCCACCTGAGGACAGCGCCCCTCAGGCGGAGCTGTCTGAGCCACCCAGACCCTGCGCACCTGTCTTCTTGTCCTTGGCTCGGTACACCACGCCGTAGGTGCCTTCTTCGATCCTGTTCAGGCACTGGAACTCCTCCACGCTCCGGCAGCCCTGGCAGAGGCACTGGCGTGAGGCCTGGCCAGGCCAGGCCGGCCCCAAGCGGCACCGGCGCAGTGAGGCTGACCCAAGGGGGCCCAGGGCTGTGGCCCAGCATCTCCTCCCATCACCTTTAGCGAGCTCATGCCCCTTGGCCACAAACTTAAAGCTACGTGGACGAGAACCGAGCCCGGCCTGCCCTGCCTCATGGTGACACTGAAGACAGCCGACCCCCCCCCCCCCACCAAGCCCCTGTGCCTCCCTGCTGTGCTGTCCCGCCAGGCCGGGGAGTGTACTCCAGGGAGCCTGAGCATGAGAGGCCATGTGCCCCTCTCGGGATGGGGTCCTTTCTCAGGCCCTCACCGTGGTGTCCCTCGTTACTGACACTCTCTTATGACCCTGCACAGCAAGAGGGTAAGGGTAAGTACCCAGTCACCAAGCTGCCTGCCACGCATGGGCCCTGCTGGGCATCCTGGCTGGGGCCTTGGGAGCTGTCCCCACCACTGCTGCTGGGCAAGAAGCTAGACCACGGACACAGAGGCTGGTGCCTGAACCTGGCCAGTGCCATCCGAACAAGGGCGGCCCTGGCCCCCTCTGGTGAAAGGACCACACCGGGGACCCCGCTCCTGGCCACTGGCCCTGTGGTGATGGGTGAAGTGGAGCCAGGCTGGGTGGCAGGGCGCCTGACCTGCAGGGCGGGCAGGTACTTGGGCAGCTCCTGTTTGAGCTCGATGGGTGACAGAGTGGGCGACTCGGGCACGAACTCTCCCTCGGTCAGGGCGCTGCTCTGCGGGGTGCCCTCGCCAGCTTCCTCCTCTCCTTCTTCACTTTCCCCGGAATCTCGGTCAAATCGGGACTCTGGAACTTCAAAAGTAAAACCTGATAATGAACCCAGGAATGAGCAATTGTCACAAGCCCCTTCCTGCTCTGGGGGGTGGAGCCTGAGATGGGGAAACAATGCACAAAGAAGCCCCAGAGGAGTGACCCCGGGCCTCGGGGCCCGCCGCTCTGCCGGGCCGCTGATTGGAAGCAGAGCTTGTCTGTCGGGCCCGAGGGCACAGAGGCGCCTGCAAGCCACGCCAGCCCCACGTGGCCCTGGCCCGCAGTTGGACCTGAACTGCTAGGGCCAGGGCGGCAGTCCCCAGCCTCCATCTGTCCAGGCCACAGCAGCACTCAGGAGGGCATTCAGTTAGCACTGCCCCCTCTGAGGAACCCGGCGTCCCATGGGCGCAGTGGGGTGCTTTGTGAGGTGCCCAGTTCTAAGAGTCAGCTCATCCTGGAATAATGCCAGGTCAGGACCTCCCTGCGGCTTCTGGGTGTGACGTGCCTTGGAGGAGGCTCACTGGGCTGCCACGCAGCCACTCTCAGGACTGTTAAGGGGCGCCCCTGCACCTAGGGGCAGAGGAGACGCCCAGCCTTCGCGGGCGGCTCACCCATGAAGGACGTGGTTCTCGCCCTCGCGCTCGTCCTCGCTCCCGTCGTCTTCGCTCACTTCCTCTGCAAGGGAAAGTGGGCGTCAGCCAGGCTGGCGGGGTCCGCTGTGCCCCAGGGCTCCGCCGTCCTATGTGCTGCCGAGGCCACCCGTCTGCTCCGCGGACGGCCAGGAAGCAGCACGTGGGGGTCTCCAGTGAGTCCCAGAACGCAGGGACGTCCGGTTTGCAAATGTCTCAGGGTCAGACTTGAAAGCGCGTCCCGCGGCCTCTGACCCCGCTCACCCGCAGATGGCGCGGACGCGTCCTCCGAGTTGCTCCCTGTCTCCTCCTCCTCCTCCTCTTCTTCCTCTTCTTCCTCCTCCTCCTCCTCTTCCTCCTCCTCCGAGTCTTCGCTGCTGCTCCCCTCCTCTTCCTCTTCCTCCTCCTCTTCCTCCTCCTCCGACCCTGACCCTGACTCCGCTGCAGGAGGGAAACAGGAGGCCGTGAGCACGGGGTCCCTCTCCGCAGCGGCACCATCGGCCTCGGCCGCCGAGTTGCTCACCTGAGGAGGACTCGGCCGAGCTGGTTTTCCTCTCGCTGTCGCTGACATCCTGCAAGTCAGACAGCAGATCCCTCTCCTCCACTTTCTCTTCTTTTACTTATGGAGCAAATCAACAAAGGTGAATGTGGGGACAGGTTTTAACATGAACAAGACCAGACAGAACGTCTCACACGAGGACGAAGCTCAGTCTGAAGGACAGCGCGTGCACGCACACTCAGCAGAAAACGACTCTAACGGGCTGGCAATGACCGTCTCAGCTGATAAGCGCGTGACGCAGTTCACACCATTCGTGCCTGCTCTGTGACGGGAAGCACTTAGCACACCACTCTCTGTGAAGATGACAAAGACGCACGCGCGCGGGCCCCGGCTGCTGCAGCCAGCCTCACCTGGCTTCCGGCCGTCCCCCAGCTCGAACCGCTCTCGGGGTGGCCGGAGCGGGCTGCGACTCCAGTGGCTGGCTTTCACCTTATCGCTGTAGTCCTCTCTTGTCGTCCGGTGATGTGCAGACCCTGCGGCACAGGACAGAAGAGGACATGGCGCTGGCAGCACCCTCTTTCCGACAGGGCCCCCTCGGTCACCTCGCACCCGCAACCATGCTGATGGTGACAACCCGTGTGACTGGGCAGACATGGCCAAAGGACACAGTTGCTAACAGCACCCAGGGCAGAAACCAAGAAGCCAAGGAAGGTCAGCTCCAACCCAGGGGCTGGGAGCGGACCCAGAACCCAAACTGCCCCCTATTGGTCAAAAAGGGCAGGCCCGGAACTGCCTCTGCAGGTGGGCGTGCCCGGGTGCCCGAGGACACCCAGCACAGGGGACACGCTACAGTGGTCCTGCACTCGGCCTGAGATGGCCCTGGGCCACACCCTGGGGGCAGCTCCACGCATGCCCCACACAAGCCACTGTCCCCTTCCGCTCCCGGCCCATCCCGCCTGCCTGCCTGCCACCGCCCCCAGCATCCCCGACCCTGTTGGCCGAGGCTTGGCCCCGGGGTGGCGGCTGCAGCCGAGGCACCAGCACTCACCGCGGGAGCGGCTCAGGGCGAGGCCCCCACCCGCGCGCGCACCTTCCCGCCGCGCCTCTCGCTCCTTGCGCCGCTCCTCGGCGCGTCGCTCCCGCTCCTTCTGCTCCCGCTGCTCCTTCTGCTGCTCCCGCAGCTTCCGCTCCCGCTCCCGCTTCCTCTCCAGCTGCTCCAGGCGGTCCCTGCAACGAGCACTGCCAGCGTTCCCCAGAAGCACAGGCGGCCTCGCGCTCGATTTACGAAATGTCTTCTTAGGTTATTCAACCCCCGAAGGGCTTTCTAGAGGCAGCACGAACCCAAACTCGCAAAGCCGTCCCAAGGGTGCCACAGGTACAGCGGGTAGTCCGCTCACTCTTGCGGGCCAGGCCCACGCAGACCCCTCAGGAGCTTCCCGAGGGCACGCCCAGCACCCTCACGGCACCTGCACATGCGCCCGCCCGTCCTCCCCTCACCGGCCCACAGCTGGTGGACCCTGGGCCCCCTCCCAGCCCCATGTGGTGGGGAGAGGAGAGGGGGCATGAGCGACACGATGGGCAGCGGGGAAAGCTGCTCCAAGATCGGGTATCTCCTGGAGTACAGGAAACACCAGTGACCGAAATAAGGTGGCCAAAGAACATGGACTGATCATGGGTGACTCTCACGTCCCTGATCTCAAGTCCAAATAACCCCTAAAGAGCCAACATGTTTTTAAACAAGGATTACCATCCACACACAGAAACGAGCACAAGCCAAATATGGAGGAAATGGAGCAAGGCCGGTGTCAGGCCAGCACCGGTCTGCCGCAGCTCAGCACCTGAGCGGCTACGTGAGGACACGGAGCGCAAGGCACGAGCACGCGAGTGCCCGTGAGTCCGGGCTGCCTCACAGCAAAGCTGAGGGATGAATCGCACGTAAAATCTACCCACTGCGCTGTGTTCCAGAAGTTGACGAGGTTGTACGACCATCACCACAGCTTCGCCCTGTTCCTGTTTGGAAAGAACCGGTGCAGCTCGCTGCCTGTGTTAACTCGACATCGAACGTCAGAATGCTACGTTTTCTCGGATTTGACCTTTTCAGTGATCAGGAATATATTTTGTAAATGGCAATACTGCTACTAAAGACAATGCTACAGAGATGCCATTTGTTTCCAAGGACTGTCGATAAACTAGAGTGACGCAAAAATAATAACAGCGAGATGTTCCGTGGCAAAGTCTGGGGGTGACGTTGGGATTGTGATCTGTAAGTTATCTTGCGATAAAAGCCGCAAGGGCCACTGGCGAGTGTTCTTGGGGCAAACGGGAAGCAGGTTAAAACATTCCAGTCGCCGATGTGTCCCTCACGTCCACTGTGGTCATTCCCCATCCTGCAAGCCTGCTTTCCATCGGCTTTGGATTTCTGGACATTTCTGCTGCTGCTCTGGGTTGAATGCTTTCCTTTTTTTGTCTCTTTGGGAAGCTTACGATATTGAATTCTCAACGTCCTTTTCTGACATCAGTGCTTAAACTAAAACACTGCAATCTAAGCACAACCTTATCAGTGTCCCTACGTTTTGACTGTGTTCATTTTCATTTAGTTTAAACAATTTTTTTTTTCCTTATAATTTCTTCTTTCGGCCATGGGTTATTCAGAAATGGGTTGCTGAATTTCTAAACACGGGATTTCTCCAGGTTTCTGTTGCTGATTTTGAGTTAAATTCTTTTGTGGTAAGAGGGCATACTTTGACTTCTTTTAAATTCGAGCACTGTTACATGGCTTAGCATGTGATATATGTTGCAGAACTTCTCATGAGCTCTTGAAATAAATCTATGTGCTGTAGCTGTGGGCAGAACGTGGTATCCACAAATTAGATCGAGTTGGTTAATGTTTTCCAAATTTTCTGTATCTTCATTGTTTTTCTCTAACTGTTCCATTGACTGGAGACATTTCCGACTATCATCAATGACCTATTTCTCCTTTCCATTGTCGGGTTTTGCTTCACATATTCTTGGACTCTTGTACTACGTACGTATATTTATTATCCTACCTTCTGATACGTGTGCCTTTTGGTTGTTACTTTTTCTATTTGTCTTAACCTCTTTTTTGCCTGACATTAGAACAGCCACTCAAGATCTCTTGTGGTTGCTGTCTGCATGGTGGATCTTTTCCCAATCTTCTACTTTCAACCTATTTTTGTCTCTGACTCTAAGATATTCCTCATGGAGTTGGATCTTGCTTCTCTGACAATCTTGCCCGTGTCTGGGGACAGAGTTCATTTCACGGTTAATGTAATCACGCCTGTGGTTGGGCTTACTTGTGTGTTTTTGCTCTTTGTTCTCTGTCTTCTTTTCTCGTGCCCACTTTGGATTTAAATAAGTATCTTCAGTGTACCACTTAACTTTTCCCTTTATATGCTTAGGTGTTTGCTCTAGGGGTCGTAGCATGCATCTCATCAGAGCGACACTAATTCCCACGAAGCAGAGGGCCTTTTCCAGTGCAGATCCCCCTCCTCTGTGCAGCCCACACGTGGTGCGTGCTACACGACAGTGTCTTCATAATCATTGTTCTACACAATCCCATGTCTTTTGTAGGAGATGTGAAAAAAAAAGTCTGTATAGATTCTGCTACGTTACCCACGTTTACCATTTCTAGTCTTGTTTTCACTTCCTGTGGATTCGATACCGTCTGATGTCATTTCTATTCTGCCTGGAAGTCTCGAGTATCTCCCGTAAGGCAGGTCTTGCTAACAGTGGAACCCGCTGGTCTACACCCACTTGGGGAAGTCTTTACTTTTACTTTTCCCCCACTTTTGAAGCAGCTCTGCTGGGTGTACAATCCTCGTTGACAGGTTTGCTCCCGGCAGCGTGACTATGCCACCCCACCAACTCCACCACTGAGCAGTCTGCCACCAACAGCACAGACGTGCCCGCTTCTAGAGAGAGCTTTTCTCTTGCTGCCTTTCAAGTTTTTCTTTGGCTTTCAACAGTGTGACTATGACATAACTGAATTTACTGTACTTGGGGTTCACTGATCTTTTTGGAAATGTAGATGAATACTTTTTGTCAAATTTGGGAAGCTTTCGCTGTTATTTTAAAAAGCCACCTTTGTGCCCCTTCCTTCTTCTGTCCTGGGACTGCCATTACATGGCTATCATCCCACTGATCTTGGAGGCTGTTCATTCTCCTTCAGTCTTTTTTCTCTCTGTTCTTCAGAACGCATGGTTTCCACAGCTCCATCTTCAAGTCCCTTGTTCCGAACTCCCTGAAGAGTCCAGGTCTTCGCTAAATCTGGGACACATGCAGTTTCTACTGATGCCTTTTTTTCCTTGACAGGGTCACTGACTCTTTATTTTTTTGTAGGTCCTGAAACTTTTTGTGGAAAATTGGATGCTTTAGACAACATGTTAGTAGTGACTCTGGATTCTAATTTCTCCTGAGTTGTTGCTGTTTAATAATGTATTTGGCCAAATCTGTGAACTCTTGTCTCCGTGGTTGACTGTGGCCACTGCCATTTCTTTCCGTATTTCTTTTTATTTCCAAGCTTGACTTCCTTGGGGTCAGCGCTGTGTCTGCACAACTGTGAGGTCGGCCTGCACCGGACAATCAGCACTTGGTTGTCCCATGTGCTGCCTGCAGCCTGGACACCGCGAGAGTTCAGACCTTCACCTTCCGGCCTCAGCCCCCGCCAGACCTGTGTCACGAGAATGAAGGCTGATCTCACGGACTTTCTCTAAATGCCTCTTCCATTCACCTGGGCCGCTGGGATAGAAGTGCCATAGAGCTGTCTATTTCTCTCTTCTTTACCGCAGGCCAGCTCCCACGCTTTCTCTGGAAATGACCCTGACACACAGAGGTGGCTCTAGCATTCACACCTGTCTATTTACTCTTTACCTGGGCTATGGAGGACAAACCTGGGGCTAACCAGATGTCCTTTCCTGGGAATCTGAACCCAGAGAGAGGCACCTGGAGACAAACGCCTTAGAGTCTGGTGTCCCAGCTCCCAGACTGTTTCAAGGACTTTTGGATTTCATCCCTTTCCTTTCCCTTTTCGAAAGAACCAGTTCACTTCTATTGTAACCCAGAGAACACTAAACGGTATGTGTCCTTGGCCCTCCTGACCTAGACCACCTGGAACAGAGCTCGGCACCAATCAGGTGCTCGCTACGCACTTGCTAAATAAGAGATGGTGAGCCATCCTCCACCAGACTTCTCTCGAGCACTAATTCTGTGTCAGAATTTACACACGCGGACCAGGCTGTGTCTCCAACACAGCTCACTCTACTATGACTTGAAGACAATACGCTACTAAAGATGGGCAGAGCCCGCACCCTGCTCCCACGGGGCGCTTCCCTCACCCTCCTGACGTAACGAGCGCACAGATGCTCACAGCTGCTCTTCCATTTCCCTGTCATCAGCTAACAGGTCTAGGAAGACCGCCCACCCTACTCTATCTTCCTTTGCTCGCCACTGGTCTACGTCTGACCCAAACCTCCCTTGTGTCTGTGTTCCCATCTCAGACCTGCAGCGACGTCCCTTCTTTCAGGCCCATTTCACACATATGCGAGGTCTCAGGCAAGAGTTAGGACCTGGCTCATGGGCCCCCCAGCAGCTCCCCCACCAGACTGCGCCTGGAACGAGCCGACACATGGATTTCCATTCCCCTAATGATCTTCTCTCAGTGGGTTCACATCCGTTTCCATCCCCCAGATGCAGTAAAAACTCACTTCCTTCAGGATGATTCTCGTGATTAACATAAACGTTTACTGGGCTGTGACTATACTCACGCACCACTCCCGCACCAAATCTACTTTCTATTGCCAAGTTTCTGTGTCAAAATGACGGTCTCTTCCACTGCTCCGATGGGATGCTGGCCATCACAAGCACTTAAAGCCCCTTAACCAACCAAGTCCTCTCACCTCTCCCTCCTGGAATGTTCTCTTGCCATCTCCCTCCTCTTTTGTCTCTCCCATTCCCGGCGAGCTTTATCCTGTTCTTCTCGATGTCGCTTCCGGCGTTCGTGTTCTCTTTCTTTTTCTTTCACTCTAGCATGCTTGCCTAAGAAGAAACAAAAAGTGTCACGCAAAGAAACTTCCATTTAATTTGAAAATGCCCAGTGAAAATATAAAAAATACTCAATGACTTATAGATCATGATTTTATGTTAAAAAAAAGATGACATAAAACACTATGTGTAAGCCTTTAATTAAGGAAACAAAATGATGTCATCACTAAACAGACTTGTGATTTTCATCTCATTTTTAAAATCCTATGTATTGAATATGTGATTACATTATTTTCATAATTTAAAAATATCCAAATAAAAAAATAAGAAATAAATAAAAGTAAAAATATCACCATTCATGAAGACTATAGGACAAAGCTTAGCTCCTTTTGGTGGATTTCTACACCATGTTATAAAATCATGTTAAGCAACTGCATTTATAAGTATAAGATTTAAGTCAGGCCCAAGTTGTTTTCCCAAATCCCTAAGCAGCTCTTGATATTGGCACGAGAACAAACCCATTATTTGGACTATATCAAGCACCCAAATTTCAGTTAAAGCAGTTTGGCATTGAAGGGTGTGTTCTTACCCTGCCCTTGTAAATTAAGACCATTTGAAATGCAAACAAACTACCCCATTACAACGTAAGGTGTGGAAAAAACACCAGAAGGAAAACAAAACAGCTCTTCAAAACGACCTATGATCAGTCCATGTTGTTAGCTAGTTTACTTTCTCTTCTCTGTGAGCTGAGCTGTGGAGAGGGCAGCAGATGTGACCGGGAAGCGGAACACGCGTGGGAGCGACACAGAGCGCGGGCGTCCCGTACCCCCCTCCGCTGAATGGCTGCGGTGCCTGCGCTTCTCTTTCCTCTTCTCGTCTTTCCTGTGATGAGCTTTTTCTTTCCGAGACATTTGCTGGGGTGGTTTGATAGCCAAAGAATCATCTTCCTCGCCTCTGAAATAAGATACAATAGCATGACGTCACGCTTGAGAGAGTAACATTAGGAGCACCAGGTACGATGGAGTTCAATGCAGAAAAATGCAGGGTTCACGATATGAATAAAGCTGAATCAGAGCCACCACTTAAAAAGTGTTAATTACGAAACAGGCCAAGACTGTAAGTTAATGCAGACTCGTATGAAAAGTGTAAGTTAAGAAAATCAGTGTTGTATGTGGAACAAAAATGCCTCTGAGGAACCTTCAGGGGTAATGGACGTGTTCATGCCATTCACTCCCTTGTGTGGTAAAAGTTTCACAGGTGTATAAAATAGATCAAGTCACACACTTTGACATATGTGCAGCGTACTCTGTCATTTACACTACAATAGGGCTGTTAAAAAAAGGTCCCCCATTTTTTAATCAAACAAAATGACCTCAAAAGGTCACTTAACATTATCTTCAACTGACTACGTAACTGAAATCTTTGGAGAATTCACACCCCACGTCTTTGTACCTTAATTCCTGGCTCTATTGCCTTTAATCACTTGATGACGGATAAAAGGAAACAGGTAAAGAGAGACCATGATGCAGGACGAAGAATCAGAATGAGCAGACGTCGTCAGGACCATTTCTGCTCATAGGCTCTGCTCAAGAATCTTTGAGCATTCTACTTCCGTTCATTTGTACAAACTTTTAAACAGTGATTTTACGAATCGTCACAAACATACAGCACAATTATTTAAATGCACTACGTAAATGGTGCTGACTTGACCAAGAACAATCACACAAAAAAGCACACACTCTCATTTGGTTTTCCCATTACAAATGGGGGTGAGGTGAAACCGACACCACTCAAGAGCCCACTTCCATAGTGAGGTAAAGCTGAAGTCGCTACTATGAACCTGTTGAGAGTAGCACCGAGAAAGGCCAGCCAGGACCAGCGCTATGTGGTGTGACCCCGCCTGCGTTCTCAGTTTAAGCGTGCCGCAGCCTGGGTGCGCTTCCTCCTTGCGAGCCTCTCTCACCTGTCCTCCATGGAGTCCTCCCTCCGGTAAGGCGAGTTCCTGATCGTGATCTCCATGCGGTGGTCCCTCAGCTCCCCCTCCTCAAGGGAGTCGCGCTTGGAATCCCGGTCATCTGACTAAGAAGCAAGCAGGAAGGTAGTTACTTTCCTCACAGGAAAAACACATTTCTAATGATAATCGAACCCGGCCAATATCCAAAAACAAACTTTCATATACGCTTAAAAAAAAAAATTCTCATGTGCTTTTATATTTAAAAAGAAAAAAACCTTTTGTTCAAATCTCATGACATTAAAAATTACAACTTCCTGTAAACCAGAATCTGAGACGAGAAATTTAAAACCAGTATATTTGACAAGGGACATCAGTCACTACGCCAAGCATGTTAGTTGTTTATAAGAGCCAAAACTGAGCCTTAAAGCATATTATATTTACCAAATACTTTGTGAGATCTCATAAAACTCACGAAATACTTAAGGGCCTCCTATTAATCTTATCAGAAGAGGCATTTTTATCAATGCCCCTTATCAAATTACTTAAGTTTTCCAAGTATGTGACGTGAACCAAGAAACACGTAAAACGTTAACATCAAGACAACTTCCTGCTATACCGAAATACTTGTAAATGGTATTGTGAATACACTAATAATGAAATGAGAAAAATTAGTCCAATTGCACTAATGTATTTAGGTTTAAAATGCTTTATTCTCCAGGCAGACACTGTCATCTACACACGGCTTTAGCATGTTATCAGTCTGCAATGTAAACTGAGTATTTGAATGTTTTTGTTAATTTTTAGAATAGATTTTGGGCTCACCTGCGACATTTGGAAGTACAAAAGAACTTCACCGAAGAAGCGTTGTTCTAATGGAAAAATGAGGGCAAAGAAATTAAATTTTCTTTTAAGAAAACCCCTTACTTAAAAAATATGGCTTACATTTTTTAAGCGTTTTATCTCTGCTTTTTCCTCTTGTTCTTTCCGACGTTTCTTTTCCTGAAGAATTTCATCTAATGTTTTCACTTTCCAAGAGTCCTTTTCATCACCCATTTGAGTTAAAACACTACAAAAATAAAAGAATTCAAGATACGTCAGAGACAAGTTACAATTTGACGCTATGTTGTTTCTGGACACTTTTGCGCGCTTCGTTGAGAGATGGGCTCTGAAAAATGACTGGCTGAGGTCCCGTCTCTTTTCTGTCACTCCTGTGCGGTGCTGCGTAAGTTACTTCGCCTCTGTTTACCTTCTGTAAACGGCAAGAACGCCGCCGGCACAGCAGTACCGCTCGGGGACTCAAGGGGAAGACCCCTACCCAGCTCAGTACCTGGAACTCCCCGGCAGTTTCTGCTATCGCAGCCTGTGAAAAAGACCGCGCGCAAGCGAGAGCCGCGGGCCCACCTGACGGCTGCAGCCTCCAGCATGGGACGGCGGGGGCCCGGGGCGGGGGGGCGTCCGACAGGGCGCGCTCGGAGACCAGGCCGCGGGGCTCCTAGTCCCTGGGGCTCAGGGCACTACTGGAGTGGGTCCCGCAGGATCGGACTCGGAGAGCGTCCGGGTCCGCTGCCACAACCCCAAGTTCCACGCGGGGAGAGACGCGACGACGGGGCGGGGAACGTCGCCCGCCTGCCCCGAGAGCCTGGGGGAGCTGGCCGCCACTCACCCCTGCGCCGCCGCCGCTGCCGCCGGTCCCGGAGCCTGAGAAGAAACAGCGCCCGGCGCGCGCCACGACCGTCGTCACTTCTTGCGTCGTCGCGGACTGATGACGCGAGGGGCGGGGCCTCACCGCCTACCCGGGTCCCGAGACCAGTGTCGGGTGCGCGCCTTGGGCGCAAATTCCTGGCTCGACGCTGACTGATGACGATAATTGGGGCGGGGCCCAGCGAGGCCCAATAGGAAGCGTTCTCCCGCCCCGCCGCGTTCGGAACCCGGAGCTGCCACCGACCTCTGGGCCTGCCCGCATCTGGTCGCTGGCGCCGTCCCGCCTCCGGCCCCTCCCCTGCTGCGCCGGCGTCCCTCGCAGTCGCCCTGTGCTCCACGGCGACCTGAAAAGCTGCGAGCTCGGGGCTGGAAACGTCCCACCCCTGACGCTCAAAATTCAGTTGACTGAATTTTCAGATAAAGTGTAATGGCTGAAAAATGACTGCTACAAATGTATTACTTGCAGGAAAATTACTGCTTGGCTGTGTCCATGGGAACATAGGCTGTCACCCATAGGACCATAACATTCTAAACAAGCTCTCTGCTTCTGTAACCCCGCTTACGCACCTGACCTGTGAGTTGACAGGTAATGAATAGAAGGATAGACCTTTGTGTTTAGACAGAATGAAGAATGGGATTTTGGGCTTAAAACCCCTGTAGCTCTACATTTCGGGGCTGCTACATTTGGGGTCTGTGTACCCCTGGCAGACCCAGCTGGCTGAATAAAGAGTGTTTCCTGTAACTCACTCACTGAGTTCTGGTGGTCCGTGTGTCTTTCGGGGGCTGGCGGCTACAACAAAAGAAGGAAGTTGCCTCCTAAAACCACACGTTTGGTTCCACCTTACCAAAACATGGGGCTGGCAGGGCTGTTGCAGTGTGGTTTTAGAGCTGGCACTCAGGCGGCGGTTCCCCAAACCGCCTGCTTCCTCCAATTCCCCTACGAAGGTTTTTAAGGCCCAACTCCAAGGCCCGCCTCAACCCCATGGAGGCTGGTGGAATGAGAAGCCCTCTCTATGTCAAGTTATTCTGCAGACTTTGTTGTTTTAAATGGTCACCAAAAAAAAAAAAATGATAATTAAACATCCTGAAACTCGGGAAAGAGAATGGAAGATAAACATCCATCCACATTCACTGGACCTGAAATGTAAAATGTAGAATGCGACAAGAAATTAGGGCACAAAAAGGGTGAGAGGACTTGGGATTTTTCTCCCCCTCTCAGAATGAAATATTTACTTTTAGTATCCAAGCTCTTATTTTGCTTCCTGAGTTCTTAGTGACAGGAAAACCATTGTTTTCCTTCATATTGAAAACGGCAAAGGCAAAAGGAAACCACTCTTGATCACTTCAGTAGCATAAGCACGAGAATTACACAACGAAGAACGTAACGAAGTACACACTGCACATTTATTTTACTTTCGCAGAACAAGAGCCATAGACAGTGGTTACTATGGTGGTTTAATTTAGTCAAAATAACAGGAGGCACCCACAGGAGTAATTATACAGCATCACTCTATTACCACAGCAGAATTAATAGTGACTCAATTATTTAACAGACCATTTTCTAGAATATTCATCTAGTCACATAAATACTGAAATAGGTGAAATACTAAATACTATAGACATTCTGGACTTCTCCACAGTTTTGTTTGGTATAAAGCAAACATTACTTGGCTCTGATGTAGATGATTATTGATATAATTTTCAAGTTTTTCAGTGTGGGAAAGTCACCCTGACTGGCCCTCCTCAACCTGGAGCCCACAACACCCCCAGGGAGATTCAAACTCAACTCACACATCTGTGAACAGCTAGGAACAGAAAATCAGCTGAATGCCAGTTTTCCTCAAATGAAAACTGGAAAAAACAAAACAAAAACAAAAACAAACTTTGCCAGTTAGAACAGTTTCCGACTCGGTTTGATCATCTGAGCATGATTCCGGAGGCCATCAAAATCAGAATCAGAGCTCTCAGGAAGTAACTTCAGAGACAGCAAGGTTGAAGATTTTATGCTCCGACCCACCGTCTGCTCTTGGCTCCTCAGCCAGGACAGAGATATGAATAGGCAGATTCACCGGGGAAGCTGGGACATTATTTATAAACTAAGAAAATGAAGAGGCCCAAACCAGGGCGTGTACATATTCTGGGAAAGAATAAAGCCCTTAGTACAACGTTGGTCAAAGGCAAAAGTAGAGGATTTCTATCCGCACTAACATCCTTGTTTAAACCAGCCCAGGGAAACACCTACAGTGGAGACACCGTCGGGCCTTAGGAAGCACATCACCTGGACAGATGTAAAAGCCCTGTTGTGAGTCACCCCACTGGCTGTGTGTAAGTGACAATCTGCAGGAGAATGCCACAATAGGAAGCAAAGGTCACTGGTTTGGGGGAAGCATTTCAAACGCTGGCTGCACGGCTCCGTGTGGCCGATATTCCTTGTGCAGCACTTTGTTTCACTGTTTCTGATTCACCGTGTTTATTTTTCCTCAAATTAAAGACACATTTTCGGTTGTGCAAGAGTATTCTCAGCTTTCCAAGGCAGATGATTTTAATGCTGATATGCAGAAATTATGACTATCGGAATTTAAAAATAAAAATTTTTAATGCCACTCAGCAGTGGAAGTTTCCTTGAAAACCAGAGACCTGTCACCTCTAGGTACCAACGTGCACCCAGATGGCCTGCCTGGGAAGCCTGGGTCAGTGTACGAAGGCACGGACAACCACAGACATGGAAGTGGGGGGACCCACGTGAGCAGTGACACCCAGTGTCAGTGTTGGTGCAAGCCCATCTGTGACAGTTCAGTGAGAACATACTATAAAGACTAGACTGTTAATAAAAAACCTGCTGTGTCTGTACAAAAGGCCAAGCCAGGCTGCAGGGCAACTCTCGGGCTGTCCCCGAAATGCCCGAGAAGCGGACCTCTTGGGGTGGAGGTGAGAAGCAAAGGAATGTGAGGCCCGGGCGAGGGTAGCACTGGCCGCAGCCCAGGCCAGGGAGCGTCTCAGAGGCGGCTTTGCGGGAAATGGCCTCCTTTACAATGATTTAGGAAAATCTTCGTTTTGTTTCTGGTCCAAACTTTAGAAAATCAAGACTGGCTAAGAGCCACTTGTGAGAGCGGAGGATAGGGCACATCATGGGGTGCAGCTTCCTAATTCCATGAGGCATGGGACCCCAGAATTCCTGACGATGCTCGGAAACAGGCGGTTGCGTGTCTGATCACACTCAGATGACAAACTCTGTGAGAATGAAATCCTGCAGCGGGGGGGCCACAGATGTGACCTCTTCTACGTTTACATCGACCGCCAGCTGCTGGTGGAGCAGCCACGTCCTCAGCAGGGAGGCTGGAACAGTGTCAATGCCACGTCTTACCACGCCAGCCCCACCAGCGAGTCCTCTGTAGTTTTGTTTGGGGGGAGGGGAAGCAGAAGTGGAAAGGGAGTAGAAACCTGGGAAAGCCACAGGAGAGGCAGCTTCAGCAGTGAAGGTGAGCTGTCATCGGTGAGCACACACACCTGTGCCTGTCTGTGATGCAGTTCGTCGATTTCGTAAAAACGTTGTTTGTAGTCTAACAGGCTCCATTTTAACGCCGTCCTCGTGGCAAACTATTTCAAAGTAGGCAGAACTTAATGAGACGGAATTAATTGCTCTTTGTTTCCAAAGATCTGATCTCCCCAAAGAGGCTTCTTTATATGTTCCCAGTTGAGAAGCCAACTGGAAAACCACTGACGGGTTTGGGAGCCAAGGCCTGAACCACATGGAGGGAAGAGGGACTTGGGACAAGGAGTATCCTAAGTCCCTCTCCTCGGTTAACTCACTCAGTTCCAGCAGGCAGGCTGCAGATGGCAGGTGGCCAGGCCGTGCTCACTGAGGAGGGCCACGTGTGACGAGCCCCCGTGCCCGGGACAACGTGGGCTGACGGCGGCTGGAGAGGGCCTCGTGGGCTGGTGGGCGGCGGATCGCATCCCCGTCAGAAGCCCCACCGGGATGGGGGGGTGAGGTATGACATGGGGATTAGGAGCCTCAAGCCGACACTGGGCTCGACGCCCACGTGGTTGCGGGGCTGGCCTGTGGGTTAGGAGGGTGGTTCACCTGACACATGCGACACACTCCAGAAGCCACGGGTGCCTGTGCTGCCTTTCTAAGATGCTATACTGTCATTTTAAATGCAGTGGAATGAAGACTGTAAACAGTCCGAACGTTCTCCCCGCCCTCGTCCACTCACAAGGGTGAGTGCTAAAGTCCCCACTGACGACACGGGCACAGCCCTGCCGCTGCGTGAGCTTCGCAGGGACTGGCAGGACGGCGAGTCAAGGACGGGACGTCAGCATCTCTCTGCCTGGGCTGGACAATGCAGATGTCCATCCTGGACCTTCGGGGGCCAGAGCCCCCGCCACGGGTGAGGGACCCTCTGGCGGTGGGGACCCAGTGCAGCACAGATGCTGAAAGGCTCTGAGCCCCTTCCTTGAGTGACCTGTCCCTAAGTGGTGCCAGATGCTGGCAGCTCAGGGTCAGGGAGAGGGTCCAGCACCCACCCTCCACGGCCGGGGACCCTGTCTCTGCCCGTGTATCCCCTCTCACTCTCTGATGGTTCTGTGGTCTCCTGGACTGCTGTGGCCTCTATGCCCGGGCCGTAGGTGCCCTGGCTGACTGTCCTAGCACAGCAGCCTCTCCAGATGGCTGAAGAGCAGGGGGCGCCTTTGGTGGCCTTTGGTGGCTGGTGTGGGAAAGATGAGCTTTCTCCATGGGCACCAAGCAGGGAACGGGCCACGTCAGCGCCTGGACCCAGCTCTGGCTTCGCAGTTGTCCCCGTGGTCGTTGCCCAGGGAACCGGAGCCTGGCCTAACTGTAGTGGGACCCGTGTGCCCATGAGAGATGTGCAGAGTCCAGGTGGTCCCCACCTTCCTGAGACACCCGTGTGGAGTGGCAGGAGGCAGTTTTCACATAACTTGGTGATGGCTCGGTGACAGCTGGCTCTGGTCTCCACCCCTAGAAGCTGCCATCTGGGTCCCCATTCGAGTTCCTGCTGGTTTTGACTGAAAACCCCAGAGAGGGGCAGGGAAGGCTACGCAAGCCTGGTCTCCGTACCCCGGCTGTGACCCGTAAGAGGCTGGGGTGTCCACGGAGCAGAGACCCCGTGTCAGCGAGGACAGCAGCAGCACGTGGCTCCCTGGGGCCCTGGCACCCGCTGAGGCTCCAGAGTTCAGTGGTGCGGCCAGGGGTCCTTTGGGACCAGCGGCTCTGTGCTGTCCTCCGGCGGCCGGTTGGCAGCTGCGGCCAGGCTCTGCATGGCCTCTCGCTGGTGCTGCTTGGCCTTGTTGTAGAGCAGGACGCCAACTGTCACCAGGATGGTGCCAATGGCCGACAGGCTAGTGACTTTGTTGCCGAAAACTATAATACTGAGCCAGATGGACAAGGCGTGCTTCACGGTGCTGGCGACACTGCAAGACAGGGGGTGAAGCTGTGACGGCCTGGACTCGGGTGGCAGGGCTGGGGGGCGCCGGCGGGCTGCTCGCTAACTCCCTCCTCCCTCTGTTTCTTGGGTGGGAGTGCTCAGTACTAGGAAAAGTATCGAGCAGAGAAGCAGGGACACTGCAGTGAGCGGCCATCTTTCAGACTTACCCGTTAGCCTTTGCCTTATTTTTACTTATTTATTTATTTTGCCTAATTTCATCCTTTTTTGACTGAAATATTTTTAAGCAAATTACAGACACCTGGACCAAATACCCCAATTACTTCAGTTTCCTGTCTAAAGAAGGTGAGAACGTCCCCACACCTGCCATACCCTGGTGGCATCTCGGGAGAAACCGCTGCTCGGGGGCCCCTGTCGCTGGGGGCAGCATTGCACGTGTGGTGACCGTGACCCGCACCGACACGCTGAGCTGCCGACAGCCCCGTCTCTTAATCTCCAGTTTTTATACTTTTTTGCCTTTTCCGAAAGTTCTATGACGAGCAAGTATTGCTTTTATACCATGAACTTTTTAAACAAAGCTATTTTCTTTATAAATAATTGGTTTTCTGGTTTTTGTCTTCTTTCAACCATCACTAATGATCACTGGAAAGTTTTGGGAACATCCAGAAATGATTCCCACGCAGAAGCAAGAATGTGCAACACGGACAATGACCTCGGAATTTAGTGGGACGGTAACTCTGAAATCGTGACTGCCCGACGGCGCTGCACGCGGTCCCTCTCAGGACCCGGGGGTGAGGGCCAGCGCCCACCCGCAGCGGAGGCACAGCTGCCGGCCCAGGTGGGCAGCTGAGCATTCACTGCACTGACATGGGCCTGTGACAAGCAGAGGGGACTGGGAGCCGCCCCTGAGGTGCCAACCACCGCACGTGCAGCTCCACGAGTCAGGCCTACTGCTGTCCTCGCTCAGGGACAATTGCATTTCTCCAGGGACAGTTCACAAGTTAGAGAAGACGATCCGCTGACTCACAATGTGATACAACCAAAGCCACCAATAACACTGTTGGTGACATCAGCTCATTCCGGCCTGTACTGTGCTCTCGCTAAGTTCGTCCAGCTGTGGACGGCAGAAGCCACTCACGAGGCCTTCAGCTCACTTCAAAGTTTCCAGGGCTCCGCCAGCCAGCACAGGAGCCGATGGCCACGTGTGGCCGCTCAGATAAGGGACTCAGGTCCTCAGTGCTCAGTCGCCACCCGCGGCCCCCGCCTTGGGTGGCGAGAACAGAGCCCGGCATCACAGAGCCGTGGCAGCTCCGGACAGAACAGGACTCACAGCACCCGGAACAGGTTCTGCTCCAGCGAGAAGCCCCAGGGTGAGTCCCTAACGACCCCCGCACACTCTCCAGGCCTGAGCCCCACAGAGCACGGGCTGGGCGGCCGGGTCACACTGACGTGTGAGCGCCGTCGCCGCCACGCCCTTGGCAATCGCAAACATTTCTTTCAAAAATACGAGATCTTACGTCTTCTCTGCGAGCACCAGGGATGTCGCCATCTTACCTGAAAGTCACGGGAGAAACCCTCCCCATGAGGGCGTAGGCCGTGACGCTCTGCAGGTGGAAGAGCACGCCATCCGTCAGCAGCAGCAGCGCGACGTCCCGGGTGTAGCTGAGGCTCTTCCCGCTCCTGCCGATCACCGGCAAGTCCTGTGAGCCAGAACGAGACGCGCTCTGTGTGCCCAGCCTCCCCGCGCTGCTCACCGCGGACACGGTGCCACACGGTGCCACACGGGCCTGTGATCCGGGCAAACCAACCGACGTGGGGGCGCTCTGAAACAGCATTCGGGGAGGAGGGCGGCCGGGCAGCTCTGATCCAGGCTGCAAACATGCGCAGCGTCCCCCATCCCCGGGGGGTGCAAATGGAACCACAGTGAGGAGCCGCCCGCGCCTGTCAGGATGGCCACCCCAGAGAAACAAGCAGGAACCCACAGAAGATGACATGGTGGCGAGGACGTGGAGAAACTGGAACCCCATGTCCTGCTGGCGGGACTGCAAGTGGTGCGGCCACTGGGGACATAGCCTGCTGGTCCCTCGAAAACAGAACAGAACGAGCACGGGGTCCAGTGATCCCACCTCTGGGTGTGTCCCCAAAAGAGACGCTTCCATCCCCACATTCTCAGCAGCATCACTCACAATCGCCAAGAGGTGGCAACAACCCCAGTGTCTGCGGGCGGATGGACGGATGAGCAACAGGTCCATCCACATAGCAGAATGTCACTCGGTCCCAAAAAGGAAGAACACTCTGGTGCCTGCCACAGCATGGATGGACCTTGAGGACATGGTGCTGAGTGAAGCAAGCCAGGCATACCAGGGCAGGTACCACGTGACTCCACGCACGGAAGGCCCCGGGAGGAGCCGGGGCCCAGAGATGGGGTGCCGGGCTGGGGGAGGGGAAGGAGTCCCCCTACATACGTCCCTGGGGCGTGAGGGTTGTTTTGTGCTAAAGGCACTCAGGCGACGCAGTGCAGGAAGGGAGTGCTGACTTCCCCTTTCCTCCTGGAAAGAGGAAATAAACCCTGTTGGGAAGACGTGTCCCAGTCTCAGAGAAGAGGGGCCTTCTCGTCACGGGAGACGGGACGAGGTGGCGCAGACTGACTGTGCTAATGTGACGTCTCCTCCAGCCCCCAGCTTTTCCACAAGTGGATGCAGCCCAGAGAAGCATCCGCTGAAGGTACACATTACGGTGACGGGTAAGGGCAGCGCCACACCGCGGTGTGACGATAGGACTCAGTGACCCAATTGCACTACGTTTAAGAGGAAAGGTCTGTGCGGCCGTGTCCCCATGTGCTCCCACAGACCGATGGCATCGCGCCCCATGCGAGTGTTCCAGCCACGCAGACACATCGGGGGGGTCGGGGGGCCGAGCGACACACCTGCTCCTGTTTCGTGCACGTCCGCCCTGCTGCTGGTTCCACGTTTTGCAACGACGACAGTAAATTTGAGACCCTTGTGAAAATCGCCACGGACCGGGCTCCACAGCCACGAGCCCCCCTCGGAGACCCGCGAGGTTTGGCTTCCACCCTCCTCCTTCTCCTCAGGCGTGTCGCGGACACCAAGCTGGCCACGCGAGCTGCCGACTTCACCCGTCCCGCTCCCGAATCGCCGAGGACGGCGGCGGCCAGCGCCCAGAAGTGCCAGCCCGACACTCACCATGAAGACCCAGGCCGGGAGCAGCATGGCCACGGCCGCCGCGCTTGTGTAGAACTGCAGCTCCACGGCCCTGCGGGTGATGGGCGCCTCAGCCACTCGCAGGGGGCACCCCCTGCCCGCGAGGGCCCGAGACCCTCCCGGGGCGTCCCCGAGGGCCTGCCGTGACAGAGCCAACCCGTGGCTGCACGAACGAGCCGGCCCGCAAGACGCCCACGCAGAGCGGCTGCGGACAGCGGCGTTCCCTGCCAGTTCCGGCAAGGCCGCCTCGGCCAGGTGTGGGCAGGGCACTCTGAACCTGCCACGGCGGGACATCCTCTCAGCCCGGGATGTCATAATACTCACGAGAACTTGTACTTGTCCCCGCTGAGCAGCTTCTTGGAGAAAACATTTTGCAAACTAGAAGAAAGAAAAGGGAAGGAGAGCCGTCGGCACGCGAAGTCAGCGTGGAGCCGCTACTGGGCAAAGTGTGTGCGGCCTTGCTAGGTGGTGGCAGTGATGGCGGCACCTCGGTGACAGCCACTGGGCACCTGCTCTGAGCCGGGCCCTGCTCGGTGTTCTCCAGGCATCATTCCACTGCGAGGGAGCACCACACCTGTCCCTTCTACAGGTGGGTAAACCCAGGTACTCAAAGGTCAATGATGTGCCTGAGGTCACCCAGCGTCTAGGTGTCACAGGATCCCCAAGTCCCACTCTAAGCGCTGCACAGAACTCCACCCTGAACCAAGAGTGCCCCTAGATCAGCCAGTGCCACGGGCCAGGCTCCTGACGAGGGGGGCACGTGGACAGAACAGGAGCTTACGCACGCAAGACCCCGGTACGAAACGCGGAGGGGGCTCCGGGATGGGACAAACCGTGGGAAACACACATGGCCAGTGAGAAAGCCGGACAGCGTTCCCGTCCCCGGGAACCAAAGGGCTGGCACGTTGACTAAGGACACTGCTCTCTGGACCCCGGAAGTGGGTGGCTCTGTGTTAACACAAGCAGGTGAGGACGATGGCGGCCAGAAGCTCGTGTTCCCAGAGCTGCAGCCCGCCACGCCCACCCCGCGCCTCCTGGCGACATCCACCCATGGGCCCCACCCTGCCAGGCCTCTGACAGGACAGTCAGAGGCTCCCTCCGGCCGGCAGGGACCGTTTGACAGCTGTGCCCCATGGACGTGGCCATTGTGGGAGGGGGAGGAGGCGCCGCCAGAGGACTCGCCAGCGGCTGTGAGCGCGGGAAGCTCACCGAGGAGCGAGATGCACAGCGACGCGCAAGGTGACTGTGCCACTTCTTTCCTCAGAAACGGGCAAACCTGAAATAACGGTCCTGCCAGGCACAGTGTGGACTTCACCAACGCCCCTGGCGAAGACGGCCCATCCTAGGCTAGCCTGCACGCAGCCTGGGACGCGGTGTCTGTCCCCCGTCTGACTTCTTTGGGTTGTTTTTTGGAAAACAGCCGCCTCACTGGGGCGCTTACTGCTTTGCCACTTAGGAAGAGCAGCGCCGGGTGTGCCGAGCGCTGAGGCACGGGGAGCAGCTCCAAGCTGGTCTGCAGCGAAGTGTCCGACACCGGCACGAGGAAAGCAGGCCCTGCGCCCCGCACATGCTGTGTCCCCCTCCTCGGGACTCACCAGTCCATGATGTTGGTGGACAAGGCGGCCGAAAACCCCAGGACGTTGAAGCTCATCTCAGTTGCCGTGCACAGCGCCAGGCCTCCCATGACCGGGACAAGGGACAGATTGACTAGCAGCCCTGAAAAGGAGTGTGGCCAGTCTGTCCAGCTGCCAGTGCACCTCTGAGCCACGGCTGCTCGCGTCATGCCTGGGACACATCGGGGCCAGCACCCACCAGGCACTCTGTGCTGCGGAGGGGGCCCGGGCCCTGGGCGGTCTGGGCCATGGCAGGCCAGGCCTGAGCGCTGTGCCCTAAAACCCCTCCTCCTGGCCCCCAGGGCTTCAGGCATGCTCAGCCACAGAGTCAGGGGTGAGTGAGGTGGCCTGCGGGCCGTCCTGCGAGATGAAGACTGCACAGGGGGTGCGGCCAGCGCTGTGCGGGCCCAGGACCTGTGCTGTGTCCACTGCTCCGTTTTCGCAAAGCGACTAAACAGGCCTGATGTGGCCAGTATGGGTCCTTGGTGCAGGGCACCTGTACTCGCCCCAGAAACGGTGTCCGGCCCCCGCTGACATCAGAGGCAGCTCCAGGTCTCCCTTGAAACTCTGAGTAGATGGTGAGTAAGGGACAAAAGCATGCCCCAACAATCCATGGGGACCTCATGGGACACTAACCACATCCCCGTCACAGGAGAGCCAGCTGGAAGTGGCCAGTGAGCCAAGGAGTATGTGGTCAGTCACCCAGCCAACCCACGGCCATGTGGCAGCGAGGCCCAGGGCGGAAGAGGCAGGTGCGGTGCCGGGGGCCGCCTCACACGTGCTCTCCGTCCTCTGCCGTTTGGTCTTGAACTCTGTCCTGGTGGACATTTGGTTGAGTGACAGACAGTATGTAAAAAAACTGACAAAAGCGGGAGTCCACACTGATGCCCAGGAAGGACCAGCTTCCTGGGCGGGACACTGCCTAGGGCAGACACGGGGGCTCTGTGGGGGCCGCACCCCTCTGCAGGCACTGTGGGCCCGCGCCCCTCCACCCACAAGGCCGCTGTGCCCAGATCCCTGGCCGCTGCCCTGTGTGGGGAGTGCCACTCACAGTCACTCCCCTGGGTGACCCTCAGCACTGAAGTGCGTGTGCCTCAGCTGCTCCCAAATGCTTCTCAACAGATTTCTTTCTGCAAAACTTTATCAAGATTTTCCAAGTGTTTTCAGCAAGATGGCTGGTTTGCAACAAGTGTGTCCCCACAGCTGGATGCCAGTCATGGTGTTTTAAAGTCACTGGAAATACGTCCTGTGGGCCACTGAGCTCACTCCTCTTGTGTTGCTCTTCGCACTTGATTTGACTTTTACTGTCACCAGAAACATTCACGCACCCGAGAGCACAGCCACAGGAAATCCAGCTGTGTCCTGGCCCTGCCCCCAAAGGCAGGTCTTCGCTTTATTTTACAATCTTGTCATTTTCTTGAGGGAGGCAAACACGCACCTATCTGTCAGCACTCCTCTGAGATAAAAAGCCACCTGTCACCCGCATCACCTGCACTTCACCCGAACAGCTGCAGACGTGCTGCATTCCAAGAGGCCGGTTGCAAAACCCGGCTGTGTAACATGTAGCTGGTGACACACAGCCTGTCGCTAAAGGCTGGAAGTCTGCAAATAAGCCCTGCGTGCTGGCCTCGGGGAGGATAGCGAGGCACAGATGCAGGGCACGAGGGGTGCGTTTGGTGGGAAGGGCTCAGGAGGGTCCCCACCAGGCGCCACCCTTCATGGCCAAGGCCAGCTGCTTTCCTGGGATGAGAGATGGCACCAGGCTGCTTGCTCATTGCTCTCCCCGTCAGACCCTCTGACCCTGCACATCCAGGCACCCCGCTGGGCAGAGGCGAAGACACATTTGGGGACATGACCGCGCTCAGGAACATTCCAGGGAGAAGGGAGGAGCTCGCCAGCAGCAGGGGCTGCAGCGCCGGCCGCTGTGCAGGGCACAGCCCAGAAAGCCGCCAGGAGACGGGTGGGCAGGAGCGGGGCTCACCTGTGTGCTCCCCCAGGATCAGCCGGGACAAAACCACGGTGAAGATGGGGGCCGAGCTCTTCACTGTCTCCGCGAATGAGACTGCCACGTTTTTCAGGCTGACCAGGCCCAAGACCACCGTTGCAAACCTGGAAATGAGCCGAAAGTGGCATCACTCATCAGTCCATTTGTAGCTGCTCACCGGCCCAGGGGCAGGGGTTCTGACCCTCCCCGTCCCCCGCCACCCTTCTCCGGCAGCTTAGGTCTGGGTCTCGGACATGGTCCCCCACCTACAGGGACTCTACCACTCTGCTGTTGCCAGGGTGTCAGCCCCGGTGAGGAGGAGGCGCACTACTCTCAAACCATCACTAAACGAGCTTCGTGGCTGCTCCAGAATGATCTGATCAAACGTATGTGCATCAGGATCCACAGAACCAACACACTCGCCCTAAAACCAAGACAGCCTTCGCGACTTTACAAAGCGTGCCCTGCAAACACCCCTCCGATCGCTGGATCCTCACGCCCGCACTTGGTGGGCAGGCGTCTGTGCACGCGGTGCACGCCCGCAGGGGACCTGGACACGCAGCCACACGTCCGCTCTCTCACCTCATCAGGCCCACGAACAGCATGGTGGTGATGAAGTTGGGTGGGTAGGAGAGCCGGCTCTTGTGCTGATACAGACAGCAAGGGACCAGTGTCTTCAGGCAGCCGATGAATGTGGTGGACAGCATCTGCACAGCACCTGGGGACGGAGGACAGAGGCCTGGCTGGCAGGGGTGACAGAAGGCAGGACACATGCCCACAGCCTGTCTGCCCCTCAGTTACCCTCCTGTCTCCCCAGGGCTGCTGGCTCTTCTTCACGCCTATCACAGAGGGCTCTGACCCCAAGCACAGGGCCCTGCACCAGAAGGTCAGCTCCCCTCTCCCCCGCCAGGCGTCACCCCACCCCGGAGGTGGCCCCTCTCCCAGAACGCCCCGCCCCCCCTCGCCCGGCCAGCAGGCGGCGCTCACCGAGGGCGCCGGGCCCGCCCTCCGGCAGGGTCAGGATGTGCTTGTTGAGGAACAGGGTGCAGAAGCTGAGGAAGAACCAGAGCGCGAGGTAGAGCAGCGCCCTCGAGCTCCACGCGCCCAGGTCGGCCTCGATCACAGTGGTCTCGGTGATGGTGACCGTGAGCGCGCTCTCCTCGGGGGCGCCCGCGCTCCTGGCGAGAACCGTCTTCTCCCGGCGGCCGAGCAGGGAGCCCCAGCCGCGGGCCAGCCTCCCCTGCGGCGCCTCCTGGGGGCGCGGGCCCCGCTCCGCCTGCGCCGGCGCCGCTGCCGGCGCCGACATGACGCGCGCTGCCGGTCCTTACGGCAGAGACGCGGCCGCCGCCACGCCGACCTCGACCTCGGGAGGCAGCACGGAGCCGGTGCCGGTGGGCATGGCACGGGCGGCGCGGGAGCTGCGCAGCAAGAAAAGGCTCGTGTGGGCGTCGGCGTCCTTTAAGTCTCCGTGGCCAGTTTAAAACAACCCTCGGGGTGCGAAGAGGCCCCTCCTTGGGCGCGGCCTCTGAACACCCTCCCCACCCCGCACTAGCGATCCCGATCCCGGGGCGCGGGCCAGTCCCGCCAGACCGGCCCCTGTGCCGACCCACACAGCCCTGGCCTGGTGCCTCGTTGCCGCTCAGGGAGCCCCCCAAAACGTGGCGCGGCAACCACTGCCCACGGATAACCAGCTCCTCAGCCTCCGGCCTGAACGGCCTGACCGTGCCAGGTCTCTACCCAACGCCTGCCGCCTCCTTCCTCGGCGCCAGCCCGTCCCGCCGTCCTGTCGGGGCAGCGACGCGCTGGGAGCTGAGCCTCCACGGGATCCCTGCAGCCAGGACGCCTCGTGCTGGGTGGGACCTGGGTCTGTGCCCTCTCCCGAGGGTCGGGACTCCCTCTGGTGACTCCCTCGCCGCCCTGCTCGCCCTCAGCTGGGGGCCTCCCACGGCCATGACTGCCCTTGCGCCTGCAGAGCTCACAGGACAAAGCAGAGCCTGGCCCTCCCAGCCAAGCGCCTCGCCTGCCCAGAGCTGGCGCGGTCCCCAGTGCCGGCGCGGGCACCCCGGGCACAGACCCGGCGGCGAGGCAGGCCGAGCATCGGCACATCTCAGCTGCTCAGCCGGCTCCTGAGTGTGGCCGACTTGGGAGTCGCTGAGCTGGGCCATCCCGGGCCGAGGCACCCACAGCGCTGCCACGGACTGTCCCCAGATTGAAAACACCCACCCATTCCGTATCAAAATGGTCAGGACGTGACCTTCACAAGTCAGTGGCAGGGGACAAGGAAAGAAGAGAAAGCCAGAGGAGTGCTTGGCCAACGGCGGCCTCAGGGCGGCCGCTGGCGCGGGGGCGGGGGCTGCGATGCTCAGAGCGCTAACCAGGGCGCTTTTGCTGGTGGCGCAACACGACCTCAATTCTGTCACCAGCGGCGAGCAGCGGTGCGCTCGTGGGCTGACGCGCACGCGCCAGCCAGTCAGTCCCCGGAGAGCCCGCAGGACACGACAGAGTCGCAGAAGGACACAGCGACACGCTCCACAAAGTGCTGCTAAAATCTGCCCAAACACCACAGGCTGCTCAGAAACACAGGTCTAAAAAGTTCTGAAAAGGACGGAAGAACGGGGCCGGGGCGGAGGTCGCAGGTGGGGCGGGGCGAGAACGCCTCACAAAGCGCACGCGCCGACGTGGACGTCACCCCATTATTTCCCACTTTCCTGCGAGGCCCGGGTTTACGCTCGGAAAAGCATCCCGCCATCGGAATCGGCATCGCCAGGTCCGCCTGGGAGTCCCCCAGCAGGTGGCCCGTGCATCCAAGACAGACGCTTGCTGAGGCCACCGCCTGCTCCTCAGAGCCAAACCTTCATTTTTATTATGGATTCGGTTTCAAACTGGATCAACTGCCGGTGAAGGTGGGCAGGGGCCAGCGGCGCTCGGCACAGGACTGACTGCCCACCCTCTCCAGTGTCCCCGGGAAGCCGCTGGCATGTCCCCTCCTCCACACGCAGGAGGCAGCCTCCTCCAGTGGACTGTAGCTGCTGCCGGGGACCCAGAGGCCCCACCATGCAGGGACCAACCCGGCCGTCCAGCCATGGCGGGATCAGGGCCCAATCAGCCTAAGATAGACACTGACCCTCCAGTCACCGTCTCTTCATGGCAGCCAAGTCTCCACAAACAGCCTCCCTGGCCCAGGGATGGACTGTGATGACTGAGAGGAAGGATGGGCGCAGGGACGGGCCTCAAGTCCAGTCACGTGACTGTGCTCCCTGGGGACCCTAGAGGACAGGAGCCCCTGAGTCCACATGGTTTCTGTTTTGCGTTCAAGTGTCTCTGGAGTCACAGCAGGGGCCCTGGACGTCTCACACAACGAAGCAGACGTTGGTGGCATCCCGCCCCTTCCCAGGACTCCTGCTGCACGCTGATTCAGGGGCAGGGGAGAAGGGGGACCGTCACAGCCCAGAGAGCTGAGGACTCGCTCCAGACCCGCAGGCCCCCGGGGGAGAGGGGATTGATGTCAGGAGACGCCTCTGGAGACCTGCATGGCCGAGGTCCCTGGGCGGCGATGAGGCCAGAGGCTGCAGGGACGAGAGGCAGCAAGAGGGGTCTCCTCTGGGGACTTCAAAAGTAAAATGCAGACTTTGAGAGGGAAGTGGGGGCCCCAAGAAGAGGCCTTGATGGGGCTTCTGGTCGACCTCCAGTGCCCACTGAGAGACGAAGGAAGACAGGAAACCAGAGGAAGGACGTGGGTAGAGGGAAGAAGCTGTCAGGGACGAAAGGGGGACTGGGCAGAGCCCCAGTGAGACGCCGTCTGCACACGACCAGAAAGGGCCCCTGGACATCACGGTGGGACAGCAGAGGCCAGACCAGTCGGGGCTCCCAGGAAGCTCCAACATGGTGGAAGGGCAATGAGCAGACAGGGAGCTTGAGGTGACTGGGCAGGGAACCTGGGGCAACCAGGTGGGTCTGGGCTCCTGCTCGAGGGACGCCCCAGAGAGGCCCCTGCCACCCACTCTGGAGGGAGGCTCTCACACTCAGGCCTGAGGTCCTCGCGGGTGAAGCCCAGCAGCTGAGGATCAGACCGCAGGTCACGGGTCACCCGCTGAGAGGCGGGGCTGGGCCGCCCCAGGGACGGACAAAGCCAAAGACAGCAGGGGGACGGGACGCGCACGGGGGAGCACAGGCAAGCCACACAAACGCCAGGCACGAAAGAGTCTGGAGGTGAAGTGACTGTTGGCATAAACCAGTGGCGCATGCGCACGAGTTGTTTCCCCACAAGGTGTCACCTAATTCCAATAGGAGAAGCATGACCTTAACCCGGAGACGTCACTTTAGCCACAAGATCAAAAGCAGAAATCCCCAGTCGAGAGACAGATACCGCGGTCCCCGATCTGACGCCCTGCGCCGGGCGTGGCACCGCTGCAGCCTTCCTGCCACAGACGCACGGCCGCAGACAACCATGCGACGCACCCCCTCAGCAGTGTGGGACCCCAGACGGGCCCACAGACCAGAGCAGGGGCCGAAGCAGGCAGGGGCCGGAGCCGAACACCACCTGCAGATTCACTGGTGGCGCCGTATCAGCGTGCCTTCCCAGTCTGCATGGCTGTAGGGTGACGTAAGACGTCAGTGTCAGGGGACGTGGGGGAGGTGGCACAAACAAAAAGTCTCAAAAAGTTTTAGATAAAAAAACAACTCAATTGATGGGTTAAATAGAAAAGATAGAGTTGAATAAAGAGTCACTGAGAGACGATCTGAGGGAATTACCTGCAATGCAGCCCAGAAACATGGAATTAAAACATTAAAGAGACATTAACCGAAGTACAAAGAGAATAATAAAAGTAAAATTCCAGCAAGGAAAAACAGAGAAGACAGGCTACTTAAAGAGGCAAAAAAAGGCAACATTTTGAGAACTGGTGGAAAAAAAGGAGTGTTGAAATCACAACACATCCTAACTAGAGTAAATGAAGAGAAGGCCGCACGGAAGCACGCTCTGATGGAACAGCGGAACATCAAAGGCCAGACCTGACGCAGCCGGGCGGAAAGTACACTTCCCCCACGAGTCAGACACCAGCGTGACACGGAGCAGGGAGACGCGGCACCGGCAGCGAGCGCAAGGCGATGCGGCTGTCTGCAAAGCGAGCAGGGTGGGGTGGAGGGGACAGTTCTCAGATGCAGCTTTTTAAACAGCGGTGACTTCTGGAACCAGGCCAATGTTTCACATGCTTGAAAAACAAAAAGAGTTGAATCAGTAAGACCTCTGGAAACAAAAACATCCAAAATGCAATATATGAACTGGATCAGAAATGTATGATCCAGACCACAGCTCAGATGAATAACATGGTCACGATGAAGAACGAGACCAACCCAAGTGACTTCTAGATGCAGTGCTTAAAATTCACGTGCTCAGATTAATGACAGAAAGACTCTAAACAAATACTGAATACTAAATCGGAGGCTTTTTTGTGTGTCATGGTTTAGGAATTCAGGATTGGGCAAGAAGTACGCATACCATGTATAATCGGAGTGAGACTCCCCGCTGTTGGTGAAGACAGTGCAAATCTAGAAAGGATGGGGAGCAGGATAAGTCCTGTGGTTTTGGACCAAACAGCGGTATCAGGCCTCAGAACCCATGAGTTTGGATGGATGGACGGGTGGATGGATAGAGGGCAGACACATGGATGGAGGGATGGAGGCCCATGTGTCTGCAGCTGTACGCAACACACCTATTTCTATATCGATTCCAAAACTCTGTCCACTGACAGGGCCTGGAGGCGATGACACCCTGACAACACTGCGTGCACCCCTGTCCTGAGCTTGGTTTCCAAATGTCATTTCTCCACTGAGGCGAACCAGTTCCCTTGGAGAAATAGGCTGGGGTATTAGTGGCCCAGAAAGAAAAGAAGATGTGGACAGGTCCAAGATTAATGGGGACACATCGAAAGCACGTAGGAGCAAGCGTGAGACATTGCCCTCTAGCAAAATCCAGGGGCAGTGAGAGACAGTGTAAACACTGAGAGTAAAGAATTAGAACCCGCTGAATAAAATGAAGACCCGGGTCCACAGTGATAAATGGGAAAGAAGAGGAAGCTCTTTCCCAGACAAAGTCAACTGATCAACGTGAAAGCGTGACGGAATTAGAACACCAGCCCTGGCCACCATCACCGGACTCGCACTAACAATCTGCTTGGGCAAGACTCACCAACAGACACAAAACCAGGGCTGATGTTCCGGAATTACGGGCACTCAGTATCAAAACACATCCCCTGGGGGTGCCCAGAACTATGAAGTGGCTGTCAGGGAAGTACAAAGGGCAGAGGTGACAGACACTTCCTTGCAGAAGGAGGAAGTAGGGGGACTTGCCTACCGAGGACTGTTAGGTCACGTGACATGGTGCAGAGCTAGACAAATACACAACATGAAAAGAATACAGGGCCCAGAAACAGGTCTGTGCATAAGTAGACTTTTGATAAGTGACAGTGGGGCCGTGGACTACTGTGGAGGGGACGCTCGCTGGTCTGCAGGCCTGGGAGGACAGCCCCCACATCTTTTCCCGAACTCTGGGCAAACCATAACAATCAGTGACCCCGCAGAGCATGTGCCATCAACCAGGCCGTGTTCGACCGTTTACATGTATCAGCCCAGTGTCTTCACCAAACCCTCCGAGGAAGGTGTGACCATCACCTACGTGAGGCAGCAGCACTGGAGGCAGCCTCACCGTGGTGCCCTTGTGTGAAACTTAAACGTGAAAACTTTATGATGAGGGAAAAATGTAAGAAGACGTCTTTTTGATCCTGGGGTAGGAAAAGACTGTCTTAAACCAAACACAAAAAGAAAACATGACCAGAACAGACTATGTTGGCTAAATTAAGGGCTTCTGTTTCATCACAATATATCACAAAGTCAAATGACAAGTGACAACTTGGGAGAAGATCATCAAAATGTGACAAAGGATTAATATCCAGAATACATAAACAATCTCTACAACTCAGTAGGGAATATGGACAAAGACACGTCACAGAGGAGGGTTTCCAAGTGGCAAGTGAGCCCAGGAAGTACTGCTGGGTACGTAACAGCTTAAAATAAGAAACGCTAGTGACCTCACTGCTGGTGGCTCAGGAGTCAGGGTGTGGCCGAGCTGGGTGGCTCCGGCTCAGGGTCCCTCATGCTGATGGGAGGGCTGTGGCCTCATCCAGAGGCTGGAGGACGTGTGAGGCTGTCACGTGGCTGCTAGCATCCCTCACCCAGCTCCCCATCCGCCGTCAGCGGGAGACCTCCCTCAGTGCCTTGCCGGCCGTGGGTCCCTCCACGGGGCTGCTCTCAACCCAGCACCTGGCTTTTGTCAGCACGAGTGAGTAGGGCACCAACACCCAGAAGCCGTGTCTTTTGGTGACCTCATCTCAGAAGTGGCCTCCCTCCACGTTTGCTGTGTGGCTTCCTAAGGAGCTAGTCCTGGGGTGCGGCCCACTGTCAGGCCGAGGGGATTATAGAGGGTGTGAAACCAGGAAGTGGGACCATGGTGTCATCTTGGACGACACGACCACTGCCTCATTACAATCAGGGGGTGGACAGTAAATGACAGCTGATGGCACTTTACAGCTCTGACAGTGGCAAAAACTGGAAGTCTGGTGCTGCCGAGGGCAGCCGGGCCCACCTGGGCCGAGAGGCCGCCATGTTGACACGGGCACTTGGCTCTATCTTGAAGCATGAAAGCAAAAGCGAGCCATAGAAAACCTGCTCACAGAAATGGGAGCCCTGAGGGGGCTCTCCCACCGCCACCACGACCCCTTCCTACTCCCCTCCTCTCTGAACACTCCCGGCTGGAGAGGGGCTCCCTGGGGCGCACGTGGTTTGCATTCCTCTGCCCTTCCCAGAGAAACGCACTCTGCCCGCAGCGTGGCCGCTGACAGGAGGTACGCATCCGCGTGCCCTCAAACCCAGCCATTCCGTCCTAGAGAATGTCCCGCACGTGCACACTGAAGACGCAGGCTGCAGCGTCCGTCCAGCGCTCACCACACGGGACACCCAGCTGGCTCCCGCAGGAGTGAGCGTATAAACTCTGGGGCTTTCACCTGACACCTTCCTGGACAGCAGTGAACACAGTGACGTACGGGAATGCACAGCGGAGCTGAATGACACACCGTCTTCTCTACCTGGATGATGGCCGACACTCACTGTCGGCGACAAGGCTGAGTTTAAATCCTGAGCAGAATGGCCACGCTGGGCATCGCACGACAAAGCTGGGAGAAGCTGGGGGTCAGGTGGGCCTGAGCTGAGCGGCAGTACTCACCGAGGTGCTGCTGGGGTCCCAGCGGTCGCCCCGGACTCTGGCTCCTTCCACAGCCTGTCCTTTCTCAGCCCAGGTGGCCCAGGTTGCCTTCAGTAGGAAGCAATTCTCACCCTGCAAAGGACCGGAGGTCAGTGGCTACCCCAGGGGGAGACCAGCTTCGGGAGCCTGAGTCTGCCTGGACATGGGCCACGTGCTGCACAGGCCGCCCCCCAGGGCCCTGGTGATAAAAGCCTGAATTCTCTCCCTCTGACGACAGTGCCAATAGCGAGATGACGAGAAATGAACCACAAGCTTCTCCGCCCAGCAGGGAGTCAGGGGCTACTGAGCTGCCTGTGCTCAGCTGGGGGTGGCTCTAAAACCCCTCCTGCCCGGCGGCCCCCTCAAAAGAATGTGCCCACACAGGAACAAAAGGGAACCAGGTCTGTGGAAACGTGGTGACACATCGCAAGAGACAAATTTGTAACAGCTGAGCTATACTTGAGTGCTGTGCTGCATAGCACAGCCCAGCAGCGGCCAGGGTCCCCTCGGCCCTGCGAGGTTGGAAGGGGTGGGGGTGGGGTCAGGCCCAGCCAGGAAGGTGGCTGGGCTCTAAACCTGAGGCCCAGCCTGGATGCTGCTGGCACAGATGTGACACGCTGCCGCCAAAGTCCCCCTGGTTGGAGGCAGTCTTTCTCCATGCAATTTTGCAGACCCCTGAGTTCTGGGGCCCTTCGGCAGGAGGTTAAGAATCTCTGTTCTAGAACAAACGACTCAGGGTGTTCTCAGACACCTGATGAGGAATCTGGACTCTACGCTCAGACCATCAGCAGCATTTTAGATAAGATGGTCTACAGGCTTTACACACCATCTCAGAAACGACACCTCTGGGACGTCAGCCTATAACAGACAAACTCACAGAGGCCCGTGCTTGCACATATAAGGCTGTTCGACCAGTTTTGTTTTTAAGGCTGACAAGCTGAGCATTATCCAAGAGTCCAATAAGGAATTCATAATAAACTTTGGCATGGTCACCATGTGCCCTACAAGCTTTGACAGCAATCTATTTATCATAGATTGAGAGCAGAGTTCCAAAACCTTTGTACAATATGTCCCAATTTAAAAAGTACAAATAGTTCAGAACAGACACGAGTTGCTGACTATGGTCAGCTCAGGGTGGGTGGAGTTGCAATTCCATTAAAATTTGGGTTTTTCGCTTCTCTCCAATTTCCAATTTGTCTGCATTGAAAATGGATTTCTTCAATGTAAAAGCCCTCCCATTCCCTTAGGGTCCCCTTTCATGCTGATACTATTTCATTCTGCTTTAAAATGTTACTTGAGAGTTTAAATATTCTCAGTAAAGTACATGCACTCTATTGATAAACACTCCACCTCTAAATAGGGTATTTACTGCACAGGCCAGCAATGTATTGAATGCCTTGATTACCTGGACATCCACGAGGCCCCAACCCCAGGTAAATAAAAGTCCCTGGGATGGTGAGAATGCAGGTGCAGCTCCGGCCTAACTGGGAGTTACCCCGCCAACCTAAGAAACCACACTTGTCAGGACAGGTGCTCCTCAGGATGGCGGCGGCTATTTAATTTCCACCTCTCTAAATCCCTGGGCAGAGAGTGCGCGCTGAATGCGCTGAATCCATGGGCGGCCTTGCCCTTTGGCTTAGGAACTTCTTCACCTGGTTCTTCGGGGACGGTTCCACCTGCCCCAAGGTCATGCCCACCTCGGGGACGCCTCAATGCACGGGTTTCAAATGCGATAACCTCCTGTGAAGCGCCCCCCCCTACCCTAACCCCGGAGTCCCGCCCTCACCCGGCCCTATCTGTCCCCCGCCCCGCGTGGCGTCGGCAGGCACCGAGCACAGCGCGGGAGATTGGCACCAACCCACCCCGCGCCCGCCCTCCGCGCTCAAGCGGACCAGGGCTCTGTGGCCAGGCAGTGGGCTTGGGTGGGCCCCGCGCCGGCTGTCCCGTGCGGGGTTGACCGCGGGCCGCGCCGCCGGGCCTGCGAGGTGGGGGCGAGGGGGGCGGTTAAAGGTGGGACGGGGACTCCGCGAGGTGAAGACGCATGAAAAAGGGCGGAAGGGAGCGTGGAGAACCGAGGACAGTCCACCCAGCCTCAGAATCAAGGGCCTCTCGGAGGCGGGGACAGCCTCGGGGCGAGAAGGGCACGGAGAGGGCCAGGGCCCTGGAGTGGTGCCGACCGGTGCGCTGGGCGACCATGGGAGGCAACCGCTATCGATTGTTTTATTCAGCGTTTTCCTGTCAGTCGGCCACCCGCCCTGAGACGCATCACGGAACCTGCCCCGGCCGGGGCGGCCTCCCCGCGCCCCCAAAGGCGCCAGCGCCCCCCGAGAAGCACGGCCGGGCCCGGAGACGTCCGGCGGGAAGGTGTCCCTGCCCCGAGCGCGCGTGACAGGGAGGCCCCGCCACGCACCGACCGGAGCGGCTGCGGAGGGGCGGCCGGCGCGGCATTCCCTGAGCGTCACCGGCGGCGGCCCGGCCTCTGGCCTCGCGCACGGGGAGCCCACCCGGCCTCGACACCGCTGCGCCGCTCCGCGCTCCGCCGGCCAGGCGGCGGGGACGCGCCCGCCCCGCGCCCGGGCCCTAAGGGCGCGCGGCGTTTGAGGTGGGCCGGCCGGGGCGCGCCCGCGGCGGGTCCGCGAGTTGCCCAGGAGCCCAGGGGAGGCGCGGGCGGCCGGGAGGCCGGCGGGTCGAGCGGACAGCGCCTCACCGTGGCGCGGCCATCGTCACTCCGCCCCGCTCGGCGCCGGTCTGGGCCCGGGAGCGGGGCAGCCGCGGGCGGAGGTGCTCGCTCCCGACCGGAAGTGATGCGCCGGAAGCCGACGGCGCTCGGGACCGCGGTGCCCCGAGGACTCGGTTCCCCCCAGCGTAAGCCCCGAGGCCGGGGCCGGGGTCGCGCTGCTGGGTCTCCGCTTCCCCGCGGCCGCCCCGGGGCCTGCGTTCGTCCCCGGCACCTCCCGCCGCCCTCCGGCCCAGACGCCGGCCCCGCGCCGGGAGCGGCTGCTGAGTTTCGCACTCGGGAAACAGTGCATCGCGCCCAAGTGGGCCTAGGTGTCCCCCCGGGCGTGGTGTCACTCCCCACGGTTGCAGCTACCCGCAGCCATAGAATATTCAGCGGGAAACCCCAGAAATAAGCGGTCTATAAGTTAGATTGCGCGCTGGTCTGAGCGCGGTGAAAGCTCTGGACACCCCGCTCCGTGCAGCAGGCAGGAGAGCGGCCCTTGTCCAGCGTCTGCTGGCTGCCCACGCTCCGCGCCCGCTCGTCACTCAGCCCGCCGCGTGTCGCGCAGCTTGTGTTCAAGTCGCCCTTGCTTTCCTTAATGACAGTCCCAGAGCGCAGGAGTGGTGATGTTGGCCATCCGGACATGCCAGGGAAGCCGCAGTGTGCTTCCTGTAAGTGACCAGATGTGTCTGTATGGGCAACCAGCTCCACCGCGCTCCCCCGCGGCGTGTGCAGAAGGCTTGGCTGGCCGAGAGGCAGGGAGGGCCCCTGGGGCTGGTCAGGGGCCTTGGCCTGAAAATGAAAAATGTAGAAAGCATACATATGTCCCTTGGACCATGACAAGATGTACGTCTGTCACCCTTAAACTGAGTAGTCATGAGGACATCATTTTCTGGAACAAAGTTCACAGGTGGATTTTTCGACTTTGCCCAAAAGCCTTGAGACACTTCATGACTGACTGTCCAGCTGTCCTGGTTGGTGCTGGTCAGTGATTTTAAAAAGTAATTTTAAAAAGCAAATTTATGAAGTCTCTCAATTTTTACAGCAAAATTTCTTGCATTTCTTCTGGAATGGTGCATTTTAATAATTTTGAAATGATGTCAGAGGAGCCCGGCCGGGCACCTTGCCCCCTGGGCTCACATCCCTCTGGGCTCACATCTGGCCGCTGGGCAGCAATGCGTGGCCTCTGCTCACTGCCCGAGGCGGCCTTTGCTGCACAAATGCGTTTCCAGAGTTCGTATTCTGCTTTGCTCACATTCTTGTCTCTAAATACAGTGAGTCCTCACGTAATGTTGGCGTAGGTTCTTGGAAACTGTCAGCAACTTTAGGTGAATCGACGTATAACGAAACCAGTTTGACCCCCAGGCTAATGGATAAAAACAAGAGTTCAGTTCCTATGGCATATTTCTGGTGACGAAAACATCACCAGACTTAGACCAAAAACACTTCTAATATTGAACACTGAAATAAATGTAAGCCATACGTATGCTTAAGAAAAATGAATAAAAACAAGATTATTTTCCAGCCCGTTGACCCCAGTTCAGGGCTGAGGGTGGCCGGAGGCTCTCCCAGGAGCTCAGGGTGCAGAGGGGACCCACCCTGAACAGGATGCCCATTCAGGGCTACTCACATCCATACTCAGATGGGAACAGTGGAGACACGCCATTCACTTCCCTGCATACATGAGACATGGGGAGACCCACGTGGACTGGGAGACGATGCGCACCCTGCACAGCCCGCGGCCCCGGTAGGAATAGGCTTTTTCCCTCGACAGTTATGCCATATTTGTAGGAACATTGTTTGCGGCCTGTGAAGGGAGCATGAGTGACCTCACCATTGGGCTGCGGCTGATTTTTGGCCATGAGAGAAGACACGACAATAGATCTGTGCATTTTTAGCCGTGTTTTACTGGAGTTTTGACTTCTTCCTTTGACTGGATTCCAAGAAACAGAATTCGGGGTGAAAGAACATGGACCGTTGGCTTCCAGTGTGCCCGGCCAAGCCTCTGCTGATGGGCACATCTTGCCTGCTGGCGAAGGAGGCACCGAACGGCCCACGTGGCTCTGGGGGGTACATGGCCCCGGCTGGCCCACTGACGTCCGCTGATCACAAGGGCCTGACCGGGGGCTGGGCGCCCTCCCCGAAGGCCCCTCTGCTTGGGCTCAGACAACGTTCAGGGGTGATTTTCCAGAAGGCAAGAAGACAAGTGTCCAGTGAGTTCTTCCCTGCCACCTTCACGGGTCGGCTCCGTGTGGGCTCTGCCGTCTGCCTCCCGACCCCTGCCCCTCGCCCTCCCCACCACAGGCTTGGTGTGGGCCTGGGCCCTGGCCTGACAGTGATGGATTCAGCTGGGTGAGACAGAGACCTGCAACCCAGGGGACAGTGAGGGCAGTGGAGAGGTGCAGACAGTGACCCAGGAGTCAAAAAAACCCAGAGCATGGGGTCTGGGTCCTGATCCAGCAGATGGAAAGCAGGTGCAGGGCTCTGCCCCATGCTACTGAACCCCGCCAGCACAGCCAGGAAGTACTGGCCAGCTCCATGTCACTTCCTGGCAGCTGGTGTCTGCCTCCTGACTGCAGCGCCTCAGTGGGCCAGGGAGACCCCTGCCAGGCCCACATTTAGATCTCTGTGCATTGTCTCGGTGTGTTCAGTCTTAAACAGTCACCATTTATCAGACCTCCTCATCTCAGGGGCTCACTGGGCCTTCGCTTGCTTCCCCTAACTGTGGCTAACGAGGCTGTGATGGGGAGAGCAGGTGGTGTGGTCGGGTGGTGGGGACAGCAGGTGCCCAGGGCATCAGGAACTCCTGCTCTGTTCCCGTGAGCCTCACCTCATTGGGCAGCCCACTGGGAAGGGATTTCACAGATGTAAGCACAGTCCTGAGCGGTGGACCTTCAGAACTGGCCAGGGGCAGTGACCCGAGCAGGGCACGCAGCAGGCCTGGGTGCTAGCCAGGCCCACTGCTGGGTGAGGTCGGGTGGGATCTACCTGGGCCTGGCCCCATCCAGGCTTGGTGCTGGCCTGGGCATGGCCCCAGGCACCAGGGCCCCTCACCACCTGTTCCTGGGGGAGGAGCAGGAGTGGACACGTCCAGCTACCCTTGGTTCCCTTGTCACAAGTGGGACCTGGACCGTCCCCCTTGGCCCTCCCTGGGCTGCTGGGCTGAGGCCACCTGGTTCCAGAATGACACAGGGCCTTTTTGAGCTCCCTTCCCAGGGCTGGGGTCTGATTTAGGACATCGAGTGGTGGCTGGGACCCCCAAATCCTGGGGTGGCCAAGGGGCCCTTCTGGACCCTTCCCTGGGTCCCTAGATGATGGCCACTCCATCATCAATGTCTGGGATTTTTGGAAGAGAAGGCAGACTGATACCAGTGATACCAGCTATTGCCTAAGTCAACTGTCCCAAGAGCCAGACCTTGTCCAGTGGGGGGTCACACCTGTAGGCCCCTCAGCCAGACTCACCCAGAGGCAGGGGGCAGTTGCAGTGCCTCTGTGACTTGTCCCAATTAGCAGGCCAGGAAATAGGCTGAGAAAGTCTGCACCCCAAGGTCACGACAGGCAGTGCCACAGCAGCTGAGTGTAGGCTGCTGACACTGTCCCTCACTCAGCACAGGAGGCCCTCCCCACCGGGGGGACAGCAGGGTACACCGACCTCCAGGGCAGCTGCTGGGAAGAACAGCCTGTGGGCAACCAGGGGTGCATGCCCTCCCCACTCCCGCGCCTTGCAGCCTGGCCCCGGCGGGGACACCCACAGCCTCCATCCCAGGTTCAGCCTCTGGTCTCCCCGGGGCTCTGCGACAGCTAGGGGTGTGCCCTGCAGGCTCCCCGTCCTGGGGTGGGGCCGAAGGTCAAGGTAGCAAAGCCAAAGGGGTGTGAGCGGTCTCGCTGCATCAGGCCAGCCAGCATCCGGGGAGCAGTCCTGTTGACTGAGAGGCTGTGCTGGCCTCACTGCTCACATGGCCAAGGTCAGGCAGTCCCTTCTCAACCAGAGGCATCCGCAGGCCGGTCAGGGCAGGGTGCACCACTGGCTGGGGCTGCTCATCTGCAGCTTCTGTGCCTCAACCCCTTCACTGTGCTCCCCAAGGCCGGACAGTCAAGGCCTGAGGTCAGCAGCCTTTACCCAAGAGCAATCCTGTGGGCAGTGCCCATGCCCATCAGAGACAGCCCCGCGGGCCTGGACTCCAGCCCCTGCGTCGGGCCCCTGCTCCCTGAGGGGGGCGCTCTGCCAGCAGAGGTCCAGTCCTGGTCGGAGGTCCGAGCGCTGGAGCCCTGAGTGCGGCCTGTTTCACATGCGGCCGGACTGACCCAGATGCACCTGTTCCCCACAGACCAGGCCAGCTGAGCCCCTGCCTGGAGCAGGGTGGGGGTAGGCGTGGGCAGCAGTCACCAGGGAACAGCCCAGCACTCCCGCTCCGGGGGCTAGGCAGGCAGACTGCACGTGGCCAGGTAGTCACTGGCTTCTCCCGGCTCTGGCCCGCCCAGCTGTGTCCATGTCTACGGTGCCCACTTGGCTCCCGGCAAAGCCTTGCCCCATGCTCACCAAGGCCTGGTCCACGCAAGGCCGCAGGAACAGGAAAGAGATGGGGAAGAGGGAGACAGGGGTTTCGTGCCCACCCCCACAGGCCTGGCTGGAGCTGTGGGTAGGGACCTTGCAGCCTCTGGGGCCCTGGGGACTGCAGAGCTCAGAGCCCCTTCTGAAGGCCCCCTCCGGTCCCTGAGGGCAGTGTCCTGCAGGCTTTGCCTTCCTCTACCCTCTCTGCAGGACAGGAGGCCATGCCCAAAGCCCCACCCGGGGACACCTGCCTAGCCCAGGACTGGCAGAGCACCTGGGCCAGGATTCAACGTCGGGGCTGCTCGAGCGGGACCCCGTCTCTCCCACACATGCCACGGGCACATTCTCAGTGTCCACGGACTACGGAGGCCCCAGCCTGCCTCCCTCAGTGTCCTTGAGGTGACTGCAAACAGCCAAATAAAGTCACTAAACCCAACGTTTTAAACAAGTCTGTTTATTGAAAGGATCTGAAAATAGTAATAAGGCTTTCAACATTTAACAAATTTTCAGGATATTGACAATATTAAACATTAAGAATTTACTTCAAAACCCCCAAAACCTTCTAGATTACCCCAGTATCACGCTGCTCGAGGACTAGCACTTGCTTTCTTGTCTGAGCAAGTGACCTAGGTTCTGAGTGCCACTGTCCTCTGGACCTGAGAGCAGGCGAGAGCCCGCCCTGGCCCCACCCCAGGCTGACCGCTGAGCACACAAGGGTCCAGCTGTCGAGGTACCCAGAGGGACAGGCTGGGGGGACAGCACTTGACCGACCGACCGACACGCACCGACTGGGGAGTTGCTCAGGCTGCAGAGCCAGCTCTGTAGACCCGCTGTGGGTGGTGACACGTGTGGCCCTGGACCCTCCACGCAGGCAAGGCACAGCCCTGACCATCGCTCCGGAGACGGGGCCTGGGGCAGGCGCCCAGCCCTTCCCACCGATTTAGCAAATGGAAATGCAGCTCAAAGAAAAATCACTCAAAAACAGGCCCGTGTTAGGCACCTGCTCGGCAAGCAGCCAAGACCACATGCAGTCTGAGCCTCATCTCGGCCATGGGCCGCACACGCACGCATGCCCCACCCGGCCGCCCGGGGGAAGAGCGCACGCGGGGATGACGTGGTCCCCTTGCACCCTGGGCCCCCGGGGAGAAGCACGCAGAACCGCCACGGAAGGTCACCGTGCTCCCCGCACTGACCCCTTTGTCCCAGCCTTCTTGCTCCGGCTGTGAAGAACCACGGCGCGCTGAGTCAGCCGTGTCCCCGCGCGGACCATCAGCCCCACTTGTAGCGGCCGTGCTGGACTGGACAGATGGTCCCAGCACCGTCACACAGAACACGCAAACACAGAATGGGGCTCTGTCCGTGACAGGGCGAGCCCTCTGAAACCTTCAGTGCACGACGGAATCTGCACGTGAGCATCTCAGAGAGCTTAGAAGAATCTGTAAAAAGTGTGCACAGGATTTAAAACACCTTCCAGGGCACGGGGGCGCCGACCCTGGATCGTGAGGAATGTGTGTGGGGCTCATCGGCCACCTGTGGCACCCAGCAGCACCTGTCACACGAGAGCAGGGGTAGGAGACAAGGGCCAAGGGACCAAGGCAGGAGGGGCCGGCAGCCCCAGGGCAGCCCCCACGGGGACACACGGGCCCAGCCCTGCCACAGGAGTGCCAGAAGAGGTGCGGGCCTCAGGGGAAGACCGCGGTGGCTAAAGAATGGTTTTTGGCTATAAGACATTTATTTTCAACACCAAAGGAGAAAGTCATCCATCCTGATTCCCTCTGAATTTAACCAACTGATTTATGGAAGTTCCCTGGCCCCAGCCCTGGGGACAGGCTCTGACAGACGGCTGTGCGATGCTGGTCTCAGAGCTCCGGCCACTTCACAGCTCCCTTGGCTTAGTTAGAAATGCAAAAATAAGTCAGATTTAAAATGTTAAAAATGGCTGATCTGGTCAACAAAAGGCAGATTCCAGGCTCCTCCTCTGGCTACAGATAGGAGCGCCGTGACCCCTGAGGCCTGCACGTGTGTGGCCGTCCACAGCACGTGCGCAGGTCGGCCTGCCCCGCGGGGTACGCAGGGGGAGGCAGAGAAGGGAAGGGGGCACGAAGGCCTTGGGGCTCTGGGGCCCCAGGGCGTGGCAGGAGTGCGGGGCTAGCCCTCGCCGTCACCGTCGCCCGCGTCCTCGCCGTCCTCGCTCTCCGTGAAGTGGGCCTGCCTCTTCCGCACGTTCCAGTGCAGACACTGGGCCAGGCTCTCAAACCAGTCGCTCACAGGGTCTCGGACGCAGATGGAGGGGAGCGGGTAGCACGAGGTGGTGATGCTGATGCTGGCGGGAGGCAACGTGGCCCAGGTGAGCCGCCGGCTCCTGACAGTTGCGCAGTGCCCGGACCACTGGCCCAGGCCCAGGCCCCCAGGCTGTGACGCAGCCTTTCGGACCTGGCTCCCCACTGGCTGGGGGCCACCTCGGCTCTGCTTGTGTCACTTGCTGAGTGGCCTGGCCCCAGTGGTACTGTGTAAGTCCGGGACAGAGCCATGGGTGCCCTTAGCTCCCCCTAATCCATGGAGAGGACCCCAAGGGGACGGCAAGGAGGATGAGGGAACAGAGTAGACAGGTGCAGCCAGCACGGCCTGGGCGGTGACCACAGGAACCGTGGAACGCGGAGCCGCGTGAGGCAACCTGACAGGCGTGGGTGCCCCGATGTGACACGTGGGATGAGGAACACTCCAGGCTCTCGGGGACACATTCTGCCTGCGGGGCCCGCACCGAACTCCTCACACCTGCTCCAGCCCTGCAGCCCACCCACCTGTCTCCATGGCGGACCTCCTGTCTCTTTCGTCCGTCAAAAGACACCCAGGCCGTGTTCCTTGCTTCTGGTGACAGCATGATCTGAAAGTGTCAAGTGGGACAGGTATGGGCTCGAGTGTGTGCAGCTGAGCGCCTCAGACCCCCACCTGGAGCGGCACCGGCCAGGAGGGACTGTGCAGGTGTTCACAGCACCCACCACGTGCCAAGGCCAGTTCTAGGCCTTGAAGGCGTTAACTTGTGTCTCGCCAACATTCAGCCCTGGGGAGCAAAGGACAAAGTCCATCCAGGCCCAGAGTGAGTCGCCAACCACCTGCTCATGGCTGGAAACACAGGCCAGGCATGGGATCCAGCTCAGAGCTCAGACAGATGCAGACCCAACTGCTAGGGCTCACGGCTGGGTCACCCCTACCTGGAGCCCCGATGTGGACAGGCCCTACCCCATGAGGGCCACTCACCCTGCCCGAGAGGCTGGCCCCTCCCCACCAGACTCCTCGGCAGCATGAGCCCAGCAGGGGTGAGGACTAGGAGGCCCTTCCCAGCACTCAGCAAGGCGGGCCATGGCCTGGGGCACCGGGGCAACCAGGGACAAGGTTGCCTCGGGCCAGAACAGGTGGTCAGCACTGCAGGCCCAAGGCTGTCAGCTCACGCCGGAGAAGGGGGAGAGGGTGGGTTCTGACCTTCAGCTCGACCCCTGCAGGGACCACGATGGGCCGGAAGGACAGCGAGTGGGGGCAGATGGGCGTGATCATGATGGCCGGCACGTTCGGGTGGATCATGGAGGCCCCAGCTGCGGCCGCGTACGCTGTGCTGCCCGTTGGGGTGGAGACGATCACACCTGCGAACAGGCCACAGGTTCGCCCTCCGTGCCCCGCGTGAAGTTCCCAGGGTGCCCGGAACGCACCCAACGCCCACCTACCGTCTCCCTGCACTGTGGTGATGAGGTGCCCATCCAGGTAGACGTCCACGTTGGACAGGTAGGAGGAAGGGCCTCTGTCAATCACCACCTCGTTCAAGACCTGGGGGCAGCGAGGCCACCGCGCACTGAGGGGCTGTGTCTGCCCTGCCGGTGGCTGGGCTGCTCCTGGGCTCTCTGGAAGGCCTTGAGGATGGGGAGCCACCCCCTTGGGGTCCACCCAGAGCCCTCCCACCCTGTGCCCCTCCCCAAGGCCAGAAGACAGGGAGGACAGGGCTTGGAGACCCACTGAGGGAGCTGTCCACGGACCTGGTACTGCATGACCTGCTTTCCGACCTCAGGGTCCGGGTCTGCAGCCAGTGCCCCGTTCTTGCTGGTCCCGTTGGGGACAGCCAGCTTCTTCCCTCTGAGCTCCTTCACGACCTTGACCTTCAGCCGGCTCCGAAGAATAATAGCTGCGTTCCCTGGGGGCCCAGACGGGTCACATCAGGAAGGTCAGCAAGAATGGGGTGACCCCCCACAGGAAGCAGAAACCCCCACAACAATGCACCCCCTTTTCTTCACCCCCGTGTCTGCTGGAAGGTCAACCAGGGCGCTTGGGAAGCACAGCGGCTCCTGCCCGGGATCCTCCCGCACTGTCCAGAAGCGGGGCATCTGGACCGCCCTAGATGGAGAAATCCCCGAACCCGCAGAAACCCCGACCCACGTGGGACGGCGGGCCCCGCCTGGCGCCACGACTCACCCTGTATCACCTGAGTGACTTGGGCCTGAAAGTTCTCGAAGCTGAAGGGGGTGAGGAAGCCCAGGGAGCCCAGGTGGAATGCCATGACCGGAGGCACGCTGCCCTGTGAGCCGGCAAGGCGGTCACTCAGCTGGCCGGTCCACTCAAGTCACCTGAGTTACCCGCAGCGCCGACCGGCCCTCGCCCTGACCATCTCCGGAAGGAGCTGATGCTAAACAAGTGGCGGGGTGATGTGTCCCACGTGGGGGCAAAGCTGGGTGACACGCGGTGACCACACACGTGGTCGGTGGTCGCCACGGAGGCCCAGAGGAGAGACGAAGACAACGAGACTGACCAGGCCACTGGCCAGGGGACGGGAAGGGGCGGTGGGGCCGTGAGAGCAGCCGGCGCCTAGTCGGGTCTGGGGAGGCCAGATGACCCTGACAGGGATGATGGGGAGGGGTGACCAGGGTGGCGGGTGGAGAGTGGACTCTTGGTCCCCTCATGGGTGGCTCTACAGCTCCTGCTGGTGACAACGGGGGCCACGGCTGGGGCACCCCCAGCGCCAAACCCACAGTATTCAGGCTTCCCGGGTCCACGCTGCCTGCAGCACCTGACCATGTCCCACTGGCTGCCCTGCCCACCGCCAGGCGCCCTCCAACGGCCTCCATGCCCGACCTGCGAAAGCCCGCGGCTGGGTCCGTCCAGGAGGGCGGGCTGGGCTCAGGAGGACCGTGCGGGGCTCCACGCAGACCCTCGCCCTCTCCCACGGCCCAGTGTCGCCCTCGCCCCCAGGGCCCTGGAGGCTCCACCCACAGGGTACCAGCTTTCCTCGAGGGCTCCGCCCACCCCGGCCCCTCCCCACTCACGGGGGCAGCAGCCTGCCCCAGCCTGAAGCACCAGAGCAGGTGCAGCGCGCGGCCTGTCGGGACGCCCGACCTATCGCCAAACGCCTGAACGTGTGCACCAGGCACAGCACTGCAGGGCGCTCACCACGGCGGCAGGGGCCGTGCCGCCGGGGCCTCACCTGGAAGAGCGAGGAGGCGTAGAGCAGGGTCCCATCCCCCCCAGGCAGATGATGAAATCGATCTGGTTGGAAATGTCGTCGTAGTCTGGGAAACAACAAGGACAGCGTCATGGCCACCTGCGCCTGCCGGGAACCGGGGCTGGCGCCCGGCACAAAGCCCAGGGCAGCTCACCTTCTCTGAAGGTGCAGAACTTCTTCTTCACTGGCCCGAAGCTGTCGTCGCCCACGATGGCAGGTCTTCTAGAACCTTCTTCTCCACGTACACGATCATGTTGTTCTCCTGGAAGGCAGACCGGCACATCAGCCCCACGCCGCTCGGCCGATGCGTGTCGTGATGGGGGATGGGCTTGCGTTTCGGCTGCAAACGGCTGTCACAGCACCCTGCTGCCTGGCCGTGACGAGGCCGCTGTCCTGGAGGGAGTCTGCTGACGTCACTGGTGCTGGAGCTGGACACATGGAAACCCGGGCAGGAGGCCAGCCCTGTGCCTCCTCCCGTCTGCAGCCTCCTGGCCGGGATGGCACAGGGCCCCGGGGCTGCCCCGCCCCACCCTCGCTCACCTGCATCAGGTACACACAGAGCTCCTTGAAGGGCTGCAGCAGGCTGGTATCTTGGATCTTCTTGATGACGAGCACACTCTTTGGGGACTTGTTCCACGTTAGACGCTGGCTGGCAGGGTCCTGGATGTGCCTTGAAGGGGAGAGGGTGTTCACTCTGGGACCGGCGCCGCGGCCCTGGAAGTGCGTCTCTGGCGGTGGACAGGCCCCTGCTCACTGTGCCCGGCGGCCCCGCCCCCGGCACCTGGCGGCCCCTGCTCACTGTGCCGGCCGAGCCCCGCCCCCCGGCACCTGGCGGCCCCTGCTCACTGTGCCCGGCCGGGCCCCGCCCCCGGCACCTGGCGGCCCCCGCTCACTGTGCCCGGCCGGGCCCCGCCCCCCGGCACCTGGCGGCCCCGCTCACTGTGCCCGGCCGGGCCCCGCCCCCCGGCACCTGGCGGCCCCCGCTCACTGTGCCCGGCCGAGCCCCGCCCCCCGGCACCTGGCGGCCCCGCTCACTGTGCCCGGCCGGGCCCCGCCCCCCGGCACCTGGCGGCCCCCGCTCACTGTGCCCGGCCGGGCCCCGCCCCCCGGCACCTGGCGGCCCCTGCTCACTGTGCCCGGCCGGGCCCCGCCCCGGCGGCCCCTGCTCACTGTGCCCGGCCGGGCCCCGCCCCCCGGCACCTGGCGGCCCCTGCTCACTGTGCCCGGCCGGGCCCCGCCCCCGGCACCTGGCGGCCCCTGAGCACACTCCTGACGCTCCTGCCAATGTCACTCACACACCTGCTCCAGGACCTGCCCCAGCCAGCCACCCTTCGCCTGGTGCCCTTCTTGCCACCCATGGGACACCAGGCTTCCCACGAACACCGAAACCGGCCGACTGTGGACCTTGCCCCTGGAGACCCAGGCACGAGCTTCTGGCACCCCCACGTCGGCACCACTGCGGGAACAACGCGGCCGACCCTGCAGTTTCACAGTTAACGACCAGTCTATTTAAAAGTCCGTGGCCGATGTGGGGCAGGGACACGGCCTGTGCGATTGTCATGGTGGACACATGTCACCACAGTCTGCACGACCACAGAACGCACAGCAACGAGGGGCCCGAACGTAAAGGGGTCCCTGGGTGATGAGGTGTTGGCTGTGGGTGCTGACCGCAGGGAGGCTGGGCGGGGACACATGGGAAATCTCTGTGCCTGCCCCTCCATTTTGCTGCAGCCTAAAACTGTCCTGCACATTTTTTTCAAAAGCCAGTGAGTGTGGGTCCCACCTGAGCAGGGCAGCCCCCAAGTCCCTGAGGCGCTCTGACGCGGCCGCCGGCGCTGCGCGGGCCGGCGTGGGAAGGCCACATGCGCGGTCCACACCGAGGGACAGGAACCCCCAGGCAGAGTCCCCAGCTGTGACTGCGATGACTGCGCACGGCGGGGACGTCCCGGCCGGGCCTGGAATAGGCTGGGACTCGCGTGGAGAACAAGGTCAGAGATCGGCACGCGGACGGGCCGGCCACCACGGTCAGCATACACCTCAGCCGCTGGGAAACCATGCTCCCAGCCGCCGGACACGCAGCCGAGGACCCTCCATGGAGGCTGCAAACCTGCCCCGTGGGCCGCGGTGCCCTGACGATTCGACGGCCCCCTGGCAACTTCCACAGCGGTGACGTGAACCGCTAGTACCCGTGGCGGCGTGTCCGGCCTCGGCCCGTCACGGACTGGCCAGCGCTCGCCAGGGCTCGCTCCAAACATCTCCACGAGCTGCACCGCCCGCCCGGGTCCCACGTGCGGCTCAGGAGCTGCAGACCACTGGCTTGGGCATGGCTTTCCCATCATGCTTTGCTAAGGGCAGGCGTGTAATGCAAATCGCCCCCCGCTCTCCCAGCGGTGCGCATGCACCATCACCCAACTTCTGTGTCCTCAGAACTGGAAGTGAAACACTGCCCTGAAGTGTTAAGGGCCACAGAAGACAACTAAGTCACGGGAGCGTCGCACTTAAAGACCACGGCGCAAACCACGGCCGGCCTTCACATGCACGGCCCTCCTCCCTAATCTCCTACTTAAAACAGTCCCCAGGGTCACCTTCAACGGCAGAGGCCAAGCCTGCTGCCCCCGAGTCAGGACGAGCCCTGTGAGCCCTCTGGCCGCAGTGGCATGTCCAGCTGAGTGGGCCGCCGGGACCGGCAGCGGGGAGAGGCAGGCGCTCATCACCACCCTCTGCACCGCCGCAGGCCCTGGAGGGGCGTGGCGGCTCGCAGCCCTCTGCCTGAGCCAGTGGGAGTCTGAAGGGTGGTCGAAGCCCCCTCCCTCCCAGGTAGGCTCAGTCTCGCCTTGCAGAGGCCTGGCACCAAGGGGTCACTCGACTTCCTGCTGGGTCACCTGCAAAGTGAGACATAGACCCTTCCCTGGCACACAAGTGACGGGTGCTAGATGGAGAGTGGGGACAGCAGAAGGCCTGGCAGCTGACCGATCCTAGCCATTCATAAGCCCAGGGCGATCAGGTGTTGGCAATTCCACGCTCAGACGCGCGAGGATGCACACCGGCACTTGCGGTGCAAGTTCAGCCAGGAAGTGGAAGGCTCTGCGCTCGCTCCCGCACCTCACTTTGCGCGTCAGGGGAAAAGCCGGGTCCGTGCACGTGAAGCCCTGCCCCACCCAGCTACGGTGCTGGAGGGGTTCGCAGAGGAGAAATGGGGTCCCGTCCCCCCAGGTGACAGTGCTGGGCACAGAGCCTAGGAGGGATAGAGCAAGTTGCTCGTCCTCAACCCCCATTTGCAGCCCTGGGGACACTTCTGGAGCACCCCTCTCCAAACAGCCCTGCTTGGCCTCAGGGAGCAGCTCAGATGGCACCCTGCGCCCCCCCGCACTCGAGGCTCACGAAGCCAAAACACACAGACGGCTCGGCTGGGAGCAGGCGATAGCCACTAAGATGGGATTGTGACAGGCCATCCCAGGTGGCACTTAAGACGATGTAAGTGACAAGGACAGAAGAGCACTGCCAGGACCAGGAAAGGCGGGGGGGGGGGGCCCAGGCAGCTGGCCTAAGGCTGAGGCAGGTCCAGTCTGGGACCAGAGCCAGCAGGAAGGCACGAGAGGGGTGGAGTAGAGCTGCCGCCAGGCGGAGTCAGAGCAGCAGCGGCAGCTGGGGCTGTGGGTTTGGGGGCACCCACGTGGCCAGGTTACCCACTGTCTGCTGTGCAGAGTGGACTGTGAGGGAGTCAGGGGCAGCAAGGGGCCCACCCACGGACAGGGTAGGGGCACTGGCAGGGTCAGCGCGCGGTGACCCACTGCGCCTAAGTGGGAGGGGCACCAGCACCAGAGCCGCCCCTGTCCCTCGGGCCTCAGCACGGCAGTTCCCCAGGCGGCCTGGAGGTGGCAGCACCGACACCATCTCCGCTCCCCCAGCCCACGGCAGCCCTGTTCGGAGGGGTCGTGACCTGTGCCTGGCTGTGACACTGGGGTGCTGGCTGCAGGAAGGTGGAGGGACCCTCAGCAGCATCAGTCACAGCAGCACGAGAGCCGGCGCCCTTACCACCTGCAGACAGTGCAGCCCGCGGCTCCCCCAGGAGGAGGGGACGCTGCTGGGCTCTGCAGGAAGGTGGTGGGGTGGTGAGCCTGCCACGAGACACTGGGCATGGCTGCCGGAGCTGAGCTGGACTCCTGACTCCTTCAGGCAGAGCGCGATGTCGGGCAGGTCACCTTCGCGTGCTGCTGAGACACCGACGCAGCCCGACACCCGCACGGAGCCCCCCCAGGGCTCGCCCCTCCGGAACCGCCGGGGAGGCGGTGGGCTCCGTGGAATCGCCCCAACTGCCTGGTGCTTAAATAGCAACCCGCCCGGGCACCGGGGTGCCCCAGGCCCGCTGCCCTCAGCGGCCGCCAAACACACACGTTACGCCAGCAGCACCTGCAAAGCGGGGTCTCTCTCAAACCGGGAACTCAGATTTTCAAAAAAGCAAGTTAATATCTTGTATTTTAAGAATAATTAAATAGAAACATTTGACCCACTAAACATGTTAGTAGAAAATGTCATTTTTCCCATTACAGGTTTTACTGCGAAAAACCAAGAAGCACCTCTGTCTCAGTGGGCCCGCCCCACCCACAGTCTGGGGCTCCGGACGCCTGGCACGCAAGAGACCTGACACCCACGTGCCAGAACTGTCCGCAGCATGGGGCCCGGGGTCCAGCCCCGCGCACTCACATGATGGTCTGGGGGTTCTGCAGCACGCAGGCCTTCGGTCCAAACGTGGTGACTGGGCACGGCCCATGCAGAGAGCGGGTCCTCCTGTGGGAAAAAGGCAGTGTGAGTCCCGGCTAGGACACACGTGACAGGGTGCAGACCACGTCACGTCTCGGAGGCGGCTCCACCCAGATGACATTAGCTGTGTCCTGTCCAGCACCCAGGTGGACCCGGAAGATTCCGCCCCACTCTGCAGAGCTGATGTGCATGCCACAGGCTCTCCGGGGAGCCACGGCACCTAGAGGTACACAGGACACACCCAGAAATGCTGCTGAGAACAAGGGCCCAGCCCCGAAGGTGGGACCGTGCCATCTAGGGACAGGCCTAGACCCTGAATTCATGCATGGGCTCTCAGCAGGCCTGTCTGGGGCCCAGTCGTAGGCCTGCGCTTGGGAACCAGCACCTCAGACCCTGTCCCCAGGCCACTCAGGGGGAAATGGACAGACACACTCGCTCTGAGCTGTGCTGCCAACAAGGGAGATGCTGCCCGAGGGCCCAGCTTTCCAGTGACTGAGAAGCAACCAGGCCACAGTCAGATCTTTGGGACGCCACTGGCTGCCCACCCTCTCCTGTCTTTGGGGGTCCAGCACCCACCCTGGCGAGGGGCCAAAAGAACAATGAGGACACCCTTATGTGACAGAACAGAGGGATGAGTTCACCTCCACAAAGAACACCAGCCTCCAATGGCCCCCCGGTCCGCTGCACACCAGAAACGGCCACAGGCAGCCAAGTGGGGGCGGCAGACTCGCTTTCGTCTCCGACCCCGTATCTCGGGGTTCAAAGAACCCAGAACCCAACGCAGACAAAACAAACCTTGAGACCCGGTGGAGGCAGCCAGCCTGCAAGTCCTGGAGGCTGGCTACGGGCTGAACGTCATTGCCCAGGGCCACCCCTAGGCTGCCCCAACAGGAAGTTCTTGGATCTGTGTCTACAGGGTTCATCTAAGTCAGTGTTTCAAGATAATTCTGCTCGAGAGCCAGCTGTGACCGGGCCTGCCCGCATCTCCCGTCCCAGCACCCACAGGCAGAGGCACCTCTGACCTGCTGTCACCATGCCAGGTTCAGTGTCCTCGGAGACAGAAAGGTTATGCAAACCCCACAGAAGCTCACGCACGGGGCACTGCTGCTGGAATCCATCCCTGCAGCACGCAGCTCAGCGGTGGAGGGGCAACTGACACTCAGGACGCTGTCACAGCGGGGAGAAGCTGCTGCCAGCCCGTAGGCTACAGCCACTTCTCCCGCACACCTGGGCTGGGACTTCACACAGCTGCCACCTACCAGGAAGGGCCCACGGGCGTTTGCACCTCGGCTGACACCCCCTTGCGTTTCAGATGTGACCCTTGTCTCGGGGGCAATGCTCATCCCGGCAGCTTCCGCTGAGACGCCCCATGTGTCCCGACTCCGAGGCCAGAGCCAGCAGGCTGCAGCACAGCCCGCGGCTGCCCAAGCGTCTTGTGCAAGGGACGCGAGCAGCACAGGCCACTTGCACAACTGCCCTGCGGCCACACCTGGCTGGAAGCCACGTCCCCTGCACTGACACGCCGAGAGCCCTTCGTACCTGAACTCCTTGGTGCTCGCTAGGGCGGGCGAGGCGGACAGGCTGCGGGCCTTGGCCCGACCCCGGATGGGGGCGCCGAGCACCCAGTCCTCGTCCCCATGGCACGCGGCGCAGCGGTACAAGGCGGCGTCTGCGCTCAGCCCCTTCCTCCGGGTCGCCTTCTCCTGCTCCGTCTCCATCGTCGATGAGCGACGGCTTCGGTCGGACGAACACAGGTCCCTTAATGGAACAGAATGAAGGAAGGAAGCAAGGGAGTGTGCACAAAGTGCCACGTACACACGCACTGCGTCTGCTCCGTCGGGAGGCGGCGCTTCCACCAGAGTCGCTCGAGACTCAGAGGCCGCCGTGGCTCTCCGCCACCACGAAAGAATGAGAAAGCACCTCGGGGCGAGGGTCGTGGGGTCCCTCTGGGGAAGCAGGGAGGGGACACGGCAATCGACGCGGAGCGGCGCGGGCGCAGCCCCAGGCGGCGGGGGACAGGCAGCGAGCAAGGCCGGCGGGCCGCGGCGCGCCAGGCTCCGCGCCCTGCACACAGCCCGCATTTCCAGTCCAGTGCTGACCAAACGCGCACCACAGCGGACCTACTTAAGCCTCAAAGAAAATGTCAAACTTCCAAAGTGAAGGTAGAGAGCAGCTTATCTTCCGACCACAATGCCACGAAACCAGGGACAGGAGCAGAGGCAAGTGGAAACAATTTCATCCAACCCTGGGAGCATCTGGACTTTCTTTTAACCAACCCAGGGCTCAAAAGGACATTGACACTAACATTACAGCATGTCAAAAAGGACAGTGTAAACATGGACCCGAGCCCCGAGCCGCCCCAGGACCCTGTGCTGAAACGCGACGAGCTAAGATTTACTCAATCAATCTAGAAAAGGAATAAAACGGGCCTGAGACAGGCAGAAGGGGTGATAAAAATAGAGGCGGAAATCAATACATTGAAACATGAAAAGAGAGGCTATAGTTTGGAAAAAAAACTATAACAACCTTTGAATCGAGGGATTAAAAGAACTACGCTCACTGGAAAACTTGGATCAGAAAGTAATTTTCTAAGAAAATTCCCGATTCAAGAGGGGTTACAGACCCCCACAGGGGCGCCTGGAGCGGGGGTTGGGGGTCTGCCTGTCCTTCCCAGGAAGCCAAAGGAGCGAGCAGAACAGGAAGGGCTTCTTGCTTAAGGAGATCCCGACAGGGGCACCCCGGGTGGGACCCTGCCGGGCAACATGCCACACGAGTCACCTCACCCTGTGAATAAGCAGCGGAACCAAGGTCACGCCGGACACGACGAGGCCGTCCGTCCTGCCTCATAGAAGGAGCCCCCCAACTCGAGGGGAGGCGGATGCCGCACCAGAAGGATCAAGTGAGGTGCCGCAGAGGACGGCGGGGTACGGGGCCTCCATGTTAGGGTCAGAGGTGACTGGGTCCCTAGGACAGCCGCGTTCCACACCCAACTGGACCTCAGGTGATGGCGACACCGCCCCGTGGACCTGTGCCCAAGCTCTAGGAAGGCTGACCTGTCATCCCACTTAAGAAAAAGTCAGCGAAAACCAGAACCTACCAAACAGGTCTGATACGTGGCGTAAGTGAGTTTATCTGCAAGGTTGTAAGAGAAAAATTCAATACTCAAAAGTCCACTGCATTTCTGGGTACCAGCGATGAACAGGAAGAAACAAATTTAACCCCATTTCAGTAACAATAAGCTAGACACTACGTGGGGACACAGCTGGCAGAAGGGGTGCAGACCCTGCTCCCGGGTCCCAGACAGGCCGGTCCCGCGGCGCACGGCGGTCCTCGCCACAAGAAACAAAACCACCGTGTAAGGACAGACGTCGCCTGGGTTTGCTGTGGGGAGCAGAAAGGGTGGTACACCGGAGACTCACATCCGGCGTCGACTACACCTCAATTTTCAAGAAGGTGCGACACCTGCACCCTGGAACCCCCAAACGCCGCTGCCGAGCCGCGTCCACAGGCTGCGGGGCGCGGAGCTGCCAAGACCTCAGTGCGCCCCAGACTCATCTGCAGAGTCTGCCAAACCCAACCAACAAAACTCCAGCAGACTTTTCTAAACGAAATGACAAGCTGATCCTAAGACCCACGTGAAACCGTAAAAAACCCAGAACAGCCAAAAAGCTGCAGAAGAACAGACCCGAAGGGCGAGCACTGCCTGATCACGGGCGGGAAAGCCCCGGGAGGCAGCCGGTGTGGCGCGGAGGTGAAGACAGGCACAGAATGACCCCCACACAGAGCCGGCCCATGGGTTCCGACAGGGATGGCGCTGGCCCTAGGGGAGAGGTCACCTCCCGGCGCAGCGCCACGTCCCAAAGAGCGAGGCTGAGCTCTCCTCGCACCGTGTGCTAAGACGAACTCGAATCGGAAGTACACAACTTCCAGGAGAAAACACAAGAAATTCAGTGGCCTTGGGTTCAGCAAAGTTTTCCTAAATAGCATAAAAAAGGAACAAACTGTAAAAGAAAAAACTGAAATTTAGTACTGTGAAAATCTTTCACCCTTCACATGATGCTGTTACTAAAATGGAAACACCAGCTGCAGACTGACAGGAGGCATTTGCTAAACACATGTGACAACGGACCTGCACCCAGAATATAAGAATTCTCAAAACTTGGTGAGAAAACAAACCACCCAATTAAAAGACGGGCAAAAGACCCCCGCGTGGGGGAGCCTGCCCAGGGCAGACACGCGGCGGCGTGGGCACGCGCAGCGCCTGCGGCCGCTGTCATCAGGGAAGCGTGGCCCCAAACGGGCGGCGACCCCGGCCCAGTTCCCGGCCCAGTAGAACGGCCAGCAGGGAGGAAGCAGGCCACAGGCCCGGTGCTCCCAGGCGGCAGGGGACTGCGCCCTCGGGCATGGCTGGGGGCAGAGACCGGTATAACCGGTCTGGAAACCAGCCACAGTTCCTCAAAACTAGACACACGCCTGTGGGCACGCCAGCGCCTGACACCTGGGTGTGCGCCCGAGCTTACGGCACAGGCGTCCACATGGAGACCACAGGGAGACGTGCCCATGGAACCCTGTGGGGCCCCACAAGGAAGCCACCTCCACTCAGAGCTTTGCTCAAGAGCACACGCCACTCTCGGTCCCTTGGCCCCACAGGCCTTATGTCAAAGCTTTATCTGGGGTCTGTCTATCTCCCGCCGTCCCAGAATCGAAGCTACAGAAATTCTGTTCGGCTAGGGGCTCTCGTGCCTGAAAGGTCCTGCTGGAACCTCATGATGGTTCCTGGCTAGCGGACAGGACAAACAGGCAGCTACGTGTTCAAAGCCAGTGCTCAGGTGACTGTGGTCCAGCTCGGTCGGCACATGTGCTCCTGGGGTGTGGGGGGCCCCTAAGGGCCTGGTGCACGACCCATCAGGGGCCAAGGGGAAGGGGTGTGGAGGAGTCTGGGAGGAGGGCGAGGTGCGAAACCGAGACTGCGAGAGTGGCCGGCGGGGCCGGTGGCCACAGCAGCACAGTGAGCAGGGCAGAGGCCGCCAGCCAAGGGGGCTCCGGTGGCGGCAGCACTGATGGCGGCCGCAGAGGGCAGCCATGTCCGGAAGGCACGGCACAAACCGGTCAGAGGTGCAGAAGGCAGACTCTGGCTTGATGTGAGAAAAAACCTGCAGAGATCATTTCCTTCCTCATCGCAACGAGAGCCGCTCACACAGAGAATGACAGCTGCTTCCCTGAGCAGCCGCCCTGCCTGCGACCTAAGCCCGGACGGCCGGGGACTGGCCGCGGACCGGCCGCGGACCGGCCAGCACGAGTTCACGGAGGAAATGCCGTTTAAAAAGTGGTTGGTGAGCTGTCACGAAGACGCCCTGCTGCCCGGAAGCACGAGTGAAGCCACACACGATTCCCCCGATACACAAGTCGGGGAGGGCAAGGCCGTCCATGGTGGCGCTGACGGTGGCCTGGACCTAGGGCGGCCATCCCGGTGCTGAGTGACGGCGCGCCGGGGGCCAGGCCCTGTCACCAGGCTGCAACCACGCAAGCCTCAAAAAAAGAACAGGCAGAAACGCGGGAACAGCGACGTCTGAGAAGAGAGCACGTGAAGGAGAAGCTGACAGGTGACATCCGTCAGCTGTGACGGGGCAAGGGTGAGCACGCGTGAGGTGTTTCACCCTACTCCACCAGAGGGGAATGCCTGCCCCCGCCTGCTGAGAACCAGGCGACAGCTGCAGGAATGTGGACGCTGACACAAGGGCAGGACGAGGGGCGAGCGGCACACACCTCCAGCGGAGCCAGCGCCCACCCCGCCAGGCCCTGTCTGGGACACCGAAAGCCCAGGTCACACAGCCACGACAGGGCAGAGCTGACATCTGGGCCAACGTCCTGGGCCCTGCTTATGACCACAGTGGACAGACGGGACCAACGCAGCAGGGAGGCCCAACAGAGGGGTGGGGGCACAAGCCAGCCGAGGGTCCTGGGAAGGGGGAGGGCCTGCGGACTCAGTTCGGGGAGTTCTGGGAACAATGCCCCTGGCTCGTCCCCTCCCCAAACTGCGCCAAAGCCAGAAGACCACACCTGGGTGCACGACGCCAAACCCACGTGGAAGGAAGACGTGCCACAAAAAGTCCCACTGGAGTAAGAAAAGCTTAGGAAATCGTATCAGTAAAGTAACGGGGGGGGGGGGATGGCTCCGCGCGGTGCTCCATAGCTGCAGGCACTTGAGGACACTCAGGGTCCTAAGCGTCACCTGTTACCATGCTGAACCTGCAGCCTGAACCCGGCAGGTGATGCTGTAATCCTAGAAGGATGTGGAAAACTTGATCTTCTGAGAAGGTACAGAAATAACGACCTAGAGAGATTACTGTGGCCCTGAGAAGGGGAAGGGAAGAATCGAACTCGGCATCCTGAAGCTTCCAAAACGCTTATGACAGTTTTATAATCATTGGGTTTTTATCTTGTTTGACATTATGGGTGATATATTTAGAGGAATAAGTCATTCGATGTAATTCTCACTTAAATGGTTCAGAGGACTTAAGTCTGTGAGCAATGCTCAGGGTGTCATTTCTAAGTTCCTTTATTGGTTAAGAAATCACATGGACTTGGCCTTGAACAAACTGTTCAAAGGCTCCTTTGCATGCACAAAGGACCGCCACAGCCCGCAACCTCCACCCAGCATGCCATGCGGAGGTCTCCCGAGCTGCACGTTAACGGCCAAAACCACTTCCCAGCTGCTCCACTGTCAAGGGAGAAGGGCCAGGACACAGCTCGCTCTGTAGCTGAGCACGAGCGCGTTGCTGTCTCGGATTCTGCTCGTAGTTTAAGAGTTAAATCTTACTGAGTTGCAGGTAACGTTCTGTACCATCCAAAGTATCCTTCACACGGACACGATGTGTCATGCGTGAAAGGAGAACGCGGCCACAGGGGGCCTTGCTCCGGGGGTACGAGGCGGGCTCCGTCAGCGCGATGCAACATCGCCGGGCCAGGAGAGAGAACTCACCCGAATATGTCCATTGACGCACAAAAACGTATTGACAAAACTCAATACCTATTTATGATGAAAATTCTCAGCCATCAGGAATAGAGAGAACTTGATAAAGAACACGTACCAAACCACAGTTCACATGAAACTTAACGGAGATGCCTCCCCTGAGACATGGAGCAAGGCAGGGACACGTGCTCTCAGGACGCCACCCCTGTAGCCCCGGGCACCCCAGCCAGCACAGCAGGAGGAAACGGATGCGGACTGCGTGGGAAAAGCACTCTCCGCAGTCACTTAAAAGTAACGAGAGGGAAACGTAAAAACATGCCGAGGGCTGGTACGCTGAAGATAATAACCACTGCGAAAGAAACTGGTCTACATCAGGCGAGAGGCTGCCCCAGTCGTGGGCCAGAAGACAACGCGGCAAAGGTGTCACTTCTCCCAGAACTGATCTACAGGTTTCATGAAATTTCTATAAAATTCCAGGTAAGACTTTTTTGTAGATATGGACAAGTGTATTCTAAAATGTACAAGGAAAGGTAAAGATATTAAAATAACTAACACAATTTTTAAAAGAATAAAGGGAGATGAATCACTCTGATTCAAGACTTGCTCTTCAGCAGTCGAGACTGGTGGTGTCTGGTGGAAGACACAGTGGAGGGCCAGCGCAGGGAGCCCAGGAGCAGAACCCGCAAACATGCGCGACGGGTTTTTGCCGAAGGTGCACAAGCAATCCCATGGAGGAGGGCGAGATCTTTTTCAACAAATGGTGCTGAGTACTCACGACGCCCACAGGCAACACAAAGTGGACCTCGACTAAACTCCACAGCATACACAAAAACTAACTCAAAATGGATCGAAATCAATTACATTAAGTATGAATCATAAACTATAAAACTTTTGTAAGAAACATAGGAGTAATTCCTTGGGACCCAAGGCTGAGGAGGATTTTTTACACATGCTATAATCAGCACAGTCCATGGAAGGCAAACAACAAACGGGCCTTCATTCCCATCAGAGGCCTGCGCTGTGGGAGGCCCTGGCAAGAGGACTGAGCACCAAGCCGCAGGCTGGGAGATGACGCCTGCTCCCTGGGTGTCCAGCGAAGGACTCGATCTGGGCTGTGTGCGGAACTCTCAAGCGCAGTGAAGAAGCACCCTATCCGGTCAGAAAACGGGAGGAAGATGAGCAGACCAAAGCGGCCGTCACATGGGAGATGAGCAAGGGGGGCTGAACCCTAAGGGCGGCCCCGCAGCATGGGGACTGCTGGAGCGGCGGAGAGGCCACCCGCATGTCACCATCGCGGTGGGGCTGTGCAAGGCGCAGTCACTCTGGAAAATGGCAGCTCATGAGGGAAACTAACTCCACACCCGGCCGCCGCACCTGGGCACTTACCCCGGAGTAACAAACGTGTGTACAGACACCGCACACCGATGTCCAAGGCCTCGCAGCAGGGGACGGGCGGAGCACAGTGTGGTCCAGCCACACAGGAGAAGGGACCCGTCCACGAGACCTACGACTGTTTGGACGGCTCTCAGAGGCCTTATGCTGAGTGCAAAAGCCAGTCTCAGAGGGTCACAGACTGAAGGATCCTACAGACACATTCTCAGAATGACAAGACCAGAAGGGGGAACGGGAATGGGTCTGGGGGCGGCCACAAAGGGCGCATGAGTTCGACTGCTAGTGGTTAAACAAACGCATACACGGTGCACACTGCACAGAAACCACACGTGTGTAAGAACTGGTGAAATCGGGCAGAGTGTAGCTCCCTGTACTTGTCCTACGTCAACTACCTGACTTCACATTACTGTACTCCCAACACGTCAGATGGCACTGGGTCTCTCTGCACTGTTTTACGACTTCCTGGGTGTCTGTATTTAAAAAACAAAGTTCATAATTAAAAAAAAAAAAAGGATAAATGTATCAAAACCACAAAGACCAAATGTATTTAAAAACTGTCTATTTTGTTACACAGTATCTAGAAGCTGTTAATATTTACTTGCAAAGACAAATTTGCTATCCAGGCAGTAAACTAATTAATGAAATAATCTCATCAAACATGAAAAACAGCTTTTAAAAGTTCCTCATCTGTGCAGCACACGCTTTGACAGTGGGGAACCAGGACCCCCACTCGGGTCAGGTTTGTTCGGTTATGATAACTGTCCTAAAAGGATGAAATTCTAACTCCGTCTAAGGACAGTCGAGATCCTGACAGCACGAATCTAATTTGAAAAATCAACTTCTGCACTGGAAGTTTCATTAGAAAAAACTGCGGAGGACAGTAACAGAGGATGCTGAGATTAAGAACTCACGCAAAGGGGCGAGGGGTCACACCAAGATGCCAACAAGTAAACATGTAAAGGACGGAACAATCTGAATCTGCTGAAACCCTCAATGAAAAAGTTGTTTACTTGATGACAAATGGGAAACTGACCGTTCAACCCTACTAGCTGGCACTGAGCTGAGGGCAAAGCGCATACTGAACACCATCTGCCCTCCGGGGCAAGCGACGCCCAGTGCAGGCACGGAGGCCATGAAACTCAGTGCTCACACAGGGGCTGAGAGTGGGGACAGCCTTGGACAGCTCTGTGGCCCCATGACGCAAGAGCCTGACCTTCAACCCACACCCGCCTCCTCAGGATGAGAGGCCCGAAGAGGCCGTGTGCAGGGGTGGCTGCACCCCCCGCGCAGCTTAGAAAGCGAGGGCCCAGGCAGCTCCGCGGAAGGCCAGTCTTCAGCCCGTGGCCCCGCCACCAACCACACACCCTTGCTGCCTCCCCGGCCACCTTCAGCAGCCTCTTCTGAATGCCTTTTACCAAGTGTCGAAACACGTGTTACTTGTTCCCCTGCTTTACACTTGGACCACCGCAGTGTGATCCAAGAGACAGTGCGAGCGGAGTCCAGCAGCACAGACAGGAGGGCTGCCCACTGGCTCCCAGGATCCAGGACCGGATGCAGCACAGTCCCTGCGCACAGGTGTGAGTGACCAGAAGAAAAGCCCCAGAGAAGGTCCCGCAGGCAAGCGCCCTCCCCTACCCCCAGGAAAGTGTCATTTAAGGCACTAAAATGTGGGGCCAAGGACTCCCAAAGAAACCATCCGCCTCTACAGTCCACAGGTTGGGCCTACCTTTGGTCAGGCGCTGAAAGCCAGACTGTTTCCGGTTTTGCTTATCAGAGGCACTGTTCCCCTCTTATTTTTCAGCCACCTACACTCCCCAAGAACTGCTGCTTGGCCAGCTGCTGGGAGACCCCTCTGTCATTGTTCATGAATCACACACGGGCTTGTGCTACCAACATAAACCCAACTGCAAGTTCAAAGAAAAACCAGAACCATCTAGAGGGCTCGCCTCCAAGTGCAAACCACTGTGTTAGGCACTGTGCTGGCACTGGTCCCTGTCCTCAAGACCACTAGTGGTGGGGCAAAGGTGACAACGAGGGAGACTCGGTGTGACCACTGGGAGCAGGTCTGCATGGCGCAGGGTGTCCGAGGAAGGAGCCCTGAGCGGGCGTCGTCCAGCCAGAAGGAAGAATAACTCGCTTATCTTGCTGGGAGGGTACGGCGAGACCACGGACCAGGAGCACTGTGAACGACTCCAGACGACGAATAAGTGTGCGGGTGAAACGTGGCGAGAAAGGAAAGAGAACTCGGAATTCGGGGCCAAGACAGAGGCGCCTGCTCGCTGGGGCAGCGGCCGGCCGCCTGCGGGCCGCGGGGCCATCGGCGGGGACTGGCGCCCAGCGCTGAGGCGCCTTCGGAGAGTGACGTGTAGTTACGAAGCCCCTGACTGACCGCTGCCCCGGAGGGCCGGAGCCCCTAAGCTGCCACCAGGCGCGGGCTCGGGAGGCCGCCCAGCAGCCGTCCCGGGAGCGGGGGCTCGGGGCGCAGGTGGGAGTCGGTCCCCTCAGGCCAGGCCGATGACGGGAAGACGCCGCACTCCCGGGCGGGGACAGTGGTCAGCGCCTCCTGGCGTCTGCACCAGGGCTCTAGGCAGGTCCCCCCAATCCCGCGACCCCGGGCGCCCCGACCCCAAGCGGCGGGCCCGGCTGACCGGCGGCGCGCACTCACCCTTAGCTGCCGTGGCGCCCGCGGGGCCGCCCCTCTCCTGGCTGAGCCCACGGACCCCGCCGCCCCGCCGCTGCTCGCCGTCGCTAGCCGGCACCCGGCGCCGCGGCCATCTCCCGCCCCACGGCCGCCGGGACCGCGGCGCCGGCCCGCCTAGCAGCAATGCCGGCGCTGCCAATGCGCACGCGCGGCCCCGCCCCGCGCATGCGCCCCGCCCCTTCCCGCGCATGCGCCCCCCCCTTCCCGCGCATGCGCCCCCCCCGCCCCGCGCATGCGCCCCGCCCCCGCCCCGCGCATGCCCCCGCCCCCCGCCCCGCGCATGCGTCCCCCACGGCGCAGGTGGAGCAGGCCCGCGGGCTCCGGCCAGGTGTTGGGGGTGGTGACACGGGACGCTAGCGGCGGCATACCGCCTGCCTTCGGACGACGATCGCTAGTCCCCATCCTCCCTGCCGCGTCGTTAGCCCGACCACCCGCGCCCCCCGAACCCTTTCCCTCCCCGCTCCCTTCCACTGCAGTCCCCCGAGTGGTGACACCACCCGGCGAGCATTCCATGACTGCCACGTTGTGCCTCTGCTTAGAAAGAACATGTTTTGGAACCAAAACTGTGTGAGCAGAGCCGCGTCGCTGGGCTGCCAGCACCGCTGGAGGGAGCGGGCCTCCCCCACCCTGAGCAGTCTGATCACCTGGACCTCAGGGGCTCTGGGCCTGCCGCCTAAGTGGGACCCCCTCAGGGTGACCTGCCAACACGGTTCTTGCCCCTCCCCCACCAGGACTGCGAGACCCCGAAAGGAGGAAGGGAGCCAAGGCCACACTGTACCCCGTGTATCTTCTGGTGGAACTTTCCCCTCCCCTAGAACGGACACAAAATGGTTCTCAGGAGGCTTGCTGGTTTGCTGGTTTGACCGTTACTCAGAAGTCCTGTTCCAACCCTGTGCCAGGGTCACTATAGGAGATGAACCCGGGCAACGCACTGGGGAGGTGTTTTGTAACCTGCCTGGTCCCCCAAGTGCTAGCCACCATTATTCTCTACACTGGGGTCTCCCTGACATGGAGCACTCACCCCCAGGTCTGCCCAGCGCCCATACCAGCTATTGTCCCTCTTCTCTTGCTGTGGCTCCTGGACCTGTGTCCAGCCAGACCTGGAACACTGCTGGTCACGTCGCACTGCTGTCCTGGGACCACTGGGCAATGGGGTCACCGAGGGTGAGTGAGAAGGGGGGGTGAGGATGGAAGGAATTTGAGGGGATTTCTCAAGCTCTGACTTCCCCATCTGGCTGTTTTGTAAATCCACCTGCTTCCTCAAAGTGGCCTAAGCCACACCCACAGAAGGAAATGCCTTTCGGTTTTATTTTTTGGATATAATCATTAACAGAGTAGTACTAATGCTTGATTCAGCATTTGCTAGGCCAGGCACCGCGCCAAGTCCTCCCAAGAACCTTATAGTCTGCAGAGAAGGCAGCAAGACACCAGTGCGGGCAGTGTCACTAGGCAAGGTCATGTAGCAATCACGCTTCCTGTGTGCTTTTCTTTAAAGGGAACTTGTGCAGGTGCGTGTCTGTGATCACGAAACCCTCTGCCACCCTGGACCTTGAGACTGGGCCAGGAGCACTTCCCCATTTCAGAGATGAGGAACCCACTGCAGCTGCCTTTGGCTCCCTCTGATGGTGCAATTTCTCCCCGCAGGCCCCAGCCCCACCCTGGGAATTGCCCCGAAAGGGCTGCTTAGCAATTGCGCAGCCAGAGGAGGGAGGGGTGCCTGAGGGCATCCGGAACTTCCCAGAGGAGGTGTCCTTGGGCTGTGGTTGGGGAGGGAAGGACGCACCACTGGGACAGAGGAGGGGTGGGGTGAGAATGGTTGCTGGCCGGGCCACCTTGGGCTGGGTGAAGGGTTAGGGTTCTGCCTCAGAGGGGTTCTGGGGCCTTAAAGGTGGAGTCTTTTTCCCTCACACCCATGCTGTTACCTTTCGGTAGCCAGAGCTGCAGACTCTTTTAACAAAATTTGGTATTTGTCAATATTCTTTTTCTTAAACGTGGCTCCTGTGTTAATCTTCACACCCCCAAACCCTGGACCCACCCTCTTATGAGGAGTGGATGGGGGAATGTGGGGTGAGCGGTGGGAAAAATAGGGAGCCTGGGTCATGTGGGCCTGATGGGGTGCCGCCCAGAGCTGGACTCATAGAGGGGGAGCAGGGTCACCCTGGATTTTGGGTACAGTCTGGGGACTGCCTGACTCTAGGGCACAAGTATGGGATGCCCCAGGCTCTCGAGTGGAGGGGGTGGAAGGGATTCTTCTCTTTAGAGTCCTGCTTCCAGCTCTGGGGAAGTGGCCTCAGCTGTGCCTGGCAGGGGTGAGGGGGATGGAACAGAGGCTGCCCAGCACCCCAAAGGGGAAGTGGCCCGAGCCTGGGTTGCAGGTGGCCCAGAGGGGCCCAGGATTCCTGTGTAGTTTTTCATGCCCAGAGGTCACCTGGATTGCCCCACAGCCTCAGGTCTCCAGCCAGCATCCGACTCCTCTTGCCTGGCCTTATGTAGCCCTCCCCAGGAGCCAGTGGTCAGAACTGCCCACTTGGCAGTCTCCCGTTTGGGCCGGTTTTAGGGGACAGGGCTGAGGAGGCAGCCCCTCTTCTTGCAGACCTGCTAAGTGCCAGGCGCACAGTTCAGCCAAGAACAGCTTTTGGTGCTCGGTGAAGGACATACCGTCCAGAGGCGGAGGGCACCGGGCAGAGAGAACCACAGGTGTGGAGACTCCACGGTGCCGCGAGCCTGGGGTGAAGGGCCCAGCACCACGCCTGCTCCAGCACCCTGCACCAGCACCCCGCACCAGCACCCCGCACCCCACACCAGCACCCCGCACCAGCACCCCACACCAGCACCCCGCACCAGTACCCTGCACCCCGCACCCCACACCAGCACCCCGCACCCCACACCAGCACCCCCACCCCGCACCAGCACCCCGCACCCTGCACCAGCACCCCGCACAAGGCCTCAAGGCGCCTATGTTGCCGCAGTTGTCACAGGGGCAGAGGCCAAGCAGCTGGAGGTCACACGGCGAGGACGCAAAGGGGCAGTTTAGCCTTGGTTGGACTTATTAGGACTTGAGGACAGTGGGAGAGATGACAGGGGTGGGACGGGGAGGTGGGGGTGAAAGGGACAGAGTGAAGAGGGCAGGGTGGCCTTTTCCCACCGGGGACCCTGCTGCGTAGGCAGTGCGGGGGGCACAGGCGTGCTCGGGATGAAGGGAAGTCTAGCCCGGTGGAGTGGGCACTGCATGAGTGGACGTGCTCCCCGGGAGAAGGGACCTGACCCCTGAGTGCAGGCAGAGGTCGCTCAGGCCCAGTTGGGATCCACCCCCCAGCACTGTTCGCTGACAGCTCCACAGCTCCGAGGACACTCTTCAGTGGCCAGGGGGCGGGGCATGGGAGGCAGGCTCCCTGAGGAAGGAGTGGGCACGTGGGCTGGGCCCCAGGAGACCCTCCTTGGGTGGCGGGGCCCCCAGCCCAGGGAGCAGCTGGCAATGCTGAAAGAACAGGTTTGTTTCAGGGAGCAGAGGGAGGGGGGAGGTTGGAGGCTGGGGCCCCGGGGAGGGGGCTGCAAATGCGCCAAGTCCCTTCCTCTCAGCGAGGCCGGCCCTGCTGCTGGTCTCTGCTGCTGGTCTCGATACCAGACAGGCGGCCTGCGGCAGGGACACTTCCCAGTGATAGCAGTGTTCACGCCTCAGGAAGTCCCAGCACGGACCCAAGAGAAGCCCATCACCTCCTACAGCCTTGCAAGGGTGTTCACGACTGAAGCAGAGGCCCAGCTTCGGGGGGGGGCAGGGTTAAACCCACACACCAGGCTTTGCTGCCTTTTGGTGGCTCGTTTTTCCTTACAGGTGGTTCTCCTACTCAGATCAAGACCAACCCGGCGCAGTGGGAGGCGAGGCCTGTCTCTGGGGCAGCGGACAGGGCTGCTGGGCCCACATTGCTCTGAGGGGCCCGTCTGAGGACACAGCACTGCCTTCCCGGACTCTGTGATGGGAACAAAGGACAGGGCAGGCGGAGGTCGGAGGTCAGCTGGGCCTGACCTGAGGCCTGAGGGCCAGGGATGGGGGTGGGGAGGGCCGGGAGGGCGCCTCCATCGAAGCCGAATCAGCAGCCACCCCAAGTCCCTCATGGCAAACTGCTTTATTACATCTTAAATAACAGCACAGTTTGATGCAGTGTCTACCTTGCACCCAGCTTCCTTGCAGCACACTGACCGTGACATTAAATACAGAGGTGAAAGGGCGCAGGGCGCTCTGGGGGCGTGGAGGGAGCAGGGGTCCGCCCTGATTCTCCACCGGCCCCTGGCCCGCCACTGCCCAGCGGCTCTGTGCGGGATGTTGCAGACAGACAGATGAGAAGCCTCCGCCACCACGAGGGGCGTGCTCGGGGGCCGGGGCCGCTACACTCCTGTCCAGACACTGTGCCGCACGCAGGGCTCAGCGACACCGGGAAGTCTGTGCTGGAACACGGTCTGCCTCAGGTGCAGAGACTTGCTCCGCGGGGGACAGGCCGAGAGGGGTTCACAAAGAGGAGGCCGGGCCTCTGCCCGCCCCCACCCCGGACTCCAACAGCGGTCGCTTGGAACAGGACTCGTTTTCTTAAAGAAAGAAACAGTGACTTCCCCGCTGCTGAGGCGTGCAGGGCTGCTCGCCGCACTGCGTCCGATGCGTGCACAGAGCAGCGACAGTAAGTGGATAGAGCCGCAACGGTTACAACTTGAAAGAGGTTATTTCTTAAAAGAAAAAGAACATCTAAGGACTGAGTCCTATGTGCACGTTTGAGCATTTCTACAGCATGCGAGTCTAAGAGTTAACCCACCCATTATGGCAAACGATCAAATTTTTTAAAATTTAACTTAGAAAGGTTGAGATCATTATTTTCAAAACATTGATTTGTACATTGTTTCATACACAAATAACTGACTGACTATCCAAGCACAGGACGGCACCTCTCCTGAAAACAGGTGCTCGGAGGTCGGGGCGGGCACGGGGTAGTGTTAGGCTGTCAGAGACTCCCCCACTTCACCAGGACACCGAGGTGAGGTCACGGACTGAACCGGGCGGGCGGGTGGGGCGGGGAGGCAGAGGGCTGACTTGACTTTGCTGTTCACCGCGCAGCCCAGCGACAGCACGTGCTCGGACGCTCCAGCGCGCAGCGTCCACCTTCCTGTGCCACGTCTGTGCGCAGCGACTGTGTGACACCGGACGGCAAAGAAAGGAACCAGGGACTAAATTCATACCATTCACAATCTCAGAGAGGCTGCACTAGACCCTCTTCCTCTGTTTAACTACTGAACATAAAAGATATTTTTTAAAGGAAATACGGATGTTTTCAAAATCCTGTTACAAACACGACCTGAAATTTAGAACCAATTACAAGATAACGTCCTCGACTTGTTTTGCATGAACATCACAAGAACAGGATCACTGACCTAAATTTCAATCGACTAGCGACCAGGCATGTCTGTCTCACAATCTCACTCCAGGTTACGTTCCGGTTAACATTTTTATTACAGTATTTCCTTTTAGATTCATTCAGGACAAGAAAGAAAACAAAGACAATGGTCCCGGATGGAATGCACGACTCGCTGAGTGACAGCAGGTTCTTCTCTCGGTGGGGATTGTGCTCTTGGTTTCAGCGATGAGTGAAGGGGAAGATCTTGCCCTTTTGAAGTTCTGAGGGGGAGGGCGTCCGCGTTAGTGGGGGGGACTGGAAACGCTGTCACTGTAACGCTTCGGGGTGGAATGGTCTCCCAGTCACCGTGGCGTCCACCTGCCGTTTTAAACAGAGGTTAGACACGTGAAAAGAAACAGTGTCTGTGCTCAGGCCCGACATCAGAGCTACGGTTCTTCTACGGCTCCACCTGGGTGTGCGGCCGAGGGCACACGGCTCGGGGTGAGGTACAACGCTCACCTTACCACGATTCCCAGTCAGCAATACCTCAGACTCAGTCTGGAAACCGCGACCGCCACCTTGGGTGTTATGGCAACAACGCAGAGGTACCTGCAGGGAAGGGCCCCTGGGCTGCGCGTTACCTGTCGGCGTTAGTTCCAGATCTTGAGGAAGCTATCCCAGGACCCCGTCGCCACAGCCATCCCGTCATCAGTCACCCCCAGGCAGCTGACGCGGTTGTCATGCCCGGCCAAGACACCTAGGAGCAAATGACAGCACAGTCACTCCACGGCCCAGAGATGTCCCCCCAGGCAGGGACACGGCGCAAGGCGCAAGGCGGGGTGGCAGGTACACTCGCCGAGGCCAGCCCGGAAGCCTCATGGTCCATCCCTGCGACACCTCGATGGCTGGGGAGGGACAGCGAGAGGGAAAGTCTGGTCTGGGTGAAAGTTAGCCTGGAGCGCCGCCCCTCGCTCGCCCAAGCCCAGGGAGGCTCGGGGCGCTGCCCCCACCCAGACACGGGGGCGCACGACAGCCGGGAGAAGGGTCCAAATGAAAACATACTGAGGACCCGGTGATCAGCCTGTTAGAAACAGCGTGACGACAGACCAGGCACAAAGGACAGACGCACACAATCACTGTTCCCAGGGCCTCTGGCACCCACTCCACAGCGAGTCCGGGAAAGGAAGACGCTTAAATGAAAAGCAAAACAAGAACCACAGGAACGGAAATCCACGCCGCCTCCGCCTCAGGCCGCCGGCAGTCCGAGTCCGGCCCTGGGCTGCTCGTCACACACGCTGGGCCCTGGCCTGGCACGGGGCACAGACCCAGAAGACGGCAGGTGTCGGGTGCCGACACCGAGGGCCACATGGAGCCGGGCCTCCTGTCCACACACGGGCAGTCGGCGCGTCAGCAACCATCAGCCTGAGTCACATGACCCTCTAGAGAAACCTGAGGGCTCGTTTCAGAGAACCCTCGTCCACCTCCCGCTCCGTGAGCGCCACGGCCAAGTACAGGGAGCGGCCTCATGCTGGAGCGGTGCTCTCCAAGGCCTCGGCTGGCTTCCACAGTCCTCAACAGCACCGGGACCAGGGGACTGCTGGGGCCAGGCAGCGGCAGGGTGGGGGACAAGGGTGGGAGCTGGGGGAACGCAAGGGGAGTTTCAACCTAGGTGTAAGCAGATCCCGCAAACGCGGGAGCTAAGGCGACATCCCCCAAGACCTGGGGTCACCCTCCCTTCCTCCAATCTCCACGCACCAAGACTAGCGGAAGCAAGGGACCAAAAGTGTCAGTCAGCCTCACCACCAGACGTCCACGTTTAACACAGGACGTCCTCACCTTTTGCGCAACTGTGTTTCGACGCACTCGACACTGCCTCTGACATGCGGACTTCAGACCTTACACCTTAGTGGGCACCCCTGCCCGGATCTGGGCTCCACTGGGGACAGAGTTCCAGCATGGAGGACTGAATGGGGGGGCTACGACGGCCGAGGTGCTCACCCCTTTCCCAGCCAACGGGGCTGTCCCCGTGCCGTTCTCACAAGTGCACGTGGGAGGAGCTTCTGCTACATGCAGAGCTCACGCTCGGAGAGGCAGAGCCCGGATGCCTCCAGCCTGTCACCTGTCCCTTGGCCAGGCCACGCATGGGCCTGGCACGTGTCCTGCCAGCCCGACTGAGGGAGGCCTGAGGAGCGTGGCTCATGTGCGGAGTCCTGCCCGGGCCGAGAGACGCTACCTGAGCGCTGGAGACACCCACCTGCCCTGTCGGCCTTGAGTGCGTCCCACACGTTGCAGTTGAAGTCGTCGTACCCTGCGAGGAGGAGGCGCCCGCTCTTGGAGAAGGAGACGGAGGTGATCCCGCAGATGATGTTGTCATGGGAGTAAGTCATGAGCTCCTGGTCCGCGCGGAGGTCGAACAGCCTGCAGGTGGCATCGTCCGAGCCAGTGGCAAACGCGTTGCCATTCGGAAAGAACTGGAAAGAGAAATCAAGACCATCTGTAAAGGCACAAGGAGTAAGCGGGGAACACAGAGTGCCCGAGAAGCAACCTGGGGACCAGGATGCGATGGCTCTGCGCTGGGCAAGCCGCAGGAAGGCCCTCCGACGTGATGGCAGCCGAGAGCAGGTTTCACGTTACTAACTTCTCCCAAGGGAAGAGTACGGGCTGCGGTCACCACCAGTGGGCTTGTGCTTCTCCACAGGCCACCTCGAGGAGGGTGGGGAAGGGACCCCCAACCAACCAACGTGTCCCTACACATCTGCCCTCAAGGCCAGGCCCACAAGTCCAGACGATAGGAAGAAGCGAAGCACCCCCCCCTCTGCCCAGAGGCCACCCCAACAGGGTGAGTCTCTGCATTGTCTGTCCCCTGCCTGGTACCCAAGGACAGTGGGCAGGCCCTACACATGACAGAAACGGCGCCTACACTGGTGAGACGCACTGGCTTCCCAAAGACGTCACGTCACACTCGAGTTTTCTGCACGAATCTTTAAGTATGTTCGCTTGTACTTGGGTAGAAAAGAGGAATTCTAACCCTGAGGACGTTTTTAAACTAAATGACGGCTTCTGTGGTTCACGAAAAAACTACTGTGACTTGCGAGCAGCCGGCGCAGGACCCCGACCTGCGTCCCAGCCCCGACTCACGCAGATGGCGTTGATGTCGGACTCGTGGCCGGTGAAGGTCTGCCGGCACACCCCTTCTCGCACGTCCCAGAGTTTGGCTGAAGCATCGCAAGCACCAGAGACAAACAGCCTGGTGTCAGGAGCGAGAGAGAGGCTCATAACGTCCCCGGTGTGCCCGGTAAATGTGGTCGTCTGCTGGCCGGTCTCGATGTCCCACAGAGCACTGGAGGGGGAGACATGGCAAGGAGAGTCACGTCACTTTCTTCCATGACCAGTGACAGTGTCCCTTCAAACCACCCAGGACCACAGTAAACCCCTTTTGCTTAAAACGAATCTAAATTCGTGACACGACTTTGTCTGGAAGGGAAACAAAGCAAACTAATGAAAACCCAGCTGGGCACAAGGTTACAGGCTTGAGTAGCTGTCAATGCAAATGCCAACAAAGAGGAAGGCGGTGTCCCTTTACAGCAGGGACTTCCGGAGGCTGTGCCGCACCTGTGCCCCACGTGGACTAAGGGGCTGCTGGGGTACTGCATCGCTAGTACCCCAGATGGGGCAGAGGGCGTGTTCCGTCTGCCGCTGGCAGCTCCATGGCCTCGGGTTCCTACAGGCTAGGAAGTGGGGACAATGACAGGTAATCCATGGCACAGAGCAAAGCGGAAGAGAGCGGGCCCTGTGGCCGTGGTAGTTGAGGGGAGTCCCAGGTGAGACCCCGACGGCATGTGCTGTCCTGTGCTTCAAACCCACAGAAAGCAACACCTGAAAATGCTCCTTTTCCTTCTACCTCACAGACACCTGGCTCCTCCAGCAACGCAAATCCCGTCAGACTGTTTCAACTGCAGGTGCACGGGGCTCCCGCTCAGGGGTCTGAGGGACTACAGGAAGGAAGCGAGACGGGACTCTGACAGAAAACTACCCAGAAAAGAAAAGGCTTAAGAAGAAAAAACTTCTAATAAATTCTTCCCCCAAATTCACTGTCCAGAGTCTGAATCCTTTGTAAACCGAGACATTTACACAGAAGGACACCGTGGAGAACAGGGCGAGTTAGGTAAGGGGGTCGGGACCCACGCCCCAGGAGAAGGAGACCCCACGACTCTAAAGGATGCTGAGAGACGACCGCGGGCATCTCAGCAAGACGCGCTGGTGCCGCCCGTGAGCAGCCGAGCAAGAGCACGTGGAAGCGGCCGTCACAAAGAAAGTGGAAACTCTAAGACTATGAAATTTGGTAGAATCCATTTGAAATCATGACTCCTGCTGCTTTTACGCTGTGCTCAGCACCTGCGATGAAATGGCACTCCCACTGCCCTCAAAGGCCACAGCCATGGCCCGAGCCGGTGCCACACGGACGGAGGAAGGCCCACCTCACACAACCGCAGTTTCAACAGCTATGAACCTGTTCTCAGCTGTTCGAGATGAAACTGAGCTTCAGAATCTGTGGAGCTAACGAACTCAGCTCACGCATCGCACGTCACTCACAGCTGCCTGGCTGGAAGTCCTGGGGCCACCCCAAGCTAACCATCTCGTCTCCTAGCTGCCTGGGGCTGCGGGTGTGAGACGGGCAGAGGGCTCAGTACTCACCAGGTGGTGTCTCCAGAGCTGGTGACGATCTGATTGTCATCCAGGAAGCGGCAGCAGGACAGGTAACCTGGAAAACAGAGCCAGATGATGGCCCCAGCCTGCACTCCCGCGATCCCAGGCTCTCGCGCAGAAAACCAGAGAGTAGGGTGAAGACACGCGCCTGTCGCCCCGCTCCGCCCTCATCCCCTGCCCCCGCGCTCGAGGGCGCACAGCTGCCCATGCCACAGGAAGTCACTGGCGCCCGGAACGCAGCCAGGAACAAAGGGCCACTCTTGCCCTCCGGAGCTCAAGTGCCGGCGGGAGGCGGCGATGCCAGGGGCCGGGGAGCGTGGGGGGCCGCGGAGTGTGGGGGGCTGGCCTGCGGAGGCCATGCCCTCTAGGTGGCCATCGCTACTGCCACAGCAGGACTGGAGTGCTGAGCAGGGCGGGTCTGTTTCCCGTGGTATGGAAACTGCTGTGTCACCGGAGTCTGGGGGGGGGGGGCGGTCCAGGCAGAGCCATGGCGCTGAGGTGGGGACACACGTGCGGAGATGCCCGGCCTCCACCAGCTTCTGGAACCAGGGAAGGCGAAACACAGACGACCAAGTCTGTGCCCCTCAAGCCCCCGACCCCCGCTGTGGAGCAGTCCTGGACCAGGAGGTGAGCGGCCGGCAGGGGAGTGACGCCCCCGGCGCCGGGGCCAGCGCCAGCGCCCGCGCCTCAGCCCCGCCTCGGCCCGGCAGGCACCAGATTCTCCTAGGAGCGCCGGTCCCTGCTGCCACGAAACTTGGGGACCGCTGCACTACTCATTAACCCTGCTGCCCGGGATCTCCGCGTCCCCTGCCCTGGCGCGGGTGGCCTGAGACCCAGGGTGCCTCAGGCTGAGCCTCGTGGAGGGCCTGTGCCCAGGGCAGAGGCACCTGCCAGGCACCTGCCGCACCCTGCGACTTCCTGCCCGCCCACACCGCAGCCATCGTGACACTGTGAGTCAGCACAATAAAAAAGGGAGCAGACCCGAAGAGGAAAACCACGGACCGGCTCTGATGCGGAAAGTCTGAGGACCACGGGAGGAGAGTGCGTGTCTCCGACAGTGTCGCTGGCCCAGCTCCCACAGGAGAAGCGCGAAGACGGGGCCATTTCAAGCCACCAGCGGCCAGAAAAGAACGTGCGGTCACGCTCTTCCCGGAGACTGTGCTACGCGCACAGGACACTGGGGACCGCATCGGTGAGCACTGTCCAGCCAGAAGAGGAGCAGCCTGCGCTGAAGCACGGGGCTCGTGACGAGCCCCCGTTCTGCGCCCGCGCCCTCACGACGCCATCAGTGGGTCTCTCTCCAAGGAGAGCGGTGACTTCCAGGCACACTCATCCTTGCTCACGTCAGCTACCCGGTGCCCCCGTCTGGAACCAGCCCTGGGAGCCCAGCCCTGGCCCACTGAGCCTCGCGCCACCCCTCGGCACTCAGCTGCCAGCCCCGTGAGCGCAGCACGGGCAGGACATGCCCAGGGCCACTGCACGGAGAAACACGACTTGGAGCCTCTGCCCGGCCTCACGCGGGTCGAGGTCCAGCCACGTGGAGCCCCAAACCAGGCCCTCGCGCTCTGCGACACGGCCTGGACTCTAGGGCCTCAGAGCTGGGCAAGAACGTGCTCCTGACTGCTAAGGGCGGGAAAGGCTGCGGGAGACAGGTTCACAGGAGTCGCGAGTACCCAGACTCGCAGACATGTCCCCGTGGGGAGGAGGAGCAGGCAGCCGTCTGGGGCACGGCCTCGGGGCCCTCACCCCTCGGGGTCTTAGGGGACGGCAGACCGCTCCGACCGTGCTCTCGTCCCAGAGAGCGGGAGCGTCAGGGAGGGCGGCCTGCAGCGTGAGCGCCCAAAACACCACAAACACTTCTTTCTGCAGGGTCGGCGCTGCTGGCTTGAGCTCGTAATTCATTTCTGGGGCCTTTTTGTATTTCGTACGCTGAGGTGAAAAACAACAAGTGGGTACATGTTTTTTTACAAAAAAGTTTTTTCTCCTTGAAGGACGTTGTGGAAACCAACTTTTTAATGAGGTTACGGAGCCAGTGTTGAGCCACGTTCGACAGTGCGACAGGAGCCCGCACACAGACACTGGACCAGACGGCCTGCGGGTCCCCGTGGGGACGGGTGGCCGCGCCGGGCTCCGTGCTCGGCGGGGAGACTGGCCGGCAGGGGAGCGCCTGTGTGCCCTCTCGGGGCCCCGATCGGCCTGGGGGGCGGGGGACAACTCCAGAGGGCCGCTGGGAGACGAGCGCTGCTGCGGCTCACGAGACTGTCAGCAGCCGGGGGCAGCGAAGCCGTCACCACTGAGCAATGACCCTGCTCCCAGGGCACGTGTGAATGAGACGTCACCTCAGTGCAGGCCGCCCCCTCCCCAGGAGACGACTGCACCACAGCAGGGCAGGGAAAACAGACCCTGACGAAGCCTAGTGGTACAAAGCACAAGCACATCACCGCGTGCCACACAGACACAACGGGTGGCAGTGGCAGGGTGCACTGGGGACAGACAGCCTGGCACAGGAATGAGACCGTTGCGAGAGGAGGTGGCTTGAGGTAAGGCAGGGCAGACAGCAGGTACCTGGGTAAGGCCCGCGGGGAGGTTGTGTGCCATCAGCTGAGGCGGGCCATCCTGACAGAGCGTGTGGCCAGGCTGCCACACTCCCAGCCACGAGGACCAGTGTGCACAGCAGTGCGACGCCGTGCAGCCAGGTCAGAACCCCGCAGCCAGGTCACGGGGCCCAAGAAGCTGCTACGATCCCGATCTGGACCCTCGGGACCGAGCGGCTGGCTGGGCCGGGTTTGGAGCCCACTGTGGCCAGTCGCAGGCACAGCCCAGATTCACAGTGACCCTGGAAGGACTTTCACTGCTGGGGCTGCAAAGCTGCAAGGGGGAAAGGAGGTTCGGGGAGCCGCGGGGGAAGCCCCAGGAGAGATCGCACCCCAGGCTGGCATCGCACCCCAATGCCTGGCCAGGGTCAGGAAGCCGAGAAACCAGAAAGTGACAGGCTGTGGCTGAGCATCCCAGACCGTGACCACTAACAGCCTGAGTCACATGTCACACATTTAACCAACTGCCGGAGGTCAGGGGGCCAGAGAGCAGCCCGGCTCGGCTGCAGCTCGCAGAGCAGACTGACACAGGCCTTCTGTCCTATCCCAGAGTGTGCCGGCACCCGCCAGGGACAGGACCGGCGGGCACGGGGCCCGCCCCACCGTGCCGTCACGGACGACAACATCCCGCCTTCCACCGTACGGACAAACCCCCTGGAGAAAAGGCAGTTCCTTCTGCTGAGACGAGCGCGGAGCCTCCCGTGCAGCTTCGCAGACCCCGGGAGGAAGCGTCCCAAGGCCGGCCCCGCGGCGTTCTCACCTGAGCGCGGGCCGGAAGGAGACGGCGCGCGCTACGAGCGCCAAACTCACCCCACAGACGCTGAAAGCAAATCTGCTGAACCAATAACCGTCCCCGCCTTTTCCCTGACTAAAGGGAGGCCACTGGAAGGTTACCAAATTTTAACCTTTATTGATTTGAAGCTGAAAATTATGCACCCTACCTGAAGAAAGTCACAAACACTGTTAAGGGGCAAAATGTTTTAAAAAATAACACTCAACTCCAAAGAACTGAAATTTCATGATCTATGAAGGAAATAAAATTTGTAAAACATTCACTCTAATAATTAGTTTTGTCTCAACAAACAGATTGTTATAAAACCCAACAGCCTTAGCTAAAAATGGAACTTGCTACACTGAATCCGATTATAAACTAGACGGGTAAACGCTGAGAACACGCGGTACAGAAGCGGACTCGTCAGAACCACTCATAAGGACCACACGGCCGCCTAGCCAGCCTCCGCCCGGGCAGCAGCTCCAGTCCACGGGGGAGCCCCGCACCCCAGGAACTGCTCTGCATGTGGACAGGAACAGAAACAAGTACCTAAAGGTGCCGGGAGCAGAAGCGGACGACTCGGAGGGAGCCCGGGCGCGGAGGGGGAAGGCCCGGCATGCTGGTCTCTACGGCAGTGGTCACATCGCTTTAGTGCAGGTGTTCATGGCCCCGGCCTGCAGCCACCACAGTCCTGCCCCTCCGAGGTAAGCTCTGTGGCCCGACCTCCTTGAACAGCCAGTGGACGGAGATCTGGGCGACCGCACCCAGAAAGTGAAAGGAGGCAACCACGGGAGGGGGCCCTGTGTCACACCCTAACTGCCACGCGGCGGGCTCACACCTGGACCACAGGTGGGACGGGGCTCTGCTGCCACCTGACGAGTGAACCTGGGCATTTCCGGAGACGACAGGACCCCGTCTCCACGGCACAAGAGCCACACCATCCAGGACACAGTTCCCAAAGAGCAGATGTACTAAGAAATATGAAAATGTCACCCGTACTCTACAGAGCAAGAGCCACCAGGACCACCCTCGAGAGGACGGGCTGATGGAACCGGCAGGCGAGGCGGCTCCTGGAACTACGCTCAAGGACACCCAACGTGCTCGCGATGCACAAACAGGACGTCTCAACGGGAAAATAAGAACTCCTTTCTTTAAAAGCAAACAAATCCCAAGGAAAAAAAGAACATCTGATGAACAGTCTTCAGGGTCGTCTTAATAGGACACTGGAGGTGACAGCAGGCACGTGAACTGAGGACACGTCTGAAATAACCAGATCTGCAGCAGCGGGAAATCGAAGAGAAAAGGACAGAGCCACAGCAGCCTCAGGGACAACGTGAACACACACCTGCTCGAGAACGAAGGGGAGGAGACGGCAGGACAGAAAGTGCACTGGAAGTCACAGCCTCGAATTTCCCAAATGTAGTGAAAGATGAAACTCTACAGATCAAGATGTTAAAGCACAAGAAACACAAAGCACACTGAGACCCGTCGCAGTCAAGCCACTAAAAGTCTTCAAAGTGCTCCAAGTGCTAAGAAAAAAGCCGACTCAGAATTCAAAACATTCTTTAAAAATGGAGAAAAACAAACATTTTCAGTTAAATGAAATGAGAGCAGCTTCTGCACAAAAAGATGCTAAAGCAAGTTCCTCGGGCTCACAGGAACCCAGAAAACTCGAGTTTTACAAAGGGATGGAGATCACTCGGAATGGGAAACATCGAGTAAATGTAAAAGACTTTAAATTTCTTCAAATGGCTAAGAAAGTTTAAAGGAAAAAACATAACGATGTTATTGTGGGGACTTGGAACACTTACAGGTGCGAGGCCTGTGAAAACCACGAGGAACGTGGAAGGCAGAAAATTGGCCTTTAAGGCTGCAAGGTTTTAGCATTTTGTGACTTGATACAATATTAATGCTGAGTGGACCATGAAAAAGCACAAATGCACACTGTAATTCCTAGATAAGCCCCTAAAAAATAATAGAAAGGGGTAACCAAAAAAGCCCACAGACAAAGTAAAGTAGAATTCTAAAAATCCAGTAACCGAAAACAAAGGCAGGAAAGGAGGGCAAGCCGTGGCACGACAGAGCTCAACACAGCTGCACTGACGTCGCAGGAAACAGAGGCGACCTCAGCACTGAGTGAAAGGCAGAGTCGTGGGAGCTGAAAGCGACAGCCCCATGCTGTCCAGAGGGACCTCCAGGGAGCAGCGATGCTGAACGAGAACGGACGGGAGGACAAGCGCTGGGCGCAGGAGCCACGATGGGGAGGACATGTCACCGCCGAAAGATGGGCCACGGCGAGGGGCCAGCGATCACAAACCCATGCACTTCCGCTGCCAGAGCCCAAAGCGCACGAAGCTGAGTGACGGGGAAAGACGGAGAGACCCGTCATCGGAGACTTTAACGCCCTTTCTCGGCAGCTGGCAGAGGTGCGACGTGGAGCGCCTGAGCCTGTGTGGAGAGTCCCTTCCAGACGCCCACGGGCGGCCGTCGTGACGACTGCTCCATGAAAAACAAGTCTCGGGCAATTTTAAAACGTTGAGAGGGCATGTGACACGCTCTCGCGACACATTAGCACGGGCCCTCCTCTCTCAGAAACACGCTGCCTTCTGTTAGTGCACCCGCACGGGTACTCCAAACTCGGGACGCTCATGTGCCCCGACAGAGCTGCCAGAGCCCGCGGGACTCCCGTTTCCTCTGCCACAGGGTGCTCGTGCGAGGAGTTATGAAGGATGCACGTGGATGACACGCGGACACGCGTGGACAGACACGTACGCGCGTTCACACATGTGCACAGGGAGATTAGACAACCCTCGTGCAAAGGTGCTCAGGACGCAGGAGGGTCTAGACGGGGAGAACAGGCTACACGGTGTCACGGGGGCACAAACCAGCTACTGGGGAGGGACCCACGGACCCAGGAGACTCCGACAGGCATGCTACAGTGATTTAAAACCAAAGGTTTCTTACAGGTAAAGGCATATCGAGGCCTTTGCTTTCAATTGCAGAACATTTCTGGCCATTATTGCAACCAATCTCACCGGATAATTATCGAGAACAGGCGAGTGTCGCAGCACAGAACACACACCAGGCCGACAGCGGACGCACTGTGAGTGAGGGTGCTGGCGGGCACGTGGACCTACCTGTGTGTCCAGCCAGCTCCCGACTCACACGGACATTCCCTTCTCGAGTTTTCAGATTGTAAATGGAGCAAATGTTATCCAGGCCACCGCAGGCCACATAGTTCCCAGAAGGGGCATATGCACAGGTCATGACCCACGAGGAACGCAGAGGGATGGCGTGCACCTAAAGGACAGAACACAGACGATGCAAACATGCTCACGTTCAAAAACGCTGACTACTGAGATTACTTTGAAAATAATTGCATGTGTGGCCATTCAGATTTAACCAGAAAGCCAATGCTATATAGCAATTTAGTCTATAGTTTTATTAAAGTCATAACTTACTATTAGATAAACTCTTAAGTGATAGTACAGCCTCCTGGTCAAAACTACTTAGTAAAAGGAAAGCAGGCTCCTTTAATACCTTAAGGCGTATCTGCTACCAATAAATTCACTTAGTCTTAAAAAAGAAGAAGAAACCACGTCATTGGCCCATCAAAATGGCTACACACTCATTCACAAAACATTTTCACTGAAGTGACCAAACGAGACATTACTGTAATTCCCTCCCTGAGCTTCAGACAGGCTTGGCATAAATACTGCAATACTTTATATAGATTAAGTATTTTCCGGTAAAATACAACTGAATTTGATCTTTTAAACACACGGCACCAATGATAGTACTTTTTCATTCAGTATAGTACAACCTTGGATTAAATTTTTAAAAGAATTTATACTTCAAAACATAGTACTTTTCGATGGTCTCTTGTAAAAACTAATGGCTAAATGAAGCTGCATGTCCACATTTTTAAAGAAAATGTGAAGAAGTTCCCTAGACCGAGCTAAAGCTGGAGTGCAGGTGTCCTAGGACCCTATGGAGTCACTGCCTCCCACCTGCTTCGTAAAGAAATGACCACCTACAGCCTGACTGCGCCTGGTCCCTCAGCAGAGACTGGCGCCATGTGCTGGCCACGTGACTCGGCTTCTGGCTGACCTAAAAACCTCACACCCAAACAACCTCCCTGTGACCTCCCCCCACACCGCGACGGGTCTTCCAGAGAGTGGAAGGGGCGGCGCAGCCCCTACCTTGTTTGTGGTGTAGCTGTCCCAGATGATGAGTTTGCCATCCTGTGAGGCGCTGACAAGAAGCCTGGAGGGGGAGACGAAGGCAAAACCCGTCAGCGTCACAGCCACAGAGTCACGAACACGCGACCACCGAGAACGCGCCCTCTGCGACTCCCAACGTGGGCTTCGATGTTACATTTGCTTGAGACAAAGCACTTATTTACAGGCGAAGAACGTTCTCATGGTCAGATCCACTCTGACGGCGTGGAGGAAAAGACAACCCCAGACGACGAGCCAGACTCCAGAGCACGCGGCGTCCCGCGCCGGAGGGGCCCCCAGAGCTAAGACACGGGACCTCTTATCACTGCTTCTGCTTGGTTTCTGCTCAGTGTAAACGGAATTCGAAGTACACAGGTCTTTCAAGAGCTGATCATGGTAGGAAATGCTCTGTTCTATTCTGAAACATGCAAAGCCTGGATAGACAGAGAAGAATGAACTTCTAGGGATTCCAAACTTATGAGCCGTTTCTCACCAAAACAAGCAGAACGATGCATAAAACCTCCCCAGGCTGAGATGGCACTGGAGTCCAGGCCTCCTGGGAGCACGGCGACAGCACCCACACCCCACCTGCTCTGTGAGGTGACAGCCAACTGCAGCGGGCCTGTGCCCGGTCCCGCGGGAGACACCAGTGACCGCCATCAGGTGTTTTCCTGACAATTTTCTTGCTCTGGGCAACTGCTACGTTTGCGATTTTCTTGCTCTGAGTGCTGAAGAGGCGCTCTGACTATGTTTGCAGAATTAAGACAGATTACTGCAAAAAGAGAGCAGGACTAACGGGCAGAGCAAGTTCATGGGAGAGCAAGTTCTGGGAGGCACAGCCCCTGAGACAGCCTAGGGAACTCGTCGACGAAAAGCACTGTTCTCGGGGGATGGAGGGGGTTTGCCCCACAACTCCACGCACATATACATCAGCACTGGCAAATAACGACAGAGGGCTTTTCACTTCTAAAGATGTTATCCAAACACAGGTTGTAACCATTTTAGCCATGACCACGTTTGGCTTCTTAAACGGATCCCAACCTGGAAGTAAACCTCAGGTCACTCTCACAACCTGGACACCTTGCATCAGAGCATGTTCTTGATGCGCCGAGCACAATTTCCTTTACAAGGAGTCAGTGTGGAGTCTGGCTAATGGACGACCTCGGCGCTGTTACGACGCCTGTCACAAAATTAAACTAAGCACAGGCTCCAATTCATTATTTTTCAGATGGAATTTCTTCAAGCAAATCCCTGCATCTAAATGGTTGTGCACAGGTCAGGCCCCTAAAAGCATCTCCGCGCACCAGGGCAAGGCTCACTCTGCCGCCCGCCCCGGTCTGGCCCTCCCAGCACTGGCCCACGTGAGCAGCGCACCCTTGGGAGGTCACCTTCACCGAGGTCTGCTGCTCAGAGAGCTTAGTATCTGCTGACTCGCCCAGGGGCTTGTTAGGGAACCATTAAGCTGCCCCTGACCCTCCAGAAGGTGAGAGGAGATACCCTCTAATCCCCAGTCGGACAGAGCTGGGGTCTTGCCTCCTGGGGCTCTGGCTGAGCACCAGTCAGGTACCGTGTGGCACCCCCACGCAGACACCCAGACGCAGGGGCTGGGGCAGCCAGGAACGAGCAAGGGCTCCAGGACACAGGATGAACGAGGCCCACCCCCAACGCCCCAGGCCCTCCCGTGCTCAGAGGATGGGGCTTGGGCCCAGCTGGGTTCGACCATCACAAGACTCAGCTTGAAAAGAGGAGAAAAGTCTGACAACTCATGGGGCCAAGAGAGACTCTCGAATGTTACGGAGAGTAGAAGCGAGTACAGCTCAGTGCACTGGGAAGTGCTGGCAAACGTTCTCAACGCACAGAGCTCCTTGACAGTGTTTGGGCTCCTTTGCTTAAGGCTGTGACACAGAGCCCCGCCCTGCCGAAGGAAGAGTACGAGGCTAGCACGCCGCCCACTGGCTCCCACAGGCCCCCGCACCACCCTTCTTTAGGGGACCGCAACCCCAAGTCTGTGCTGCTTCCTCACGCCCTGCTGTTCTTCCCTGCAACCCGGGGCTTTCTACCGGGTGTTACAAGAGGCCTTGTACCTGGTGATCAGAAAGCCGGGGAGACGTGGTCCCTGCCTGGCGGCCTGAAGCCCTCACCTCACCTGCTACGACAGCCACACACCTTCCGGGAACGATGCTGCCTGCGGCTTGGCCTGTAGTTCCCAGTCACCCTGCCGGGCACAGGTGAAGGGTCACAGGCGAGAAGCCTTCCACAGCCCCGAGGCCTGGCTGCTGTGGGCGCGCACACGGCTCACGGAGCCAAGACAGCTCCTAGCCTCTACACATGGCTCCAAGTACTGAGTTCTGAGTACTGGGCTCCAAGTACTGGGTTCCTGAGTACCGGGTTCCGAGTACCAGCCTCTGAGTACTGCTCCAAGTACCAGGTTCCTGAGTACTGGGCTCTGAGCACCAGGTTCCTGAGTACTGGATTCCAAGTACCAGCCTTTGAGTACTGCTCCGAGTACTAAGTTCCTGAGTACTGGGCTCCGAGTACCAGGCCCTGAGTACTGGGCTCTGAGCACAGCCTGGCTACAGCACCGTCTATCAAATGTGCTGTCTGATCAGGACATTGATGCTCCCACAAATGGAGGAAAAACCCCACAGGTGAGATACTGTTTGATCAGCACCTACTTTCGATAATAACTCAGATGGACTAAGTAAGAAGAGTTTTCCTCTTTTCCCTTTTTGACTCTTGCTGACAGCTGCCCTCGTTCCAATGCCCTAATAAGCTCCCATCTGCGTCTGGACCTGCATGGGACACTGTGCAGAGCAGACCAAAGGCACGATCTTTTGTTCTGCAGCTGTCCACACTCTAAAGCAATTTCATGAACAGAGAAAACCAATCTGGAAATTCCTGACAAGCATGAAAAAACTGCTCCCCAGAGAAAGGCATTGGAAGAATCCTGTGTCAGGTACTTGAAAGGCCACGTTAGAGTCACAAAGCCGCACGGCCCTCACGGCATTACTTGGGCAGAAAACGGAGAAGAGACGGACTTCGCGGCAGCGGCTGAAAGAAGGCGAAGGCTCCGTCAGGTTTTGTCTGGGCAGTGCTGCAGGTTACGGGGCGGGGGCAGGGGAGGACCCGGTGCGCCACGGACACGAGCCACTGGAGGGCAGAGGTCCGAACCGGAGGCAGGATTTAAAGCCGAAGCAATGAGCCCATGCCGGGAATTTTCTCCCTGGGATGGTGGATAAAAGAGGGGGACAGAGGCCCGGGGAGAGGATGGGGGCGCAGCGGAGGCGTGCGTGCTCGCCGTCTGACGTGGGCTCCGGGAAGAAACGGCAGCAACCCCGGGCGCAAGGCCCCTGGGGCCCACCGGGCACTATTCTAAGGATCAACACACGCCACCGTCCCGGCACGGCGGGGGCCGGCACGGGCGGGCGTTAGGAACCCTGCCGCGCAGTGGTGCCGCAGTGTCAGCCAAGCAGCCAGGAGGCCCAGCACAGGGCAGGAGGCGCTGTTGATGACACCCCCAGGGTCCCACAGGCGCACTGTGCGGCTGGGAGAACGAGGTGGGCCGGGGGCTCAGAGCCCGGTGTGCACTGGCCCGGACGGTGAAGAGATGACCGTGTCCCATCCGCACGGCCCCGGCCCGCCCAGACATGAGCTGAGGCTTCTTCCGCAGGAACCGGGGCCCCGGGCTGGGCCACAACCCCGCGTGCCACACACCTGGAGTCAGTTTCCCCAGTGCATGGCGTAGATCTTGGCCAGGTGCCCCTCAGCGTCCTCCTGGTGCGCATCTGGATTCTTCCCACGGGGTCGATGTTGTTCGTGTATCTTAAAAACAAAGTCACTGCACATTCAGCACCACCGTGATGAGATCGTCCTCTCCCCGTGAGGTTTCTGCGCCGTCCCGCGCTCCCCCCGCCAGCCCGGTGCCCACTGTCATGGCCGTGCCGTTCACCCGCGTCCCACGAGTCACCAGCTGCTCCCCCCACTGGACCTCTCCGGCCCCATGGCGCGCCCCCTGCCCCTTCCTTCTGCGATCCCCAGATGCTGCTCCCCGGGTCGTTCGCACCACCCGTCCCTGCCGCGTCCGTTGGGGCAGAGCGTGTGCCACGCTCAGGGGCAGCCCGCAGGGCACAGCCTCCTCCTGCTGCGCGCTCCCCGGGGCCCACTCCCAGTCCTGCCAGTCCTCCCAGTTGTCACAGGTTTCCTTCCTCCCAGATGACAGACGAGTCCGGAGCGCTCTGCGCATCATGACGCAGCCCCGCACGCCTGCTCTCCACGGCCATCGGGCCGCGTGCCGACCTGACAGCAGCCACCACCTGCCCGGCATCGCCGCTGCGCCCGGCGCAAAGCCACAGGCAGCCCCGCCTCGCGAAAGGTCTGAGCTTGACAAGTGCGGTGAGTCTGTCACAATAATGGGTTTTAAAAACGTGCCCGCTTCCTCAAAAAACTGAGAATTGAGCAATCCCTGTACTGGGTATTTACCCCAAAGACTTGAAAACCCATATCCAAAAAGATATTTGCACACCGATGCTCATAGCAGCATTGTTCACCGTGGCCAGGGCATGGAAGCGACCGAAGTGTCCTACGATAGATGACTGGCTAAAGACGCTGTGGTACATACAACGGAATATTACTCAGCCATGAGAAGAGATGAAATACTGCCATTTGCGACAACATGGATGAACCTTAAGATAATCGTGCTAAACGAAATAAACCAGGCAGAAAAAGTTGAAAACCACATGAAAATCCCACTTATATATGGGATATAAACCTAAAAACAACAAATGAGCAGGACAAACAAACAGAGACTCATGGACACGGACTACGGGCTAATGGTGACCAGTGGGGTGGGGGAGGAGGGAGGAGGCAGATGGGGTAAAGGGGGTCAAATATAGGGTTTAGGGAGACAGTGAAGTGGGTAAAGGGGATCAAATATACGGTAGCTGAAGGAAACTGGACTCTGGGTGATAAACACACAATAGAATATACAGATGTCAAATGATAATGTACACCTGACAATTATTTAATTGTATTAATCAATGTTACCCCAATTAACTTAAAAACAAAGTGCTCTCCAAAGTGAGAGTTCAAATTCCGGTAACACTACGCAGCACGACTTCTCTTTAACTCATTGTGTAACCTCAAAGTTCATCCCCCTAAAGCATTCGGATGCTGGGAAAAATTTAATCATGCTCGGTAGAAATATTTTTTCTTTCACATTTGTTTGATTTAGACAGAAATATTAACTTATTTAAGGAGATGAAATTCACCATTTAAAGTACACACATTCATCTGTGGACAGACCACCCTGAACAAGGCCGATCCCGTCTGATCTCGGAAGCTAAGCAGGGTCAGGCCTGGTTAATACTTGGATGGGAGACCGCCTAGGAAGGCTGGGTGCTGTAGGCGTAAAAAAAAAAACTTTTAAATAAGGGGTTGTAAGCTGACAAGGTCCTTGCAATCTGTGAGGTCAACCAACGGTTGCCTCGCCTAAAAAATGAATAAAATAAAAAATAAACTAAAAAAGTAAAATAAATAAATGTAAATAAATAAAGTACACACACTGATCCTGTATGGTGTCGCCTCTCCCTGGCTCCAAACCCCTCACGGCCCCAGAGGAGACCCCACCCCCAACATGCTCTTACCCCGTTCGCCACGCCGGCCTGGCGCCTGGCACTGTGCATCAGGTATTTCCTGCCTCTGGTTCCCCTACCCCGCGAGTTCCGTGTGAAGGGAATCACACGACACGTGACCTCTGACGTCTGGCCCCTTTCACTCCGTGTGTTTCTGAGGTTCACCCGTGTTGTAGCGCGCGTCAGTTACGCACACCCGTTTTGTGGCTGAGTGACTGTCCCTCATATTTAGCGCAACTTGTGCCCCCGCTCATGGGAGTTCCAGTCGCTTCCAGCCCCTGGCTGCGGTGGCTCGTGCCGCTAAGGACACGCGTGTGGGCGTGCTGCGTGGGCACCGGCTTTTGGTTCTTCTGGGTGTGTGTCTAGGAACCGCTGGGGCACAACTTAGGTTCAACGCTTTGAGGATCTGCCTGACTCGGTCTTAGAAACGTGCTGAGGCAGAGCGTTTAAGGAGAGGACCTTCAGGAACCGTGTGTTTAAGACTTAAGAACACTCTACCACGCTGACCCCTCCAACAAGCCCTCATTTAAGGCGTGAGAGGAACCTGTGGTTCATCTTCGTAGGCCCCCTCCCTCCGCCCGACACAGCGCCCCGGGCGTCCCACAGGTCCCAGGGGCAGACGGCCGCGCGAAGTGATGCTTACCTGAGAGAGAGTTGCATCTGCACACGCTTTCCTGGCATCCTACAAACAACACAGGGAAGAGGGGATCAGTGACGTTTCGGTCCTCGAGCCAGGTTCAGAGCAGGAGCAGGACGTGGCGCGTGCAGCGCTCACTCGTCCCCTGCCCTCCCACCCCCACAGGGCGAGGCCGGCACACTCCGGCCTGTGCCCCGGATCTCACCCAACACAGAGAACGTGAGACGCCCCAATACGTCCCAGGCCTGCAGGTCACCTGGTCTCATGAGCACAACACCCTTGCGACCCCAGAAACACAGCCCAGATGGGGAGGAACCCAGAATGGGCGCCGCCTCTGCCCCTTCCAGCCCCGCACGCCACCTCGCTGTCTGACAGCCCAGCAGCTACGGGCCCAGAAGACGCCTGAAGTGCACTGCTCCAACCCGAAGCACTGTACCCCTGGACCGCCAACCGCGGGCTGCTCCCAAGCCCAGCGGTCACGCCTGCCGAGCTGCTTGTGAAGGGGCGAGGGGTCTGGGGAGACGTTTGCTGTTCTATTGTCCCACCCGCTTTCTCATCCACAAAGGGACCTTGGGAAGCAGGGAAGTACTACAGAGGAGGACGCTAAAGCTAAAGAACATCTCACTGTCCCTAAGCGATCAGGTTACTAAAAACTAAAATCCTGAAATCCCAAATTAGTGTTTATGTTTTACAAATAGAAAGCATACATTATAGATGAAAATGACGTGACAGCTTCAAAAGTGTCAAAATCTGAGTGTAGGAATAACTTCCAAGAAAATTATGACAATTTCTAATGAGAAAAATGGTTCCAGTGTGTAGCCACCTGGCCGCCGCTTTCCCGGGGCAGGGGCCACAAGCCTCTGCGCCCCTCCGGGCATGCGGGCAGCTGTCGCCACCGTCCAGCAGCTGCCACCTTCCTGCTGATCATTTTTATCTCATGAAGCTGCTGGGGTTACTTACCAAGAGCAAGAAACACATTCAGAGATTGTTACCATAAGCATACCAAAATCCAGATTCCAATTTCAATTTCAATTATGCAATTACGTGTCATTCTGCTTAATTAATGCTGCTTAATTATATAATTAAAACACAAAATAATATGTAACCAAGTACTTCTACAGCAGCATCTAAATCTGGGGAAAAAAGTCAGGGGAGGCAAAGGCCCAGAGTAGCTGGTCTCTCATCAATGAACTCCACGTGGCCGGTGCCGAGTTTAATATTAATTTCTGAATACCTGGTTTGTTGCTGCTATCTATGACTTTTAACCTTAAGAAAGAACGATGAGAATTTTTTAAATGGAAAAAATAAGCCATGGGACTTCAGCAACTTCACCTGGCTGGGGTCCATTGGGCACCATGTGACAGACAGTGGTGACCCCAGGTCCCCCCACCCACGTCCCACTGAGCAGGCAGCTGCCTGTGCAGCCTGGGGGCGTTGTTTAGTGCAAAGGCCTCTGTCTTGTTTGCGATGAGGAGTGTCACTGAGGGGAACAGGTCACCGTTTCTGTCCCCTTGAACCAGAGGAACACATCCAAACCACAAACCAGCCAGCTCCTCATGCAGTTGGACGTGTGTCAAACACAGACCGAGGTGTGCAAGGCCTCACACCGACTCTGCTCAGTCACTGCACGGCCATGCTTGGACCCTTGTCTCGTGGTAAGTCTTTCTCATTTGCATGCATCAGCACAGTCATTTTGTGACTTATGCACCTGTATGTTTCATGGTGTCTTTCTTAACCCATTAGGTAGCCCGTGAACTTAAGACATGCCATGCTTTACTCAGCATCCCTCTGAGGGTCCATGTGAATCAACCAAGAGATGACGAGACCGTCCTCTGGGGTCAGCTGCAAACAGACTTAAGACAGGAAGCGGCCCTTCCCAGGCTCACTGACCATTTCCTGTTCACCGTGCCCTGTGTTCTTTAAGAAGCATGCATTCTGTGGGCAACTAGGAAAAAAAGGGTGTTCCTCTCTTTCTGAAAGGAAGTCTCCCCTCCCCGTCATGCGATAGGCCCAGCAGCCTCTGCTGGCCCACACTGTGCCCGCGCCCGGGACACAGCCCCTGCAGGCAGCTGTGGGCCGGGCAGCGTGGCCGCTCTCCCTGGAGCTGGTCCCACGGGGAGCCGTGAGCCACCAGACACAGTCCATGTGACTGCAGCGGGCACTTCAATGGAAGAGACCCATGAATTCTCAAGACTCAACACAAACGGAGTGTAAAACGATGACAATACCTATCAAGTGTATGTTGAAATGACTTTAGATATGCTGGTATAGATCATCTGTTAAAAATTCTACCGTTTCCTTTTACAGTTTTAAATTCCACGTGTGGCCCACAGGACAGCCCTGTCTCCAAGGAGAACTGTCCTGCATGCACTTTTCAGTGTAACGAGATCTGAAAAATAGGAAGAGATGCCACACTGTTTCCTAAACGTGGACCTCTCCACCTGCGCCATGCAGACCATCGGCCAGGAACAGAGCTCTGAGCCCACGGTCTGTGAACATGACTAAGAAACCATTTACAGTGGTAGGAAAAAAAATTCTGATTTCTACGTTCTGGAGAGTGGACAGACATAAACAAGTCTGATCAGAGCAAATAAAAACACTAAGTTTTCCTTATTTTTATTGAGTGTATCAGATCTTTAAAATGGTAAAAGGTGAAATTCTTAGAGTAAAAGGATGTTGTTTCCTTTGGCTGCAGACCTCATATAATTCCATTATCTATTCTCAAGTTCACGAAAAAGCTGGCTAAAAGGATGTTGATGCTTCTTTCTCCAATCGCCACTAGGCTTTCTGAACACGGCCATTATTTAAAGGAAAATAATTAGGATCCATCGTGGTAGTGAACGCAAAACGGTTGAAACATGGATCGGAAAGCGGCGTTCTGAAGGGGGGCAAAGCCGTATGGAGGGCCCAAAGGCGCCAGAGGGAAGCCCCTCGTGGTGCGGACACGGCCCCCCACACGTGTGGAGGGCGCGGGGGCTTCGGTTCTGGAAAGCCTGCCTCCTCCCTCACCTCCCGGACGGCCAGTCTGAGACAGAAACGTCTGCTCATGCGCCATGCGTCTCGAGAACCGCTCACGGGCAGCACCGCCCTGCGAACCTGGAGGAGGGCAGGTTACCCCGTGGGGCCTCCTCCCCCGGCCCCCATCGAGTCCCGGGTTCTGCGGGGCCACGCAGCACAGCAGGGGCCGACTCCGGGAGCGTGGCTCCTTGCACAAGGCGGCCGGGCTGTGCACGCCTGCTCCATCCCCCAGGAGACGTGCATGCTCCACCCGGCGGCCTAGCGAACGCCAGCCCAGAGGAGTGCGTCTTTCCAAAGAGGAGAACAATGCAGGTACACTGAAAGTACCTCACAGTCACAGCGGACAGAGGCAGACGCCACACTGTGACCAGAGAGCACTGTCACAAAGCTAATTCCCAAAGTTAAGAAGAAATGTACAGAAAGAGGTTCAACGTTTTGCACATATTCAAATAACGATATGCTAGAAAACGAAACCTTGACAGCAACGTGCTGGCCGAGCGTCTGGATCTGTACTCAGTAAATCCCAGTCCAAAGCGCTGCACGGTCACTCTGCACCCACCTCCCCCCTAAAACAGATAGCAACTGACCTAAAACCCCAATAAGCAGTAGACTAAACGCACGTGCGGCTACGTACTCTGATTTGGTTTTTAAGCTGCTCCGCCTCCTGCCGTAACTGGTCAAGTTCACTCATCTTCTGATCTCAGCGCTGTCCAACGCCGCCGCGAAGGAGCTGGGATCTGAAACAAACGCAAGCGCAGAGCATCCATCAACAACGGCGGCGCGAGGAGCGGAGGCGGGAAAAGGGAGCTGAAACGCCCAGAGCCGCGGTCCACTGTAAGTCACGCTCTCGTGCCTTCGTCAAGAGCCGCAAGGGCCTACGCCACGGCCTGGGCTGATGCAATCTCACTATGACCGTCCACTAGCTTTGTGCGGTGACAGTGTATAATGGACGCCTCAAAAGGTGGGGGTGGGCTGAAAAGGAAAAACCTGTCAGGAAGCATTTTCCACGAGGGACCTGAGGCTGCCACTGAGAACAGCTCTCACGTGAAAACCCAGGGGCGTGAGGTCAGGAAACGGGGTCCGCGGCCACCTGGCTGCGCGGCACGTCGAGCCACATCAACGATCTTGAACCTGCCACTGCCCAGACGTCAGAATGGTCACACGGCAACTCCCGAAGGGCTTGGCGTGGTGTCCGGCAGGACGCTGGTTCAGGGGCAACTCGCTCTCCCACCAAAACAGCCCCCAAGATCCCAGCAGCCTCGGACCCCACCGAATCCTTACAGGTACCGGCGCAATCGGGCCCACTACAGATGGCCGGCCGCACACTCCGGACCCTGCTCACATGCAGCCTCATTAGACAGCACCCCTGAAATCAGAGCCACAGCAAAACCGCCCTGTTCAACGAGAGCCTCATTTCCCCAAAGGGGTCTCGTAACTGGGGGCTGCAGTTCTGACCAAGAGCGTGGCTTGACCGGGCATAAACATGAGCAACGCATCGCGAAGCTGGAGCTGTAATCACTGATGTCTTCTAATCACTTGAGAATGCGATTAGCTCCCGCATGCCAACGCGGCTCCCACCAGGGCCTCCATTTCCTCTGCAAATGCACTGGGGGCAAGTTTTCCATCACGGATTCTGTGTAAAGTCACAGGGTCAATATGACACACGCCAGGTGTTTAACTAGCGGCTGTTCATTTTCTTGAGACTGAAACATTGGAGGGAAATTTCCCGGAAGCCCCACAAGGCGCGGCTGCCCACGCTCCGCTCTGCGTGCTCACGTGCCCCTCCCGCAGAAACACTGGTGACAGGAACATTGTTCCCGACAGAGCGCACGTCTGGGGAAGCGAGTTCCCAGCCCAGCTCCCACCTGCACTCGCTGTCTATTCCCGGGAGGAGCTCAGCAAGCTGGCCCGCGGCGCCCGGGCCCCGCACACCTGTCCCCGGACACCTGTGCCAGCGGTCCACAGAGACACACAAGGCGACACACGCCGACAGTCTCAGAAATGTTCCTTATCAAAAAGGTTGTTTCGAAAGGTGTCACTTTAGGTGGGTGTCGTGAGCACGTGGGCAGCATGGCTAATGCAGGTCCCCTGGGGCCCGGGACCCAGGCGCCCGCCGCCAGAGGCTACACCGCACACACCGCACCCCCGCGATCACAGAGCACCGCCACCCAGGTTTCTGCATGCGACTGACTCAAAGGACCTGAGTGTGACCCTGGGCACAGCAGCACCGAGCACGCTGGGAGCCGTTCCCGGCACGACCCCCCAGCCGGCCCCGCACAGGTCCCTAGTCCCAGTACAGCAGCCCGCGTCTGGGAGCGTCACTCCCAAAACAGGTGTGAAAAAACCACAGCTGTGCTGTGAGGGGCGCTCACACGTTCGTTTTACTCCACAAACATAACTTCTGATCCTAATTTAAACACTAAAAAGCTCATTTTTAGTTAAGGGCTAAACAAGCTCCTTAGGATCTGGGTGAACAGGGAGGGCATTCTGAGCAGGTTAAGACGTGAATCCCAGTATTAGGTGGGATAACTACGCAGATCTTAAATATTTCTTTAAATATTTCTTTCTGCTTTAAGCTAAAGAAATGAATTTACTGAAAACCTAAGTTATCTTTAAATCGAGAAGCTCCATTAAACTCAGTTACTCACAAAATTTCAGAATAATACCAATAACTTGCTAACTTTAATCTTTAGTCACAAGCAAAGCAAACCAAATCGGATCTTTCTCTTTCATCAGCAAATAGCGTAAATTATTAATGTTGTCTTTTGATTCCAGCTCCCTCTATAATCAGTGTCCACATCTAAGTCTCAATTTAGAGATTCGAAATCCACATTTACTAATTTTTAAGAAATGGGGCATTCCTACTTCTACCAGCAATAAAAATAAGTGTCCTCTAAGACCCTATTTAATCTATACAAACGACCTGGTGAGAAAAAGAAACCTATTTAAAGGCTTTGAAGTTTTTAAAAATTACATTCTTTATTTTCTATGTCAAAGGAGTATTTTTCTAAATCAAATCTGGAAAAGGAGTTTTGTGGATGGACTTTCACTGATGAAGAGCTGTCCAGGGTCTCTAGCACGCTGACCTCTTTGTCATTGGGGACACAGCCACAGGACGGCCCCCTTCGCCCTGAGCTATGGGACAGTGAACTGGACCACCGGAGGCGCGTGGAGAGACCGAACACCGCCACCATCACAGAAAACGGCCAGTCCACCCGCGCCCCGAGGACGGCACACGGCATGCTCATTCCAACATCGAGCAGAACTGACAGGACACAAAAACCTTTTATTCCCACAAACTAAACATTCACCCCAAATGCTCTTCTGCAAAGATACAGTAAATGAAACAAGCAAGGTAGAGAACAGTCTATAAAGGTTGATCTTTTTTCTCTTACATATAAAAAGAACACACACCATCTATGCACGTAAGTAATCTTTTTTGTGTATATGTAAGAAAATGTTAATAGTGACAATTTTTGGAGAAAGAAATAGTGGGGCAATTTTTATTTTTCACATTCTCACATGTGTGTGTATATATGTATGTATACACACAAATATACATATGTATATATATATATACCCCCTTTCAAAAAATTAACAGATTATCTGGGCCCTGCAACCAAGAAGCATTCACATTTTTTTCTCTATATTTCCAGTTAAAAAAGAAAAGCTAATGTTAACTTTTTACCAGATGAATTATTATTTATCAGTAACGACAATAATGAAAACAATATAAAACCTGGAGAAATGCTTATCATATGTTAAATGAAAAACAAATAATTTTAGAGCAAAAAATACATTTAGTTTAAAAATACATTTTAAAAGACTAATAGCACTTTTAGAATTACTGGCAATATTTTTCTCGTTTTCTAATTAATAGCAGCCAAGCAGTTTATATTCCTTTGGTGATAAAACAAGTGTACATTTTAAAAGTCTTACTTACATTTAATTGCTTGTGCCTTTCTCCTCACTATCCTTAGTCCCCCCAAAGCCTTCTGGAAACCCCACCTGTGTCAAAGTCACTGTTAAGCGCTGGCTGCGCTGACTCAGCGCGCTGACCAGTCTAATCCACTAAGACAGGACCTGCTGAGAGCCGCGCCTGCCCCCGTGACCCACATCCGCCACTGGCTTTCGGTCAGAACGTCTGTTTTGGAAACACGTCTTGTGGAAATTTAAGTAACGTAAAAGCCAGTATGGGAGGCGGTGCGCCCCTACTTTAGACTGCACGCAGCGCCTCTGTAAATCAAAGGGGAGCCTAATGCTTTTATTCAAATATTTCTCATTTGTAATGCAACACACTGCAGGAGGCTCCCCTATCACTTCACGACAAATGCAGCACCATCTCCCTCCAACCAAGACCCCTGTGTTCAGGAGTGACCGGCCATGGCCCCCAGCACCACGGTTACTGGTCACAACAGTGACGCTCAGGCTGCAGGTTTGTTAATGTATCAACAAATAAATTCGAGTTCTGATTCTGCCACATACCAGGAAATGTGGCATGTTTAGTGCAAAATCACAAAGGTGTTCTCTCCATGACAGGCGACTGGAAAGTGCCCCGTCAACCTTTCGGTGATTACAGAGGGTGAAGCAGACCTTCCAACAGGGCACTCTGCCCCGCACACGCACAAGGTCTCACGCCAGCCCCGCACGCCCGCAGACATCCGCTACGCGAAGCCCACAGCGGCAGCACCTGACGCTTCCCAGGCCACGGGCAGGCCATGCGCATCTGGCGTTGCAAGGGGCAGGGGTGCGGTCTGCTCACTGGCTCGCACTGTGCACCGCGCCTCATTTCCAAGACAAAGCAGCATTCGGAGAGAACGGAATGTGCATGAGGAATTAAAACCCATTTCATCAGCTTTTCCATTTTTCTGTCATTCCCAAATTCAGGATCATCTCCAAAACGAAGACAGTGCAAATCCAAAGGGTGGCAGAGCCCCGCCTCGGCACACACGGCTCTGACAGCGCCGTGAGCAGCGCAGGGCAGCAGCACTGACACAACCCACGAGGGGCGCGACTGCTGGCGGGGGCGCCGCGCCCGCGCCGTGCTCCCGCCCCGGACAAGACCCACCGTGGCCTTCCCTGACCTTTAAAGTGATGCACTGACATATTTAAGAATGACGGGCCAGCGAGGGTGGGGACAGGGGAGGGCAGGCGCCGAGCCAGCCCGGCCCTGAGCGGGGACTGCTCTCTCGTCTGGTCACAATGGGCTTCCTTAATGCCACTTGTTAACTTGTTAACGTTCTGCATACGTGGCAATTTTCCACTAAAACCATTTTTTTAAATGTTACCAGACTTTGGATCTTGATTCAAAATCCAAATGTACAGACCTTTTAGAGAAAATCAGAAAAATCTGATTTTGGTCTGTGGATCAGATGGCACGAAGGAGTTGCTGTTCTTTTGTCTGGTGTCACAGTAAGACTAAGGATCTTAACTGACAAATACTCCTTACTTCCCAGTGCTAGTAAGCTGGGATTTGCTTCAGGGCACTCCAAGACAAGAAGCGGGGAGTGGGGGATGAGGTTAAACAAGACTGGCCACGTTCTGTAGATGTTGGAGCTGGGTGATTATGTGAAATTCTGTGTTTATATGTTTGAACATTCTCAATATTTTGTTTAAAAATCATTATTTTGGGGGTATTGTTTGAGTACATTCCAAGCGCTCATTAAATTTGCTATAATCTCTTGGTTTTAAAAGTGTGGGAGTGCAGACAGTCCGCGAGCAGGCTGTGCCGTGTGGTGACATTTTTTCCGTGAGGACATAAGAATCACCCTGACACTTTAGCTGGCTGTTGAAAAAGGATGCAACCCCAATAATTCCCAAGTTTGTCTGAACAACTGGATGTTGACCTTGGAAGCGTCTATATCTAAAAGTGATAGAAATTAGTGGTAAGTTGACGACACAGCACACCAGCGTTCGCAGAGCAGAGGATCTGACGGCAGAGCAGCGGGAACCAGCTGTAGCAGGGGCGACGAGGAGGACACGGGGGAGACCCAGGCCCACGTCACACCCTCGTCTCGCCCTGGATTAACGTGTCCAGCAAATTTCCACATGTTTTTTGAAAACTCACATGCCAGGAATGTGACTTCCACTTACATTTTCTTACGATTACACCACATTTTATGCGATGCAGTGTATTTAAACAGTCTGCCCTAAACATTGAAGATTCTCATGAGATTTTCCCGCTTCTCAATTTCCTGATGCCAATTTTAAGAGAGAACTCATAGCCGCTGACACAGTGAAGGGGTCAGCTGTCAGGTGACACCCGTACAGGATATTCTCCACTCCCCGCTGATGGACAACGTGGGTCAACCTTAACTTACTGTTCAACCCTGACCAGCATGTATCCCCTAAGGCATGAAGATGAGGTAAAAATTCCATCATCCTAAGAGGTAAATTTATACAACAATCCTTGGTTAGCTCTGTAAATAAAAAAGACACAAAAACCACCTGTACATAAAGTGATATACCTTGGCCCTAAAATTGGCCTGACCTCCGAGGCCCCAGCTGACTGTCCACGCCAGAGGGGCAGGGCCTCGCCCCAGTTTACTACCTTCCGAACCTAAAAGGTCCTTGGCATTTTCAAATCAGAACAAAGCCTACACAGAGAAGTCACGCAGCACCACCAGCGAAACACCATTGCACTCGAGCTGCGTGTGCGGGAACCTGACGTGCCATTCTAGGGGTTTCGGGCTCGAGCCGGACGAGCCCTTAGGAGGGCACTCTGCCGGCGGCGGCTGCCCGTGCTCACGTGAGGGGGGCATACGGGGTCACACGCACCCAAAGGGATTGGCTATCTGACAAAAATCAGCCATGCTAATTTTATTAACCAACGTCACCCCAATAAAATAAAAAAAACAAAAACAAAAAACAAACCACACACACCTGGTATCAGCGGGAAAGCAATCCCACTCCAGGGACAGGCTGCAGAGCACACAGCACGTCCGCTCAGGTGCCACCCCCCATCCCCGGTGTGAGGCGGTGGGGGCCGCCCCGCCCATCCCCGCCCACCCCCGCGCTCACCTGCCTGCACACACAATTGCTTGTGGGCCGCTACGCAATGCCATGTTTAAAAACTACGATGAAGAACTTCCTTTCGGAACATGTCAAAACTAAACCTGATAAGGACGAAGTACATTACTGAAAGCTTTCAAAAACTCCGATCATGCTGTCGCTGTACTAAATAACTTAAGACTCAGAACTTCTTTGATTTAAACGCCGAGCTGGGGACAAGACGGCCAGCCGGCCGCTCGCTGTGGGCTCCAGGCCCATCCCCGCGGGCAGCCGGCGCAGCGGTGGGCCTGCCTCCGTGGCTGGCCCCGCCTCCTCGACACTCAGGGCCGTGCCTTCCAGGAGCTCTCTGGCTCGTTGTGGGAGAGAGGGTGGGTCACGCACCTTCCGCCAGACCCCCTTGACCCCAGGACGCAGCTCCCTGGCAATGCTGCTTCCAGAGTGAGGCCCACCGGCTCTCGGGGGAGACCCTCCACCACGCGGTCTCCCCACCCCGCCTCTATGACCAAGTCTCCTCTCCCACCCGAAAGCAAGGGCCACGTGCGTCCATCTCCCCGGCAGTGGGCCGAGAGCAGAAGTCCAGTCTGATGTCCAGGGAGCGGCTGGAGCCTCAGGGCTGACGGCGACATCGGCCTGTGGTGCCCCGACACACAGAAGCCAACGGCCTGACGCAAACCTTTTAATTTTGATCAAGCCCTAAATGTTCTCTTTTATGGGCTGTCATTGATGTGACTGATGAATCTTTGCCTAATGCACAGTCTCAATGACTTTCCCCATTTTCTTTCAGAGGTTTCCTAGGCTTAGGTTTTATATGTAGGTCTGTGGTTCACTCTGAGTTCATTTTTTTGTCTATGGTATCAAGTTCACCTTAGGTGTACGATACCCAACCATTCAACTGCCCGATTCATTCAATTTGGTTTTGCTTTTTGATTTATCCCAACTTACGAAGAGTTGCACGAACACCACGAAGAGCCGTACAGCGTCGCCCCTAACGCTGACGTGCGTGCTTTTTCACCACCAGCATGTAAACACGCCGGGGTTCATACCCGGATTGCGTGGCCTCAGCCTTATCTGTACCAGCTGGGAGTCCAACCAAGACTGAATTTGGAAAAAGGGCCCCCCTGCTTTCTAAGGAAAGAAGCTAGAGAAATACTGCTCTAATCTAGAATGCGAACCAGAACCGGTGTGACCCCAGCCCTTCCTGCCGACCCACTAGACAAAGCCTTTCAAGAAAACGCCCTACTCAAGATCCATTTGTTCCAAAACCCAGCTGTGGGCTTGAAAAAGAGATGAGCAAAACCAGGCTATTAAAAAAAGAAACCCTAGAGAAATTTAAATATTGCACTTTAAAAAATGGTAAAAATTAATTACATCAAAATTACCTTAAATTCAGAAGTGCTTCGGGTCTGGTCTCCAATACACGCAAAACTACCTGCAACAGACAGAACAGGACGTGTTGTAATTGCATTCAGGCTTCAAGGAACACCAGTCCTTCCACTTCAGGGAGCAGTAAACACACCCCCTTCCCCATCACCCCATCTAGTCCCAAATCGTTTTACTTGGTACTCTGTATTAACTTAGCATTCAGTTCTTCAGTGTGAAAAGAAATCTAATCTCAATTTCTTTTCAAAAAATCTTTAGCACGCCTCAGGGGAAATACCCTAAATTAAACCGAGAAGTATTGGAAGGAAGCGGTGTTCAGAACCCTGTTACTGGAAAAGTCACAGTAACAATAGAAAAAAGCACCGTAGTTCAAGCAGCTTCTGAGCCATCTGCGGTCCCCTCGGACAAGGAGGGGACCTTGAGCAAGCCCTGGCCAGCACTGCCCGAGGGCCTGTGGGCCAGCTTGGCCTCGGCGCCGCCCCCGACGCTCCTGCCACACGGCAGCCAGGCAGCCAGAACGAACACACAGTGAGTTCTGGATTTCTGCTGTGGGATCGCCTGCTCCTTTCTGGAAACTGAGTTTCAAAACATCTGAGTGTGTTCTCTAATCTCTCCGAGTTACACCCCGTGTGCGGGGCCACCGGGCTGTTTCACAGGTTGCCTGTTGCCTGCTGGCTGCCGGACAAAGCCCCTGCACATTCCAGCCCAGAGGGCGCGAGGCGTCTCAGGAGGTGGCAGTGTCCCCCCTGGAACTGTGAACCCTGAGGCACTTATTCAACAAAACATTCTCCTTTGGCAATCACGCTGCACGCACATGCGGCAAGCAAGCTCGGGCTCTCCCGCAGCAGCCACAGGGCAGAGGCAAGCAGCCTCTGCTGCGGGACACTCAGCCGTGCCAACCCCGACTCTCTCCAGACACCGCTACGTGGCCCTGGGGGGACAACGTAAGGCCAGGCGGGAGCTGCTCATTTAAAGTGATCGTCACAATTACTGCAATCTCGAAACACAAATCCTGTCAGGTATTTTCCACACGAAGAGAAGAGACAGGTGGAAAAATAAAGATCGCATGAAGGATGTATCGTGGTTTGCTCGAATTCAAATGCCCAGACTGCCTTGTGGCTCAGAACGCCACGGGGAATGTCCCCACCCCCTAGCTCCTACATGGTGGGAGGGAGGGTGCAGAGGGTGCCACCACACCCACCACCGCCAGGATTCTCTCGTGGGGCTGTCCGGACGCACCTCTGCCTGAAGAGACCCAAGGGGGACTCTGCTCCCGACTCCTGTGCAGGGGACAAAACCACTGTCCCAGGCAGCACACCCATGTGACCCTGAGAGAGGGGCCACCCCCCGGAAAAGCAGGGACTGGGGTAAGAACACACAGCCTAGGCGCGTCCCATCGCTGTCGCCACTGCAGAGGGCCAGGCTGACAATGGGGTGGCTGAGCCTGGCCGCAGGCGCCCACAGGGGCAGCAGGAGAGGCTGTTCTGGGTGCTGAGGACGGCGGCCCGGTCCTCTGAAGCCAGCCCCGGGGGCACCGCTCTGCAGGCTCAATCTTTTTAGAAGCAACCCTGAAGGGAAGTTATAGGAGGGTAAGGGAAGATACAAAACCAAGAAAAAGGAAAGGGTGAACGGTTTATAGACCCACTTTTAGTTAAAATTTTAAATATATGTAAAATAAAATTCGAACCATAGATTAAAATAAAAATAGAAATGCATCATCAATTTCGCAGACAAACTGGACACTGCTAGTAGCATCTCACGCAACCCCTCCCCCACCCGACAACGCCTGCTGAGGAGCAGAGCGGACAAGGGGGCCGCCTCCCGCCTGCTCTCCGCCTGGCCCGTGGAAGGCAGGCGCACTGTGGTCCTGCCCTCATCCCCTCTCATCCTCCGGCAGCTCAGCCCCAGGCTTCCAGAACATGCCCTCTGCCCCGAGCCTGTCTCAGGCCTCCTCTGGTCTTTGAAGTCTACCTGGTATGACGTCGTCATTTACTGAAGCGACGGGTCCAAGCCCCTGAACCCCCATTCACTCAACACACTGCCAACGCCTGGAATGTCGGCCGCCACGCTGGATGCTGGAAGCGCGGGCTGTGGGGTGTAGGGTGGGGGTCTCCCAGGCCGGGGGAGAAAGCATGGAAAAGTATCCCACGATGCAGAGCGAAGAGAGGGGCACTCTACCATCACAAACGAACCTAATAAAAACCCAAGGAGGCCAGCTGCACACGGGCCTGCGCGTCAGGCGAGTGCCGGCCAGCCACGCGCAGGTCAGCGCGCGCCACAGGCCAAAGCTGGAATGGGCCCGTGGCCCGGGGGGCTGAGGCAGGGCGCAGCTGCCCTGCACCCTGGTCCAGAGCAGAGAGGCCACCTGACACCAGAGGGCGGGAGCTGGGCTCTGAGCTCTTCTCAGCAACGCAGGGCACCAGGGTTCACTCTGACAACGTCCCACAGCCCAGGCGGTCTGCCCCCACGGCATCTGCCCCCTCAGAGTGGAGTCCCCAGGACGGAGATACGATGTCAAAGACTAGGTGGCTTAAGACCCTTGATGAAACCGACACTCGGAGCTATGCTTTGACTCTGCTGAGTTCGTTCAGCAACATTAAATACGACTGAGACAGGCTCCTCTGTACACAGACATTTGCCACGTCGTGAAGGTTGAAGTACCAAAGACTAGAAGCCCCCGAGACACCCCTAGAGAACACCTTTACCAGCTGCGTTCAAAGTTCAAACGAAGCCAAGGCGCACCTGCGCCACCAGAGCCGCGGACGGAACAGACGCCACTGCACCGTCCCGACCCCGGCCCCGGCCCCAGCCCAGGTGGCCGAGGGCGGCGACAGAGTCGCGTCCTGCCCCGTGTGTAGTCAGAGGCGTGTCACAGGCTTCATGGTGTGTAACCGCAGCCCTACAGGGACTGTGCACGTGACACATGGACCATCTGACCTTTCCCAGGCCTGCGGGCTCCGCAGGGAGGACCAGGGGCCGGTGAGAGACAAGGCACACGACCCGCTGCCGAGGAATTCTCCAGCACCAAGCAGGCTGCATCCCGATAACGGGAAGGCGATCCCGTAGCCAGACTCAGGACAACCCGAGGGTAAAAAGGAATAACTGTAATAGAATGCATCTCATTGAAAAAAAAGGAACACAAACGTACACAGTAACGCTCAAATAAACAATAAGTAGAACACAGAAACCAGAGAAAAAGTAAACTTTTCTTTACAAAAGACTGTAAAATGGATGCAGGAGGAATGAGAGATTTAGAAACCCACGTGTGGGGGCTCCAGACCAAGCTGGCAACGCTCAACGGGCGCTCAGGTCAGCGGGTGAGAGCACGTCCAGTTTCGGCGTCAGCGAAGGCCTGGAAGCATCACGCGCAGACGACTCCTCCATCACAAAAGAGAAAGACGCTGCGACCAGGAGACCCGGCGGACGCCTCTGCGGCCGGCGATCAAGCTCGTCGCTCCCGGGAGCAAACCCACGCCCGGCACCTCAGACTCGGCGGCACGGGAAGACGTCCGGGGCGCCCAGGGGACATTTCTGACAAAAATGTTTCGGCTGAGCCCAATCCTGAGGCAACATAAAAATCCAGACTGTGAAACCTTACAAGATATTGGCCTGAACTTGTCAAAAATGTCAACATCATGACAGAGGAGAAGAGGTGGAAAGTCTGCTCAAGACGCAGGAAGCCTAAGCGACCCATCTGATAACCAAACTTCCAACACATGAGCTCGGTTAGACCGGAATTTGAAAAAACGGGCACAAAAATGTTTAGGGGAAAACTGAAGAAATTTAACTGTGAACTTGGACTGGGCATTACTGAATCAAGAGTAAAGTTCTGGGGCACACAGGCACAGCGGGCACATGTGAAGGGCACCCTTGCCCAGAGGACACGAGGCTGTGGCTGTGAAGACGGAAGGATCATGACATCTTCGTCACTGAAATGCTTCGCCATCGAGCACAAAGAGAAACAAAGAAAATGTGGCCCCGAAGTTACGAATTACTACATCTTGGTGCACAATGCAGAATGTTCACTGACCTAATCTTTCAAATTTTTTGTAGCTTCAAGATGTTATTACTCAGAATTAAAAGTTGCGGGAGGAGAATACCAAAATCAATAAAGGGCAAATCTAAATTTTTTAAAAATATGCCTTTGATGGGATGACTTGAAGCTAAAGTAAGAGGAAATTACTGCACTTTATAACTACTTCTCGACTTTCCCACTGACCAATACAGGAAAAAGCTTCCTCAGTAGGCTGGAAAACTCGGCACAATAAAATGGTCACATATTTACATGAGTAGTGTTATTTCAGTATTTTTCAAAATCTAAAGTAACACGATCAATACATTTTGGTTTTTAAGAGTGTACTTTTAAAAAAAATGGATTACTATTTCATTTTTAATGTTCGTATTTAACTTCTGTTTTAACAGTGTTTATGATTTTTCTCAGTCTGGCTAGAGGCTTGTCCACAGAGATGAGCTGACCTCACAGTGCGTCTCCCAGGCCCGGCTCTCAGCTTCACTGTCTCTACCGCGTCTGTTTCTGATTTCGTGGATTTCTGCTTGTTTTCTTCCTTTTGCTGGCTCTGAAGTCGACGTGCCCTTCCAGTTCCTGAGGCAGCAGCCCGGACCAGCGGCCCGTCTTCTGCAGTGAGCCCCGCAGTGAGCCCCGAGTCAGCGGCCTCCCCGGCCTCCCCGGCCTCCCCGCCTCCCCGCCTCCCCCACAGCGCTGCTTTCACTTTCATTCAAATGAAAATCTTTCCAAATTTCCATTACGATGTCATCTGTGACGCGTTTAAGTCCCAAATATTTGGGGATTTCCCATTTAGTGTTTTCTACCAAATTCACTGCGATCACAGCGACTTTAGAGGCCCGCCTGAAGCTCCGATGTCGGCTTCTGCTCTGGGTCAGCGTCCGTGACTCTCACCTCTGGGCGACAGATCACTCTGTGTATCTCTAATACTCTGCGGTGGACCAGAGAGGACAGAAACCAAAGGAAACGTCTCCTCTCCCATTGGGCTGACGGTGCGCGGACGGTGCGGGCAGTCGGGTCACCCCGGGCCTCGGCCGAGCTGCGTGGGGTTTTCCGTCCTCAGCACACTAGGGGCTGCAAACTCCCCCGATGCGAGGCTGCCTTCACCTTCTCGACGTCAGGATACTTTTCCCAAAGACTACCGGCCAAGGAAGAAACGCACGTCTCTCCACCAACCGCGACAAGCCAGATGCGAGGCAAAGAGGCCGCCCGGTGGCTGCGCAGGACCAGCTCTGGCCTTTCTGGCCGAAGGCAGACGCCCATGCTGTCCCGTGCACACTAGACTGCAGCCCAGGCCTGGGTCGGGGACACGTCTGGCCCTGTAGCTACAGAAAGTCTCCGTCACCCCATCCCCAGCCAGCTGGGGCTCTGCACACACGGCTGTCCTCGGTGCCACGCTGGAGGTCTGTACCCGTCGCCTGCCCCATAGAACACTGCCTGCAGGGTTCCCACGTCACAGCACGCAGTGACCCCACACAGTGCCACCCCGAGAACCTCCTGTCCATACCGGGACCAAGGCCGCCCGCTACATGCGAAGGTGTGGGGGCACAGGACAGGCACCGCCCAACACTCTGGCTGAGCCTAATCGCTAACAAATTTCCCAATGTGTTCAGTTGTTTTTTAAATTATCCTGTAAATGTTCCCTGTGTTTGTTAAATAAATCTTTTTTAAACACTTGACTGTGTTCTTACACACAGAACACAGTGAATCCGTGGGGAAAGTTTTGTTGGAAATCATTCATTTTTTGCAGAAGGCTGGTAACAATGCAACGTGCCCTGAAAAGCTCCCTCCAACTTTCTCCCCATGCCCACCACGCACCTGAGCCCCTCCCTCGTGAGGGCGCCCTGGGTACACACCTTCTGCTAGGGACCACGCAACTGGTATGGTCTACACCACCCAATCAGATTTCAGAGTATAGCTGAAAAATACACAGCTCGAAATCTTTTTAACCAGCAAGAAAATTTCTCAAGCACTGCTATGTGCCGGATGCCATGCTGCCGAGAACCGTGTACGCGTCACCCAATGAATCCCTCGGTCACCTGATGCGGTATGTACCGTTACCATCACCCCTTGTAATTTTAATTCCGTAAAGTTACAGAAGACACTCGAGGTAAAGAGCGGTCGGTAACCAGCTCAAAGCTGTGTGACGAGTGAGAGGCGGAGGCGGGGCGTGGCCGGGGCTGAGGACCACATGCTCTCACTCTCACTTAGAAACGAGGAGCCTGTGGACGTTTTTTAAAAACAAAGAAAATCAGAGACAAAAATTAGGATTTGTTCCTTTGCTCGTACTTCTTCCCCCTGCCCTGCCCTCCCCTCTGCGAGGAAACATCACTCAACCCTCACAGCCAGAGCGCACACTGTCCTCCCGGGGCCACCCTGATGCCCTCCCCACCCAACCGCGCTCCCCTGCTCTCCAGATCCATCTGTCCTGTGCCACCGGGCTGTCCCCCTATGCCTGTTCCCCAGGGCCGCGCCTGGCCCTCACTGCTGCCGTGCACATTTCTTTTCCTGGTGGTGGGGAAGCTGTTCAGCTTACGGAGCGGCTATTCTAAGAGCTGCCCTCACTGTCCCTCCTCCAAATCCCCGTCCCCGTCTCAGGGATGTCCACTGACTCCCGGCAGCTTGTGCAGACTGCACAACCCCGTGTCCAACTCGCGCAGTCACAGCTGACCAGACCGGGTGGGCGCCCAGCCCCCATCACGAGGACACTGAGACGGTGAGCAGGGCAGGCTCTCCATGTCTGGAAGGGACACGTGAGCTGGAAGGCTGCAGCTGGCCGCATGGGGCGGGCTGAGCACAGAGAGGACACAGACGTGGAGGGCGGTGCGCCCCCTGCTGTCCCGGCCGCCCTTCCCAGGCCCCCATGCCCCGGGCCTCAAAATCCACCCTTCCTGCTTTCCCGCAATCTGGAGCTCCAGTTGGTTTGTTTCTTGCAATCAAATCACCCTAAGGAAATGACCTATGTGCCACACCACACCCGCCCCGCACCTATTCCCTAGACGCCTGCAAATAAGGACATGGCTTCCCCATCGATGGCTTCCCCAGCGGTCTCTGCCAGGGACTCCCAAACTCCTGCCCGTCCTGTCTGCCAAGCTCGAATGGCTGCCTCCAGTTACGCCAGTTATGACCCACGTCTCCCACCGGGGCTGCAGCCACACCCGATGGCCTCCTCCCCCAACCCTCGCTCTCACTGGCTTAGGGGGCGCCGCCCTTCTGCAGGAATCCCACCTCCCAGTCATGCCCTTCCCCAAACTGCGCCCCAGGTCCTAGGGCCCCAAACACTGCAGGGCCCCCACGGCTCAACCCCTCCCAACAGCCAGGGCCACGGAGGGCCACTACACTTTCCTCGAGGACAGACCCAGGAGCCCTTTCCACCTGGACACCAAACAGTTCCCACCTGTGCCCGTCCCCCGCCCACTGCGCCAGCCACCTCCCAGCTCCCCCGTGCCCGGCCCCCACACTTACTCTCTGCCGCACCCCCCAACCCGCAGGGTGCCTCGCCCCCGAGTTTATCTTCGTGAATTCTGAGGACACCACTCCTCACTGAGTCTTCGATACCTCTCCTGCAAAAGGAAACCACCTTTGTGGCCTAGCCTGCTTTTACGCCCCGCTTCCCACCACGTTCCCAGGAGCCCACACCCCCTGGGACTCTCGTCCCTGAGGCCTGAGGAGGGCAAACACAGCACACGAGCACTCAGGGCGACGCTGCTACTCGCCGCCAGATGGGGACCGAGACCCCGGACACTGGTCTGTTAGACAGAAACCCCGGGAACGTGAATGTGTTTTTGCCTTGACAGAAACATTCTCCCACTATCAAGAAAAAGGACATGCTTTTCAATCTCGTGAGCTGGAGACAGGAGTATCGTGTTTCCTGTAAACGCTGCACACACGGAAAGGACTGTGCACTGGAAGTGTCCCCACAACTCCCGCATGACGGGGACAGGAACGAGGCAGGAACAGGCGACCCGCAGCTGCGCGGGGCTCCGCACAGCTCGGCGGGGCTCTGCGCTCAGGACGTGGTCACAGCTGCAAAAGCACCGGGACGTGGGGGCCCTCCGTGCCAGGGACGGGCACCCCGCTGAAGCACACGTCGCCACACGACACAACAGCACCGAAACGGGATGGCCGTCTGATTGGTGACGAAGCGTTTAACAACAAAACGGCCCCGACACCTGGGTTCGCGTTTGGGAGCCTTCACTCACACACTCGACGAATGTTTGCCAAGCGTCCGTCCGTGCCCGGCCCGGGGGTGCAGGGGCTCCGCGACGAGACCCCATTAGGGACACCGCTGGCTGCTGCGGGAAGGCAAAGCTCACAACATGAGCACTGAACTGTGACACACCGGGTGCTGCCCAGTGGGAAGGAAAAATAAAACTGGGTGAGAAGATTAGATGAGGGGATGGGGTCTTTTATAAAAGGTGCTAGAGAAGTCACAGGACCCAGCCTAACTTAAGGCCCTGAGGACAGTCCTGAGAGGGACAAGCTTCTCACCTGCTTAAACACTGATGAACCAACCCCGCCACTTCTTACCCTCTGGATGTGACAGGAAGTTACCTTTACTGTCTCCGTTCCTGCATATTTAATCCAACTGCTAGCCCTTGCTCAAATGAAACCTTGTTGGTATAAAAAAGCTGTGGTTGAAGAAGAAAGTGGGGAGGACGGGGCCCAGTAAAGCGGCAGAAAAGAAACACAAAACTCTGCTTGAAGGGGCCCTACACGTTGCCTACACGTTTCAGACTTTCCTTCCTAACTAAGCTTCAAGCCAGAAATACCCAAGTAAGATAAAATCCCTGATCCAAGAATCATGTCATAGGAATTCACTAAGAAGCTCACTGAATCTAAGAAAACCAGGCTGTATCAACCACAATTCTATCGCGGTTATTAATTAGGAAGGATTACAAAGCAAACGAAGCGAACACGCATCCCCCGGCAGGACGGTAAACGCCAGGCTGCAGAGGCCACCGGGGCCGCTGCCCGGCAAGGAGAGAGTGGGTCTCCAAGGTGAGCAAGCTGTGCCGGGGGAGACCCGGGGGACATGACGAGGGGACACCCGGACACCCAGAGCTCAGGAGAGGGACCGCAGCCACCTTACTCTCCACCCTTAGTGCAGGGGTTGGCACAACGCGGCATTCCAACTCTTTGACGTTTGTTTATGTTTTTCTTTCATGAGCGTTTTTTCCTCCTCACAACCCTACCTAACGTAGTAATTAACAGTCTGGTGATGCATTGGGATGATCAAGAATGTAAATCTTGACAGCAGCTGATTTTTCTTTTAAAGCCCGAAACAGGATTAATTCAGAAAGAAGAAGAAAGAGGCTCATGTAACTGTGAAGCCTTCTGAGGAATGTGTCCCGGAACACAGTGGCACAGGGAAGACGTTCAGGGAAGTCAAGCTACATGGACAGCATATTCTGATTTTTAGTCCTTTTATATATTTTCACTGAGAAAATAAACTCATTATCTAATTATCTGTCTCAAAGTCTTGTTTGCCAATGCAAAACCTTAAAGGAAAACAAAAATTTAATATTAACAACTGCATGTTTGGGGAAATGATTAATTTTAGAAATGAAAAATAAAATGACTCCTGATTCCCCCTAGCTCTGCCCCACACAAAAGCGTAACTGTTCTAGTCAAGGAGCTTCTGTCTGCCAAGAAGAGAAAATCCCATGGGAACTGGAGAGACTGGGCAGGTCCAAGGACAGGAAGCGTGTCACCCCACTGGAAGTGACAAAGCGGAAACAGGAACCAGAGCCCAGCCTGGGCTGGCTCTTGGGGACCTGTTTTCCTGGGTGCACTTTCTCTACCTCTCAGCCATGCTCACTCTTCACCAACTTGCCATCTTGTGCACGGTCCAAACCCGCCTATAATCCCATATACGACCTACCACCCAGGGTCACCAGTGTCTCTGTTTCTAGAAAGAATCCTGGACCAGCTCCCCGGCCCGCTGTCCCCAGGCCAGGTGGCCTGTCAGCTGTGACAAAGGAGAGGATGAACTATGGGTGGGGTCCTGCCACAGGGACTGTGGGTGGGGACCCTAAATGGGAACGTGTGCCTGCCACACGATGGCGGGCCTCTCTGATGTAGTAACAACTTCTCCCTCAGCTAAGCAGGCGTCTGTCTCTTCACTCTGGCACCACTTAACTATCCGAAAAAAACCCAGTCGTAAAGCATGACACACCCCCAAACGCATATGACTGTCAACCCCTGAACAACACGCATCAGACCAGTACGGGCCCACTCACGCGGGAACCCCCACCCCGGCCTGGCCAGCGCAGTCCAAGCCCATGCCCGCCCGGGACTCCACCTAAGTGGGGGCCTGCGGGGTCACATGCGGATTCCAACTGCACAGGAGGCTGGTGCCCTTGACCCCTGAGAGGTCCAAGGGTCAACTGTGCATCAAGCAATCATTCGATTCCCCAAAATGTATGGTCAACAGATGCATGTGGCCCTAAAAATAAAAGGGACAACGGCAGAATCGTTCATTTTCTCCCTTTAAAAGCGTTCAGGACCACCCTCACTGTCCTGTCCACTCACTGTGTCCAAAACAACGCTTTCTACTGTTTTAAGTCAGCGTTTTTAGTTCTGGTGGCGGACAGCGTCAGAGAACACCTAACGCAGGTGGTCACTTGGTACTGGACAGAGCACTTATTATCAGTTCATCTGTCACGAATGTCAAGGAACTTACAGGTGACCTTCCCAAAGTCCAGTTTTAAGGAGCTTCTCATACGATAAACTGCACTTTTCCACAGAAGCCACACTACGAATGCTGGTGAGGCCCCTTTAGTCAACATTCACTGGTTTTTTCCAGCGTGTCCTGTAATTTCCCCTTTGGTGACAGAGGGCACTGAAATGACTTAACTAACTTTCGCCCCTGGAAAGGGGAAGAACCCTTCTTCCGCCCTCCCGCGGGCACTTTACGTGGGCAAGCCCCCTCTGGGAACACACCCCCAGGCTGTGGCAACCAGTTCAGGCCGACTGTGAGCCAGTAAACCCAGCTCCCACTGCCCCGCCCCGCGAGGCGCCCAGGGCGCTGCGGCAAACCCGCAGGGCGCCACAGGGAGGGGACCGCGGCGGACAACAAAGGGCGCGGCCAGCGGGAGACGGCGCGCAGTCCCAACAGCAGGTGGCGCTCCCCCTCCGGTGACATCACACCCTCCGAAGCAGTTCTTAGCGGTTATTTTGATTTAAAAAAAAAAAAAAAAAAGGCGAGCACTGCATGACAATCAACAGGAACAGGAAATGAAGGTGGTGGTGCCATCTGATTCTGGAGTCTGAGAAGCCGTACAGCCCGCTGCTAACACGGCGGTTTGTTTAAGAACAAAGGACGTTTCCTTCGGTTTACGGTATTGCTTTCTCAAATGGCTATGACACCCTTAGAACAGAGATACTTAAGATGCTTGGACTTAAAGATCACTAAAGGGAACTTCAGGTGTTTACTTTGGCCTCTGGGCACTGTGAAAACCCCAGAGACACTAGAGATTCCAGGAATTTGGGAATGTTAGCTTTGCTTTAAGACTCAAAGCTGGATCTCAGAGGGAGAAACAGGGGGAGGGGGTGCTGAAAGCAGCAGGGAGGCTGGGCACCTCACAACCCTGCCACCAGCACCCCCTAGGCACCAGCTCTACCCAAAGGGCCTCACCTCTCTGTCCCCTGCTTTAGATGTGGGCTGTAAATTGGACAATAACCGATAAACTCACCAAGAGAAACTGACTCCCTAATCTTAGCGTTCCCAGAAAAAACCTAAAAGGAACTTGGCCCTTGCTTATCGGAAGGCACTCCCCGGAAAGCAGATCTACAAGGCCTTGGGGACAGGCGCACCTCAGAGACCTTAGGCCTCGGGCGGGTGGGAAGAAGCTGGGCGGGCTGAAGCCAGCACCCCCGCACCCCCACGGCCGAGCTGCGCAGTGCAGCTGAGGCGGGGACTCAGGAGACAGCTCAAGCCTGGAGGGGTTTGGAGGGACCCTCGAAGCACTGCTGAGTCTCAGAAACCCCTGCACAGAAGGCCAGGACATGCCATTTTGTGACACTGTGCCCACGATGCAAACTCTGAATTAACCCTGAGGAAGCCAACAGCGCCAAAGTGAGGCTGCTCTCAAGACAACGGGCCTGCAGTCTTTGCGCCGCGAAGGGCGACAAGGACCAAGGAAGGCTGTTCCACGTTAAGGAACAAACGTGACCGCTCAACGCAGGTGTTTGTTCCCGGGCTGCTGGGATGGCGGGAAGGACAGCGATGGAGGTCACGGCACAGGGCAGGTAGCGAGGTGCGCAATGGCAAACCGCTCGGGGTTGGATGGAAGCTTCTGCTTCTGACACCTGACTGTGGGGGTGCAAAAACGGCCTGCTCTGCAACGCCCGCCGGAGCGGCAGAGGGCCAGGGGGCTGCTCGCAGGGACTCCGCACTCCACCACCCGGCATGCGAGGACGGCGACCCGGCAATGCACTGTAGGGTGACCCGGAAAAGGAACCAGGACTTCCGGTGCCGCTCAGGGACTGCTGGGACCCTTCGGTCCCCTCATCCCGGTAGCACCCAGAGCTGCCCCTTCAGGCAGGGAGGATGACCTCAGCCAGAGGGCCTTGTTCTCCCCTTCCGGGTGGAACGTTCCAAGCGGGAACCCCCAGAGGTCCTGCGGGGACAGAAGGCAAGGAGGACGCTATGGCAACCATCAGAGTGGAAGCGGCTCACCAGGTAACTTCTCACACCATGCGAGCCATGGCCACGGCCCCCAAGGTCGCTACCTGGAGGACGTCTTTCCTGCACAGAGATCGCCCCACCAGCTCAGACTACGCCAGCACGTAAGTGGTCACAGAAAATCGGCGAAGGAAAGCAACTCCACCCTGAAAATCTCGTCCCTGTCTTGGAATTGACCGCCGGCCCCCGGGACCATCACTGTCTCCTCCGGCCTGCCAGTCCTGTCCCCAGCCAGTCCTATCACGGCTTCCGTTCCGTCGTCCTCGAGGCTATGGTCACACCAGACACACCAGCACGCTGCACTCCAGGAAACAATGCTTTAAATCAAACTAACTTTGCCAATCAACTTTGAAAAATGCATCATACAAAAGATCCCCCCGCCCATAAATCGATCCTTGAGGTAATTCCACCTCTCACAATTTATGTTAGCCCAGAACACACTTTCCCTGACACTCCCCACAGGGTGTCCACCTGCGGCTCCCCTCGTCCACGGCACACCTGGCCGTTGGCTGTGCCAGGCTGCCTTGCGCACAGTTACTGAAGAGAGTTACTATCTAACACTACTGAAAATTACCACTATTTCAGAAAGCCAGACTTAGTCGCTACACCAACAGTAACAGCGTCTATAGCATCCATTTCACACAAGAATGAAGGGATGCGGGGGGGGGGAAATATATACGATGCCATGAAACAACGCCAACAAACATCTTTTACTGCAAAGGCAAACTCAGTCGATTATACCTCATTTAAAAAATAAAGGCAAATAAACTGGAATTTCTATAATATGTTTATTTCGGTCCTGCTAACTTTGAAGGCACCTACTACTTCCAAACACGATTTGCTTTTACTATTTACAAAATGAAATTCTCTTTTTCCTAATTATCATGATCTTGGCCAATTTTCCACCAAAAAATACAGAGAAAACGGTACCTCAATGGTAACTTACTCCACACTGTTCCTCGCCCGTCTACCCCGGAGAGCTGACACCCGTTTCACAGTGGTCTATGCTTCTTCCAGACTGCTTGAGACACAGGTGCACAAGTTTTCACAAATGACACCACCTTCCCCAAACTTACACATATTCTGAAATTTATGTCCCCCCCATTTACTGCACTGTGGTCATCTCATGACAACAAAGAAGGGCCCGCTTAAATGTTTTTACAGCTGCACAGGATCCTGTAAGTGCACTTTAATTTAACTATACCCTGGATGAGCACGTAGATGCATTCACTCATGCCACGCTATCTGCTGACATGCGCTATGTTGCAGGCGCCGTTCGAGGAGTTACCCACCAGGTAACAAAAAAGACGAAGGCCTCTGCCCTCGCAGAGCCTGCATTTGGTCGTTACTGACAATTTCTGCTTTTATACCAAAATTTCTAAGACTATTTCTTTGTTTTTGTAACTAATTTTGTAGTAGGTATCCCCCTTTTTTTTTCCTTTGGATAAATTCCTAAAAACAAAATTGCTGGAACAAGTTATTTTTGAAATGCTCATTTTACACTAAGGGTATTAACCCTTTATCATACATATTTCTAATCTATTCTCCAAACTGCTTGCCTTCAAACACAGTTCAAAGGTCCCCTGTCAGTGCCTTCTGCTCTAGGTATGTTGCTAGGGGACTTAGGCAGGCAATGTTTTTATGACTTTACAGCCTTAATATCATGCTGAGAAACCTACCCCCTCCCACCCCGTCCCGCACACACCCACCACAATGACTATAAAACATTTCCCCCTATATTTTCAAATACTTCCATGTCTTAATTTTTACATTTAAATCTTTAATCCACCCAGTCTTATGTGCTGTGGAATGTAGTTTTCACCTTTAATTTTTCCGACAGACTACGAGCTGACCGAACATCTTTTATAGAACATTCCCCGTCGTCTTTCATTTAAGAAGCCGACTCCTCCCGAGCACTGACTCCTCCAAACTGGAACTGAGTGCCGTCTCTAAAGAGCCCCGGCACGCGTGCGCGCACGGACACACTGCGCTCCAGCCGGCACTCATGCCTGTTTCCAGCTCTCTGGGCCCTTCGATGATCACCTACGTCCTCTTCATATAGGCCTAACTGACTTAAATTCTTATAAAAATGAGAAAAGTTTTAGGCCTAATCACCATTAAAAAAAAAGTTCACTGGTCTATTTCCCTAAGAACTCAAAAACATAAAGCCAGTGTCTATGTAGGAATGAGCTATTTACAAAGGAGCAGACACAGAGCTCTGACCATGAACTTCTTCTCCTTTGTCTGCTCTGAGCACGCGTCATCTAAGACAGTGACTCAAATTACTGGCTTCTGTAAAAACACAAAGATCTGAAGCAGCCATAAAGTTTCTCTGAGCTGAACATTCAGGACAGAAACTCAATGACAGTCAGGGATCCCGTCAGGGCCCCCAGAAGTCCTTCCCCTCCTGGATGTCTCCACGTGGGGGAGGCTGTGGCAGGGGCAGGAGCGGAAGCACAGGTGCAGCTGGAGCCTTCTCATTGTCCCCGCTCCCCACCCTCCCCCCACTAATGTTGGCCATCTCAGCTACAGGAACAATGAGCAGGAAAGACGGGGTGGGGAGAGGAACCTGTTTGTCTAATCACAGTCATCCATCAGGGAGCCAGCTCCTCCTCCACGCGTTCCTCCCCCCACCAATGACCCAGTTACCCTCAAACTTCCTCCCCAAGAACGGCCCCATCTCATAACAGGTTGGCAGGTATGACACTCCAGTTACATGCATTCGGCTTATCAGGGAATACCAACACTGACCAGCACCCACTTAGAATGCGGCTTCGTTCTCTGTCTTAGGATTCAAAAACTATCTTTTGTGTTGTTTGAAACCAAATCTCTCCCCCTCCCAATCAAAGCCATCCTAATCTCACCGTCTCTTCCAAACCTTAAAGCTGAGTTTAGCAGGCACCTTCTGGAGACTAATGCTCAGGGGAGCTGTTGAAATGACAATAAGGGGCTGTTTGCTGCGCTAACTGGCTCAGCCCATTTCTCAGATGTAAGACAAATTAGGTCTCCTGCTGATTCGAACTGCCTGCCTTTCGGCCTCACGGGAGTTCATGAGGATATGGCCTATCACGTGTCTGCGTCACAGCTAACTTGCTCAGCTGGAGAGAGTGGCTGACTGATTAGGACAACTTCTGAAGCCAAGAGACCAGCTGAAATGAAAAGCCAAGTGACTAGCTGGCACAGTAATGACACAGGCCTGTGGGCAGAGGGACAGATAAGAACCCTCCCCCCAGCTTTCGCAAGGCCTTGAGCCTTCTGCCACTACCCTCTACTGCACCAACTTCCTCTACCCGCTTCGTTCTGTCGACATCAAGGGAACTCGCGTCTCGGTGTGTGGTCCAGGGACCAGGATGGCAGGGGCACCTGGGAACTTGTTCAGAAGGCTGAGTCCGGATCTGCGCCTGACAAGACCCAGGGTGCAGTCACACAGCCCAGCGCGAGCGCACCCACACACCTCCACACTGTGAACACACTGCCCTTCCCCGCCCCCCCGGAGTGAAGCTCCGTGAAGCCGCGTCTCCCTGAGAGGTCTTCCCTCCAACTCCCCCGTTTCAGCTCCAGGCCGCTCCCACTCCCCATCACATCACCCAAAGGGCTGGCCACCTAGTGCCCGCGTCCTCAGAGCTACAAGAAGCCTTTCCCACCCCTTTTCACGCAACCCTCCCCCACGAGCAGCCCACACAGTTGACCCCCGCCCCGCCCTCCCGTCTCCTCCGTCAGACTCTGGCGGACACAGGTAACGGCGCTGTCCGCAATCTTTAAACACGGCCTAGGACTCCAGACTGGACTCCAGGCCAACATGCCAGTGAGCCGACATCACGCACGTGGCTGTCCTGTGTCCCGAGCGCAGCTCCCGGTTCCCACAGCACAGGCGATCGCCCTGCCCCCCACGCGGCCTCGCCTCCAGGTCTGCGAACACTGAGGGGCCATCCGAGATGCTGGCCCCCCTCGTCCCTTGTCCCCTCAGGCGGGCTTTCCTCCCCAAACAGGAATCTGCTTTTTCCCATTTCCTCAGGCCCTGTCCTCAGCCAAGCCACCTCGCCTCTCGTCAGGTCTCCTTCACATAATCTGCCTCTTTCCCAACAATCCATTCTTCATTTGGCAACGTGAACAATCTTTTAAAAGTCACATCTGTCACTTCTGCTTAAAATCGTTCAATGGCTCACCACTGCACCCCTCCAAAACACTCCCCTTCTTTCCGTAGTGTGGTAACTAGAGGATGCAGTGGCCTCACCAGACACTTGTGAAAGTCAGAGAAGGCATCAGACAGGCCCCGGACACCGGCTGGAAACAGACGCCGTCCTGGGCAAACTGACGCGGCGCCCCGGGACCCTCCACTCCAGCCTCCTTGTCGACCACCCCCTCCCCCCGCCACCCCAGGGCCTGCGATCGCTACTCCCTGCACCCGAGGGACCCAGGCTCTTCACTTCCCGGGCTTCTTCTCAGCACTCAAGTGTCATCTGCTCAGAAAGGCCTTCATCAGTCACCCTAAACCACGTGCCCCTTCTGCACCCAGTATCTCACCAAACCAGAGAAATCTGCTCACTCTCCAGTTCACCGTCTCCCCCAAGAGAGTAAAAGACTGGAAGCCATTTCCCAGCACTTACTAATCACCAAGAAAAGCGCTCCGATCGCAGCATCTGGCAAACGCCTGCTGAACAAAGCGATGCCTTTCCGTCCACTTCTGAAATCCACTCCCCAGAGACCTTTGTTAACCGGACATCCTCACGCAGGCAATCCTAAGTGTCGTGCTGGAGAAAGGTCTGCAATGAATACAAACCACCACAGATTCTCGGTGGGCACTCCCCATCAAGAGCCAGAGGTCCCTACATTTCGTGTCTGGGCTGTGTCTTGTAACTCGCTTTGACCCCCAGAGGGCAGCCAAGGTGACACCGTGCGGCACCTAGGCAGTGCCTCAAGAGGTGGAGCACCTTCTGCTCTAGTCCTTCGAAACTCGGCCCCACAGAGGACGGAGCTGGCCTGCTGGAGAGGGCGCGTGGAGGAGGACAGAGGCGCCCTGGCTAAGCCACGCTGCGGAGGCCACCCAGGAAGCACAGGCCCCAGACCACTCACCGCCGGCTGCAAACAGAAGCCCACCCAGGCTGCCCACGACGACAGCAGTGCGCTCTGGTTACCGTTCTGAGGCATCAAGTTCGGCGGCGTCTGTCACACAGCGAGGACAGCTGGTACAAGGCCAAGACGAACTGCGTTTTCGCCGCGGGGCGCGTGTTAGCTTCAGCCCACACCCCCAGAGCACACCCCAAGTTATGACAACTACAAACATCTGCGGACGAGCGGCGGTGCAGGAAAAAAGCAAGAACGGACTGCAACCTGCGCCCCCAGGGGGCTGGGCGCCCCCACGCGGGGAGGAAGGGGCCTGCTCTGGGGGCAGGGCGGCTCCGAGCCTCCGAGCCCCCCCTTCTGATCTGGGCGACCCCTATGCTCTCCCCCCGACTAGTCCAGTGGGACGGACACCAGCGGTAGCCTCTGCCTGTCCCCGTGAAAATCACCCACAAGGACATCACTCTTCTGTTCCCACAAAAGAAAGCGAGCCAGATGCCAAGGGCGTACGTAGAGCGCCCAGAGCGCCCGTCCTGCACGGTGCCTGGCCCCCCAGCTACTAGGCGGGCTCCAGAGCACAGGAGGGCAGAGCCGGCTGCAACCGGCAGCACCAGGAGGCTCCAAGTCCAGCAGCCTAGACCACATATACTTGAGAAAAGGAAAGAGAAGTTAAAATACTTAAGAGCAAATCTGACTAGCAAACTTCCAATTCTACATACAGCCCCTTCTTTTAAAGTATACCTTCCCCATGTTTGACAAACACTCCCCAAGACTTACACAACGCGGCACAGGTACCTGACCTCAGATACGCGATGGCTGCTAAACACACTCTGAACAAATCTTAAGTTCCCCACTCCTTATCCCCTTTATGCCCAGAGACTTCTTCACGCCTCCCAAATCTCCGCTGCCAACCCGGACACTCGGTCGAGGGTGGTGCCCATCAACACAGTGGTTATTAGCCGCGCGTGGTTTTTAAAACTTAATAAAACTGAAGTCAGTGTCTCAGTCACATGAGCCACGTTTCAAGTGTTCAAAAGCCACATGTGGCCAGTGGCTGCCCTACTGGACGATGCAGATTACACCTTTCCAGCACTGAAGGGCTCTCGCACGAGGCTGATCTGAAGAGCAGATGTCAAAAGTGAAGTAAGAAAGCTTTCCACGAGGAAAGACGAGGACATTCGGCAGCCCCAGGGGCGCTCCCTGCGGCACCCATAGGGACCCACTGTGAGCTCCCACGGAGGCAGCCGTAGCAGAGATGAACCAGCCAAGGGCGCGCCCGCCGTAGCCATGACGGGATGGAAGGACAGGGGGCGAGTCCCCACAAGCGCGCGCTGCCGCTCACCCACGACTTCCTGGGCCAGCGACTTCAGGAGCTTGTCACCTTACCACCCCGAAGGTCAGCACTACCTGAACGTGCAGACCGCACCTGGACAGGGACAGCTGCTCCGCAACACACTCTCGTTCTGCTGCGCAAGAAAGAGCGGCCGCTCCTGGGGACTCGGCAGCCGCCTGTTAAATGCCCTGCCACTCGGCGTCAGGCACCAGGGCTGTCCCTGCTCTGATTCCATCGATCCCCAGGAACGGCTCCCCGCCCCCGGTTCTCACCTGTGGGTCTGCAGCAGCCGCCCCCAGTCCCACCACCGCCGGTGCGTAAAGTGAGCCCCAGCCTCCAGGGGAACCCTCCCGTCCCTTCTCAGGAAAACCACCCAGAAGTCCAGGTCCCCGATGCGTGGTCTCGCAGGCCAGTGACTTGGGTGCATCAGTGACTTGGGGCACTTCTCTAACCCCACCCAAATCCAGTCCTGGGCTTACAGAGGGACCGATGGCTACTTCCAGAGGGCCTGACTCAGGTCCGAGAACAAACCCTGCCCACGCAAAGAGCCCACTTGCCCTCTGCTTCCAGGCTGTGCTGGACAGGAACAGTTGAGACGGGGCCTCGCCGCTCCGTGACCTCGACTTGAGGGGAATGTCATGGAGGCCGTGATGGTGGTCAGTCAATGTGACCCACAGCAGCAGGGGTGACCAGAAAAGCTTCTCTGAGGTGACACTCAGGCTGAGACTCAGGAGTAAGGTCTCAATGGTGAAAACAGCAAAGGGATGGAGATGTCACGCAGTCAGATGGAGGCGAGTCTGGAGGTCGGAAAGGCTGCGGTACAGATGACTGTGAGAGTCACCAAAATGACCAGCAAACAGCACTGAAAACAGATGAGAACAGACGGAGGGCAGACACGCTCCCTTCAGGGGCCCAAGGACAGAGCATTCCGGACTCATGACAGAAATGCCAGACAACTGAGGCTGCTTACACGGGTGGGGACAAGGAGGACAAACAAGAGAGCAGGACAGCCAGGAACTGAGAGCGTGTTTCCAGGAGCTGCTCATGACCACCTGAGTTCAATGTCAAGAGGCAGAACGTGCAGCAAACAGCAAAGCACCCGCCTGAGAGCCCTCAGCACAGGGCCCAAAGCCGTCAGGCCTTGCAGACAAGGTCAGTGGAAGTCGGGGTTCCCGCCCTAGCCCCACGCTGGCCCAAAGCCCGGCCCGGCTCTGCTCCGGAACCCCAGTGCCGTGAGACGCTGGGATCCTGCCGGCGCATTTGCCTCCCCTAAGTCCCGTTACTGCTCTCCTCCCCCTGAACTCAGACATCTTCAAACAAAAAGACGTCTCCCTGCACAGGAGAGGCAGGAAGGACACGGGGACAGGGATTTAGGGACACAAGAAGGAAGGGGCAAGCATAAAGTGCTAGGTAGGTGCAGTGGGTTGAACAGCATCCTCTAAAAGTCCTTGTCCACCTGGAAAGTGGAAACGTGACTTTCCTGGGAAAAAGGGCCTTGACAGGTGCACTCAGTTACCTCAAGCTGAAGCCGTCCTGGATGCACGGGCCCTGACCCAGTGACTGACCCAGGGACAGAGAGACAGGCGAGCACATGAAGGCAGAGGCGGGGGCGGGGGGGCGGGGGCGGGGGCCAGCTGTCAGCAATCCCCAGGAGGCAGAAAGAGGCGGGGGGGGGGGGACGCTGTCCTGCCACACACACCTGGATGCAGACCCTCAGCCTCCAGACTGGGAGAACGAGTTTCCGTTGTTTTAAACCACTGTGTGGTCCTCTGCTAGAGCACCCACGGGACACGCACGGAGCCACGTTTCAGACCACGCAGCGGAACCCTTGAGACCTAAGCCAACGACCCCCGACAGGACAACGAGCAGAGGCAGACCGGAGAAGCGCGTGCGGGGCGGGGGCGGCAGGAGCCCGCGTGGGGGCTGCGGCGCTCACAGACGCGGCCGCCCGAGAGCCTGCGCCACGCCACACAGAGGGCATTGCACGTCAGGTCCTCACCCTTGCCACGCGCCAAGAGGAAAGCACAGGGCCACAGGCGTCCAAGTGCAGGGGTGGCAGCCCCGGGGGCCCCACAGTCACCACCCAGGTCTTCAAAGATGGGACACGTATGACGGAACCAAGCAGAATAATGAGAACTAAAAACCTACAAATACAGGGTGACCCCTATGTGAGCTGGGAGAAGGCTCTGCACACACGTGCCAGAGCGACACAAATGACCACGGAAGCCTAACGGTCTCCGTGGTCACTTCCCAACAGGGAAGCGAATGACTTTCCCCTCATTTTCATATTCCTGATGTTCTATAATAAACATGTAAAATATTTTGATCATTGCAGCAGAAAACTTAAAAAGACACACTGAGATACACTTACTGACAAGGACACTAGTGGCTTTGGGGGGGACAGGAACGGGTTCTCCAAGAATGAGGACAGGGTAGATGGAGGAACCGAGGCAGTGGAAACAAATCGCCTGCCCAGGGAGTTTAATTTTAACAGAGAAAAACAAGAATCGTGGCTGAACGAGACACCAAGGGTCACGGGGCCAGGCTGTGCGGTCCGGGTGTGCTGGTGAAGTGGCGGGCGTGTCCTCAGGGGGGGCGCCGCCCCGTTACTCGCGCACAGAGGCGGCGAGGAGGCGGGCGCAGAGGTCTCCTGGGACGAGCTTGCCCTAGAAGGTCTACCACCCAACAATTAGGGGTGCAGGCCCCAGGAGCGAAGGACGCCAGGTCACACACGGGTCCCACGGACTCCAGGCTGCAGCCCAGCTAAGCAGCTGGGCTTCTCACCGGCTAGCCGCTCAGGCAGTGGGAACAGTCAGTGACTGCCTCAGGCTTGAGGACCCCACCATAACCACACTAAGTTCTTGGCACGGCGCCTGGCACAGTGGGCACCCAACAAACTGAGTGGACAGCATCGGGGTCGTCCACAGGCCAGACGCAAGTTCACCTGCAAATTCACCTGCTGCCACGGGGAGGCAAGGCAGCAAAGGGCCAGGTCTGAAGGATTTATTGCAACAGGGAAAGCCTGAGGCGCTGCCCCCACCCTGCCAGAGACACACCACACACAGAAAAGCCCTGTCCAAGTGGGAGTGGCGGCCGCGCCCAGGGCCTCTCCTTCCACTCCCAAGCACAGCCCGCAGCCCTGGCATCCGCCAGGCCCACCCTCTCACCTCCTCCCACCCCAACAGCGAGGCCCAGCAGCCCCTGCGGCCCTACCAGCCCCTCCAGCGAAGCCTACCCCCCCCCCCCGTCACCGCCCCATCACCAGCGGCTCCCAGGCCTGGCTCAGGCCTCGAACAAGCATCTTACTGATGGTGCTCTTCTCAGCACCCCCCACCCCCGTACTGGCTCCTCCCCATCAGCACCTGAGGGTGCCCAAGCTGTGCCACCCGCAGGGCGCCACCCTCCCTCCAGGGCTCCACCCTCCCTCCAGGGCTCCCACAGCCCATTAAGATCGCGGCCCTGGGGACGCCTGCCCACTGCACCGCTAGTCTTCCTGACTCACAGCCAAACGTACTGCTCCGACACCCCATGCCATCAGAAGCCTCACCACGTCGGCCCTCACCAGTGTTCCCACAGTCTTCCAACCTCCGGTCACACTTTCTGAACTCTCGTCCTCTGCCGTCCCTCAGTGCCACCCCCGGGCACACCCAGGCCTCTTCTCAAGCTCCGCTAATGGGCCTTCAACCATCAGAGAACCTCTGGGTCCTCCTCCGCAGGGAAGGCAGGAGACACATGGGAACAGGGTGCCATCTCCAGCCGAGGGCCCTTCCGGCCCCTCCGGTCCCTGCGGGCACCCTGGACCCAGGCCCGCAACGTGCCCTCGTGCCAGCGCTGCTCAGAACCGGTCTCCGGCTTGCTCATTCTCAGGTGCTGAGGGTCCTGGGGCTTCTGTTCATGGGTGACATCTATGGATGCTCGCTACGTTAGAAAGCAAAACAGATGCTCGCAAAAGCTTTAATAAGCCCATCACAAGTTACCAAAAATCACACTTTTACCAAAAATAACCAGAAAAGTAATCTTGTGAGAAGAGCAGTTTCCACACGCCAGCGCGCCTCCTTCACGCCAGCCTCACCCGCCGCGGTCTCCGGTGGCAGCTGACGCACGTGAGATACGCAGCCTCACGACGGCCAGCCGTCCGAACAGGGAGGAGTGTTTTAACAGCCTTTCAAATAAACGTGGACGGGCTTCTTTGATACTACATCAAAACTCAACCAGTGGCAAGCTTCCTGAAGGGCAGGCCTGATGCGGCATCAGAAACCATGGCAACCGGTTTCGGTACTGTTCGGTACTGTTCCATGGCAACGCTGGAGGCTCACTCGGTTCTCGCACTTTGAACGACCTCTGACCCGCTTGTGAGTTAGCAGCGTTACGTGGACAAATGTCAGTCCGCTGAGTGTGCCCGATCTCCCAAGGTTGACCCCCCCCTTTACGTTTCGTTGAAAACGCTTCCTTGGCATCACTGCTTGTCTCATAAGAAAAGTCTGAAGTCCTGGGAAGCTGCCAAGCTCATGGCAGCAGAATCGAGTTTCCAAAATTCCAATTTCCATTTGAAAGCTCACATTTAGGCACCGCCAACCACTGTCAGTTATTCTCCTTGCAGTACCTGCTTCGCTTCATTCGTTTTCAAAAAATGTCTGCCAAACACCCTAAGTAGCCATCATTTTCTGTCAGCTGTCACTCGACCGTGTGTCCAGGTGACAGCTGCGGCGTCAGTGCTCTGTGCCCACGTCCCATTTCATCACACAGGTAAAAAGACGGGCTCAGGGTTGACGTGGTTAATTTCTATTGCTTCTTCAAAGGCATTAGGGTAAACCGGAGTCACGGTGACAAAGGGGACCACGGCAACGACCATAACTGGTCTGACCGCAGCCTTGATCTGTGCTGAAGAACCAGCAGTGTGAGCCACCACGGCTTCTGTGCCATCAGCGACAGGCAGCACAGGGGAGGCCAAGTACCATCCCAACAGGGTTAGGAAAGTAGCTCTAGCCCAACGGACCGCTGAAGGGTCCCAGGGAGCCCCAGGAGCACACATGACACTTGGAGACTTCCCGCTCTAAGCGGCGTCACTCCCAAGACTGCATCCCCACCTAAACCAACAGCTCCACGCGGCCCGCTCCTCCAGACGCGCCCGGTGCTTCCTGTCTCAGGGGCCACTAATGCTCTAGTGAACCACAGCACCCGTCCACACAGAGCTCAGAGCAGGTCGGGAGGTCAACGTAAGGGCTAGGAAGTCCGCAAGGCAAGAGGGTGAAGACTGATGAGACCAGGGGACGCCCCTGAGGAGGGGACAGCCGGACAAACACCTGAATGGAGGGACAGGCCCCCAGAAGGACTCTGCAGGACAGGGCAGGAAGTGTCAGGGCGGATGCAGAGCGTGGGGACGCCAGACTCGTGGACCCCACAAACCAAAGGGCATAAACTAATCCTCCTCCCACCAAATTACTGCTCCTTATTTCAGTAAATGCAAAACAGTCACCCAGATGTCCTGGACAGAAAGCAGTGGTCACTTACTCCTTCCTCACGGTCCATTCAGGCATCGCGTCTTCTCCGTCACCAGCCCCGCCACCCTCTTCCCCTCCACACTGCATCCCATCTAGAATCTCTCGCCACAGCCCCCTCCCTTCTCCCAGCTCGAGTCCCAAGGGATGGTTCCGATCAGGCCAACCTCCTTAGAACCCTCAGAAGGCTTCCCAGAGCCCCGAGGGAAAGTGCAAGTCTGCCCAAGGCTCTGACTCCTCCCCGTCCATTTGTCGCTCTCTGGCTGGCCGTGCTGTCACTCATTTGATAACTACTGAGCAGGGTCCTGCGCCGGTGCTGTCCCAGATGCTGGGGAGAATTGGCTGCTGCGTGGACAACACTTCTCGGCAGGAAACACTCCCTCGCCCCTCCGCCTGCCTGCCACAAGGGCTCCAACTGGGGACCTTCAGGGCTCAACATACATCTCCCAGGAAGCTGTCGCGAGAGTCTAGAACAGGTTCTAGAACAGGTTCGCTGCCCCTGGGACCCGCTGGCCTTGCCTTTCCCTCTTACACTATCTCCACAGGGAGCCCGGGCAACGCCCATTCCCCCAGTATTTATAACTAGTACCCAGTGGAGAAAGTGCTGAATGAGTATTTGTTAAACAAATATCCAGCTACAGTGTTTATGAGGGTATGTGACAAGTATCTCATTATATTGTCACTAGTTGGCCAACCAAAGAACGCCAAAGTTTTGTGAAATCAAAAAAATTCAGCATCACAAAGCAAGGCCAGGAGCAGCGGAATGGCCAGCCCCAGCTCAGCACCCTGGCTCAGCGCAGTGCGGGCCATGCTATCCGAAGTGCTCCCCGTGATCACAGATGCTCCGGGAAGCAGGTTCCAGGGTGCTGGTCCCACCGATGAGGAAACAGACACAAAGAAGTCAAAAAACACATCCAAACCAGCAAGTCAAGTGACAGAACCGAGTCACAGGACATCCTCAGTCCTTTCAGGAACGAGTGACTCTCTCCCTCCCTCCAAGTCAGGAATTACTTAGAGTTCCTACGACAACTTTTTGGAAACCTGTTGTAGAGGCTTCAACACTCTCTTGTCTAACTACGAAGTGTCCAGAATATTTTTTTAAGTTTTATTAGCTACAACCCTTGGACAGGTAGTTAAGAGAAATGGCAATCCTCACTGGGAATGTATAATTGCCACAGGACTGAATTGGGAGACACAGATACACATAAGGACACAATTAGCCGGGAGTAAACAAGAGCATGTTCAACCAATGCCCTCAGTGTGCCGGTCCTGACAAGTTAAAGAATAAATAAATACACAGTATTTTCCTCCTTCGTGAAACACATTATACGCTTGGAGCAGCTAATTTATTAAGTCACAATGACCTTTATTCAAAAGTAATATAGATTTAACTAGATAACATCTTCAAAATGACCTTAGGTAATCTTGGCGTAGTGATCTTTAAAATTATTAACTTTTTAGAAATGGCTTTTTCCCAGAATTTTAATTTATTAAGTCAACTAAGGAAATACTCACCTAGGTCTTTAAAAAAAGGAAAAGAAAGCAACACTGCTCTCTAAAACAGGAAGCTTTCCTATTGTGGAAGCCCGCAGCCATGCCCACAAATCCCTGACTCCTAAGGACAGGCATCGCCACAAGACGCCTCCAAGTTTGAAAAAGCTCTCAGCATTCCACTGACCCACTGACCAATTCCAACGTCTACAGACTGCCCATATTTCTTAAATGAGAGTTCTGGAACAAAACTCATAGCTTTAAAAACAAGTAGTATTCCATTCCTTTTCCAGAATGGTCAATGTAATGTTCCATTACCCAACATACACATCCGCCACAAATACTTGTACTGTTTCTTTCTTCTAATAATGTTACACGAGCAGTTTTGTAAATAATTTCTCTCCTTTAAGTTTACATTTAAATTTGTTTTTATCCCCTCATTCTATGTTCACTAAACCAAACACTTAACTGAATTCCTTCTTAATCTTCTCTAACTACTGTGATCACTGAATGCAAACCTGAAACCAGAATTTATACCAGGGTTAAAAAATTGTAAAGCTTCGGTTCAGTGCCTTACTAGACTTACGCTAAACAGCGGTTTCAAAATAATATGGCGTGCCACATGGTCAAGCCCAGATAATAAAATTGAGACGATCTATTACCAATCCACTAATGCTAAAAGCCAAAAAGTCTGTACACAGTAAGAATTTAATCCAATTTAGATGCCAACATGAGCCAAATCTTTTGAGCAGAGAAAAAACAATCCAATGAAGAACTATAATAAATGCCAATACTGCATGTCTAAAATGAATCAGTGTTACTCATTAAAGTATTAGCTAAAAATCAACTGATGGTGGGTAAGTCTACAGATATCCTGAAGACCTTTCTCAAAGCTATTTGTAGACATATAACTTTTCCAATCAAACCAGTGGATAACAAAGTCACTAGGCGTGAAAAAGATTTTCTTGAAAAGAGGTTTTGCTCCTTAAAAAAAGACAATACATTACTCTGCAGCCTTTTGGCAGTCTTTTTAATCTCTTTCCAGATTAAAATTCAGTCTAAGGAAACTTACTTCCAACTCTCCCCAAATCAGAAGTAACTCAAGATATCTAACAAAAAGAAATCTTTATTAAAATTATCGTTAAAGGACACTCTGCTTAGGACCCACCTGCTGTGAACTCAGATATCACACATATAGGAGGAATCATCTCTTCTGGTGGGTGTCGATCCAGTGTCAAAATTTCATGGCTGAACAGTGTCCTCTCTAAGCACACACCGGAACCACTCCACCAGGTGAAAGGCAGCCCTAATGCTGGCCTCGAGCAAGGGGACTGGGAGTGACCCACAGGCACAATCGTAAAATTTAACTTTGCTTTCCTCAACTCTCAACTTCTAAGAAAACCTTGTAGCACTTACAATGCCTGTGAAACCAGAAGCACCTAACGGTGTGACTCTGAAGGAGGGAGAGAGGCCGGAGGCCCACAGTCCAGCACACATAGCAGCTGGATTCTCCTCCCACAGGGTCCCCCCAAATGGATGGGACCCTGGCAGTTACACCCACTTCTGGAGAGATCCGTTACAAAGTCAAATAAATCACACCAACAGCTGCCACCCAGTTCTGTGGAGGTGCTCAGACCTGTTTCCATGTTGGTGGCACCAGCTCTGTCACCAGCCATACATACAGCATTAATAAGAAAGCAAAAAAGGAACTGCCTGTTCATTTTCCTTTTGCAATATACATCTTCTGGAAGAACCCAGAATAGACCCTATCTATCTTAAGAGTACAAACTAAAACCTTACTTTCAAATAAAGAACCCTCCACCGCCGCCCCCCCCCTCCAAAAAAGACTATAGCTTCAAGTTAGAAAACGAGTTACGTAGAAATCTTACCGAAAATGACGCCTGGGAGACCTTACAGAGTACCTAGAGTTGAAAGGAAGGTTTCACAAAGCTAATACTTTCATTTATTTACTAATCAGGAAATATAACCTACATATTTTCTGAGTTAATAATTAATCTCATAAATGACTTAATCACAATATTTGAGATCACTGTTATCACATAGATAGCAAAACGAAAATACAAACCCCCACTATGCTGCCAAACCCAAACTATAGGTGACGATGTCCCCATGTTTATATGCACTCAATAACACCTGTAATAATGTGCTACCTGTACCTGTCCACCAACTCCCTCCCCCAGACAAACCTCATCCACCGCTGTCTTCCTTCAGTAAGTCAATCTCAATTCTAACTGAAAAGCTTCCGTAAAAATTAGGAAGATAAGGCTAATACCACTTCTGTACGATAACTATATAATTTTAAGGACATAATACGTGTTGAACAGCCTTTGGATCAATTATCAATTCGCGCGGAAAAGCACAGGAGGATTTTCATAAGTCCCATGGCTCAGCCACCACCCGGGTGGCATTTTCAGCACGGCTCCTCCCCCACCCTCGCCCCGCTGCCACCCTAAAGCCCGCACGGCCGAAGGAGGACACCCAATGCTCGTGTGGTTTCCCCTCCCCCCGACCCTGGTCCTTCCGAATAACGTGCACCGAGCCCAAGACACCGTCGGGGCGCGGAGAGGGTCGGGAGAGCGCACGGCGCTGACAAAGACGGCGGCGGCCGCGCCATCTTTCGTGGGGCCTGGACTCCGGGCCATTCATTGGGACTCGGGGGCGCGGGGACCCCGGCCCGGCCCTGCCCTCGGGCGCCTCCCGGCCCACCTCCCGTCCCCGTCCCCCTGCCCCCGCCCAGGCCTCGCACCGGGCGGCGGAGAAAACAACGGGAACCGGCTCGCTACGGGGCTGCCTCTCACTTTTCGGCGAAAACGAAAACAGACGAGAATCGCTATTGTTTTGGTCTTCGCGGCGCCGCTCGCGGCTGCTGCCTTCAGCCTCCCCCGTGGGCCGAGCGGCGGGGCCCTGCTGGCCGGGCCCCCGCTTCCTCATTTCCTCGGCCCCCTTCCCTTCTTCATCGTGTCGTTACCAAGCCCGAACTTCAAAGTCGCCAGAAGCAAAGGGGCCTCCCAAACGCGACGTCCCCCCGAGCGAAGGACGGGCACCCACACCCACTGCAGCGCTCGCGCTGCCTTTGTTCTCGCGGCCCCGCGCCCCGGGGGGGGGGCCTGCGGACCCCCGCCCCGCGCACGGCCCAGGCCCAGGCGGCCGGGCCGAACCCCGACCCCGACCCGAGGACCCCACCCTGGGGCAGACCGGACCTCGATCTGGGATTCGGGCCCCTGGACCCCGACTCAGAACCCCGGACGCGGACCCCACCCCGGACCCACGACGACAGCACCCAGAAGCCCAGATCCCAAAGCCCAGCCCCGAGGCCCGAACCCGGGGCCCCGGGCGCCGCGCCGCAGCGCCGAAACCCCGGGACCTGAGACGCCGATCGCGGACCTCCGCCCGCCGCTGGCCCGGCCGCCGCCCGCGGGGTGCCCGCCCCGCCCCCACCCCCGACCCCACCCGGGCGGGGCAGGAAGACGCGGCCCGGCGGGGGTGGGGGCGGGGCGGCCCGGGCGGGCGGCCCGGGGCAGGATGTGGGGGCGCCGGGATCCGGGCCACGGGCCGGGCCGGGACTTGGGACTTGGGACTTGGGGCCCGGGCCGCCCTGCTCACCTCGGGGCTCGTCCCGCCTGACGCGCCCGCACCCCGCCGCCTCGGCCGCCGCTCCAGGAGGTGGTCGCGCTCGGCCGCTCCGCGGGCGCTGCGGCAGGTGTGCTGGCGAGGCTCGGTCCGGTCCCGCGGCGGCTGCTCCACTCCGCGCCCGCGCCAGCCGCCGCCGCCTCCGTCCGCCCTCAGACGCCTCCAGCCATCGGGATGGGCGCGGCGCCCCTGTCCGCAGCCTCGGGAAACCCCACGGCCGCGTCACCGCGCACGCCGCGCGCATGCACGGCCGGGCGCGGCCCCTGTGCGCGCGCGCGCGCCTCCTCCCTGCGCCGGCTCCGCGCGCGCGTGCGCGAGCCGCTTAAAGGAGCCGCGCCGCTGCCTCGAGGAGCCCTCAGGCCTAGACCGCAGCTGGTGCGCGCCGGGCTCGGCTCCTCAGGAGCCGGCCTGGGCTTCGCGCTGCCACGGGCCTGTCCACTGCCACTGACTCGGTTCTCAGCCAGGCAGACGTGGATGGAGGCCGCAGGGCGGTAACCAGGTCGTCCCCGTCCCACACACGCATCCCGCACCCCGCAAATGCATCTGCATCCCACACTTGGCACCCTGTACGCTCGACCCACGCACACACACTGGCACACGCCCAGCCCCGGCTGACCCTCAGGCCTGTGGGTTCCTCGTTGCTGACGAATTCCTCCGTCTGAAGCAGCGGCCCAGTGGGGCCCGCGCTGGACGTGGTCGGCCTCCAGGGCGCACCTCTTCTGTCTGTGGGCGGGGTGCATGCCCCCGCACCCCGCCCAGCAGACCAAACCAGGCTGGGCCTCCGACGTGCCCAGAAAGCTCGTGTGAGCTGGGGCAGGTGTGGGCAGTGTGGCACCTCTGGTTGTACCGTGGGGAATGGCCACCGGGGCAGGGAGGTGTGCCTGCCGCCGGAAAGAGCATCAGGAGGAAGGGATGGTCAAGCCCTGCAAATGCTGCTGACAAGCCAGCAGTGCAGCTGAAGGTGGAAGGCCCCCAGGTGGGCAATGGGGAGGAGATGAGGAGGGATCAGAGGGCCGCATCCTGTAACCTGCAGAAACATCCGCCCACCGCCTCTGTCTTTCTAGCTGACATCTGGCTCCTGCTTCCAGGAAGAGCCCGCTGCGTCTACCTGATCAGGAGAGTCTGCAGCCCCCTCCGACCACCTCAGCCTCCTGTCCCCTGCCTTCCCTGTGCTGCCCTTTCCAGACCAAATCCAGGCCAGTTCTCCAGGCAGCTCCGCTTGGCTGGAGGGACTGGAGGACACACCAGCAGTGTCACTGTCCCCTTACACAGAGCCACAGTCTCAAGAGGCTCTGTCATCCCCTCTCTGTCTTCATGTGTGTGTCTGTGGCAGCTGTCTGCTCCCGAATGGAGCCCACACCTTCCCCGCCACCCGAAGGCCGAGCCCATCCCCCCCCCACCCTGCTGGGTGAGGACATGTCCTTCCAGCGCACAAACATGCCCTCATCCTTCTGCAATTCCCTGCACAGGACGCTTGCTCCATGCTCGTCCTAGGCCTCCCCCCGCCCCCCGGCCCTGAACTCGGCCACTTCTCCAAGGAGCCCTGGTTCTGCTTGGTGGGCACAGGATTTAGGAGCCAGGAGCTGGGCTCCGCGTGTGCTCACAGCTGCTGGTGCTGTCGCCTGTAGGCAGTGGACAGAGCTAGGGGACGCATGCACAAGCATACACGTACGTTCACTCACACGAACTACCCCCAGGGGACCCGTCTCCCACGATCGCCGACACCCCACCCGCACCCCACATGGGCCCTGACCTCCATGGGGCACCACAGTCCTCACCCCAGCAGGGAGATCCGCTTTGATCAGCAGAGACTGACCAGCACCCCATTCACTCCTCTGCTTAAAGCCATCAGCAGGTCCCATGGCACCCCCCACCCCGCCCCGTGCAGGTCCTTCTGCCCTCAGCACTCTGGCTTCTCTGTGCTGTAAACACGCAGGCTGCCATGTTGGGGAGGGAGAAGGGGGAGGGGAGGGGGGTGATGAGGATGCCATGGAGGCAGAGAGGGAGCAGAGCAGAAGGCAGTGGGCAGGGAGCGAGCGGTCTCTGGAGACCTCAGTGCTGTCCTGGGTATGGCAGGAGGCCTGGGTGACCTCAGAACCCCCACCCCGCCATCCCGGGTCCCTGCACACCCACCCGAGGGCCATGGTAGTCACCAGGCTACAGGCCTGACTGGACAACAAGGACACTGGCAGGGCTGGCCCAGGGCTTCGCTGTCCCACCATCATCCTGTCTGGCTCATCCTCATTTACGCCAGGGCTATAGGGCAAGGCCACGTACCAGGCCATGGGACAACTGCCCACCTGGCCGTCCAAGGTCTCTGGGTGCAGCCCTGGTGCCCAGTTAATCTGCAGGACTGCAGGGTGTGGCAGGGCCTTGGAACTTGCCCTGTGGCTTCAGGTAACACCCTGGTCTATGTTCTTATAGGGGGGGGGGGGTAAAAGCCAGGCAGGAGATAAGGAGCAGGGGACCCAGGTCCTTATTCCCAGATCCCCTGTGCAGCCTGGGGCCTCATCCCCCTGAGTGTCATAGGCCTGAGGGCCCCAGGTGACCCCGCCCCACTCTCAGGCCAGTTCCCAGGCACCAGGGCTCTCTGATCGTGGGGACACAAGCCCTGGAGCTTGGTCAGCTCTCAGGAGGCCACAGGAGCTGCCAGCTTTCAGCCAGAGCCCTGTGTACCTCAAAGGTCTGAGGGGGCTCTGTGGACTCTGCTCTCCCCGAACCCCCAACGCTCCCAGCCAGGCCTCCTGCAATCCTTGGCCCCCTGCCACCAGCCCCCTCCTCTGTGGAGCATAAATCAGGGCTCACGGTGGACCCGCCATCCCGAGGGGAGTGCTCGTGCCCAGCAGGCCAGGAACCCAGGCCCCTCCTGACTTCCCAGTCACATGCCCTGCCCCTGGAGATAAGTGGCTTCGAGGTCAGCCCTGGGTCCTGAGTCCACAGCCACGCCCAGGCAGCCGCACCCCGCCCAGGCCAGGCCAGCCGGGCAGCTGCGGGGCAGAACGGGGCCCATGCATGCAGGAGGCTGCCCGGGGGCCTGGCTCAGCTCCAGGCCTTCACTACAACCCGGGGGGTGCAAATCCAGACACCCCCTCATCTGCTCTTTAGCAGGAATTGGTCTGATGGGTAACTAGGTCTTTTTAAGCCTGAATTATTCAAACAGTCTGTGCACATGACCGGGCCTGCTCCCAGCAGGGCCCCGCTGCCCGCCTGGCTTTGAAGGGTCTCTGAGCCCTGGGGGCAGCTCCCGCAGGGTCCATCCGTGTCCTGCAGAGCACTGTCTGTTTCTCCTCCACGTGGTCACCCTGCCTTTGCTTCCAGTACTTGAGACAGGAGCCTGACCCTGCCTGGAGCCCCAGAGGACAGAGGAGGACAGGACAGGAAGGGAGGAGAAGGTGCGGAATGTAGGTAATGCAGAAGCAGCATTAATTAGTCCCCGCAGGCTTCCAGAGCAGGGGGTGGTGACAAAACGGGGTCAGGATGCGGAGGAGGCCTGCTCCTCGTTCCTCCGAGCAGACACCTGGCGCCCAGTGGCTGCGCATCTGTCCTGACTGTGGGCAGGCCTGCTGGGAGGCCGTGGGAGAGCCGGTGGACAGCCTTATGCGGGGTGGCCAGTGTGAAGGTGACATCTGAGCGGAGCCCCTAGTGAGGGGGGCGGTGAGGAAGCTAACTGTGTGGGTGCTGAGGGGAAGAGGGTTGCAGGCCCCCGGGCCGGTGGGCCTCGTCAGCCTTGAGGAGGATGCTGGCTGTCGTCCCCGGCCCCCTGCCCCGTGCAGTGGACGCAGCCCCTCTCTCCCAGGGCCTGGCCCCTCTTTTGTCCCCAAGACCCCAACCATGCCTCTCGCGACCTGACCTCTGAGCCTGTCACCCTCCTGGGCATCCACCTTTGGCAGCGAACTGGGCATCCCTAAGGGGGGGCACCCAAGCTTGGGGGCAGGTGGGGAGAATCGGGAAGAATCGAGTGAGAGGCGGAGGAGGGGCGAACATGGAGGGGCAGCTGCATCTCAGGGGTGAGTCTCCCCCACCCCCAGACTAGGAGCCGACACCCTCGGAAAGGCCCAGGTGGCCCAGGTGGCCTCCCTGCGGCTCTCAGGAGGAGCCATCCCAGGCGGGCCGAGGCCACGGGGCCAGTGCTCAGATCCACCGTCAGCTCCAGCAAGGGCCCGTGCCGCCTTCGGGGGGACACGTCACAGGAGAGCCCGCCGTCTCCTGGGGGCTCCCTGTGGTGGCTTCGTTGCTCTCACCGCAGAGTCTGGGCCTGCCCTGATGGGGCAGGGACACCCGGCTCCATCTCAAGGCTCTGGGAGCCACAGACAGACCTAAGCGAGGGGCTTTTCGACGTCCTCCTTCATGGAGCGAGACATCTTTGGCAGAGTCACAGACCCCTAACCGAGAAAGAGGTGCAGCCGCGCACCGGGGAGCGGCATGCTCAGCACGTCCCCCACGGGGCACAACACACGGGGGAGCAAGTGGCAGAAGCTTAAACCAGCTCATGTGAGGAGAGGCACGTGGCTCAGGGCGGGAGCCCGTGGGCCGACGTCCAGCCTCCAGGTGCGGCGGGATCCAGCCGTGCACCGAGGCTGTCCCGGTTTCCCGGCTCTGCGTTCCCCGGGGGTGGGGGGAATGGCTGCTGGAGCCCACCTTCCTGTCGCCCCGGCCTAGTAGGCGCAGTGCTCCAAAGACCCCGGGGAGTCTGTGTGTCGACCCCAGGCTTCTGTGCCGACGCCCAGATTTCCCGGTGTTGGAGGCGGGGATGGGGGGGCCACAGTGGTGCAGCCCTGTTGCCACGACTCGACTCGTCAAGTACCGCCACCAGGAGCAGAACTGGGGACGGACGAGCGGCTCAGAGCGGAGCTCCTGCGGGCTGCTGGGTCTGAGGCCCACACAGGCCCACGTCCCGGCCCCGTCCAGCCCGAGGCCTGGTGCCCCACCTCTGGCCTGCTCGTCCTGACACCGGATGCCGGGGGCAGAGCCTGGAGAGCGGGGGCTGGGCAGGCTAGGGCCCCTCTGCTCTGGCCCCCCGCCCTGCAGCGGTCCTGGGGGGCCTCCTGGGGTGGGGCTCCAGGGTGCCCCAAGGGGCAGTGAGCACTCCCGCCGCCCAGCCCCATTTCCCGTCTGGGCCTGGGCGGCTCCCTTGGCAAAGAGGCCACAATTGTTCTCCACGCTTCCCCCAGTTGCCTGCAGAAGGCCGGTCAGCCGCCTGGGCTGGGGCACAGTGCTGGCCACGCCCTCGGCGCATCCTGGGCCTGCTGGGAACACAGTGTGAAAGTGTGAGGCAGACTCCAAGAGAGACCCCAAGAGAGGGTCAGAGGGAGGCCTCAGCGCCCGGACGGGGGGTCTGCAGGGGGAACCCGGTGGGCAGGGGACAGTGAGGAGGACCGGCCCCAGAGGCAGACGCCGTGCTAGCCAGGCCTTGGGGCTCTGAGGCCTGGAGACTCCTGGGCTTCCCCACCCTGTTCCTCCCAGGCCAGGCCAAGCCACCTGTCCTCAATTGCCACCTACAGGCCAGGTGTCCCTGGGGCCAGAAAGCGCACATGCCCAGGTGGGTCCCTCTGGGTACCTGGGCCGCAGGCCATGCAGGGGGCTCTTTCTACCCAGCTAGGCTCGGGCCGACACGCCCCAGACTTGGGGCCTGCACACAGCTCTCCCCCTTAGCTCCACTGCAGACAGGAGTAGGACCCGACAGGGTGATGGCCATGGGGACCACGGTAACTTGTCCAGGGGACAGGGGCAGCTCCAGCTCCCTTTGTCTCCCCCTGCCAGGGCCCTGCCTATGGAGGGGGGCGGGGTGCCCAGCTGCTCTGGGGATTTGTGTCTCCGCTGGCAGCACCTGGGGGAGCAGCTCCGTCAGCACCTGTCAGGTAAACAGCGTGCACCTGTGGCTCCCACAGGCAGCGAGGGCGGCCACTTAGCCCCTGAGGGCTCCCACCAAGGGGCCGCAGAGGGGAGTGGCCACCAGCAAAGCCTCCCTGAGCCCACCACGCCGTCAGCCCAGCCCAGAAATGGACCGAGAGCCTGAACCGCTGGGCAGGATGTGGCCTCCTGCCCCCAGGAAGCTGGCCCGGGGTCACCTGATGCAGAGATGTCCAGAGAGCGTGCAGCCATGAAGCCGCCTTCGCTGGGGCGGGGGAGGCGGGGCACGGCGAGGTCAGGGACGCGCAGGGGCAGGGACGGGGTCCTGGAGGCCGCACGGCCCAGAGCTGCCCCGCACACTCCGCGGCCCCTCACGGGGCCCCACGCCGCACCGCGTCCCAGCTGTCAGCCATGCCACCCAGCTGGTGACACCATGGCGCCCCGACTCCTGAGGCCCGGCAGGAATGGCCCTTCCCCTCTGGGCCTGCATGCTGACCGCTGTCCTTACTGCCCCTTGGTCTCTCCTCAGGCCACAGACCTGCAGGGACTGTCCTCTCCACTGTCCGGCCTCTTCCTGTGAGGCCACAGGGACGCGGGCCCATGGACTGAGCTCCACCGTCCCCACCCTGCCCTCTGCTCAGCCCAGGGTGTGGGGTCTCCGCGAGGAACCTCCGGCCCCCAGGCACCCCACATCCCCCCAACCAGGAAGGGGCCTCTCGGGCACTCCCAGTGACTCACTGCCTCCCCGTGGGGTTCTGCCGAGTCAGCGGCTTTTTGCTTCAGATTGTTCACCATTTAAACGCTCTTGAAGTGTGCAGTTTAGTGGCATTTACACTCACATTGTTGTGCAACCATCACCTGCAGCTAGTTCCAGAACATTCTCATCCTCGAAAGCAGCCCTGCCCCAGCCCCGCCGCAGCGCCAGGCAATCTCCGACCACCTTCTGCGTTGAGCTTTTGCCTGTCCTAGGCCCCTCCCTGGTGGGGGGAATGGAGGGTGGGGCGGGGGCCCATGCGCGACCTTCTCTCGTCACGTGCCCTCGCCGATCACCCACGCGGTCGTGGACGGGGCGCGCCTCTTTCTTTTTCACGGCTGAACACGATCCGCCGCGTGGGCGGGCCACACGCCACACGCGCCCCCGCCCCGGCGCTGCTGGTGGGCGGTTGGCTGTGTCCGCCCGTGGCTGTTGCGATGAGCGTGCGAGCTGTGGCTGGAGCCCCGGCTCCAGCTCCTCTGGGTACTTGCGTAGAAGTGGGCGTGCCGGGCGATTCGCCCGCCACCTTTAACCTGAGGAACTGTCTAACGGTCCTCACGACAGCTGCTGTCTTGCGTCCCCACCGGCGGGGCGGGAGGGGTCCGCAGTCCCTCCACCACCTGCCACTGTCCGCCTCTTTGATCCCAGCCCTTCGAGTGGGTGTGAGGTGGCGGGTCACTGGTTTGACTCGCGTCTCCCTAGTGAGCAGGAGGCTGAGCGTCTCAGCACGGGCCGTCGGCCGCCCGCAAGTCTTCCTCGGGGCGGTGTCTGTTGCCCGCCTTCGCCTGCTCTTGAGCACTTTGCGTTGTGGTCGTGCAGGGCTGGAAGGGGTCTCCGTGTGTCCAGGACACAGACGCCCGGCAGATGTGCGATTCGCACCTTTCTCCCGTCCCGTCAGCGGCTGACCCCCTCTGTTGATAGTGTCCCTCGACGCACCAACGTTTTCAACTTTGACGGAGTCCAGTTTTTCTCTTTTTCCTCTTTCTGTTGCTCGTGTTCTGGGTGTTACATCTAGGGGGCCGTTGCCAAAGCCAAGTTTATGAAGACTCTGCTTTCCTATGAGACTTTTACGTCTTAAATTCAAGTCTCTGACCCACTCTGAGTTCATCTTTGTGTGGTGTGGGGTAGGGGTTCAAGTTCATTCTTTTGCGTATGGAGGTCCAGTTTTCCCAGCACCATCGTTGAAAAGGCTGTCCTTTCCCCACTGAGTGGCCTCGACGCTCCCGTTGAAAGTCCATTGGCCGCGGATGTGAGGGGTTGTCCCTGGGCCCCCTGTGCTGCGCCACTGGCCTGAGGCAGGACCACACTGCTCTGATCATTGTAGCTTTGTCGCAGGTTCGAAATCAGGAAGCGTGGTGTCGCCAGGGTTCTTCTTCTCAGGATTTCGTTGGGTCTTCAGAGTCCTTTGCAATTCCATACGAATTTGAAGAATTACTTTTCTTTCTCTGCAAACAAACGAAAAAGAAAGAAAGAAAGAAAAAGAAGAAAAAATCCCATTGGCAGTTTCCAGCTATTTCTCAAAAAAAGATAAACTGTGGAGCGGAGGCGGGGCCGGTGGCGTCCTGTCCTGCTGGTCCGGTGTCAGCTTGCTTAGGGCCTGGGGCAGTGAGGAGAGCACGTCCTGTCAGTGGCCCACGCAGGTCTGAGCAGGGCGCGACCCCTCTGGCCGCTGTGTGGTCTGGGGCGAGCCACATGGAGGACAGTGCCCTGTGCTGGGCAGGCTGCACAGGGCCACATGGACTGGAGTGACAGGGCTTGCGGTGAGAGCACGGGGGTGGCGGGTTGACACCAGGCTTCTGTCTGAGCAGCTGGCGGTACACCAGGAGGGGGAGGGGCAGTTGGGTGGGCAGTCCTTGGGGCAGGGGAGAACTTGCTGCATCCTGGTCCTTTCTCGCCTAGGGTGCTCATGATGCCGGGTGGGGGAGCAGGCTTGGGGTAGGCATGGCAAGGGCCATGGGGGCGTGTATGTAGCCGAAGATGGCCCCCAAAAAAGAGAGAGAAGGAGCAGGAGGTGTACCCCAGAGAGGGCTGGGGACTTTTCAAACAAAGGCGGCCAATGCAGTGGGGACCAGCGCAGGGGCCCAGAGCTGGCCTGGGAGCAGGCATGTGTGGATGCAGCCAGGAGGCAGCGCTGGGCTGGGGTGAAGGGGGAGCTGGCTGCGTGGAGGCCTTGGATGCCAGGCCTGGGGGCACCTTTGAAGGGAGGACGGGGAGGGCCCTTCCTGCCGCCTGTGAACACCCCTCTCCCACTTCCTGGCACTCCTGCTTACTGGTTCTCCCTGTCCATGGAGCAGAGACCCTCTCCTCACTCAGCCAGACCTGGGAGCAGGCTCTGTTCAAGGCAGCCACTGCAAGCCGTTGGCAGCATGGGCTATGTGGGGGTCTCTCCCCCTGGAGGGCCGCCTACCTCCGACCCCACTGGGCCCCCTCACCCAGCGGCCCAGCACCCAGGGGCATTGTTCAACCTGGAAGGAGAGGACCCGGCCCATCACCCTGGGTCTCCCCCTTCCTGTCCCCGCCTCAGAGGCCAAGGCACTTGACCTGGGCCCTCCTGCCTGCCGAGCCTCTCTTCCTTAGATCATCTGTCCTTTGGCCCATGCATGGCTCCAGTCTATCAGGCTGATGGAACTGCCCAGCACCCCCAACTAGGACCCCTGGCCAGGTCCTAGGGGCGGCCCAGCACCTTGGCCGCCTTCTGACGCAGAGATGGGCACCTAGGTGGCTGTTGGGGTGTCTGTGGCTCCATGCGAGCTGGGCAGGTGGGGACAGCAGAGGGGGTCACTGGGTCCCTGTGCTCTCCCGCTGTCCCCTGCCCCCGCCCTCAGCCACCAGGCTCTGCTCCGAGTCAGGCTGGCACCAACTGCATGTGCTCTGGGGCAGGCAGAAGGTGTGGGGACAGCAGTCTCCCTGCCGCAGGGCCATCCAGGCCCCAGCGCCTCCTACAGCACCCCTGCAGCACCCCAACCCCCAGCCCCAGGGTTCGGGCCTGCGGGTCCTCTGCAGCAGCACCTCGATCTTGAAGGCAAAGGTGGAGGCCAAGTTTGCCTCATCTCAAGGGTGCCCCCAGGGCCCGAGGACTGTTTGTCGACAGTCCTGTCCCTGAGGCCCAGCCCACCTGCCCCCTGGGGGTGATGCAAGGTGGCCTGAAGGAGCAACAGGATGCAGGGGGGGTCGGGGTGTGGGGCCTGTGGGCCTGTGGCGGGGTGGGGGCCGAGGTCGGTGGGCTTGGAGGCCCAGGGCCGTGGGGCCGGAAGCTGGAAGAGAGAGTAGTGGGCTGGGACCCCCAAGCAGCAGAGGGGTGGGCTGCGGCCCCAGGCCCCTGGGCTGTCTGCCTCCTGGGCGGCTGGGCCTGCAGGTGCTGGCTGTTTTGGAAACCGGCCCCTGTGGCCAGGCACATGGGGTGGCTGCCTGGAGCCAGAGTCCCTGGAGATCTCCTCGTGACGTCCTTCTGGGACATCAGGCTCCTAGCTGTGCCCGCTTTGTTCCCCTGGGCACGTGCCCAGGGCTCGTGCCCAGGCCTGCCCTGGGGTCCCCCTGGGGGGTGGCTCAGGCTTCTGGATCAGACTTCTAAGGGCCTGTCTTTTCCTGCTTCCCCTCCAACAACCCCTGGTGACCATGGGGGTCAGGCCGTGGGTGGGCACTGAGGTGTCAGACCTCAGAGAGAGACCGTGGGGAGGAAGCCCCTGCAGGGGGCGCAGGGGTGAGGGGCTGTGGGTCAGCCCTGTCTGAGGCCAGGGCCATGTGTACCACACCCCTGCTGCCTGGCCCTGCACCCCATGGGTGCTGCCTGCAAAGAGGGGCCCCACGGAGAGGCAGGACAGGCGTGGCCTCCTCCAGCCGCGGTGCCCCTTTGTGCAGGAAGGGCCTTGAGCCTCTGCCCCCTCCGGCCACTGGGCCCACTGCAAGGGGCTGCAGAGGTCTGAGGCTCCTGAGGCGTTTGAAACCTCTTTTAGGTTTTGGACAAAATGACCTTGCTGTTGTCACATTCAAACAAGACTGAAGAGGACAAGGAAGAGCCCCCAGAACCTGAAAGCCTCTGAGCCATGTGGAGGAACAAGGCACACTGGGCTGCTGGGGGCCAGAGCCCCTGGGGCCTGGACGGAGAAGGGGTCGCACCTGGTCACACACGGCTGGTCAGGGCAGTGCGCCAGGCCCCTGGCCAGCAGTGCCCAGGACGTCAAGCCGGGGTCCCTGCGGCCAGGCCCTCTCGGGGCAGTGCCTGTCCCTGCCCTGGTGTGAACGGTCCGCTTGGTGCAAAGTGGGGAGCGGGTGCTCCTCTGGGGCCGGACAGTGGGTGAGCAGCGGCCACACACCTGCGCAGCGGGCGCCCTGCCCCGCTACCCGCCCCCTGCGGCGGCCTGGGCTGCGGTCCGCCTCTCATGACTACGAATGGGCTATTCATGCCTATTTTTGTCCTAGCACTTGTGGGAACCCAAAAGTGCGGCTCCGAAGGCAGGGCTTTGAAACGAGCGACGAGAGCGGCACGGCGGGGACGCCGGACGGAGACCCCACCCAGCTCCAACCCCGGAGGGCCGACCGCAAACGCCGCATACGCGGAACCGCCCGGCGCGCGCCCCGCCCCGCCCCGCGCCCCGCCCCGCCTGCGGGCGGCCCGCGAGCGCCGCCTGGTGCCGACGCGCGGAGTGGTCGCCGCGCTGGGACCGGGCGGGACCCGCCGGCGGGGAGCGGTGCGGGTCCTGGGGGCGGAGGCGAGGGGACGAGGGGCGGGGCCGGGCCGGGCCTGGGGCGGCAGAAGTCCCCCTCCGTCGCCTCTCTGCTGCGGGCTGGGGTTCCGGCACCCACGGCCACGACGACTTGCTCCCAGACGGTTCTGTGTTTTTGCTCAAACCATGGCAGGTCCCAGGGCTGGCGACGCGCCGCCCCGCCCGCTGCCAATGCTTGGCCGTTTCCTCTGGTCCCGAATTAACCGAAATCACGGCACTCAGAGAAGGTGGTCAGTTTGACGCTGGCCTTTAGCGTTGAGATTTCTTTGTGGGTCAGTAAATGATCGATGTTCAGACCAATCCAGCGGTGCTTGAAAAGGGCGCTCTGAGGCTGTGACCCCAGACCCAGAAAGGCGTGCAGAGCGGGGTGCGGGGGCTGGCAGCGCCGCGACACGCCCCTGAGAGGGAGCCCGGAGTCCCGGGGGTCCCAGCCTCGCCTCCCCTTGCAGCCTCCCCGTGTCCTCACGTCGGAAGGTCGTCTTGGGAAGAGACGGCGTCTGGACCTTGTTCGAATCGCATCTGCCACTTGCGGGTGATTGTTTAAATGACATTACTTTGATTATTGATGTATTCGGATTTCCTTTTTCTTTTTTTCCCTGGATTTTTTAAAAAATAAACTTTGTTTTTGAAATACAACAGAAAAATTACTGGGTGTAAAGAGCATTCCCAGACACTTCATCCTCCATTTCCTGTTATGAACATCTCACATTAGCAAGATAAATTTGTCAGTTAATTAAACAACATTGACACTTCGTCATGAAATAAAGTCTGTGCTCTATTCACACTTCCTGACTTTGTACCTAATTTTCCCTCTTTGCTCCAGGATTCCACAGTGTATTCAGTCGTTAGTTCTCCTTGGGCCCCACTGGGTTGTGACCGTTTCCCACATCCCTTGTTTTTGATGACCTTGACAGTTTTGAGGCGTGCTGGTCAGGCATTCTGTATGCTGTCCCTCCGTTGGGACTTGTCTGGGGTTTCCCGATGGTTAGAGAGGGCTCCTGGGTTTGGGGAAGAGCACAGGGGTGCAGCCCCTTCCCATCACACCCTATGAGGGGCGGCTGCTATCAACACAACTCGTCACTGTGATGTCGACCTTTGTCACCTGCCAGAGTCAGTACTCTTTTCTTTCCCATGCTCTGTTCTCTGGGAGGATGTCAGTACTCTCTGCCCACGATTAAGGAGTGGGGGGTTGTGCCCCTACTTGAAGGTAGACTACATATATCACATAGAACGGAGATTTGAGTCTTCTCCCCATTTATTTATTTCTTCGGTCACTTTTACCAATATGGACTCATGGATATTTTCGTTGTGTGTGTGTGCGTGTGTGTGTGTGTGTGCCGTTAAGATATGTATGATGTAAAATTTATCATCTTAATCATTTTTAAGTGTAAAATTTGGTGACATTAAGCACACTTACAGTATTGTACAGCCATCACCACCGCCGTGTCCAGGACTTCCCAAACTGGAACTCTGTCTCCATTGGACACGCACTCCCATCCTCGTCCGCCCACGCCCTGCACCCACCCGTCCTCTGTCCCTGTGGATCCGACTCCTGCAGGGACCGCCTGTGACTGGATTGGTACAGTCTCTGGCTTTTGTGTCCGGCTTATTTCCCAGAGCACCGTCTCCTCCAGTTCCATCCAGGCTGTAGCGGTGTCAGAATACCCTTCTTTTTTAAGGTTGGGTAATAATAATTCCACTGTGTGCTGTAATAGGGTTCTCCACCAAAAAGGAAGCAATCACACATTTACTTTTTTACTGTGCGGAATTTGCTCACGTGACGATGGAGGCCACGACATTCCATGGTTGTGGCCTGCGAGCTGCAGACCTGGGAGGGTGTGTGCTGTCATTCAACCCCACTGTGAAGTCTGAGAACCAGATGCCCGAGGGCAGGAAGGGTGGCAGTCCCAGCTCAGGCAGAGGGCAAGTTGTCCCTCCCTCTGCCTTCTTGCTCTGTTCAGGCACTGGATGACAACCGCCTGTGATGAGTGAGGCCACCTTCCTCACTCAGCCTGCAGACTCGAATGCTAACCCCTTCCAGAGGCACCTGGAAATGTTCCCCAGCCGTCTGGGGACTGGACACCCCATGGCCCAGTCACGTTGACACAATATTAACCATCACATATGGGTGGACCATGTTTTCTTTATCCATCTGTCCCTGGGTGGACATTCGGGTCGTTTCTACTCTTTGGCCATTGTGAATAACGCTGCTGTGAACGTGCGTGTGCAAATACCTGTTCGGGTGTCTGCTTTCAGTTCTTTGGGGCGTATACTCAGGAATAGGATTGCTGGGTCATATGGTACTTCTATTTCTGGAAGAAACTCCACGCTTTTTCCACAGCAGCTGCACCATTTTACGTTCCCACCAACAGTGCACCAGGGTTTCGATGCTCCGTGTCCTCAGCAGCCTGTGTCTCCTGTGCACGTGTGTGTGCGCGCGCGTGAGGGTGGTGTGTGTTTTGGCAGCGGCCGTCCTCATTGGTATTAAGCGATATCTCACTGTGGTTTGATTTGTATTTTCCCAACGATCAGTGATGCTGAGCATCTTTTCAGGTGCTTATTGGCCACCTGCATGTCTTCTTTGGAGAAACATCTGTTTGGGTCCTCTGCCCATCATTTTAATCCGGTGCCACAGCCTAGCAAAAGTGACATGAAATTAACCCTCCCGTCCCCTCTCTCCTGAGGCCAACACTGGGCCCCTCCCCCACCTCCTCCCCCACCTGTCATCTGCTCTGTGGGCTTCATTGTCTACTGTGGTTTGGGCTTCTGGATGTGAGGAGTCTCGTGAAGTGCTGTTGTACTTCTGACTCCTGTTCCTGTTGTTGGGGATTTTCAACGGGAGGGGTGGGAAGTCTTTTGTCAGCATCAGAGAGCCCAGAACTAGGGCCGTGGAGCTGTCAGGATGAAGGTGGGGGCCCCAGAGCCGGCTTTTCCTCCAGCCCCTGCTGGGCCTGCTGGCCTGGTGCCTGCTGGAACCATCTTGTCCCTGTCAGCACAAATCTTGTGGCCTCAGCAGCTGGCTGGGGCCTCAGCGGGAAGCGTCCTCAAGGCCTCAGATATTCTGGAGGCTGGAACCAGCCATGCTGGCAGGGGACATGGCATATGTCACCTGCTCAGATCCATCAGGCTGTTGCGGGGGGCAGGGCAGGTGTGGGTGTGTGAGGCTCTGGGGGCTGTGCAGGGGGGCCATCTATGACTGTCCCAGGGAGCAGGAGCTGGAGGGATGGGATGAGCCCCCTCAGTGGGTCCTGTGCTCCCTGCCTGGGGCGGGGCAGATGAACGGTGCCGAGGGGCTGGGAGGCAGTGCTGCCCTAGGACTGAGCACATGTGGGCAGGTGCGGGTGGCTGTGGTGTCTTGTCACTAAACAGCCTGGCACGCAGCTCCCTCGGGAGCCAGCTTTGCTGTTCTGAGTGAGAAAGAGGTCGGATTTCCCCGAGGAACCTCAGAATAGCCCCAGACTGCCCGGAGGAAACCTGGCCTGGCCTCCTGGTGGCCAGTCTGGCCACTGGTCCTGCCTGTCCTGCCCCTTTGCCCTGGCCACGTGCAGCTGTCTGCCCGTGGACTGTGGGCCCCCAGCCCTCTGCACGGGGCGGCCAGAGGTGCCCGAATGTGTCACACATACCTGTCTGGCCCTGGGCACACGCAGACATGAGGGCGTTACCTGACCAGGTGGGTATCCGGGAACCCTCACAAAGAAGCGATGCTGGCCCTTGGGATGGTCCCACCGCGATGGCGGGAGGACGGTGACATGGCGAAGAAGGAGCAGCATGAGCGAAGGGCCCAAGGAGCCCTTCGTCGCTGCGGCCCCTGGAAGGCTAAGGCTGGGCTGGGGGCCTTGGCCGGGACCCAGGGTCTGTGGGGGGCTCCAGGGTGAGGGGATGCCCAGGCTGAGGACAGCCAGGAAGAGGCCATGTGGAGGAGGGCCACGCCTGTCCCAAAATAGGGCCAGCGGAATCTCCTGGCCATAAAAGGCTCTTAGAACCTGGACCCCGGGGACCCCAGGCAGCCAGACCCGGCTTAAACGCAGCTGCCACCTCTGCCCCTCGTCCTCTGCCCACAGCGTTGCCAGCGCCACCCGCAGGGCCCTCTCAGCCAGCCCCAGACATGGTAAGGCTGCTCCTGACACCCAGCAGAGGCCCCGGTGGGCAGGCTGGCTGGGGGATGGGAGCTGGGGCAGGGCCTCCAGGCTCAGGGGTCCTCTGGGGTCATGCCTGAAGGTGTGGGGGTCTCTGAGAAGGAAGCTCAGCGAGGCTGGGCAGAGAGGACAGAGTGGTGGGTCAAGGCCGAGCCCTGGGGCTCTGACACTGCCCTTGCTCCGGGGGGCCGGGGTAGAGCAGCCCTTTCTGAAAGCTGTCATGGAGGTGGCCAGGTGCTGGACTATCCCTCCGGGATGCCGGAGCTGGCTGGGCTGAGGACTCTGCCCCCGGCCTGTCCTCCAGGCCCGGAAGCCCCTGCCCGGGAGCCGCCGTCACCCGGCCTGGGCTCAGGTTCCTCTTCAAGTTGGTTCAGGGCGTCCCTGCATCCTGGGGCCTCTGCCCTCCCCCGACCAAGGGGCAGGGGGCCCTGTGAAGCCGGCTGGCGTGTCCCCGCAGGCGGAGCGTCTGACGGCCCAGCAGGTCAAGGAGTACAAGGGCGTCTTCGAGATGTTCGACGAGGAGGGCAACGGGGAGGTGAAGACAGGCGAGCTGGGGCGGCTCATGAGCCTGCTGGGCATCAACCCCACCAAGAGCGAGCTGGCCTCCATGGCCAAGGACGTGGACAGAGACCGTGAGGCCGGCCGGGCCCCGGGGGGGGGCGCCTGGGACGGGGGGAGCCGTGCGACCCGCCCTCACGCGCAGCGGGCCTGCTGCTTGCTCCTCGCAGACAAAGGCTTCTTCAACTGCAACAGCTTCTTGGCCCTGATGGGCGTTTACTGGGAAAAGGCCCAGAACCAGGAGGGCGAGCTGAGGGCGGCTTTCCGCGTCTTCGACAAGGAGGGCAAGGGCTACATCGACTGGGACACACTCAAGTAGGGCCGGGACGGCAGGGTGGGTGAGAGTGGGCGCCCCGCAGGCCGCCACTCAGTTCGGTGGTCCCACAGGTACGTGCTCATGAACGCGGGAGAGCCCCTCAATGAAGTGGAGGCTGAGCAGATGATGAAGGAGGCCGACAAGGACGGGGACGGGACCATCGACTACGAGGGTGAGCAGGGGGGCTGGGAGCCCGTGGCCGGGCCTGCTGTGCTGCTGACCTGTCCCTCTGCTCCCAGAGTTCGTGGCAATGATGACCGGAGAGTCCTTCAAGCTGGTGCAGTAGGAGCAGCTGGTTCTGCCGTGGGAGGCTGCCCAAGCAAGGAAGGCTGCTGCCCACGTCGTCACCCACCCTGCCACCCCCACCCCACCCCACCCCACCCACCCCAGTGATACAGCCAATAAACGCTCCAGCCAGACTCATGTGTGCTTCACTGTCCCCAGCCCGACGAAGGCGTGGGTCTGGAGAAGGGAGAGGGTTTTCCTGGGTCGAGCATGGCACACAGCCCGTCTTCTGCTGTGACACCTGATAGCACCCGCAGCCAGCTCTGGGCTCTGACGGCTGCCTGAGGCCGGGCCGGGCAGAGGCCAGGCCTAGGCACCCCTCCCCCCACCCGCCTGCACCAGGGCGGCTGCCCAAGGCCCCTCCCGGAGCCCGCTCCTTCAGGCAGAGACCGCTTACATACAAATTTTATTCTCTGTCCAAAAGCCGTGGCGGCTCGGGCCTACGGGTCTCCCTTGGGGCTGAGGGCCTGCTGGGCTGGGCTAGGGGCTGGGGCTGAACATAGCGGCGTGTGTGTGTGTGTGTGTGTGTGTGTGTGTGTGTGTGTGTGTGCACGCACACACACGCGCATGTGTGTATGTGGCCAACACAGGGCCTGCCGGTTCGGCTGCCTGGCGTTACATAGCAACGAGGCCAGGGCTGCAGCAATGTGCTGGACGTCTGGTCTTCCCAGGGGAAGGATGGTGAGGGTGGACTGGGGAGCCTATGAGCACGAGGAGAGCCTATGCACCCCCTCTGAGGGGCACCGGGGCTGCAGCTGGCGGTGTTGGGTCCAGGAGGGGTCTCTACGCCTGAGGCCCCACAAGGGGACTAGACTATGAGAGGGGAGTAGCTCTTTCTGTCTGGGTTTGGCCATCTTGACAGCCTCATCATAGGAGGGCGGCAGCTCAGGGGCGCAGAGGCTGTAGGCAGGAGGGGTCACGGAGTCAAGGTCCAGCCCCACAAAGGGCAGGGGCAGCCGCATGCCGGCCAGGTGCTGCACGGAGCTGCAGGCTGCAGGGGACCAGAGTGTGTTTGTGGGCATGGGTCTGGCCCTCACCCACCCCCAACACGCTTGCAGGCAGGCGGGCCACCAAGCCAGCTGTGCACTCACAGGTCACCGTGCTGTGAGCAGGGCTGTCACTGTCCACAGGGACGATGGTCAGGTCACAAGGCTGAGGTGCCGATGGCAGGTGTGGCTGGGTGTGCGCCCGCTTCCGGAGGCAGCAGAACCGGACACAGCTGGCCGTGACCCCACACAGCAGCAGCAAGAGGACGGCCAGCAGGATGAGCCTGGGCAGAGAGGAGCAGGACCCTACCACGGGGCTGACCCCCGGGCCACTAGGGACCTGCTGCTGGGGGTACTTACGGCCCAGCCACTCAAGACAGGAAAACGGACAGGATAAAAGAAAACCAGACAACGTCTCTCCAGGCCAGTGGCCTTTTTCCTGGCCAGAGCTGGGCCTGAGCAGCTGGCCCACCCAGGCCTCCTGCCTCTGGGCCTGTCCCGGCTGTCTCTCCAGGGCTGGCCACAAGTGGCCTTGGGCTCACTCCCAGGACACCCTGTTCTGGGCTGACTGCACACTCCTATTCCCGGACCAACGGCCATGTTCACAGGGGACTCCCTCAGGAGAGAGGAAGGGGGAGTGGGGGGGCGGACACCTCTGGAGGGGAGCTCTGCCAAGAGCCAGGGGCGGCCGGAGCTGTGTGGGGCTGGAGCAGGACCCACAGGGGCGACCACTCCTGCCGCGCGGGCCAGAAGGCTGCTGAGGGCCCCAGCGCCTTCCCGCGGGGAGGGGGACACTGCTGGTGACTCCTCGGCCGTGCAGCAGGGCTGGGAGGCAGTGGGGGAAAGGGGCGGAGGGGCAGGATCTGGTGGGCTTGGATCCAGGGAGAACCGTCGGACCCGGCTCCGGCTCCGCGCTGCGGCCTCCACTTACCCCACGTGCCACAGGCTGCTCCAACGCGCCTGGGGCGGGCACCTGCGGGGACAGCGGCACCTGGAGCAAGCGGGGCGCCAGTCCGGCCCACGGCCCCGCCCTCGCTTCCCAGCAGGGCGGGGCCAAGCTCCCTCTCCCCGCGCTCCCCGCCCCCGACTTACTGGTCCGAGGGGTCGCAGCTGCCGTCCGCGAATCCCAACGCCACCTGTGGGTACAGGGGTGCGTTCGGGCCGGGACACGCAGCGCGCAGACCCGCCCCACGAAGCCCGAGCCGCGCGCCCGGCGACCCACCTGCGGCACCAGCAGGAGCAGCAGCAGCAGCTGCAGGAGCCCGAGGGCGGCCGCTGCCCCCGCAAACATGCTCGACGAGGCCCCGCCGCGCTACGCCTGCGGCCCCGCCGCTTTATGGAGGCCCCGCCCAGCCCAGACCTGGTCCGGGAGACCTGTGGTCCCGCCCAGAGCCCCGCCCCCAAGCCGCCACCCAATGATCACCGCGTCCTTTAGAGGCCGCCTCACCACTGGCTCCGCCCCCGCCCCATGGTGCTGCCCACGCGGGCTCCGGTCCACTGGAAACCCCGCTCCTGCGGCGCGGCCCTCCGATGCCCCGCCCCGCGACCAGCCCTTCCCCGCCAGGCCGGTCCCCTAGGGTCTTGGGATGGGGGGCCGTCTAGTCCTCGGCTCAGGCGCTGAGCCCCTGGCCTGTCTTGAAGTCGGGCTCGATGTGGACCCGGGTGCCCTCTGGGAGAGCGGCGACCAGGGACATCTGTGACCAAACCTGGCCCAAACCGCGGTGCTCAAGGTAAAGGGCTGCGACAGGGGAGATCCTGGCGCGTCCTAGCGTTGTTCAACGACATTTGTTGTACGTGTATGCACGCAGCAGGCGCGCAAACGGTGTGTGTGTGTGGGGTGGGGGGCGTGAGGCCAGCCCACTGGGAAGGGGCTCGACCTGGGCCCTCGCAGCGTCCTGGGGGCGGACCACCTCCCAGGAGCTCAGCCTGGGGAATGTGGCCTCCGGAACTTCTGGGCCTGGTAGGCACAGGGCCCAGAGACACCCCTGTAGGCCTGGAATGCGGGCTGTCGATTGCCAGGGGAAGGCTGGGGCCCTTTCTTCTGGCAGACGCCCCTGGCCCTCACCCGTAGGTGCCCTGCTAGGCTCACTGCCCTGTGCTCCAGCACTTGGTGATCAGGTGAAGGAGCGGATCAACGTGGTAACAGCAGGGTGGTCCGCCTTGCCCAGGCAGGGTGGGGGAGCAGCTACCCTGCCCCGTCTTTTTTCTCGCATCTCCCCCACTGGAAGAGAAGCCACCTCACCCCCCACCCCACCCCCAGGGCAGGGCCTACTTGGCTTGGCTCCCTGGTTCCTGGATCTGCCAGACACCTGCTCCTTGATCTCTGACCCCTGCTGGAGCTCAGTCCTGAAGCTGTCCTGCACCTCTGGCCTGTGATGCAGCCCCAGGATCCCGCCAGCCAGGCCGTTCCCTCCCTCCCGCCTCCGCGGCCTCAAGGCGCAGCTCAGGAGGGGGAGGGGGGAGGGTGGGCAACTGTCTCACCAACCTGCAGGAGTTTGGGCCAGTGAGTGCCAGTGTCCCCTGGCAGGGCCTGGCCCTCCTGCTGGCCACATTAGGAGGGGTCAGGAATGTGCCCTACATCCTGCAGGGAGACCCTCCCCTGGGGCCTGGCCCAGCCTGGGCTGTAGGACCCTGCCTTCTCTCACCCGGGGAGGCAGCAACTTGGGCTCTGGCTGGTCAGCCTCCATGAGGGGTAGGAAGGAACCTGGGTCTGCCCCCCAGACAGAAGTCCTGCAACATGCCTCTCTAGGGTCACTGTCCTCCGCTCAAGGGGAGAGAGATGGCAGGCTTCTAGGCCCAAGGGCCGTAAGAAATGGACGAGAGAAAGCGGCTCCAGGCCGGGGTCTTGAAGCCTGTGTCCGGGAGAGGTGGTACCACACTGTCCACTCCTGTCAGTGGCTGGCGTGGGGCTGGGGTGGGTGAGTACGCTGGGCCGTGGACAGGGGCACCAGGCTGGGTGGGCTCCGTGGGACAGCATCCCACCAGCCGCTCTTTGGAAGGCAGGGGCCGGGGTGCAGGCACCCTTCTGGGCTCCTGGCAGCGTCTCATGGGCTGGGGTGGGGTGCTTCCATCTTGAAGGGCCAGTTGACACCAAAGGCTGAGCCTGGACTCAGTTCCAAAACGTGGAGCCAAACCCAGGCACTGGCCTCACCCTGGGCCTTGACGGGGCCGGGAGGGAGGGCACCAGCAGGGGTGTGTCCCAGACATGTGCCCACTCCTCGCTCGGGGTCGACCATCAGGGATCCTGGAGGTTGGGAGGAGCACCCTGGGTTTGTCGCCTCCTGCCCCCTTCTCCCCTGAGTCTGGGCCGGTTGGCCCTCCAGCTGGGCACCCCAGCACCCTCCCACTGGTCAGTCACTCTGTGCTCGCCCCAGGGAAGTCACTGTTGCCCACACCGCAGACCTGTACACGGAGGGACACGGAGTTTATTGACAGACCCGTGGGGACAGCTCTTCCGCCACCTGGACCTCTAAAGTCTAGCAGGTGCTGGCGGGGGTGGGGGCTCTGAGGGGTTCGGGGTGGGGCAGGTTATGGGTGGGACTGGCCTAGCTGCTGGTTCTGGCTGTGGGGCCCAGGTACGGGGAGCTCTGGGTCGCGGGGTCACGAGGTCCAAGGCAGCAGCAAGCATCCGGGCCTGTGGGGCTAGGGTGCCCCAGCCGTGGGACCCTGCAGAGGGCTGCCCAGGCACCTGGGTGGCTCAGCCTGGCCCACAGACCGGGGGAGAACTTTGAGGGTACGCAGGAGACTGCGGGGGGCTCCGCAGAGACTCCTGTGGCTTCAGAGGCTGGTCACCACCTGGGCTACAAAGAAGACCTTGTAGGTCTCCTTCACGTCCCCCTGAGCTGCAGCAGGGCTGACACCATGAGCGGGTGGTCCGGCTGGAATGGGACACGGGGGGCACTCAGCCACCGGGCACAGTGCCCAGCAGCTCTGCTGTCTTGCCGCCGCACTGCCCACCTCACTCCCCCGGGGCTCCCCCTGCAGCACCTACATCAAAGTCATCGGGCGGCGTCCAGGAGATGCTGATGGTCTTGGTCTGGCCGCGCTCCACGAAGCCCTTGGAGGGCTCGATCGTGAACCCGTGGTGCTGCAAGGTCCCCACGTTGTCTAGGCTGAACTCGACCACCTGTGGGCGTGGCAGCTGCCGGTGGGAGGGCCGCCCTGGAGGCCGTGGGCTGGGGGCCAGGCTGCCCAGCCCCTCCCCACACCTAGCGGGGCAAGGCTAGGCAGGGCCGGGGCTGCCCAGGCCGGGTCAGTGCTGTGGTCACCTTCTTTGGGGACAGCTGGGTGGTCCGGATACAGCCCACCTGCAGCTCCCGAGTGGCAGGTGGGGCTGGTGTGTCAGTGTCTAGCTGAAGGTAATCCAGGGTCACCAGGATGGGCTTCAGCTCCTCGGTTTCTGGGGAGGAAGTCCTGGCTGGGGGTTTGGGGTGTGGGAATGTGGGGGAGTGTGGGGGGGTGGGAGGGTGCAGCTACCGGAGCATGAGGGACCGAGGGAGAGCTGGTTCTCTGGAAGTCTCCAGTTAGCATGCCCCCCGCCCCAGGATGGGTGGGGAATGCCCCTGGCCCGCCCCCCACCAGAGGGCTCACCCTCTCTGCGCTCTAGGTCGCTGGAGGGGATCACCGTCAGAGACTCCACGGGCACATCCAGGGGGTCTCCACCCTCCACAAACATCATGTGCTCGCGGGCCGCGCCCTTCAGGAGGATCTGGTGGGAGACTTTCTGCGACAAGGAGCAGAGCAGCCTGGTCCAGCCACCCTGCGCTGGGACGCAGGTCTCTACCCGACAGCCCTCCACCTGGCGTGGAGCCCCAGGCAGGGTCCGGGCCTCCCCAGTGGGGCGGGGCGGAGCCGCACCTTCTCGAAGAGCACCACCTGCAGCCGGTCAGAGAAGTACAGGCTCTCGTGGTCCGGGCTGAACGTCACGGTGAAGTCCTGCGCCGCGCCAGGGTCCATGACGCCCTCCACCGGGACCACGCTGAACACGCTCTGGCCGCTGTGGTTCTGCGTGCCTGCGGGCGGGGCGAGGCGGTCCCTGCGCCCGCTCCTCCCGGGGCCGTTGGGCCCCATGCCCAGCCCCTCTTGCCCTTCCTACATTGTCCTCCTCCCCACCTCCGTACCCTGCGGGCCTGAGACCCCTCCCCCTGCTGCCGTTCCCCGCCCCCGCCCCCTCGCAGCTCACCCACGATTTCCGTCCTCTGGGAGGGCGAGGTGAGGAACTGCGGCAGCTGCTGCTGGTCCTTGCTCCGGGTTCGGGAGAGGCTGTCCAGCTGCATGGAGAACTTGATGGGCAACGACGAGTTGTTCTGCAGCTGCGGCGACCCGGCGACCGTCAGGCCCCTGCGTTAGCCGCCTGGCCGCGCGGCAGACCTGCGGCCTCCAGCGCTCCCGACGCCTGACGCCAGCGTCGGCGCTGCACACGCCCCTTCCAGCCTGGCGCGCCCAGCCCGAGCTGCCCAGCCCCCAAGGGGCAGCTCGTCCGTGGCCTCTGTCTTCCAGAGTAACCCCTGAAGACACGGCAGCCTTCAGCTGACCCAACAACATCCTCTCCCCTTTCTTCCCTGCCCTTCTCCCGCTGCTCCTGAGAGCCCCCCTCCTCCGTGAAACACCTCCCAGCACCCTGGTCTGCACCCAGGCCCCAACCTCAGCCAGGCTAGGCGGCAGGTGTCCTGTGGAAGGCTGGACCCCAGGCGCCTGTGCCCCCCAGACGCGAGAGGGTGCTGGGAGGCAGGCCTGCCTTCCTGCATGGAAGTGGCAGTCCACAGGGCAGTGGGACCTCACCCGGAGTCTGCAAACTCCTGCAAACTACCCGCTTCGCGAATGGTGCCTGTGCGGAGCTCCTCCCCCACCCGGCGGGAGGGCCATGCAGAGGCCCTGGGGTGGGAGGACCAGGGGCCCTGGGAGGCCTGAGGTGGAGCGGGGCCTCCTCCACCTTCCCCAGCGGTGGAGGCAGCTGCTGGGAGGGCTCCCTGACCCCTCCCCCGGGCAGAACCCCTTCCCAGCAGGCTGGGCTGGCTCCTGGGCCGTGGGTGCTTCACCTTGAAGCTGGAGGAGACAGACTCTCTGGCAATCACATAGCCCATGTTGAGGACGTCCCCTTCAATGGAGCACGTGATCATGGATGCCACCCCAACGCCGAGGAGGGTCAGGGAGAGTTTGCCTCTCTTGGTGATGATGTCCAGGGTTTCTTGGGCCTGCGGAGACCATGTCTGTCAGCCTGGAGCAGATGTCTGTCGGAGGCACGTGCGGGAGCTGTGTCCTGGTAGCGGGTGACCCTGTGGAGTGTGGGGCCGCGGGGCCCCAGAGGCAGCGTGGCACAGGGGGGCCTGGGACTCACCACCATGCTCTCCCGTGGAGAGAAGGATATTGTCAGGACCTGCATCTCCCCTGCTGGCAGCCCACTGATGGGGTTCAGCAGGACAAAGGGGCCATTGGGGTTCAGCACGGAGAAGTCCACCTGAAGGCCCATTGTCAAGGAGAGGTGGCCAGGGTGGGGCTGCGGCCCCTGGCCGGCCCCCCGCCCCGCCCCGGAGGCCACCCGGGCTGTGTGCCCACGAGGATACGGCCAGGTCCTCGGGGCAGATGTTCTGGATGGAGACCTTCTTTACGCCGCAGTGACCTGAAACGGGTCGGGGGCGTCAGAGCCTGCCCCAGGCCTGGTTGGGACATGTGGGCTGGGGTCCCTGTGGGTGGGGGGCTGGGCCCAAGCAGGGCTCACCTACAGCGACGTCGCCGAAGTTGCACATGGTCTTGCCTTTGTTAGACGTCACTACGATGGATGGTGCCACCGCTGGACACCACAGCTCCAGGTACAGGTGTTGTGGGGACTGGGGGTAGGCAGGGTGAGCTGGTGGCACTCGGTCCCCACCCCCACGTCTGGTCCCTGCCCACCCGGCCACCCGGCCCCAGGTCGGGTTGGTAGCAGAGGGACAGTGACTTTGGCCGCCCACGCCCCGGCCAGAGCTGGCACCTGAAGCTTAGGGGCTCCGCCCCCTTCCTGTCTTGGATGTCGCCACTGGCAATGACACAGGGGACCACAAACTTGTCGAACTTCCCCTGGAAGCTTCTGGCCAGGGCGGCCTGGGCAACCTGGTACTCCTCAGAGCTGGAACGAGGCGGGCAGCGTGCTCTCAAGCCTGTGCCCCCACCGTGTCCCCCAGCGGCCTGGGAGGCTCCGCCCCACTCTGCAGACCCCTCTGCAAGGCCACGCCTCCTCTCCCGCCCGGGGTCAGGGGGACGAGGGGCGACACCCTGGGCCCCAGCTGCGGCTGCCCCAGTTTTGTCTGCCCAGCTGGCTTTCCCACCCCCTTCCCTGATTCCTGTGGGGGCCTCCCCCACATCCCAGCCTCATTTGTACCCAAGTGGACTGGGGCTGCAGGGCTGGGAATGTGGGAGTCAAGGCAGAGGCATCTCCTCAGCCCCGGAGTGAGGCTGCTCAGGGACACTGGCCCCAGGGGAACGGGCTGGGCTCATGTCCAGGTGCGGAGGGCCCTGCAGGCAGCCCCTGGGGCCAGCTGTATCTGTGGCAGGCCCAGGCCTGGACTTCCAGCCACTGGCTCGAAGCAGCTCTGCTTCGGGCAGTCTGTGCGAGTGGCCTCCGTGGGGGCAGGGCGGGCCCCCATCACGGGGCCTGGAGGGAAGGGGGCGGGGCAGCCTGCTCTCGGGCGCACCGGCCGCACCTGGGCGTGAGGTCCTGCTTCTGCAGTTCCAGGCCGTTGGTGGCGGAGGCCCGGGACAGTCCGTCTCGGTTCTGCAGCCGCATGGTGGACACGGACTGCTTCCTCAAGTCCTTCCTCTGGGTGGCTGTGTCCTTGCGGGCCTGCGCGGTGGAGGCTGACTATGCGGCTGCCTCAGGGCCTTGCTTGGCCAGGTGGGCAGGCGCCATGCTGCCAAGCGAGGCTGCGCTGGGGCCCAGCGCAGGTACCCCCGGGGCATGGGTTTGCTGGCGGGGGGGGTGGGGGCGGGCACAGGGACCCAAACCGCGCGGCAACAGCAATGAAGACGAGTGTCCAGGGAGACCCAGGGCCCAGTGCAGAGTCTCCGCGGGGCTGAGCCCCAGCCGCGGTGTCTGCCCTCGTCAACAGGGAAACCGATGCGCGAAGCGGCCAAAGAGCAGAGCGGGCCACGACCCGGGCGAGGGCCGTGCGTGTTCCTCCTGCGCATGCTCCAGCCGGTGCGCTCAGCACGAAACCCCGGGACGCGGAGAAGTGCGCGGCGTCCGGGTGCGGTCTGCGCGGACGCCCTCCCGGCAGAAGCCCACCTGCTCTGGGCTGCGGGGCAGCCTGACTGTCGGGGTCCCCCTGGGCAGGACGCGTCCCCCAGGCTGGTGGCCCCTCGGCCTCCAGGCCGGAGGCTAAGATGCGTAGCTGCTTTGCCAGCGGATCTGCCCTCCCCCCTCGTTTTGCGCAGGAGGTGAGTCCTGCCTGCTAGCCCCGGAGAGGGGCCAGCGCCCCCCCCCCCCCCCCGTCCCAGACCCCCCTAGGGCCTTGCCAAGGAAAAGTTTAACCTCTCAGGAACAGCTCCCGGCCTGCCGGGGCCTGAGGCCTCGAGGGCTGGCAGTATTTGCTCCCCGCCTCCCCGGCCCCACCGCGGGCCCCCAGCAGCGCCCCCACCAACCGGTTTGCTCTCCGAGCCTTTCGTCAGGGCCTGGAGGGCTCGCTCGTGGATCAGCTCGCTGGGCAGCACAGGCTGGAAGGCCACCGCCACCAGGCACCTCTGTGGGGACAGGGCCGGAGGGCAGAGCACACCCTGCTGGTGCCTGCGCTGGCTCCTGGGACCGCAGGGGTCTAGCCAACACTTCCGGTGCAAACCCCCATCCTCCTAGGGATTTCAGTTTGGCATGCCCCTTCCAGGAAGGCCTCCCCCACTCCCTCTGCCCCAGAAGCTGGGGTGGGCTGCAGCACGTGATTACTAAGCCCACTCTCCCCAATGGGGTGAGGGGGTCTGGGGATGGAGGCCTTGGCTGGACCAGGACCGCACCCACTGCTCAGGAGACACCAGTAAGAAAGAAAACTCCATTTTCAGGTGTGGACATTTGGGGGCGAGTGCCTGCGCCCTAACCTGTCCCCAGGGCCAGCTCAGCAGTCTTTCCGAAGCACCTTTACATTGCAGCCTTTCCTACGGGGAGGCCCGGGCCCACAGAGGGCTGCCTGCCGGGATCTCCCAGGGCCCAGTACAGCAAAGGTGCTCAGGTCACAACAGGTGGATGGGTGGTTGTGGGGGCAGGAAGGGATGAAGGAGGAGGAGGGGAAACACAGAAGTCCAGCTGTAATAATCCCTTTCGGAGACAATTACTTAAGCAGCATTTGCTAAATTTAATGAAGTGTGTTTTAAGTAACATACTTCTTGAAACCCCATGGGGTCTGGGCACCCCCAACACCTCCGTGTGGCCCTCCTCACTTAGTTCTCTCAACAGGCCTCACAGTGGCTGTCACCCCAACTTCTGAAGGTGAGGAGTTACGCCCAGGGAGGCCCTGACAGCCTGGTGGACCGGCCGAGAAGGGTGGTCTCCAGGCCCGGGCTCCTTCTGCTTTCTTAGGAAAAGCAGAGTGAGGAGAAACAGGGACCAATCCAGTGGACAGACTCCCCTGCACTCCTCGTGACCAGGCCTCTGTGTCCGCCTGCCGTGAGGTCCAAGGGCGGCAGGCCCTCCCGCAGGCTGAACCGTCCCGCCCGGCCCGGTGCCTGCGTCGCCGCTGCCTCCGTGGCCGGCCTCTTCCCCAGGCCACACTCACGGGCCACGGCGGCCCCCGCGCCTGCCTAGGTCTCCTGAGGGACACAGTTGACCCCCCACATCTGCTACCGTCAAGGGAGGGCAGAGCCAGGCTGTGGCGCCCTGCCCCAGCCCACCCGTAGGGCCCAGACCCACCTTTCCCGGCAGCACCGTCCCACCGAGGGCGAGATGGTGATGGGCGAGTCCGGGGGCGGCAGGAACTCGAACGACGTGGGCCCCACGGGGCAGGTGTCCTCTGAGCCGATGCGGGGCACAGAGTGGGTCAGCGAGTTCATGCTCAGGTGAGAGTTGATGACGTACAGGGTGGCCACGGACATGTCATACAAGGCGGTGGCCGCAAACTTGATCTGGTAGTGGGACAGCTCCAGGGGCGGGTGGACGCCCACGGCCCGGCACGTCAGCTTGAAGCACCTGGAAGCAACCAGCACCGGCAGGTTCGGCCTGGGCACTGGGCTGCAGGGTGTCAGGTCCCTCTGCAGCCCGACAAGGTGGCCTCTGGGCGGGACGGGCAGCCCCCCACCCCCGCAGAGTGCCTCGTGCCCATGATGTTGATGATGGCAGTTGTCACAGATTTTGTTCACTACCCTGTTAATAAATTTTAATGACTTTTGAAACTGCTGTGTGTCTCTGTGCACATTGTTAGTGGACAGTTACAGTTTAATCACAAGTTCAAACAGTTGCTAAGGAGGCAATTCCTGGTTTATCTTCTTAATATTTACTGACATTTAAAATGATAAAACTGATAAGTTGCGCTTGGTAAGCACGGGAAGCTATGCACTGTAGCAAGGTGGTTCCTCCCGTCGCCGGCAGGAAGAACAGACACGGGAGCCTCCACCACTGGCAATTTACGGTCCACGTTTTCTTTGAACTCTATTTCCAGCGCACTCTTCCCCTCCAACTTTGTCCTAATTGCGTATATTTTAACGTCTTAAAGGATGACATTGATTGCTCTATCATACTGGTCTATAACGAAAACGTGTTCACGTGTCGAAATATTCCTGTGTGTATTTTCACGTCCTGTGACCACAGGCTCCAAATGTTAGAAAAGTTCCTTCCGGGTCAAGCTACAGTGGCGGTTACTGTTAGGACAGTACACTGAAAAGCAGAGGTGAAAGGTAACAGTCACGACACGGAAAAGGTCGTCGTTTTCGGGCAGGCGGCTGGAGCCGCTGCTGGCGCGGGCCCCTGAGCGCTGAGACTGAGGCCGCGCGGCCAGGGGCACCGTTCCGGGGCACGCGGGAACGGGGACGACGGAGCGTTGCTCCTCAGTGTCGCCCAGGCCTTGCGGCCGCTTTCCATTAAGCGCCCCGCAGTCACGCGGACGGCCCGCCTCTGGCGGCCCACGTTGGTTCCCTGTCGACTGAAGCCCCCCACCCGGCGGGTGGCCGGTGCAGCCGCCCCATGACGAGGCCGCGGGGTTCAGTGCAGGACCCGGAGACGGGCTGGGCCGGCCGGGCACACGCGGCGACACCGTGTCTGCTGATAAAACGCTTTCAACTCAGCCCGAGCTTTAAAATGTTCCTCTTCCCCGCAAACCCCTGGCTGAAGACTTGTCCCCCGTGTCACTTCAGAGGCAAAGCGTGCCGGACCTCACTTCCCGTCAGCGTCAGCACACCTCCTGTCCAGGCAGGCGGCTCACGATGACGGCCACGGGCTCCGGGGAGTGTGCCCGCTGGCCGTCCGCGCCCCCCATGGCAGGCCCCAGCCCCGCTCTGACACTTCCCGAGTCCCCAGGGTCATCACCTCTCAGCTGCTGATGGCTTCCAGGCCTTTCTTCTCCTGTTCTTTGGGAAAGTTGTGTAAGATCAGCATTATATTTTCCTTTAAATGTCTGGAAGACTTCATCAGTGAGGCCATCTTCCTTTTTCACTGTGGGATTTATTTTTAAGGGGTTCGAATTGAATATTTTATTAACATGGTAGTCGTTGCTGCGGGAAGCTTTTACCCTTCGGATTTGATTTCCCTGAAAGCTGTCAGCCTGCTCAGAGTTTGTTTTTCTTGTGTCGGCTTTGGTGAGTTGTGGGTTTTTTTGGAGGAATTTGTCCACTCCATCCAAATCGTCCGTTTGCTGGGGAAAAGTTGCTCATGTCATTCCCTCGTGACCCTCTCGGGGTTCGCAGGACCTGCAGTGACACGCCCTTTCACTCCTGACACTGATCACTGTGATGCGTCTCTCTTTTTATCTTGATCGGTTTCACTAGGAGTGATGAATTTACTACTTTTCACAGAAAGGACTTTTAGCTTTGTTGTTTTTCTCTGTTGAATATTTGATTTCTGCTTCACTGAGTTCCACCCATGATTCTGTCTTTCCTTCTATTTTCTTTGGGTTTAACTTGCTATGCTCTTATCCTAATTCTTGAAAAAGAAGTCCAAGTTATATTGATGTCCAAACTTCTTCCTATGAATGCGAAGCAGACGTTGTTTGCTAAGCACTGATGTTGATGATTCACAAGTCCTCAAGTTCAACGTATCCTAATTGAACCTTTAGATGTGCCAATATGGATCAATTATAAAAAATATAAAGTTGGGGGCAAAATGTAAAGGCAAAATGTAGGTCAATACGTGGAGTATGATTCCACGAATGTGGGGTGGCCTTGGGTTTTAGTGCAGAAGCCCCACATCCTGGAAACCCCTCAGTGGGCGCCCAGGCTGGCCTTCACCTGTGGGGACCCGGGGGTGTGCGTGTGGGGGGAGGGCACAGGAGGCGGAGGGAGCCCCGCTAACGGGAGAGCTTGTTTTCCAGCACTTCACACACATGCCCTGAAGAGGGCGCTCGAGAGCCAGGAGGAGCCGCGGCTGCACAGCTGGGCCCCCTTCCAAAAGTTCCCAAGTAACTGCGCATGAAGAGGAGATGCGGAAAGAGACGGAGAACAAATCACACGTTATTAGACAAAACAGAATGAGGAGCAGAGCACCAGGCATGCAGACACCACCACCCGCCAGAGAGAGGGGCCGTGGCAGGATGGCAGGATGGCAGCCTGCCGGCGTGCGGTAATTCACAGCGCGGTGGGGCACGGCACAGGTCGGGACCGTGAGGACTCAGCAGTGAGGTGTCAGAGCTCAGGAAGGCGTTGTCGACAAGGGCGATCTAGAAACGAAGGCTCCACTGGAAGGGACTCAGGCGTGAAGGGGCACCGCGCACAGTCCTTTCAGAGAAAGAGAAGTCAAGGTGAACCGCTCAAAAAAAATTAAGAAATGATGACAAGGACCAAAGAGAAGGTGGCGAATGGGAAGAGGCGAAGAAGACCCACTGTACTTAAAACAGCAGAAAAACGAAGCAAATATCCATGACTAAAATTCAAGGAAATGCTCCCAAAATAAAAAAGGTTTGAAAAACAGGGTGTGCCTGGGAAAATTAATCCACAGCACCCAACACCTCAGTGTGTTCTGATAAAGTTATTGGATTTTAAATAAGAAGAAACAGACCCCTGAGGTGCCCAGGCACCAGGAAACACAGGTTGGCATCGGACTCGGACGGACGAGTCGTATTCCCCCAGACGGTGGGTCGTTGTCAGGTCGGCATCGAAGCTACTCAGGGAAAGAAAAGATCTGTTTTCAGCTAAACAGACTGTGTTCTAGCGGCTGCAGACACTCCGTCGGCAGCACGTGGGGAGCCGGGGGCACACTCCCAGAGAAGGGCCTTCGCAGCGATGGCTCTGGAAGAGAAGTGAGCACGACTCCCACCACGCCTCACGCTTCCTGCAAAAACCGACCAGGAGGAATCGTTGACCCACACGTGACTGTCAACATCCAACACTTTCAGAGGAAAATCTGTGTGATCTTGGATTAGGGAAGAATTCTTAGAGAAGGCACCAAACTCATGATCCGTAAGGAAAAAGGAGACAAACAGGACTTCAGGAAAATTAAAGCTGTTTGCTTTACAGGAGACACTGTTGGGCGCATGAAAAGACGAGCCACAGACTGGGGAGACTTTTCTGCAAATCTGTCGAAGGGCTTGTATCAGAACGCGCAGCTGTAAGTGAGCCCTGGGGACGAGGCGCAGCTGTAAGTGAGCCTGGCGACCAGAGTCAATCACGCCCTGCCGCATCTTGGAAAGTTGCGAAGAGAGCAGATCTTAGAAGTTCTCACGAGAGAGAACCCCACAGGCACGGGAGGGGCCAGTGTTGCTGAGGCTTGCTGCGGTGGCCACGGGCACCGGAGCGCTGTGCCCGGCGTCTGGAACTGACGTGACCTTGTGCTTCAATCGCACCTCAACAAAAACGCTCTCAAAGCTCCCTCCATACAAACCCCAGTTTAAGAAACGGGCCAAGGGTCTGAACACATCTCTCGCCAAAGACGACTCGCAGGGGGCAGACAAGTGCCCGGGGAGCCGCTCCGCACCGCTGGTCATCAGGGCCGTGCCCGGTCCGTCATGACGAGAGGCACCGTCAGAGTCCCGCTCCATCCCCCACGCTACAAAGTCTGGGGGCACCAAACGCTGGCCCCGAGGTGCTCAGACCCTGCCGGGGAGAAGCTGAAATGGAGGCCGGTCGCACAGCTGCTTACGAAATGAAACGCTAAGCTGTGGCAGTCTGTGGCACCCTGCTCCGGGCGTTTCCGCCGGGCAGCGGGCACGCGTGCACACGGACTCCCGCACGGGGGGGGGGTGGTTCAGAGCCGCTCCCCTTGTCATTGCCCACACCTGGAGCCGACTGGAGTCCTCCACTGAGTCCTCGGGCAGGTGCGTGGGCGCCCTCAGGCAATGGGAGGGGCTGGGCGCAGGGAAGGGGCAGAAAGGGGACCCTGAGGGCAGCTGGTCTGGGTGGGGAGTGGTCTGACAGGGTGGAGGCAGGGGACTAGGCCGCAGGGGCCTGGTGTCCAGGTGAGGGCGTGGAGGTGACTCAGGCATGTTTTCCGGGGCGGGGTGGGAGGAGCTGGCAGAGTTCCTGACAGGCTCAGGTGAGCCACAGGAAGGCAGGGGCCACAGGTGGAGCAGGTCTGGGACCTGCTGGGGAAGAGGCAGGGCGTCCAGCTTCGGACACACCAGATCGCAGGCGGCTCTCGGCCATTCAGGAGAGCTGACGGGCCGCCACACTCGGGGTGCTGGGCAGCGGCTCCCAGCTGTGGAGTGTGTGTGGCTGGGACGCGTCTGGACTGCAGGCCCTGCCCGGCCACCCGCACTCTGTGACGCCTGCGGCCCTGCAGCTTGACCACTTGTGGCCCTGGGCCGTCCAGGGCACGGGGTCCCCTTGACGTATAAGCAGGGGAGAACCCCTCTTCTCCCGAGGTGGAGAGATGTGAGTGAGGCAGCGAAGCGTCCCAGCAGGAGGGGCGGGCAGCCGGGCTGGCCGCGCAGTGGGCAGAGTCTGGTCTCTTCAGTCTCCGGGGTCCTAACTGCACTTCGCTCCCTCAAGTCTCACCACCCCCAAGCTCACTCCCGCTCCCCACGAGCACGTCAGCCCTAGGTGCCTCTGGGCCTGGCTGGTGGAGGGCTTGGCCTGTGGGATGAGGGGCCGCCGGGCCCACCCAGGGTCAAACGGCAGCTCAGGGTGGAGATGGGGGGACAGGGCAAGAGAGGGAGGGCAGAGGGTCGGGCGGGAGCAGGGAGGTGGCCTGACGCCCGGCCAGACGCCCGCACGGGGACACTCCGGGGCATTCCCAGGGCACAAGAGAGCCGGCCCTGGGCGCAGACCACCACCTCAGCGTCCACTCTGCTTCCGCCTGCCCACCACCCTCCCAGCCCCGTCCCTCGGGCTCAGGGAGGCCCCGCGATGGGCTGTCTCACGGCGCATTCAAGCAGCGGGGCGCGTGCCCAGGTCCTCCCCAGTGCAGAGGGCGCCCTGCACACCACACGCATGTTCTCACGCACACCCATGTGTGCACGCTCATGTGCATGCACATGGCACACACATCCCTGCGTGTGCTCACACACCAGCACACATGTGCGTGTCCACGTGTGATACTCGCATGCACGCACACTGTTCACACACTCACATTCACCCACGTGTACTCACACACATGCTCACACACGCACACCCACACTACACGGACACACACACAGGGTCGAGCTGGCCTGGTGTTCAAGGCCGTGGACCCCAGGCCTCTGAGGTTCGGGCAGCCGGCAGCAGCGCCCTGGCTCGGGCTGGAAGGCGTGGGAGGGACGGCCCCTCCCTATGTGTGCAGGGCCCTTCACGCTCCTCCCCTCGAAGCACAAGCCCGCCTCCCGCTGAGCTCACCTGTTGATGACTGACTTGCAGATGAGCTCGAAGCGGTACTCGTTGGCCTTGGCCTTGGGGGCTGAAAGATCACGTCCAGTTCCAGAGTTTCCAGAGGCAGGATGGTCCCGAACCCGTCGTTGGGTTGGATGTCCACAAACTGCAAAAGGGAACCGTGGGTGCCAAGGTGACAGCCGGGAGGGCCAAGGGGGGCCGCGTGCTCACAGGCGTGGGAGGGTGTGGTCTGCATGCCTGTGCGTGTGCACACAGGGGTGCATGCTAGTGTGGTCCTGCATGAGCCCGTGTCTGTGAGTGTGAGCACGTGTGCATCTGCATGTGTGAGCATGTGTGCATGTGACCGTGTCTGTGCGTCTCTGTGTGTGAGTGTTCCTGCATGCATGTGAACATGTGTGTGAGCACGTGCACCTGCATACACGTGAACACATGCACACATGTGTATGTGTGACCTGTCTGCATGTGTGTCTGCATGCAAGTGTGTTTACACGTGTGCCTTGTGAGTGCATGCACGTGAATGTTTAAGCATGTGAGTCTGTGCACACATGCATGTGAGCACATATATTTGTTTAGTGTCTGTGGTGTGTCCACATGTACGGGAGCATGTGTGTGAGTGCATGTGTGCACGAGTGTGTTCGTGTCTGTGTGTTGCACATGTGTGACAGGATGGTGGGGTCTGTGTGGACAGCCCAGGGAGGGGTGCACGACGGCCAGGCTGGGACCCGACTTAGCTGCCCCGAAGGGCCAGGCAGGCAAGGGAACTGGCAGGAAGGGGCGGAGCGGGGCCTGGGGTTCCACGGCACAGCGGGCCAGAAAGAAGGGGGGGAGAGGCGGGAGGGTGGTGGGGGCCACGGGGATGAGGAGGGGCACAGCAGGGGAGAGAGCGGAGGCCAGGGTGCCTGGATGTGGGCGTGGAGTCTAGGGAGGGGTGAGGCCTCCTGGACTTGGGCGGCAGACGCCTGGCCGGTCCCCAGAGTGTCCCGACCAGCCCCGTGTCCCCACATGCAGGGCACCTTGGGGAGCCCGACGAAGCCGAACTCCTGGGGCAGGAGGGAGTGGTTGCAGAGGCTCACGGGGGCCCTGACGGCCTCGTGGATGGTGCAGTAGCCGAAGTCCAGCTCCGACGGGATGAGCTCCAGGTCCGAAGTGGTGACCACAGCGTGGACCGTGAACTCCACCGGCTTGATCTGAAGTGCAGAGGGCCAGCACGCTCTGGTCGCACGCGGCGGCCCCACGGACACGCCCCACGTGAAGAGGAGCGGAGCCTCGCTGTGGCCCGTGGAGCGGCCTTTCACGGACACGCGTCTCCCTTAAAGAACCCACCGTCCGGCTGTCCCCAGACCCGGGGACGTGAACGCAGCCGTCACAGAGAGGAGCCGAAGCGGGGGCATGGGTGCACACGTGCCTGTGCGCTGAGAGCGTGCACGCACGTGCACCGCGTCTGTGAGTGCGAAGGGGACCGAGCCGGGGCTGTGTGGCACGCGTGCCTGTGAGCACGTGGCACGGGGCGCCTGGCCTGGGCAGCACCCGGCGCTGCTCCCCAGCCACACACGCCTCCCCTCGCCCCCGCTGCGCAGGACACAAGCCTGCCGGTCATGGGACCGGAGACCCGCCAGGGGCCCCGCTGGGGGGCTGGGCCCAGCTCCCCGAGTGCCCGCACCCTGGCAAGCGCCCCGCACACACCTGGTCGGTCACCCGGATTATCATCGGGGCCTCCAGGACCCTGCTCTCCTTGTCAAAATACTTCCCTGCGTCTTTTGGGAGGGAGTGTCTGGAAGAGACCAGTGCGTGCGAATGCTTTGTGCATGTTTTGCAGAACAAGAGTGACACGAGCCTGAGTGAGAGCATCAAAGTACAGAAGCACACGGAGGGCGAGAGCCCGCCCAGGGCCCCCCGCCTCCCCCGCACCCCGCGCTCACCGCGGCAGGAACTTGAGCTGCACGGAGAAGGACGACTGGGCCTGGACGTAGCCCATCTCCGGCAGCAGCTCCACGTGGCCCCTGAGCTCCCTGCACACCTCGAACTTCAGGCGCAGGGCCACTTTCGACCTGCAGCGCAAGGGACACGAAGGGACAGGAGACGGGACACCGGGCTGTGTCGTCCCCAGAGGGACTCGTCAGTTCTCACCAGCCCGCCGTGCAGGGTGCTTGGCGCACACCACAGCAAGCCAGGCTGCGCCCCGACGGGGAGGGCAGGGGTCCCCCCGCCCGGCTTCTTGGGGCCGGCTTCCTGCACTGAGATCTGGTGGCGATTCTTACAGACGGACACGTGCCTGGGGTGCGGCCCTGGTTCTCGGAAACCTGAGCGTTTCCTGGGAGGAGGCGGGCGCCCTGGGCGCAGGGGCCTGGGCTCGGGGCAGGCCGGGCGCAGCACAAGCTCTTCAGGACAGCCAGCCCTGGTCGGTGACCGAGCTCCCCTAAGTTCTGTCCCCTCTGCCACACCAGGACCAGCCGGAGGGGCCAAGGCTGCCCGAGACCAAGCACATGGGACGCGGCCTCTGTCAGTGCTCCCCGCTCCCAGGCGCACGCCCCATGAGGACACTCCCAGAGCCCCTTCTCCCCGTGAGGCTGTCCCCTTCGGGCTCGTCATTCACCCCACGGGCAGAGGCATTGCTAAGCTACAGGGTGAGAGGGAACCTTCCGGCTCCCCCTCAGCACCCCTTGGATGGCTCTTGCCTGACCCAGGGCTGCTGGGGCCTGCGTCCGGCCTGGCCCTGCGTCGACAGCAATTCAGAAACGGGAGCGGGTGGACACAGCGCCATGCTCAGCGCGCGGACGGGGGCGGCGGACGCGGCCCCCGCTCACCGTGTGTGGACGAGCACGGAGTCCTGGTACATCCGGTCGTACATGCAGATCTTCAGGTCCACGACGGGCCTCGGCAGCCAGACCGGCACGTCGACGGCAACGCCGACGGCTCTGAAATGCAGCTGGACCCGAACGCGAGGGTTCAGCGGTCACGGCAGCGCACGGCGCCCGGAGCGCGGGCCGCGCCCCGGAGCCTGGCGCTTTTCACCCTGCGTCCTCGAGAACGTTTTTTTTTTTTAATGAAATTTCCAAACAAAGGAAGTTACGACCGTGGGATGATCGTCACGTGTCTGTCAGCAGCTTCGTGATCACCCTGTGCCGTTTAAGAAAACCCTTCCGCTGCGGAAAACGCACCCCACAGCGAGCTGCACACGCCACGCAGCCTGCACAGCTAACACAAAACAGCCGCTCAGAAGCCTCGACGGGACCCGGAAGGGGACGAGCACCTGTCCCCGCCGCCACCGCTCCCAGCCCGGCCGCGCCCCCAGTCCTGGAGTTTGGGCTCCCAGGTGTCCTGTAGCGAGAGCCTGTGCTCAGCGGCCCCCGGGCTGGGCTGGTGACCGCTCCTTATGGACTGGGTGGGGGACCCGGATGGGGGACTTGGGACACGGGGGACACACCAGCCACCAGGTCCTCGGCCCCAGGGTTGCCAAGTCATGGAGCCCATCTGCAGGGCCAGAGACGACAGGAAACACGCCAGCGACGTGGGTGTGGGAGAGCGAGCCGGGGGCACCGGCACGGGACACGGCGACGGGGACGGGCCGCCTCCTGGGGACAGCGGGGGGCTCCTCGCCGCGCTGCCCGTCACGATTAGAAAGCACCGGGTCAGCGGCCAGGTGAGCAGCTGATGAGGTGACACGTGACGTGCCAGGCTGGGGAGAGACCTGAGACTTGGGGGACGCATGCGGGAAGCTGCAGAGGGTCCGTGAGCGGACGGGCAAGGTCGCAGCGCAAGCCACACCGCCAGGCCAGAGGCCAGCGGGACGAGAAGGGGGGTCCGGGGTGTCGCGGGGACGTGAGAGGGAGGGCCAGCCTGCACGGGCCGTTCTCCCTGAGAAACCGTGGGCAGCGTCCCCCGAGGCTGGAGGGGAGGGGTGGTGTCTGCGGTGGGCAGGACGCAGATACTGTCACCAGGGCCCATCCTGAGAACACAGGCGGGCGGGACCGGGAATCCAGACTCCGAGGCAGGGGGCTGCCGCCAGGGCGGAGGGAGGGAGGGGGCAGCCAGGGTCCTCCTGCCAGGGCCTCCACGGGCGGGCACTGCCCTCAACCTGAGGCCATCGGCCGCCAGGCTGTCCACTCTCAGCACTCTGCTCACCAAGTCCTGGTTCCTGCTCCTTCCTGTCACCACCGCGGAGGCCCCGTGGGCAGTGGGGCATCTTCCAGGACAGCCTGGGGCGGCGTGCGTGCGGCGAGTGCCGCTTCCCTCCCCACGGGACACACGCAGAGCACAGGCTCCCAGCGGGGAGGAGGGAGAGGGGAGGCGCCGAGCACAAATGCACGGCGTGGTCACACGGACACGGACGGCCCCTGCCTGGGGCCGTGGCGCCAGGCGAGACGCCCCAAGGTGGTGGAGGCTGAGTCAGAGGAGTGTCGGGGAGCCCAGGAGCGCCGAGTGCGACCCGGGCGGTGAGGGCCGAGAAAGGGGTAAGTAGGAGAGACCTCGCATAGCTTTCTAGCGTGATCAGACGGAAGCGCTGGGGAGGCTCGCGGGGGGCCCGGGCCGGCATGGAGGGTGTTCGTCCTTCCGCGTACGGAAGACAGTCACGTGGGATTCGGGGCTGGGAACGTAGGGGCTGTTCACGGAATGAATGGAGTTTGCGAACGACAGCAAGTCGCAAACAAGAAAACTGAAAACAAGGCAACGATGTCACAGAAGAAATGATAAGCGCAATTTAAGACGGGAAGAGCAACACCAAGCACACGGCTTCACGTCCTGTGACCGCGGGGGGGTCTCCCCTGGAAGGCGCGGGACACTAGGCAAGGTTGACAGACAAAACCTGGCTCCTCAAAAGACGCAAAATGATAAAAAAGTAAAAATAAAAATAAGGGTGCCTGTGGGGGACACAGCCGTTCTCCTCAGATCAGCTGGGATTTCAGGGCGACGCAGGATGAGGAGAAAAGTTTGGTTCTGGGGAAAGGCACCATTCCTGACTGAAAACAACGCTAACCCTCGTGCGCCAAGCAACGAAGCAGCCGTACAGAAGCCCACGCCTTAGCAACGCCGGAGGACGGTCAGGAGCGTCTCCCCGAGGGAAGGCTGCCGAGCAGAAGGGACCGGGAGGGGCGGTGTAGACCGTCCGCGTTTGCACAAACCGCGTTTATGGGGTCGGCCTTGCCTCGGGTCACCAAGCTATGATCACGAGCAAGGTCTGTGAGTACGTGCACATGCGTGTGTGCACATGTGCACGCAAGTGTGTGAGCACGTGTGTGCACATGCGTGTGTGGGCGTTATGACTGTGTGAGTGAGCGTGGATGTGTGTGTGTGCTTGTGCGGTGTGTGAGCGTGGACGTGTGTGTGTGCTTGTGCGGTGTGTGAGCATGGACGTGTGTGCGTGCGGTCACAACCATCTGTGCCATCACTAGCAGTGTGAGTGTGGGTGACTCGGGCAGCTGCCCCGGTCGTGTGAGGAGGGGTGGGCGGGGCGGGGCCCTGTGTCCAGGACGGGTCCACCCTGCAGTGGCTGTGTGTAGTGAGCGTCTGTGGGACACTTACCGTTGGGCACTCCTGATTGTCGAATGTGACCTTGAACCTGGTCTGGATGGCGCCTGGGATGACCGGGGAGAAGATGACGGGGACTCTGACGGCACTGAAGGGGCCGATGTCACCCTCCGTGACCTGCATGGGGGACAGATGCCGCCCGTCAGGCTTCATCCTGGGAAGAGCCTCCCACTGCCCCCCTGCAGCCACCTTGCTGTGAGGTGAGTGCTGGCGGGAACACGTGCCCGGGATGTCCCCTTGGCCACACGGACACTGGTCCCAAGCCTGGCCCTGCACTGTGAGGACTTCCTGCCCGGACCCCAGCCAAGGGCGGAGCATAGGGCAGCCCGAAGCCCCCCCCTGATGCTGCCCCTGCCGTGTGTGCACGGCTGGCCTCGGCGACACCCTGCCCTTGCACACGTGTGTGCGCACACGATGCCCAGCACCCAGGAACCTGCCACTGCTGCTCCGGTCCTGCCAGACCCCGGCTTGGGACGGGGTGGCCGGACCCAGGCCGAGACTGCAAGCTGCCCAGCGGCCTCGCTTCAGTGGCCAGTAAGTCTAGTCTGGCTCCGGTCAAAGCAAGCGGGAGCCAGCAGGGTGTGGCTGGGGGCAGGTGGGCCTCACTGACCTCTCCCAGCGAGATCTCCAACTGCTCCTCGTTGGGGGACATGGTCATGACGGTGGTCACTATCTCCGATTCTGGAAGAGAGGGGCTTCAGACGTGAGGGCTCGCAGGGCAGGGAGGGCGCAGCTCTGCCTAGGTCCACCCGAGACACGGTCACCCCCTACCCACCCTCCACGGGGGAGCTGGGGTGTCAGGGTGTGGTCTAGTCCCAGCTGCTATGGGTGGGGGGCACTGCCCTTGGGAGCAGGAAACGGGGGCGGGGTGGGGGTGGGCGCCGGAGGGGTGAACCCTGGGCGTGTGGGGGTCGAAGCCCAAGTAAGGGCGGAGAGAAGAGTGAAAGAGCAAGGTGGTCAGCCCTCAGCGTTTGCTCTGAAGCGGGAGCGGGAGCGGGAACGGTGCGGTCAGAGGGATCTTGGGTTAAGATGAGGAGCCTGCGGGACTGAGGAAGAGGCTGGGGCAGAGGAGGCGGCTGCGGGGTGTGACCTGGGGGCAGGGGGCAGGGCGCAGGGGGGGCCGGCGCTGTGGGCGTGGGAGCCCCGCCTGCTGCCACCATTTCTAGTGACTGGGGGCGCGCGAGGGCTGCCGAGTCCCGGGCCCTGAACCGCCGCCACCTTCCGGGGACGGTTCCTGCCCAGCCGGACCCCGCGGCCAGGGCTCCCCGCGCGGGCGAGCTGCCGGCAGGCGCCGGTCACGGCTTCCCCACTGCTGGGCCGCAGGTTCCGCCCCGGCCCCTGGGGCTCGGGGGAGCACCCCAAGAACCAGCAGGCCATTTACGGGGAAGGCCCCTGAAAGCAGATGCCAGTCCCTCTCGGAGGTGGTCCTGGCTTTGCGCACGACGGAGCCGGATGGGAGCGTCCATGGCCAGCGTCTCTTCCAGGTCCCTCCCTGACCTCTGCCCGCCTGCCAGGCCGTGCCACCATGGGGAGCCCCCAGCTCTGCACCCTGGGCACCCCAGGTGGCCAGACTGTCCCCCCAGGGGTGCGCGCCCCTTCTGGGGCTGAGGCTGTAAAGGCAGCCGGCCCTCAGCTCCGGCTCCTGCGCTTGGTGGGCAGCTGCCCTGGGCAGGGCAGGTGGCAGGTCCTCGGGAGTAACCGCCGTGACAGCCCGGACCCGAGCCCGGGGTCGGGCGCTTCGTTCGGCGTGCGTGGTGGTGGCCGGCGTCCCTCGGGGTCCCAGTGGGGACCGCGCTGGCTCCCTGGAAACAGTGCGATCTCACGGGTCCGAGGGTCAGGCCCGTCCGTGCCCAGTGCTGCCTTCTCCAGGCGCCTGTCCCATGCTGTCCGTCACAGAGTGGACATTTACTTACTTCCTGGGCGTGAGAGCAAACGTGTTTCAACGCTTCAGGAAATCCTCAGCAGCCTCTGTCAGTCCGGCCTTTCCCGGACCCCGGCAGGCGAGTCCGAGCTCCGAGCCACTCCCTCCACGCGTCCATCTCTGTCTGCACGTGGGAAGCCCCTCTGGGTCTCTCTTCAGGGACGTCGACCCCGCAGTTCCACCGCCTTTTGCTTTGTGGTTTTTTTCCGTTTTTCAATGATCGTATCTTTACTTCCAGAAGTTTTATTTGGTTGATTTTCAGACTGACTCTACCTTATTCCTTTGTGATGTTTTCCAAGGTGTTAAGCAGGTTCCAACCCCCCACCCCACGCCCCACCCCCTGCAACCCTCGTCCACCTGGGCATCTGCGTGATTTCTAGGCCCTCGGGGGAGGTGGCCCACCTCTGGCAAGGCGGCCAGCAGAGTTGTGGGAGGGTGAGCCTCCCTGTTCTGGGGCCACTTCAAAGACCAGGGAGAGAGGAGGAGATGCAGAAGGGAAAAAGGCCGTAAAATGAGATGAGAAGAAAAAGAGGAAAAGAAGCAGGACCAACATAAAGCGCAAGATAAGGTGGTAGAAACAAGTGCAGATACCTCGAGAGTCACAGTAAATGTACACAGACTAAATCCTCTGGAACAAGTCAGAGACTGTCAGACTGGGCAAACAGACCACACACGTTTACGACCTCGATACTGTAAACTACTAAACATTGCTGGAAAAAACTAAAGACCTAACTAAATGGGGGGATGGACCATGTTATGGATCGAAAGACTCAATACTGACGTCAGTTCTCCTGAAACTGATCTATAGATTCAGCAATCGGCCAATCATACGCCAGGCTATTTTTTTTTTTTTTGGTAGAAATCAACGTTATTCCTAAAATTTATACAGAAATGAAAAGTACCTAAAATATCCAAAGCAAATCTACATACATGTATACGTAAAGAACGACACTACGTGGCTTCAGGAGCCTCCGTCAAGTGCCAGTAATCAAACAGCGCGGTGCCAGCCTAAGGGCGGGAAGACGGGCCAGCTGGTCAGGCCGGGGGGGGGTCCAGGAATGCGCCCACGCAGGTGACAGGTGGGGTCTGACAAAGATAACAAGTCAGTCCCAGGGAGACTGCAGGTGCAGCAGCAGCTGCATGTCCCCAGGGGAAAGGAGCATGGACCCCCCTTCCGCCACCTGGGGGCAGCTCCCGGGGGCGGGACCTGAACGTGAAGCCCCGTCCACCTCTCTGTGACCTTGGGGTGGGAAAAATGTGCTATAAAGACACAAAATCCTAAACCTCGGAAGAAAAGACGGGTAGGTTTGCAGACATTACAATCAAGAACTTTAGGGACCCAGGTCGTCGACGGAGTGAAGGGACTGGGAGGCGACACTTGCAGCATCACTCGAGGGCGAAGCGTGTGGTGTCCGGGACGTGGGAAACTCGTGGGAACGAGCACACCAGAAGGACGCGCCTCGGTGCAGTGCAGGGACGCGTGAAACGCTGCAGCTCACACGTGAGAGGGTGCGACGGGCCGGGGCGGCCGCTGGCAGAGTGTGAGCGACGTGGCCGCCGGGGAGGGGCTGGGCTGTCGGCTCACGTGACGCCTCGGGGATGCGGGGCGCGCGCCCCACGGAGCCCACGTGCGCGGGGACAGCCCTGTGGCGTCCGACGCCCCGAGCGGGGCCGTCTGCACCGCGAGAGGAGCCGCCCTCCGCACGTCAGCGAGGACCGGCTCCGGGCTCAGCGCCGAGGACGCGGAGGCTGACACGGGGGAGACCCAGCCCGGGACACGTGCGCACAGACTCACGACAGGGAGGCCAGGGGCCCGCGGGGCCCGCGTGGCGTCAGGGCGCAGGCCGGCGCACAGGGACCCCCGTCCTTCCCACGCTCGGGGCCGGGTCCCGTGCCGCCGCCGCGGCCCTCGGCCCAGCCGCGGTCCTGTCACAGTCCCCACGCACGGGGCTCAGTGCGGCCCCAGGCGGCCGGGGACCCCATCGGCTGAGCCTCCCCTGGGGCAGAGCCCGTCAGGCGTCCCGGCCAGGCCCTCGGAGCGGCGAGGAGGACCGAGCCCGCGTCCGGCCCGATGTCCAACGCTGGGACTTGCCCTGTGAGCTGCAACACGAGGGCCAGCGTCAGCCCACGCCAGGCCCAGTGTCACCCGGGCGCGGGCCGCTCCTCGTGTCCTGTCACACAGACCCGACCCCGCGGAAAGCCCGCCGGCCGGCACGTCACCTGGGGGGCGCCCGTCGTCCGGCTCGCGCTGGCTGCGTGCGTCCACCGTGGAGGACTCGTTTCTGTCCACCTGCTGCTCGGACACGTTGCTGGCGACCTTCTCGTAGAGACTTTTATCTTCGTACGTGAAGACGCTGCTCTGCAGGGGGACGCGACACCCCGGGTGGCTCTGTGTGCCCCCTCCACGGCCGCGGGGAGGGCCGCGTGCAGGGCCTGGCCTGCCCCGGCCGGGCTGCTGGCTCCTGCCATCGCTGCCCTACCCGGCCCCGCGTGCCCGTGCCCGGCTGGCTCCTCTGCGTCCCCACACACCCTGACACCCCGCCTGGAGCCCACGGTTGGGCCGGGCTCCCTCCTGCGCTGACCCTCCACCCTCCTGAGCTCGGGCCACTGGCTCCTCCCTCCGAGGTACCCCAGGCCCAGCTCCGTGCCCGCCTGGCTTCCACTGGCTGCAGGCCCCATGCCTGCTCCTTGCCCAGGTGCCACTGCCACCCGGTCCTCTCTCCTGTGCTTGCAGCAGAGTGACCAGCTGCCTCCCACGTGTGACTCAGGGGCCACGGTGGGGACATACGGACAGAGCACAGCTTGGGTGGAGCCTCCATCCGGCCGGACAGACATCCACGAGGAGACAGAGCCGGTGCTCGTAGAGTGTGCTGAGGGGCCTGGCCCATGTCCCCCCAGAGCCCGCCCCGTGTCCCTGCGTCACCCACCATCCCACTGGCCCCTCGACCTCTGCCACAGCGGCCGGTCCGCACGGGTGCCGGGGACCGCCACCCCGCCCCTGCCCGGGGAGCCCAGTCCAAGCCTTTGCCGAGGCCCCTCAGCAGGGTGGACCGAGCCGCATGGCGGGAGCTATGGGCAGTGTCCCCCACCCCGTCCCCAGCCCCAGTCATCCCCCAGGGGTGCTGGGCGGGGTGGTGGTTCCCCCGTGGTGCTCTGAGTCGGTTTCCGCTCACTCAGGGGAAACACCGGCATGGCCGTCCCGTGAAGGACCAAGGGCACCGTGCGCCTTGGAGACGGCCCTCCGTGGCTGGCAGGGGCCGGGACTTCAGGGGTGCCCCAGGAGCGGTGGCCCTGGGCTCTGAGGGGCGCTCCAGCCACTGCTTTGTCACCGCATGCTCGAGAGGGGTCGGTGTCCTGTAGTCACGTCACCAGGGCCTGGTGGCCCCAGGTGTCCTCCTACTGAGACCGACTCCTGCCTGGCCTGACCAGGATGTCCCCGCCCCTGCCCTCCTGCAGCCCATGCAGCCCAGCGCCGCGGTGTCGCTGCTCGAGCCGCGGGCAGGACTGTGTCCTGGGGGCCCCGCCTGTGCTCAGTGGCCGTGGCCGACACTCACGATTTTCATGACCGACTGGGAGACGTCCATCTCGGACTCCTCCGACGCCGAAAGGACCCTGAAGCTGGTGCCCAGGCCACCGCTGTTGGTCAGCGTGATGACCCGGGACGTGGTCTCGCCCACCACGTAGCTGCCGAAGTCGATGAGCTCCTTGTCGAGGGACAGCTGCCGACAGACCCCGAGTGAGCAGGGCGACCATGCCAGGCCCGCGGTGAGGTCCCGCTCCAGCCCTGGGGGGCCCCTCCTGCCCGGGGCTGGGGCCTGCATCTGGGGACATGGCCACAGGTGTGCGGGCTGCTCAGGACCACGGGGAGCACCTGAGCCCCACTTCTGAAAAGCTGAGCCACATGCAGACGTGGGGGCCTCAGATGCAGCTGCCTGCCCAGGAGCTGGCCTGAGCACTACGTGACTTTCCAGAAAAAGCAAAACCGAGGTGATAATAAAGGATTAGCAGTTATACATCAATGAAAGATTCCACACAGCGAGAGGGTAAATGACAAACAGCATGCAGGTCCGATGGCAGATCGTCAAAATGTAGGAAGCAGGACCTGACAGAATGGGGGGAAGCTGTACCCCACTTCTGTCACCAGAGCAGACTGACCACCAGACGGATCAGGAGGAAACGGGGCGCAAACGACTGGGACCCAGAGGGCCTGACAGATGGGCCGTGGCACCCCACAGCGGCACCCCACAGAGGCACCCCCCACAGCGAGACCCCCCAGCGACACGCCCCACACCACCCCCACTGCAGCGAGCGCGCTCCTCCGGGGGCACCGGCCCGTCTTAGGGTGACGCCACGGGGGGGCCTGGAGTGGGTCTCCGCAGACTGGGGACGAGGCCGTCGCACGGGCGCGGCGGGAAGCAGCCGGAATCGGTGACGGAAGGAACACCGGAAAAGCCACGGATCCGTGGGACCCGACGCTCCCCGAGCCAGCCCGCGCGTCCAAGCAGAACTCGCCCGACGGAGGAGACCACGCCTGGGGACGACGGCAGACGCCACGGAGCAAGCCCCGCGGGGCGGAGGGCGGAGCGAGGGGGTCAGGCTGTGCCCCCGACTTCGGAAGTGCGGACGCTCTCAAGTCAGCCGCCCGCGCCGCACCCGAAGGGCCTGGGAGGGAGGGGGCTGAGCCGGAGGCGGGCCGTGGCGGGGCGGGGCAGGCGGGCGGGTGACCCGTGTCCCAGCTGCAGGTCCCAGACTCTGAGAAGCCGCAGGAGACAGGTGGGGGTGCCGCCCCTCCACGACGCTGGGCTGGACGCAGTGCCCAGTGGCCCTCGGTGGCCACCCTGGGCCGCTTCGGCCCGTCTGGCCATCGTCCCCACGCAGCTGCCCCGGAAGACTGCACCCACCCTTCAGAAGTGAGGGAGACCTGAAGGTGGCCCCAGGTAAAGTGGCCGCCAGACCCGCCTGCGAGACCCGGGAGCATGTGGGGGAGACCGGAGGGCAGGGAGGTGGAACGGCCCCTCGGGAAAGCGGGCACGATGGTTCGTGACGCCACCATTTGGTTTCCACGTGACTTAAGAGACTGACACATTTTTTAAAAAGGCGATTACTGGTCTGAAAGCTAGTAACACTGTAACGGGTTTGCAGCTCGTTTTGTTTTCTGCGTATCTGCGAGACTAACGCACTGGTAAAGATTCTCGGTTTACGTTACTGGACACGCAGGTTGTCAAGCAGGATTCTGGGCGCTGATGCCTGCGGGGGTTCCACGGCCTGACACGAAGCTGCCAGAAATCCACGTCAGAGCCGAGACCTTCGGGTGTTAAGTGGGATCTCCATGGTAACCACAAAAAAAGCAGATATAGAAGGTGCGTAGAAGGAAATGAGAAATTTAAACACTTCACTACAAAAAACTCAACCAAACACAAAGGAAGACCATGATGCAGAAACAGGGTTGGGAAAAGCCGCAGGGCGCAGAGGGAACAAGGGGAACAAGGGGTGTGGGCAGGAGTGAGACCCTCTGCATCAAACCACTTTAACCCCTAAGACAGCAGGGACGGAGCCCGAGGCCCGGCCCGTATGCTGAGCGAAACGGGTCAGACACAAAAGGACCAACCCCGTCCAATGCCCCTTACGTAAGGTGCCCAGAGGAGCAAACGCAGCGGCAGACAGAGCACAGCGGGCAGGGCTGGGGGAGGGGCTGGGTGCAAGACTGGGGGCGGGGTTTCCGTCCTGCAGGATGGGGGACTTCTGGCGTGGACACCGGTGACGGGCGCACAGGCGCCCCTGGGCTGGGCCCCTTGCGTTTATGATGGAAAATTCCAAGCTATGTTAGTTCTGCCACAAGAAAAGCCTGAAGGAGAGAGAGGGAGAGAGAGGGAGAGCGAGAGAGGTGAAGGACGTAATGAGCACCACACGTGATCTCGTCTCCCAGCTCGGAGAGCCGGCTCGGGGGACAGCTGGGCACCTGTGACGTGGACGGTGACGGGTGGTCCTTAGGGCTGTGGCTGGTCTCGTCGGTGCAGACTGTCAGCCCACACTCCCTTCCCCCCCCTTTGGGCCTGCTCTCCCGTGTGGTGGGGGCACTGGGGGGGCGTGTGTCTCCACCTCGGTGACGGTGACAGAGGGGTGCCACCTGGCTCGCTTCGGCCAGTGGACTATGCGGGGGACGTGAAGTGAGGGGGGCTGACGTGTGCTTGTGTGCTGGCCCCGTCGTGCCCTGTGAGCAGCCCGTGCTGGGGCAGCCGCTGCTCCAGGCTGGGCCCCCGGCTCCCCCGTGGCCCGGAGCTCAGCTACCCGGCCCAGCCCGGCCCAGCTGGGCTCCGCCGAACCAGCGGCGGCCGCACATCTGTGACCGTGAGACGCAAGCTTGTCGCTGGCACAAGCTGTGGCTTCGGGCACCGTGCGTGCGCTGCGTCGTGCGGTCAGTGCTGACCAGGTCAGCTAGGGGACACTGGCCAGGTGCTTCCTGTAGGAGAGCCTCGTTTGTTCGAGATGCTAAGTCTCATAAGGGGGCCTGAGTTCTGTGGAACTGCTGAGCCACTCGGAAGAGGATCAGGTAGGTGGGCAGAGGAAGCAAACGTTGGCAGCGGGACCAGGCGGTGGCGTGCGGGCGCCCAGGGTAGCGTTCCCGCTGCTCCTCACTGTGCTCGCCATAGTTCTGATTAGGAAAAGAATCGGTTCTGCACAGCAAAGGGACACCAACAGGACAAGAAAGGCCTACAGCATGGGGAAATTCGCAAACCGTTTCTCCGATGACGGATCAGGATACACAACACATAAAGGGCTTGTGCCACTCAACAGCCAAAACAAAAACAAAAGCAAAAAAGCAAGCAACGCAGCTCCAAAGCGTGCAGAGTACCTGAACAGACATCTTTCCAGAGAGGACGTAGGGCAACAGGTACCTGAAAAGATGCTCAACATCACTAACCATCCGGGAGATGCAAACGCAAGCCACAGTGAGGTCTCACCGCACACCTGGCAGAGTGGCTGTCCTCAGTCGGCCGAGCAGCAGCCAGAGCCGGCGAGGACGGGGCCAGAGGGGGACCCTCTGCACTGCTGGCGGGACTGCACATCGGTGCAGCCACCACGGAAAGGGTCTGGAGGACCCTCGAAAGGCAAAGCTGGGACTGTCAGACCCGCAGTCCCTCCGCTGGGTGTCCATCTGAAGACACCCAGAATGCGGCTTCGGGGGACGTGCAGGCCCCTGCATGCGCTGCGGCTGCGGAGGCACCGGGGTGTCCGCCGACGGCGGCTGGGCGAGGGCCGCGGTCGCGCCGGCAGCGGGTTTTACTCAGCCGTGTGCCGGGTGGACAGATCCCCGGGGCATTGAGCTAAGCAAAGTCAGACAGACAGACAGACAATGCTGTACGATCTCGTTTTACGTGGGATAGAGATAAAGGTGCGTCGCGGATTTGGGGAACAGACGGCGATCGGCAGAGGCGGGGTGGGGGTGTGGGACGGGGTGGGGGGGCACAGGGCACGCACTCCAGCCTGAGCGAGACCGGTTCTGGGGACGAGCCGCACAGCACGGCGACGACAGTTAAAAAACCCAGGGGCCACCGCAGGGCCGCGGAGCGGACCAGGGCCTCCTGGACGAACCCCACTTCGTCCGGCCGCAGGCCCCGCAGTCTGGGCTTGCCCTGCCTGCGTTGTCCAGCGGCTTCTCCGAGCACCCCGTGCTCATCGCCCCGACCTGAGCCCACGGCGGGGACACAGCTCCACACGCCCCCACTACCACCCCTCCGGCCAGACCTCCCGGGAAACGCCGCCGGAGACGCCGCGGAACTTACGGAGCACTTCTTCGTGGAGCACCTCAGCGGGACAGAGAACCTGCCCGTCTGGGCCAGGAACGAGACACTCCCTTCCAGGTCTTTGTTTATCTGAAAATAAAGCCGCCCGACGGGCAGGGACGTGTGCAGCTTCGCCCGGGGACGCGTGTGACATCTTTGTAACCGCGGCCTCGGCCCGGGCCCAAGTGGTGGCAGCAGACGGAGGGGCAGCAGGACGTGTCCGGCCGCACGCTGGCCAGGACCCCCGCGCCGCGCCCGCTCGGCCCAGAGCACGCTTGGTCACACCTGCCAGCTCCTGAGCAGGACCACCCCCGCCCGTGGCTCCGCCCAGCCTTTAGGGACACGTGGAACACGGCTTAGAAATCAAAGGGCAAAACGGGGACCCTGCGCGGCCTCCCGCCCACACGGCGTCCTCAGAGACCAGTGCCATCTGCCGCCCCTAGCGGCGGGCCGAGAAAAACCCCCTTTCGCATCCCGTGGTTGGGAACCGAGACACTCACCATGGGCTTGAAGGTGACCAGCGCCTCGCAGCACATCCCGGCTGACATGGGACCAGGGGGGTCGAAGCTGCAGGCAGAACGGTGCACAGCCCATGCACGGTGGACACTCGCGGTGCCCGCGAATGACGCGGCCGGGCAGGCGGAACGGCCCCTGCCTGGTGCTGGCCCTGCGCTGGCTGCCGGACCCCCCCCCACCGGTGTTCCAGGCGCGGGGCCCCGCCGCCTCCCAGTACCTAGCTTACAGGGGGCCCAGTGAGTGAGGGAAGGAGGAGGGAAGCGGGGAAGGGAGGGAGGGAGAGGGACGGAAGAAAAGGCCCCGGGGCGGCTCTGAGGGAGCAGGCGCTGAGGGGCCAGAGGCCGGGTCTTCGTGCCCTGCGAGGGTGCCGACCGCTTGGGGGCCAGCACTTAGTCCCCATTCAGCGCAGGATCCGGAAACAGCGCCCCAGCCTCACGGGGAGACCGAAGGCATCCCTGTGGGCGAAGGCAGCTCCCAGGGGAACCCGCGTGAGCCCTGTCGTCACAGGACGGGTCTGACCCACTGGGCTCGGCTTAGAAATAGCTGAGCTAAACATTTAATATGGAAACCTGTCCCGGGCCGGTTCCCTGGCACCAGGCGGGCGCCAATCCCAACTTTTCTGGGAGGGAAGCAGTTTGACGCCAGACAACAGACTCCCAGGGGTGGGGTCCCAGCCAGGAGAAGGTCCCCAGACCCAAAACACACGCGGGACCCAGTGCGGTGCGAGCAGGGACAGACCCCGAGGGTTAGATCACAGACGATGATCCGCTGATCGTGACTGAAGCGTGCGGGGTGGAGTGACTGACCGCCCCACAGGGGGTTACAGCTCCGGAGGGAGCAGACCCCACCCAGAAACGCCAGCCAAGAACAGGACTGAGAAGTCGGAGGCCGGACAGCGGGCAGAGCCGGCCGAGGGTTCCCCAGACCGCCCGAGGCCTGAGTCCGGGCACCTTCTCGGTCACACCACGCACAGCAGAGCACAGGGCACCGAAGGGGGACCCCAAGGAGCCCGGGAAAGCGAGGTGGCGCACAGAGGGCCAGCGCCGCCGAGCTCAGACCCACCCCCGCCCGGCCCGGCCCGGGCCTCACGCGACGCTGATGAAGTCCCGGAGCTGCCCCTCCACGCCTTCCAGCTTGCAGTAGTTGATGGTGTAGGTGGCGTTTATCAGTGTGACCTTCTTCTTGTACACTTTGCCGACGTCGAAGTCCTGTGCAGACCAGAGGGGACGTCGTGGCTCAAAGCTCCCTGCGCCTGAGCATCTGCAGCCTCTCCTCATGGGCCGCCGGACGCTGGTCACACACAGGGACAAGCGTGCTGACGGTCCTGAGGGGGGACGAGCCCTGGGTGTGTGAAGCAGGACGAGGGGCGCCCGGCCTGTGGGAGTCGGGCAGGAAGCAGCCTCCAGAACCAGTGCTGGGAGCTGGCAGGGGTGGGCCCCGCCCCACCGGCCCCGGGCCGTGACGTCTCAGGGCCCCTCTCCTGGAGAGATGATGAACCCCACGGCCTCGCTTTCGCTCATCACCGCACCCCTTCCTCCTGAGGCTGCTGCTGATCCTCACACGAGAGAAGACGGGTCACCCCCGCAGCAACAGTGAGGCCTGGCGCTGTGACCCTGCTGCCTGTGACCCATGACCCCGGTGCTGTGACCCTGTCCTCCGTGACTCAAGACCCCCGCGCCGTGACCGTGCCCGCTTTGACCCACGACCCCAGTGGGCGCACCTTGAAGTGGACGACCTCGGGCTTGCTGTTGAAGGGGCGACCTTTGACCTCGCGCCCGGACACCACTGCTTGTGGCTCCCGCTGCGCGCCGCTGCATGGTGCGGGCCAGGAGGTCCTTGTCCTCTTCGTCCCGCCCCCGGGCTTGCGGTCCCCGTCCTCCGTGGCCCCTGGGGGTTCCCGGGGCGCAGCCCACGCTCGAGACGCCGGGCCCAGCCCGGCACGGGGCTCCCCGCTCAGGTTCCTGGGGCACTTGGGGTCACGGGGGGAGTTAGCTAATGGCACGGCGGCCAGGCCGGCGGCGGCCAGGACAGAGGGCACGCCCCTGCCAGGGGGTCCCTGGCCCCCGTTCTGGGAGATTACGGCGGGGTGGGAATTTTCTACATTTTCAATTCAGGCCAAGAGAAAAGTTTTCGTAAAGTTCCGCAGAAAGCCGGTTTTTCTCGCCAAAGAAGGCTGCCCGCTCCACCCCACCCCTGCCCCGGCCCAGTGACTGGGGCCACCCTGCATTTTCCGTTTTGAAAGGCCCGTGGGTCCGTCTGGGGCCCCGGTCTAGGCCCGTGGGCGGCGGCCGCCGTGGGAAGCTGGGGGACCTCCTGTTCTCGCTCTGACCTGTCCTCAGGCACCCGCCCCGCCCCCTTGGCAGGTGACCGGGCCTGGCTCCGGCCACCTCTTACTCTCCAGGGGGATCTGCCCTTACGGCCAGCAGAAGCCGGGGTGGGGGCACTGCCCATGCAGCGGGGGCCTGGCCTGGGCTGGCCGCGCAACGGCGGCTGCCGTGGCTCCTCTCTTGAGGTGCCGTGGACGCTGCTCAGGTCTCGGCTCAGGGGCCGCCTGCTCTTTCAGAATTAGGGGGACCGTGCTCGGGAGTGGGAGACGGGCGGAAGGCACCGCCCTGTGGCTCGCCTGGCATGACTTGTAGTCTTCGTTCCAAAGCCCGGGGATTTCCGGCTCCGCCAGTGTGTCATCGTCCCAGCCGGCGGTCCCCGGGTCCGCCTGGACAGACTCGTTGGAGATACACGTCTCTAGCGGGTTTTCGGGGTATCCGAAAGTCTCTTTCTCCTGCAGTTGGGGAGAAGAACATGCAGCTAACTCTGGGAGATGGGGAACACGCACACCCACCAGAGGGGGTGAGAGGCCGGGGTCCCCTCCTGCTGACAACCCCCCAGGCTCTCCTCTCCTGGGCCTGGAGCCGGGGCTGCCTCGTAATTCCCCACGTGAAACCTAAGTATCTCCGTGCATTGTTCCGTGTGTCCCCGCAGAGTTTGATCCGGGCTGTGGGGGGCCCAGGCGGGGGTCCTGCTCACCCACCCTGAGCTGCTGCTGTGTCTGGTTTTCCCGGTAAAAACCACACCCTGAAAAGCCCGTGTGGCTCACAGGACCAAGTGCTGGCTCCACGGCAGACGGGGGACATAGGACACAGCTGGGGTGCCTACCTGGGCGTGAGAATGTGGCAAGGGGTCCCCAGGAAGCACAGTGGCTGGGGTGGGGGGCAGCTCGTGGGGGCCAGTGGGGACGAGGGCAGGAGCCTGGGCCTGGGGCCAGGAGACCTTGAGTGAAGACCTCGCAGGGAGTGAGGAGCCTGAGGCTGCTGCTGGCAGCGCCTGTGTGTCTGCGTGTCTGTGAGTCTGTGCGTGTCTGTGTGTCTGTCCATGTCTGTGTCTGTGTTTGTGTGAGACCTTCAGGTGTTGGGGTCACAACATAGAAGCAGAAGTGCCGAGCTGGCTCAGGAGGGCATCCTGACGTCCTTGCCCCACAACCTCAGGGACAGGTAAATAGGTCACCTACACGGCTCAGAGCCAGTCCTCACTGTGAATGAGTGAGTGAACAAACGAATGAACCAGAGGGAAGCTGCCCATCTCCAGGGGCGATAAGAGTCTTTGGCACAGGTGACAACTTGCATGTGGGGTGAACGGTGCTCAAGACTGCCCCTGACCCATGACTGGCCTTCGGTCTCCCTGCAGAGGACACCTTGGCTGTGGGCTCCCCTCACCCCCCAGCCGCCACCGCAGTGGTCCCCAGGGGCTGGCTCCCATGGTGCATGAGGCAGTGACCTGTGTCTCGACCCCTTGCACCTGATCCAGCGCTCAGGAGAGGCCAGCCGCCCACCTGCTGTGGGGACGCTTCCCCGTGTCCTCCGGAGGGGACCATGGGGACATCAGAACATGCAGCCACCAGTGGGGCCGCCCGCCGGGCCGTGGGGCCACAGGGCTGGCCCCCGTGAGGAACTCGGGGAGGACGGGGAGCAGGCGGTCCTTCTGTCAGGGTTCTGGTCGGGTCCCCACGACACTGGGCCCCACTGGGCCCTCAGCTCACCACCAGGTAGCAGGAGGCAGCTGTGGCCGGCTTCCCTTCGCAGACGGTGGCCAGGTAGCCCCACGTCCTGTCCCGCAGGGTCGGCCGGGCCGCAGCGGGGGCCGGAGGATGCGGCCTCCTCCTTCTGTCCTCCTCAGCCTCCTCCTTCAGAATCCGGCTCACAATCTCATTCCTTCTGAGCTTCTGCTCCTCCTCGAAGGCGCTGCGGGCAGATGCCGTGGGCTGGAACGCGGCCGCCCTCGGTCCCGCGCTGGGAGCACTGCCCTCCCCGGGAGCGCGGGAAGGTGCATGGTGCCCAGGCGGCTGCCGGCCAGACCCCAGGACCCAAACCCCTGGACCCGTCCAGTCCCCCGGGGATGGCCCCTGCTCCTGGCTTCCAGGCCGGCAGCCAGGGCGCCTCCACTGAGGGGCACACCAAGGCAGCCTGAGTCCGCAAACCCATCCATTCCATTTCATTCATTCATTCACTCCAGCAGCTGCCTGCTGGCCCCTCCTGTGTGCCGGCCTGTACCAGACTAAGGGACTCGGGGTGGGCAGAGCTGCCCCAGGAGTCCCCACCAGGTTGGCTGATGGCAAAACTCCAGAAGTGACACTCAGAGCCGTGTGACTCCTGGAAAAGGGGTGCAGTGTCCGGCAAGAGGACAAGGAGGCCGGCCACGCAGACCCTAACAGCAAGCACGCTAGGGGGCCGGGGTGGGGGCCGGGGTGGGGGCCGGGGTGGGGGCCGGGCCAGCCCTCCAGGGCAGAAACCTGGACTTCGGGTCTCAGGAACGCACTTCTACAAGGACATGCTGGGGTGGGAGGCCCAGTGGGGACCACTGTCTCTCAGGGGAGGGCGCAGCCTGGGGCCCAGGGGGGTCTCGGGGTGGATGACAGGGGTGCGGGCTGCATTGAGAGGCGGCTCTGAGGGCTGGTTTGGGGAGTCCAGAAGTGGAGGCCCAGGAGGGCTGTGCTTTGAGGATGAGCCCAGAGAGCCTGCAGCCCCAGGAGGGGACTGGAGGGGACAGGGGCAGAGAGAGCAGGTCCAGAGAGACCAGTCTGGGATCCCGCGGGGGGACCGTGCTGGGGGACCTGGATGCAGAGGCTGTGCTCCGGGGCGAGGAGAGACCCCTCCTGCTGGGGTGTGGAAGGAGGGGCTTGGCGGGAGTGGGGGGAGGGCTGGAGCCCCCATTCCTGCATCCCCCAGGCCTATCCTCAAGGGGGGGCTCGGGGGGAGACAGACGCGCCTTCCACCTCCCGTGGGCACCCTGCAGGGGAGCCCCTCACCGTTTCTCCGCCTCCAGCTCCTGGCGCCGGCGCTGATGGAAAAGGTGCTTGAAAGCGTCGCCCCCTTGGGCCAGAATCGCTTCCTTCTCTGCCTGGGCCTTCTGCTCGGCCAGCTCTGCCTTGGCCTGGCCCCACGCTTGGAATTTCCGGAGTGTTTCCTTGGGAACAGAGGACACGGAGGTGACAGTATTAGCACATGTGTGCACACACGCACGTGCAAACACATGTGCACGTGCACGCACGCTGGGGCTTCCTGTTGAACAGGTGTGACATCACGGCCACTCTCACCCGCCCCCCCCTGTGGCCCTCCCCTTCTGAGTCCTCAGGGTGGCTGAGCCTGCTGTCCTCGAAGTGCTGGGTGACCGACCGCTCTTCCCTGCCCCTTCCGTGTCTCCTGGCCACCTGGGCCGCGCTCTGTCTGGCCTCTGAGCCTTTGCGGATGCTGTTCCCTCTTCCCCCTCCACACTTCCCTGGCCTAACCGCGCATGCTCAGGCCCCAGGGGGATGTCACTTCCTCCAGGAAGGCCCCCGACCACCGCACAGGGCCACGCGGAGTCTGGTTCCCCCAGAACCCCGTCATTGCTCCTCCCGCAGGACCAGCCACACGAGGTCGAGGTCGCCGCCAGTGCTTTCTTGCCGCCGGACTCCGGCGCCTGGCTAGTGCCGGCACAGACTTGTGGGCAACGAATCCGGGTTGGACGCCCGTATGCCCCCAGGGAGAGACTGAGTGTCCCGGGACCCACGTCCCGAGGAGCAGGGGTTCGGGAGGGCGGGACGGGGCAAGCCCAGCGGCACGCAGGCGCAGACCGCCGCCCCGAGGCTCGGGTCAGGCCCGAGGACCGCTGGAGGCGGGCGGCCGTGGGACCCCGGACGCGCGTGGTGCGCGTGGGCGGGCGCCTACCCGGTTGGCCGTGATGCTGTTCTTCAGGGCCAGCACAGCGTCCATGCGCCTCCTCATGTGTTCCCGGGACTCGGTCTCCTGCTGCCGGGCCTGCTCCTGGACCCTGCAGGGAGTGGGGGTGGGGCACGGTTAACCCGGGACACCTGCTTAGGGCAGCACCGCACGGGCGTGGGCACGCCCTCCAGGGAGACCCTTAAAGGTGACGCCATGAAAGGGGGTGAAGAAGTGCTGTGGCCAAAGGCGAGACACAAGAAAACGTGGCCGCATCACACGTCTCGGGGCCACAGGCCCCTTTCCGAAGGCGCGCGGCGAGCAGCTCAGGACTAAGTCTAGGCTGGTTCTGTTTTGGATGATGAGGTGATGATTTGGTCATAAAGTTGGCGAATTGCAAAACAAGAACAGGTGGGTGACCCATGTTCTTAGTCCCGCCCCCCCAGGGACAGGAGGGAAGGGTCTGCAGGGGGCGCTACCTCCCCAGGGATGCCTTCAGGAACTTCACCGCCACCCTGTGGTTCTTCCTGGCGTCTTCCACGAGCTTCTGGTGGCGGAGCCCATGCTCCTTCTGCAGGTACATGGATTTCCTGCGGTGATGCAGGGGTGGGGACAGGAACACGTGTCATCTGCTCTCCAGCGGGTCCCGCCGCCGAGGGAACACGTGTCCCAAAGAGTTGCGCGCCGTGTGCCGTGCGGGGGCCAGGAGGGGCCGCGGGAAGCGCGGCGGGGAAGGGCTGGGAGCCCCACAGGGAAGGTGTCGTGCAGGCCGGGTCTGGGCTGCCCGGGGACCAGGACCAAGTGGGTGAGGAGGGGCGGACGAGGACGCTGGGGCACCGGATCTACAGAAACGGCAGAAAGGTCTGGCAGGGGCCGAATGAGGGGGCGTGGGGCCCCAGATGAGATGGAGCTGTACTGAGACGGGGACGCAGGGTCCCACAGCTGGGACACGCCTGGCGTGCCTGCCCCGCCCTCCCAGAAGCCTGGGGACAGAGACGTAAAGGGACTGGGCCTGGGGAGCAAGGGCAGCAGCTGGAGCGGGAAGCCGGCAGGACTGGCGGGGAGGTCAGTGGGGGCGGGCCTCCGGCGGGGCGGGGCGGGGGCGGGGCTCCGGCGGGGCGGGGCGGGGGCGGGGCTCCGGCGGGGCGGGGCTCCGGTCGTGGGACCGCAGACACGCTGGCTGTGGAGATGCGCAAAGAAGTGCCAAGGCCGGGACCGCGGGTGGGGCCGCCCACCTGATCCTCAGCAGCCGGTTCCTCTCTGCCTTCCGGTAGGCCTCCTTCTCCCGGCGGAGCTGCTCGTCCGCCCGCATCTGCAGGCACCTCCTGGCGGCCTCAGCCTGCTCCTGGACGGTCCTCCTGACGTCCTCCAGCTGCCCCTCCTGGATCTCCATGTGCCACATGGCGCTCCTTGCGGATGAGAGGCACTTTCACTCACGTCAGCAAAGGAGTTCGCAGCCAGCCGCACTCTCCAGGGGTCGGGGAGGGCCTGGGTGCCGAGTTGTGACCAACACTCTGGGAGGCCATTGCGCACCTCTGACAGGTCAGCTGGTCCTCTGAGGCCTCTGGGTCTCCAGTCACTGGAGACCGCTTCCCTGACTGACCCAGCACCGTCCGTTCCTACCATCATCACACCAAGCCCAGATGGGCCAGAGCCTGGGCCTCCACTCCCTGAGTGTCCGCAGGCCCCCCTGCCCCTGCTCCTGCCCCTTGCCTGGCCAGAGGGCTGTTGTGATACTCTGAAATATGCCGGGGACACTAGCGGGAGATGCTGCTTTTGGAAGGGGCTCCCTGCTGCACTGGGACAGTGGGGCCCTGTTGGACGGAGGCAGGTGGCAGAGCCCGGTGGAGGGGAGGTGGGCTGGGACCACGTGGGCAGAGGTCGGGGTGTCTCGGCATGGATGGGCCGCAGGGGGTGGACTCATGGTTCCAGTGGAGGCAGACAGACGGACGGGCACGTGTTCTCGGGGTCCAGGGACTGCACTGGGCCCACGTGGCACCCAACTCCAGGCTCTTACCACCAGTTACCTGCCTGACACCAGGGCTCCCCGGACAAGATGGCCGGGAGCATCTCGTGTGCCAGAACGCGCCCAAAGAAAGACAGGGACACGTCCAAAGCACGCGGGAACCGGCCCGAAAAGTCCCCGTGGTCTGGAGCATCACGGTGAATGATGACGGAACAGATTATGACCCGAATGGAACAGAAGCCTGGGGTCTGCGCCCATAAACGAGCCAACGAGTGGGGAGAGGAGGGCGCGGTCCTTCGCAGTGGCACTGGAAACCGCCCTGTGGCCCGTGGTCACAGCCGCCTCAGGCGAGAAACAGGAATGACGCAAACGAGTGTGGGAAGGGGCAAGGGCGGGCTTCCCGACCATCTCCAGAGGAGGCGGGAGTCTGTGCAGGGGCCTGGCGAGCTCCATCTCCGTCGAAGCCCCCACTGGGGACGGGCCCTATCACCGCCAGGGACCACCAGGTGAAGGCGCCCAGGAAGGGCACAGCACCGCCAGGGCCTTGGGGGGCCAGCAGTCGTGAGGAAACATCACACAGAGATCACGTGAGGGACTCTCACTGGCCCATAATCTTCAAAAATGTCAGAGTAGGAGCATCATGGGGTCGCCAAGGGGTCTCCCTGATAGAAGACAGGATGACCCATGCAGCACCGTCACTATGATGCCAGGGCCAAAGGGACATGGGGTTCTTTGTGCTATTTTTTATCTTCTGTAAGTTTGTCTCAAAATTAAAAAAATTTTTAGTGCACAATCACAGCAACCTGACAAGGGTGGGGATCCAGGGATTTTCAAACCTCAGGAAAGGCTGCTGCCCGGCTCGGGTGCTGGTTGGTGGCCCTGGCCTGGCAGCCATCTATGAAAACCCGGACTATGTAGGGGCCCCCATTCTTCCTCACTCCCAGACCCAGCATCCTCACCGGTGTCCAGAGACTCCACCCTAATCTCTGGAGGGCGTGGTATGACTTCGCCCACAGGACCCAGGCAGTCAGGGACCAGCCAGAGACGAGGCAGATTCTGGGCCTGATGGATGGACTCGTGGGAGGGGATGGGAGAGTCACCGATGGGGTCACCACTAACTGCCGGCGGGGCAGAAAGCTCAGAGCATCTTCCCACAGGGCCAGCACCCAGGGTAAGACAAAATTCAGGCCGAAGCACCATGTAACCTGGCCCACAGCCCCAGACACAACCTGGTCCTCGGCTCCTGCTTCCCGTGAGGGCACCAGCCCCTGCACTTGGGGTGTCAGTCCTGGGACTAACCCAGTCGGTTCTCTAGTTCTGTGTACCCCTCACTAAATCCCTTTTTCCTTAAACTAGCTAGAGGCAGTCCTGATGTTTACAACCCAACCCTGACGCTGAAGTGGTCAGAACACTGCCACCGCTCTCCCCGGGGGACCTGCTTCTAGGAAAGTCGGGAGCACTTTAAACTGGCGCTGGCTGTTACGGAAGCACGAAGAGCAGGAAACGGGAAGATGGGAGAGAAGCTGATTTCAAAGCCCCCAGTCATGCAAAGAAACATGGAGAAAGTGAACAGCACGTCGAAACGTGACGCCTTATCCTCCCGAGGACTTCACTTGACGAGTTAGTTCCCTTTTAACTTTCAGGCAGCTTGAAAGTCAAGTGAAAATACGTCATTTCACTCATCTTCAAACCAGGAGCTGACCGGCAGGCCGCTCGGGGTGAGCCCCGCCGGCCGATGGAGGCCAATGACCCAGGGTCCCTGCTTGCCCGGAACTTACTGGTTGTCTTTCAGTGTGGCCATGATTTTTGCCTGCAGGTCTCTCTCATTCTCCAGCTCGGTACACAGGCGTCTGGACACGGCCTGGAGGCGGCCCACGGCGGCACTGGAGTGTCACGGGGACAGCAGAAAAGGAGCAGGGACACGGATGTGCATCGCAGCCTCGCTCACCTTGGAGCAAGCCGCCCGCTGCCTCTGGGCCACGCGCCCGTGTCCTTCTGGCTTAGCTGGTGACGCCTTGACCAGCCCCTTCCCTTTTCAAGAGAGAAATCTGTCTACACTGGCCACGGGGAATGCAAGCAGGGTGGTGTCAGAGAAAGCACCTACTCCGGTGAGGCTGCGGCGGGCTTGGCTTGCGCCGGAGACCCCAGCCACGCCAGCTCTTCCCAGACCCCTCCCTCTGGGCGGCTCCTCTGGCGGCCAGCTCCGGAGCGGCAGGCCTGTCCCGGCTTCAGGCCAGGAAGGACCAGCACACTCTCTGAATGACTAGAAGCGGCATGTGGCCAGAAGGCTATGGGGCGGCCCCTTGGTTATGGGTTCTCCCATTGTGTCTCGTCCTCATTCGAGCCGCCAGGTTCTGAGATACAACCATCTATGGGCGTGGCGAGGTGGTGGGTGCGGGAGGGTACCGGAGGCAGCAGGACAGAGAGGTGCACTGCCCCAAGACCCCCTCCAAGGGCAGGGGTCTAGAGTGACACTACCCGGAGGCTGTGGATCTGCAGGCACATGTCCTCACTGGAGAAGCCAGCCCTGGCTGTCTCCCCCAACCCCACATCCCGGTCCCTCTCCCTGGGCGGCTCCCAGGGGCTCCACACGGTCTCCGCAACCGGAATGCTCTTTCCCAATCACTGCACAGAAGCTTGTTTTTGTCACTCGGGTCCCAGGCTGGAGGTCGCCTCCTCAGGGAGCCATCCCCTGGCCACCTGCTTCAAAGTGACCGCCCGTCCTGCCCTCATGGCCCCTGGCTTCCTGTCCCTGGGATCACCTGACTCTCCTCGTCCGTTCTGGGTCGTGTTTGTGTCCCACACTAGAGGGAGCCTTGCCCGCTCCCCGTGGCCGCCTGCCCCGCCGCCCGCCGGCCCCGCCCGCCACCGAGGCGGATGACCTACGTGTTGTTGGCCTCTCTCTCCACAGCCGTCTCGGCCGCCACGCTCTCCTGCTGCTGGGCGATGCAGTCCATCCGCTGGCGGGAAGCGTGCAGCTCCGCGCTGCCAGGCGGAGCCAGGCTCTGGTCAGCAGCGCCTGGAGCCCGGCCCTCTGCCCCCCGCCCTCCAGGCACCTCCGCCTGCTCCGCGGCCTCGGGGGCCAGTCCATCTGTTTTCCGAAAACCCTGCTGGGGAGCCACCTGCGCGACCTGTGCCAAGCAGGAACGGCTGTGACCCAGCTCGGGAGGGTACAGGGCGCCTGGCGTGGCCCGGAGGCGGGGCGCAGAGGCCACGGGCCATGCCTCCTCTTGACCATAGACCCAGAGGACAGCCAAGCCGGGATGGGGACTGTGCCGAGTCCTGGCTCAAAACAGCACGCTGCGCTGTGCCTGTCACCTCAGTTAAAGCGACAGCAGTGGCTGCAAGAGACACGTGCAGGCCATGGGGGACTCGCCACATGACGACACGGGGGGGTATCCTGGCTTCTTGGGTGCAGTGATGGTGCGTCTGATAGCACACACTGAGGGAGTCAGGGCATCGTGTCACGACGTCTGCTCTTTCTGCCAAAGAGCTTTGCAAAACTATCACAGATACGACGCGCGCACACACACACAGATGGAGGTGATGGTGAAGGGCACACAGTGATTCTGGGCGGCCGTTCACGGCTGACAGCTGTGCTGTTTCCGGCCTTTCTGCACGTTTGCAATGTTGCCTCGTCGACGTTTAGGGAACAGAATTGGTGTCATTGCTGACCTAGCTGTTGTGGAGACTGGGCCACCAGGAGGCCCAGCCCAGCAGGACCCTAGAGGGCGGGCCTCCGTTTGGGTCAGCCCTGGGCCCTGACCTGCAGAGGGCAGACGGGGACAGCCTGAGCCCCGCCGCTCGCCCCGCCCACCGCTCGCCCGCCCACCGCTCGCCCCGCCCACCGCTCGCCCCGCCCACCGCTCACGTGGTTTTCTGAATGAGGAGGCCTTTCTCCTCTCGCCGCTTATCCAGGGAGCTCAAGTCCTTCCGCAGGCGCAAAGCCTGAACCCTGGCCTGGGTGCTGCTTTTCTTCTTCCGCCTAGCAGCAGCATCCTGCTTTTTCTTTGAACTTGAAACAAAGACGTCTCCAGCTGCCACTGTGCGGCTCATCCCCGTGCTAGCTCCCGCTTCCTCCCGCGGACCCTGAGGCTGGGGCGGGGAGCCACTGGCCGCGCAGGTTAATTACCAGCCGCAGACTTGCGAGTCAGCATTGCTCTCAGCTTCCTCAGGAAGGGGTTCAACCCCAAACTCTGGATCCTCCAGTTCATCTATGTCTAGAAATCAAGGAGAGAATTAAAAAGACGAAAACCAGATCAAGACACTCAGGACTGCAGTTCCAGGATAAATCCTGATTCGTGCACAGCGGAGAGCAACAACGGTATCTCAGAGCAACGGTTCCCAAAGCGTGATCCAAGGAACCCTGAGGGTTCCCCACAGCTCTTCCAGAGGGTCTAGCGTCAAAGTGTTTTCATAATAATGCTAAAAGGTTATTTGTCTCTTGTTCTGCGAGTGGACATTGAGTTTTCCTGAGGCCACACGATGTGTGACCCCACACGACGTGCGACCCCACAGCGGGCTGGTAGAGCTGCAGCTATGGGAACCCAACTGAATTCCCTTAAACCAGAGTCTTCCGTCACGTTATTGCTATTTTAAGTGAATAAGCAAACATAACTTTTTCCGCTTTGATTTTCAGTACAATAACTATTGAGAGTTATAATCAACATAAACCAAAGCCCCTCGGGTCTTCACTCACTAATGCTAAGCACGTGACGGGGGGTTCTCTGACAAAGCGCTTTGAGGACTTCTGTCTCGGAGACTTCCGGCAGAACATGGCAGATCAAGCCACCGGGTTTATCTCCGCTCCTTCATCGAGTCTCCGTAAAAACGCCGGAAAGGGGATTCAATCCATGATCACAAGGAGAACACGAGAGGGAAGACAGCGGTGCGAGAACGCAACGCGCTTCGGAGCTGGACCCGGGCAGCGGTGGGCGGGGCGGCGGGCAGGGCGTGGTCCTGGGGCGCGGGGCGGAGGGCATGCGGCGGGGGGGGGGCGGTGGGCCAAGGAGCTGGCTTCCAGGTTGGGTTATCCTGTCTGGCGCCCAGCAGTAGCCCCCCGAAAGGCAAATCTTAGGAAAGTTTCAGAGCATCGGAGATTAAAAAAAAAATCTAAAGCTTCCGGGAGGGGAAAAAAAAGACATCAAAAATAGGTCGCTCTCAAAGGACTGAGATAAAAATGGCATTAGATTTCTCAATAGAGATGTTGGAAACTAAAAAACTCTGGTTTGCCACTTTCAAAATTCTCAGCCACAATTTATCTTTCTTTCAACTAAACGTGGAAAAATACAAGCTCCCTCTTTGAGAAAAGACAGTAGTTTAAAAAAGGGAAGTAAAAAGGGAAGTAAAGAGAACAAGAAGCACACCCTCCGCCCTGCTTGCAGCTGACAGGCAGCCATTTGTGAAAAGACCTTTCTTACCATCCTCCACAAGCGGGATGTCGTCCAGACACTTCCCCTTGGGGAAGAGACTAGCACTTTCTTCCATCTTGGCAGGCAGGATTTAGCTACAAAAAATTATTACAAAATACAGATGAATGAGATCATAGATTTTTAAAAACCTAAAATTGGATTTCATAAGAATTAACAATCTCTTTTGCAAAAAAGACATTAAGAAAATAAACAGATAAGCCACAGATAGGAAAAAACAATATTTGCAGCACACACACCTGACAAAGGGCTCATGTCCAGAGCTGTCAAGAGCTCCTACATGTCAACAATATATGGCTCAAAGTCCAATTGAAAAGGGCAAATATTTTAGAACAGATATTCGAAAGGAGAGATACAGGCAGCCAATAAACTTATGAAACTTTGTGCAATGTCACTGATCATCAGGGAAATGCAAATTAAAACCATAATGAGAGTCCAGCATGTGTTTATTAGAACGCCTAAGATCAAAAACATCGACAATGCTATAGTCGGCAGGATGCAGGATGCCGGGCATGCTGAGACATTGCTGGCGGACGGTGGCATGGCCTTCTGGAATGCTGTTGGGCAGTTTCTCATGGACACACACTCACCATATGACCTGGCAACCCTGCTGTGTGGTGTTTACCCAAGAGAAACAACAGTATGTCCACAAAAGTGCTTGTGGGCGTATTTATGGCAGTCTGGTTTACGATGGCCCCAAACTGGAAACAACCCGAACGTCCATCAGTGTGAAACTGAATAAACGAATTAGGCACATTCCCGCAATGGACTAATTCTCAGTCGTAAAAAAAGGACAAGGTGAGATACATCCAGCAATGCAGACAAAGCTCAGAAACATTGTGTTAAATGCAGAAGGTCAGGCCCGAATGAGTCCGCATGAGGCCTAAATACAGGCAACACCGTCGGGCGTGGCAGAAGTCAGGACTCTGGGTTAGAGGCAGGGGACCGGGGCCAGGAGCCGAGGGAACGGGTGGAGGGCACGCAGGTGTGTGCAAGCGTCAAAATGCAGCCAAGCGAACGCTTACGGTGTGTGCACGTGACAGCCTGTCAATGTCATCTTGGGAACACAGACCTCACCGTTCAAAACCAATTTTCAAGGAATTTCAGAATGTTCACTGCATCTTTGGGAAAGTCACGTTGTGTGTGGGACCGGCCGTGGACCCTGACATGCAACACAGGTGTTATGTAAGAGATGCAGGCGAGTTTGGTTTCCATTGCTTAACTCAGCAATTGCCTCGGAATAATTCACCAAAAACTATTTCCAAAGCCTAATAATGTTCCCTGGATAAATCGTTAATAATTCAATGCCGGTGATGAATTTTTTTAAATGTTACAGAGCAACAGTTGTTCATCAAAGGCCCGAGGAGCAGAACCTCCAGGAATCTTGCAGAGAACCGACCACACTCCTTCCCCTGGGAAAAACCCAGGGGTCGCGCAGCCCGCGTTTGCCAAGCTGCAGAGTCCGCTCCGCTCTGCGCTCCGCCCAGTTCGCTCAGCGCCCGGACACGTGACGCTCGGCGGAGAGGTGGCGTCGCACGCTCGTGGCTCGCGGTTCTCTCTGCAACAATTGTGCGAAACCGCGCGCGCTCCGCCTGTTCGGTTACGGACGGGCTCAGCTCCCCCGCGTCCCCGTCCCCGTCCCCGCTGAAACAGCGGTGGGAGGGGGCGGTTGTTTCAGGATGCCATGCGTGAGGACGAGGCCAGTGCCAGGGGAGCAGCCAGGCAGGAAGGCGAGACTGGCCCTGCGGGGGACGCGCGGAGGGACCTGCAGTGGGGGAGAGAGCTCGAGCCCCGAGACCCAGCGCGGGCGCACACGCGGTGGAAGGCTCTGGAACACTGTAGCTCAAGGCGGGTGGGGCGGGGTCCGTAACGGCTTTGCTCAAACACGCTCAGGGGACGCAGTGGGAATTCCTGGTCTCAGAGCGTGGCGGGCCAGGGCTCCTGCCCTCGCCCTGAAAGTAACAGAAAATGCCAGCTAGAAGTGCATTTGAATTGACTTAAGAACTTATGAGAACTGACAAGAAAACAAGTTATCGGGTCAAAATCCAAGTGAAGGCAAGAATGTAAATAGATTAAATGACCAAGGTCAAGAAAAGTATGTTATCGAATCAAATTAAAAAGCCAATGACAACAACATCTAATTCTGCTACTTAAAAAGAGACGCCTGAAACACAAGCTTACAGAAGCACTGCATTTTAAAAGTCAAAAAAGATGCTCCGTGTAGAAACTATAACAAGAAGCTGCTGGAATTATCTAGAAACGGGTAAAATGCTTTAGGCAAAAGCAGTAATAGCAGTAAGGGGGGGGTCATGTCATAACCAGATGTCTAGTCTTCAGGGAAGAGATGATTTTAAATCCGTGTGTGTTCAATAACAGAGCCACACGATCAATAAAGCGAAGATTGACACTACGAGGAGAGAGTGCCAAAATTTCTAGGGGAAAATCTTAACACATTTCTGTCAGGAACGGGTAACGAAATCAGATCAAATAAACCACTAATGACATAACATTTAAACGACCTCATTAACAAGCTGACCCTTATGAACATACACAGAACATAGCAACAACCACGGAATTTTAAGTGCTCCGCCAAAGCACGCAGAGTGTTGACGGAAACTGTTTAAGGACTAAACGCATACAAGCTTGTTCTCTGACTGAAAGTAATTGACCCACATTAACAACAAATAGAAATTATAATTCACCTCGTTCTGGGAAAAAAAGACACATACTTGTTAATAACCCATGGGTCAAAGAAAAAAAATCACAATGGAAATTATAATATTTGAACTGAGCATACTGAAAATGTCGTGTACCAGGCTGAGTGCTGCTGAAGTACTATGGACTGACTTTGTAAGGGCAGATGTTAGGGATGAAAACTGGCTGAAAACAAATGTGGTAAACACCCAGTTCAAGAAGTTACAAAAAAAAAAAAAAAACCCTGAAAAATAAACCCAAAGAAAGTAGAAGAGATGAAAAATATTAGAAATGAGTATAACAAAAACAAAGACATGATTGCAATGTCCCTCAAAGCCAAAAGTTTGTACTTTTTAAAAGATTTATAAAATTGACAAATCTTTAATGGAACTGATAAATAAAAAGAGAAGGAACAAATAATCCATATTAGAGCAAAAGGGTCCGTAATGACATGTGCTTCAGATATTAAAAAATAAAGTCATGAAAAACTTTATCCAATAAATTTCAAAATTTAGACAATGAACAAATTATTAGAAAAATATCACTAATCAAAATTGCTTCAAGAAAAAAAAATGGAGAACTTGAAAAGTTCCGTAGGCATACAAGAAATTTAATCAATCATCAAATACTTCCCCACAAAGAAAAATCCAGGTTCAGATGCTACCCTATCAAGTGCTGCGAACCCTATCAAGGGTTCAAAGTGCTCCAACTTCACACACGCTCTTCCAGGAAAGGGGACCAGAGGGTCCACTCCCTGGCTGATTTCTGGGGTTCGCCTGACTTCCGTGACCAGAGCCTGACAGTGAAAGTAGAGAAGGTGACAGCCCAGCCTCCTCCACCAGCAGAGACAAAACCCAGAGTGAAGCGTGGCAGCCGAAATCCGGCCACGTGAATCAAACCGGATGTGTATCATGACCAAGATGGGTTTGTTCAGCCTCAGAATTCAATCTAATTCACCATGTTGACAAGCCAAAGGGAGAGAATTACATGATCAACTCAACGGATGCAGAAAAAGAATCTTGGTGGTATTCGCCACCCCACTTACGCTTGTTGACATCTTAGCAAGCTTGCGTTGGGAGTGGCCTTCTTTACTGTGGCGATAAAGGGTATGTGCCTGACGTGACCCACAGGGGACATCAGTGAGTCATGCACACGGAAAGCACTGCTCTAGACTGGGAACGAGACGAAAATACTCACCAAAGCCCTTCCACTCACGATTCGCTGATCTCCCAACCAGAACTGTCAGATGTTAAAGAAATAAAAGGGTGAGAAGTAGTGGGGGAACGGCCGTTATTTCCAGATCGTATGACTGTGTTTGCAGAAAATCCACAAGAATGTACAGATAAGTTATTAAACTTATTGAGGGAACTAAGTCATGTTGCTAGATATAAATTCAACAATAAAAATCAACTACATTCGTCTTTTACCAGAACAAATAATGAGATAATAAGATCTGGAAAAGCTTCTCTTTACGAGTACACCAGTAACTGCGAAGTACTCAAGAACAAACACACCAAAGAGCTGTGCCAGACCCCTGAGCGTCGAAAGCCCGCTGGGCGGCATTAAGGAGCCCTGAATAAAAATAAGCGGAACAAATGACCCAGTTTCTTCAACAAATGGATATGACGTGGGATGGGGGGCGGCGCTTTCAATCAAAAGGGCCTGAGGAGACAGGCCAGCCGTGTGCAAAGTGGGGATCTTGTTTGGATCCCGATTCGAGCAAGAAACGGTAAAGACATTTTTGAGATCGTGTAGGAAAATGAACACAGACCGGTATTAGGTTTTATCAAGAAATTAACGTGCCTTTTGTTGGGGTCAATAATGATTTTGTGGCTATGCTAAAAATGAGTCTTATCTGCTGGTTGTATACTGAAGTGTTCACAGGAGAAATACTACAGCTGGGATTTTCTTTATACACAACACCCAACAAGGAAAAGGGAGGAGGAGCCGAAAGAGGAATGAATGCGGCCGGCACGCTGAAGGGACCGCTGGGTGCCGGGGAGTTCATGTCAGCTTTTCTCTACTTTTGCGAGTCTGAAATTTTCCATCACGAAAGATCTAAAGAAGGAACAAAGCCAATATAATGAGTAGATGGCCAGGTCCGGTCCTGGAGGCCCAGCGTTATCCGCACGCCGGTTGCCACCGAACTGCTCTGCAGACTCACTAAAGCCCACGGAAGCCGCGGGAGCGCAGGCGGGCGCGGAAGGGACGCCTCGGCCAGCACGCTCCGGCCCTGGGCCGCCGGGAATCCGTCCGCGGGCTCAGAGCCCACCCCGAGGGGCACCGCGTCCCGGCGGGGCGCTGCTGAGCCCAGCCTTGCAAGCGCGCCACGGAAACACTCGCCGCCAGAGGAAAAGCGGGGAGAGCCACGCGCGTTTACGCCTAAAGCCGGTCTCCAGTTGCCGCTCTCGCGAGTCTTAAGGAAAAGCTACAAAGTAGCAGAAGACGACGCAGGGCATTTGAACGGCGACGAAGGGGCAGCCCTGTGTCCGGTGTCCCTGCCGGGCCTCAGCACGTCTGGGTTCCCGCTTGTCAGTGGGGCTCCCGTCAACCCTGAGAGAGTCTGGTTTGGATAATAATCGATTTCTTGGTAATAACCCCCACAGTAGTGGCTCAACGGTGTTTGTAACTAGGGAAATGCAACGCAAGGCCACATGACAGTCATCAGACGTGGTGGGACCCGCAGAGCCCGGCCACAGCGGCCACAGCGGCCACAGCGGGCGCCGAGAGGACGCAGAGCCGCGGGAACCCCACGCCCCCGGGGTCCGGGGTGAGACCCGGGCGATCGCTTTGAAGAGTTTGGCGTCGTCTGGTAAAGCTCAGGTGTACACCCCGGCATCCGTCTCCTGCTGCAGCTGTAACACGACCACAAACTCAGCCACGACACGAACACGTCATCCTGTGCTTCTGGAGGCCGCGGGTCTGGCGCGGTCTCACGGGGCTGACCGCCAGCGGTGGGCCGCGTCCTCTCTGGGGGCGCCGTGGGGAAATCCACCTTCCTGCCTTTTCCGGGTTCTAGCGTCACCCACGTTCCTTGGCTCGAGGCCGCATTCACCACCTTCCCAGCGGGCCATGTCAGGGGGAGTCCCCCGTGCCGCCACCGTCCTGCTTCCTCCTCCCGACTTCCTCTTCCGCCTGTAAGGACCGTCACCGCAGCACCGGGCACAGCTGGGCATCAGGCCCGGCCTTAACTTCCCTCCCCACGTGGCTCAGCACATTCACCCCTCCCGAGGGTCAGGACATGGACATCCCGGGGGGCCGTCACTCTGCCTGTGGTGGCCTCTGACTCGGCAATTCCTCTCCTCGGCGTGTACCACGGCTGCCGTAACCAACCACCACAGCCGGTGTCCTAGGACAACGGGACGTCCCCTCTCACTGCGCCAGAGGCCGGAGCCTGCATTGTGGTGCCGGCAGCCCGAGCTCACCCTGTGGGGCCGGCAGGGCTGTCCCAGCCCCCCGCACCCCGCTGTGGCAGCCGGACTGCAACCCTCACACGGCATTCCGTGGGCACGTCTGCCACCAAACTCCTCCTTTTCACACAGACACCAGAATCCTGGGTCAGGGCCCGACCTCCCCGAATGACACCTCTTAACCAGTCACGTCCCCAGGGACCCTGTTTGTGAGGGAGGCCACATTCTGAGATGTGGAGGGTTCGACTTCGCCACACAATGTTTCTGAGGAGACACAACTCAACTCACAGCACAGACGGGTCCCCAGAGCCACGGCCAGACCTTGCACGCAGAGCAGCGGTGCGGGTGACGGCAGCGGCTCTGGAAGCAGCGACACCGTGGCCCGCAGAAAGCCCAGTTCGCACCATGAGGAGGCGTGAAGTTGTCCGCGCCGCGGTGAGGACCGACCCCTGGGAGGACGGGTGGGGGGGGGCGGGCAGCAGGCGCTGAAGCGTCCGCGTGGCCGCTCCCCGGCCTTCACTGTGCAAGCGACGCCCCCGTGGGGCCAGGGAGCAGGCCCGCGCGGCCCAGAGTCAGGGCCAGGGCTGGGGGAAGGCACCCATGGATGGCAGTCCAGGGTGGGGTGTCAGCCCACACGTGGGGCAGGTGCCCACCTTGAGAGCCACCAGCCCGAGCCTGGGAGGGGGGACACAGTCACATAGCCTCCAGGGACCTCCCAGAGCCATCCGTGCGGATCACAAAAGGAAAAGTCGCTTCCCAGGGGTGATGCTGCCGACGCCTTAATCAAGCGATCAAAGAAACATCACCACTAAAGTGACACGTGTAGCACTGAGAGCCACCAGACAGGACGGCAGGACGAAGGAGCAGGACGTGAGCACACGGCACCCCTGCTGGGGCTTCCCATGCGGAGGAGACGCAGGGGCTTTCTACAAGGTGCCCGACCTGTGACCTTCCACAGTGTCAGGGTCACGAAGGCCAGGGAGAGGCTGAGGAATGTTCTGGACGGGAGGAGGAGGCTAAGGTGCTGTGTGGTCCCAGACTGCGTCCAGCGGCTTTCGCGACCATGGGATCAGCTGGCACACATGCCTGACGGGGCCGAGGGTCACAGGCTGCAACACGTCCGTGTTCCGCTCCTGACTTTGACGGCCACGCTGGGGTTAAGCTGGAGTGTGCCCTCGTGTGTTGGGGGGTGACAGAGCATAATGCAGGCAACTTATTCTCAAATGCTTCAGGAACAGACTTTTGTGTGCTAAAACTTGCAACGTTTATGTAAATTTGGGACTGTTTTGAAAAAATTTTTAAAAAGAATGTGTGCAGCATTCCATTTATGTGAAGTTTAAAAACAGGTGAAGGAATTCTCTCCTTTAGGGATGCACACACAGCGGTAAAACGAGAGAGAAGCAAGGAAACTAGAATCACAAAGGCAGCCTGTGGCTACGGGACACACCTGCAGGCAGCGCGGGCGGGTGCGCTGACTTTTGGGGCGCTGACAAGGTTCTCTTTACTGACGTGGTGGTGGCTGCTGCGGTTCCCTGTGTAACCAGCCCTCCCGCTGCACATGGACTTCACACACCACCTGTCGCGCAGAACAGTTTCTGGTCGGCTTCCCTTGAACCGTGGGCGCCAGAGCAGCGACCCCCTCCACCCCCTCACCGCCCCACCCCCGCCCCTGAGCACCACCAAGCGCAGTCTGGCTCATGGCAGACACCCCAGGAATGTTCGCCAGTCACAGGAATGCGAGCGGATAGGAGTATTATTTCGGGGAAACAATAAGGAAGGCCTATCCACTCCCCAACTCGGGGGACCCATTAAAAACCAGACCCGGACGCCTTCGGAATTGCGGGCAGCGCCCTCCCTCGGTCCCCGCCGTCTCACCAGCTGGCTCGCCCTTGAGTTTCCTTCAAACTTTGCTAAGTGCGGTGACAACCAGGCGACGTCGCCCCGACACCGACGCGCGGAGCCGGCGCCAGCAGCCGCTTCCCGAGCTCCGCGGGGAGGCGTCGATCCGCGACCCCGGCCGGGCGAGCGGCTGAGGGTCCGAGCGGCGCGGGCCCCGGGCGCAGCAGCCGGGCGGCGCGGGTGGCGGGTCACAGCGGCGATCCGCGGCGGCGGGTGGCGCGGTTTGGGGCAAGCGGCTCCATGGCAACGGCCGGCGCGGTCGCGAGGGGCGGTCCCCGCTCGGCGCCGGCGCGGCGGGGGGCGGTGCGGCCCCGCGCAGGCGCCGTGTGGCCGGGTGGCGGGGTGGCCGGGTGGCCGCGGCCGCCTCGTGCGCCCCGGAGCGCGGGGCCCCGCTGCCCGGCGGGGCCCTCGGGACCCGCGGAGGAGCCCAGCGCTGCTCGCGCCCCGGACGCGGCGCCAGGCGGCCTCCCCGGTTCGGCCCAAACCTGTTGAAGTTCGGATTAATTGCCACCTGAAAAAATGCGCGAGTTCGCCTAAAATCGGCAGTCCCTGCTTCTCGTTCTAAGACGGGGCGCTGTGGCTCGAGGTGCCAGACCCGGCTGGAGCTGAACCGAGCCCTCCGCCCCGCCCCCACGCCTCCTCCAGTCCCCCCACCCAGCTCCTCTCCCAGCTGACCTGCCCGGCCATGTAGGGGGCGGGGCGCAGCGCACGTGGGTGTGGGCAAGGGTCCCTCTCAAGGGTCCCTCTCACCTGCCCTCTCCGCCGGGGCCTGGGCACACCAGCGATCAGCGAATCCCCTGCTTTTGCGGAGCCGGGCGCCCTCTAGCACCCCACCTGCATGTGACTTGCAGGGTGGCTGGCCCTGCCGGCCACTCTCTGGCTTTGACCAGTGGCTGCAGTTAACACAGTGAGGCCGGGAGAGTCCTGTCCTTTATCCCCGGATGGTCATGCCTTGGAGCCATCACGCTGCACACAAAGTGCCTCACCGTGAGAACTGTGGATGTTAGCCAGGGGACACCAGGTCGCTCTGCCCTCCTCTCCCGCTGTGGCTCCCGGAATGCTGCACTTGGGGAAGAACTGAGTGACCCCAGTAGCCCGTGATAGTTTTCCGGAGAGACATCATACTTCTCTTCCTCCTCCCCACCCAATCATGGGCTCCCTTCCCACCAGCTTCGCTTCTCTGGGCCTTTGCTCTGGGCGCTGACTGCACTTTCTGCTAAGAAGGAAGGACAGCAGCCCGGTGCCCGCTGGCAGGAACCAGCGAGGGGGCCGTGGCAGCCCGCAGCGGAGCACAGCTGTGACAGGCGGGAGGACCGTGCGGGGAGGACCACTGCAGGGCAGAGGGGCGTGTGCAGCGTCTCCCCGGACAAGGGTCAGCACGGCGGGAATGTGGGTGGGCTGCTCTCACATTAGGAGGTGACGTAAGTACCGCCCAGGGCAGAGGGCCAGGGCCAGGGTCTCATGTCCTTGTGCACTTGGCTGTGGAGCCATGTGATTACAATACCAAATGCAAGTCAAAATAGAAAAAAGTAATTCCTAAAAATTGGAAACTAAATGAAACCAATTAACCTAACTATGTCAGGTGGATGGCTTTTAGGTTAATTTAAGTTAAATGCCGGAACAAATATTTGTACACCAATGTTTACAGTATCATTGTTTACACCACCAAAAGGTGGAAAGAGCCCAAATGTCCATTAATAGGTGAAAAGATAAACAAAACGCGTGATGTGTGCACACCAGGGACTGTGCCTCAGCCCTAAAAGGGACAGAGTTCGGACACGCGTTGCCACGTGGATGGACTTTGAAGACACTATGTGCTGAGTGGAATAAGCCAGACAGAAAAGGACAAATATCGTTGGGTTTCACTTATATTAGGCACATCGAGTGGTCACATTCGTGGAGGCAGCAAGGAGAATGCCGGGCGCCGTGGTGGACCGAGGAGTCAATGTTTAGTGGGGACGGTTTCGATTTGGGAGGATGGAACGTTCTGGAGGTGATGGTGGCAATGGTGGCACAATGCTGAGCATGTGCTTAATGTTTCCGAACTATGTACTTCAAAAAAAGCGCTAAACTTTGCGCATGCATCACCACAAGAAATTCCTCATTGGCTACAATTTAAAATGTGGCAATGGCTGCATTTCAAGAGTGCAGGAGCCCCAGGCAGCTGGTGGCTGCCCTGTGGGACGGCTCAGATATACGTGCCATCATCCTCGGAAAACATCTACAAACCCAGTAGCAATGAGCACTCTTTGTACCCAGATTGTTGTCCTTACGTGCCGTTTCCCACTGCTTCTTGGGAAAAAGATTTCAGATCTGAGGCAGAAAACGTGAGATGACCCTGGTGCATCTCATCCACAGAGGCGAGGAAATGATCAAAGCCGGCAGCGTGCCGTCGAGGGACTCGGTAGCCAGTTAGAGGGCCTCCCGCTGGTGAAAAGAGGACAATTTGAAACAGTGCTGTCCCCTGGTCAGACACAGCCATCTACTGTGTCAGACACACGTCCCCTGGTCAGAAAAAGCGTCCCCCAGACAGACACAGTGTCCCCAGTCAGTCGCAGGGTCCCCATCAGACGCAGTGTCCCCAGTCATAAACAGCCATTAGCGAGGTGGGAGGTCCCGGCTTGGCAGGGCCGCGGCAGGGAGCGGTGTGGGCTGGCCCTGCGTGCGTGGGCGCTGGGTCAAGCGCTGAAGCCTGCTGCTCTAGGGAGGGTTCGTCAACCTTGACACACAATCCCCTGGCGAAGACCCTGACGGTGATGGATCTCACTGCCACAGTGGCTGAAATCTCCCAAACTATAAACCCACAGATCCAGACGCTCAACAAACCTCAAGCAGATTCTGAGAAATAAGAAAATCACAGCAAGACATGCGACAAATTGAGGAAAATGAGACATGAAGAGAAACCCTTCAAAATACCGAGAGAAAAGACGTTTCACACAGAGCAGCGAGGCCTGTCAGCAACGTGAGAAACCGTGCCAGCCAGAGAGGCTGGAGCAGCAACCCAGAAATGCTGGAAAAAGGAAGGAAAAGCAGGAAAAAACCAACTGCTGACGACCTGAACCTCTCCACCCAGAGAACACAGCTTGAAAAGACAATTTTATGGCATGTGAATTACAGCTCAATAAAGCTGTTATTGAAAAAAAATTGGACAGAATATTTGAGATCTAGGCCCCTGGCATATGTAATCTGTTTCGCTTAAATAAACTGTTACAATTTTTTTTAAATGAATAAATAAAAACTTTAAAAAATGGTTTAAATGAAGGCAAGTTTCTGCTTCTGACCAAGATGGAGGAGTGGGGACAGAACGACCCTCCTGTCTGAAACGGCCACAAAACCGAGCCAGATGCACAGACAACAGCTGTTGAGGGAGCTAAGGCCAGCGCCCCGAGGTGGGACAGATGACCTGAGCCCTCGAGCCAGCTTCCCGGCCACATGTGGGGACGGGGACCCAGGTGGGCATGAACGACAGAAGAAAAGGGACAAATGGACTTCACGGAGATTAGAAGCTTTGACTCTTCAAAGATGCTGTTAAGAAAACGAACAGGCCAGCTCCAGGGTGGGGGAACCCGCGCAGACGCGCATCCAGCAAGGGACTTACAGCCACACGGTAGAAAGAGCCCTCACAACGCAGGCCCAGGGAGGCCAACGAACTTACTTCACATGTGGACAAATGACATACATGACAAGATGCTCCGCGTCTTAGCCATTAAGAAATGGCTCGGACATCAAACCCTCAGCGAGACGCCTCCACGCAGCTCGAGACTGGCGGTGGGACAAGCTCAAACCCTGCACATCGCTGGTGGCCGCACAGAGCGGCCCCGCTGCGCGGGCAGGCGGAGTGGCGGTTTCTTATGAAGTTAAACGGACATTCCCCTTACAGCCCCGCGATCCCGCCTCTGGGTGTTTATCAGCGGAAATGAAAACGTCTGTCCACGTGAAGACCCGTAGCAGCTTTACTCCTACGAGCCCACAGTGGGCACAACCCACATGCCCGCCCCCAGGTGGGCAGTCAGCAAGCTGGGGGCCATCTGCCCAGCGGATCACTGCTCAGCAGGAAGAAAGCACCTCGGGCCCACGCCACGACGTGGGCGAACCTCAAAATTGTATGCCGGCGAATGAAGTCAGACCGGGAAGACTACGGTATCGGCCACCCCGTGCTGCGTGACAAACGGCCACATGTACCGTGACTTGCGGTTATGTCACAGTTCTGGTAGGGCAGGGTCCCCGCCTCTGCCTCTCACAAAGCTTTGGTGAAGATGTTGGCCGGGTCCACTGCCATCACGGGGTTCAGCGCGCTCTGGCTGTGCTGGGGCCAGCTCCTGGCCGTAGGTCAGACTGAGGCCTGGCCCCTCAGCCCCTCGCCTGGTGCGGTGGCTCCTGCCGCGTCGGCTCAGGACATGGCGGCTGGTCTGTCAGCGAGGGCAGGCGAGAGTCCCGCCACGCCTGAGGCACAGGCTTTCCTGAGCTGACCTCGGGAGTGACATCGAATTGCTTTTGACATCTTGTTGGAACAAGTCACTGGGACCAGACCCCTCCTTGCACAAAGCCAGGAGGCGGGGGGCACGGGGAGCCATTCTGGAAGGCTGTCTACACCAGCTTCATACCGTCCAATTCCACCGACATGAGACTTCAGGACGGAAAACGAGGGTGACAGCAAGTGGGTGCCAGTGCATGTTCCGGGCCAGGGGACTGCGGGGGGGGGGGGGGAGGGGAAAACGGGCAATGTCACGACCACGGTGGTGACTGTGCAACCTTACACGTCAAAGCCCGTCAGACGCTGTTCATGCAACTGGCGAACTTTACTGTATGCAAATTACATCTCGATAAAGTTGATTAAAGACAGAGTAAAATAAAACCCAGACTCCAGGCCACAACCTACCGGTGGTGCCTGACCCGCCCCGCCTGCCTCCCCCTGCCCCACGCTCTCCCGGTCCCGTGTCCTGGCCCACAGGTCCCGGCCTTTTCCCTTTGAACTCACCGGTTCATTCCTGCCCCGGGGTCTCCGCACTTTCTGTTCTCCGCCTGGCCCGCCCAGCCGGCTCTAGAAGTGGCTGGCGGTTTCTCCAGAACAGACAGGACATGATCCGCACCTTAGCTCCTAGGTTACCGTGCAGAAAGGTCTTCCGACCCCACCCTGCCTGAGCGGCCGCCCCCATCTCTCTTCATTGCTTTAATTTTGCTTCGGTTTCTCCCCGGCACGAGTTACGAGTTACGTGGCGTCTCCTGCAGTCGCCCTGACTTTCTCTTCTAGAAGGTGTGCTCCAGGGGGCAGGGACCTTTCACGCCCTATTCACACCCAGCATCTAGACCAACACTTGGCACCCAGTAGGGCCACAGATATTCATTAAATGAATATCGATCTGTGCAGGGGCCTCTCCTGAGGGAGTCTAATGAATGTTCTACGATGGAGCCTGAAAAAGATGACACACATCTCCTGCCCTCTTTCTCCCACGTTCTGCACAGAGGGTTTGCTGCCGACCAGACAGGCCAAGGCGGCTTTGCCCTTCCCCCCCGGGGCGGGGGGCGGCGCCGGCCCTGGGGCAGGGCTGGAACCCTCCCTCCCCGGCAGCCTTCCTCACGGTCAGGAGCTGCCACCCAGTCGCCCTGGCATCTAAGGAGAGTGTTTTTCTCACTTGATCGACAGCCCTTTTGACAGGAATTGTTAATTTGTGTTTTGTGTTTTCTATCACGTGAAAGAATTCACATTGACACTTAAAGTAACACAAAATATGAGAGTCGAATTCTGACTTCTCTGTGTTAACTGTGAGCAATTGTGCGTGGACATCCATTTAACCGGCATTGAAGAAATTCCCTGCGTGACCCAGCTTATGGTCGGGGCCCTGGCTCCTGAAAACAGCAACGGAACCAGGCCCGGTTCCTGGCGAGCTGGGCCTTCGTCTGTGTGGCCGGCCCGGCTCGGCTGCTGCCAGTGTTTTGCATTTGATCCCTTCTGCCAAGTTTCCTCTGCTTCTCCAAATGAACGGATTCCATCTGAAAATCATAGGATTAATGATTACACTCCAAGTGCAAGAAAATTCTTCTCTGTGTCACTGCCATTTTCTCTATTTGGTGCATTTTTCTGAGGATAATAATGAAACGACCTCACAAATCCACCAGGCCGAGATTTTAAATTTAGCTGGTGCAGTTGCCCCTCCCAGTCCCTGTGAGTCACCTCTGCTTCCCGGGGCTCGTCCTGCTGCTGTGATGGACTCGGGCCAGCTGTCCGCCCAGCCTTGGACTTGGTGCCATCCCTTGCCATCCGCCGTGAGCGGCTGGCAAAGCAATTGCCCAGCGAAGTGGTGCAGAAAGGCCGCAGGCTGACGGTCTCGGGAACGAAGCAGGGCATACCCTGTGGCTTCCCAGGTGCCGCTGAGGGCGTCGCTGCCCACCAACATGCTGCCGGTGACTCCAGGGGCTAAGGGGGCAGTTGCCATCCCTCCCGGGGCCCTGTGCTGGACCATCCTGCTCCGGGCCACACAGGCGGCACAACGCCTCCCTACATGAAGCAGCAGGAAGATGGTGGCCAATGTCCTGAGCCCGTGACCCGAGAGCTGTGCATGTGTTCTGCCCGACTGCGAAGTCACTGCCTCCCGTGTCAGATGAGCACAAAGGGGGACCATGGACGAGCTCCCAGACGTACAGGAAGAGTCCGGTGCCTGAAGGGGGGAAGTTCGAGCTCCATCTTCAGTCCCGTGGTCAGTGCCAGGATGCAGGGGCGGGTCATCCAGGTGCGTGGGTGACTCAGAGAGCCTTCCTGTTACTGATTTTGAAAGTTTCATGAAGTCGCACTTCAAGGGCGAAGCTGTCCCTCCCCTCCAAAACTAACAGGGGTGAAATGAACACAGGGAGTGACATCCAGTATTGCCCAGAGACGGGAGGCAGCCTGAGCACTGACGAAGCAGGTTCGGTGCGAATGGCCGTTTACCCTTCGTGAGGAAGCTGAGTCTCCTGAACAGAGTCAGCCTCGTGGGCTTCTGACAGGAGGACAGTGGCTACTGTCACCTCCTCCTTCTGCAAACGAAGCCGGGAAAAATTCCCTTCGCAGCCACACAGCCAGTGAGGGGCAGAGCTGGGCCACGAGCTGTCTCCACCTCACAGGTGTGGGTCGGCGCCCCAGGGCTCACCTGTGTGGACCAAGGTCTGTTTCATGAAAGTCCCAGAGTGGCTTGTCCCCTCGCCAGAGCGTGTCTGCGTGGAGCTGCCGATGGGGACGGAAACCGGTTACACGTGTCTGTGGCATGAGACCGAGGTTCAGAAATGCCACACATTGATTCTCAAAAAACTTGAAGAATGTTGAAAATTCCCATTCTCCAGATCCAAACCAAAACTGATAAGGGACGATGTAGAACTCAGATGAAACTTGCAGAGTCGGGGAAGAAAACAGGCCTTCCATGGAAGTCCAGGGACGGTGGCTGCTATGACCCAAGGGTCTGCTGGTGGCTTCGCCTCTCTACTTGGGCTTTTGAAACATGCTTGAGGAAGAAGCATCAATTTGATGCCACTAAACAACAGAGCTGTGGCTCAGCAGTGCTCCTCAGGGACAAGTCGAATTAACTTTGTGCATCAGATCACAGAGGGGAGTGAGGAAAGTGGCAATAGTCTGGTTCACCCAAACTCACCGAATCGAGTGGTTCAAGGTCATCACGACTTCTCAGGGGCTATCAGCACCTGGATCTTCTCAGTATTGCAAGGAGAGTGACAGTGAACCCAGCGACAGGCGCCTGGCTTAGCACAGAGGCCTGGCCCCACTGCATGGGCCGAGCGGCCGGAAGCGGCACGCTCTGTGAGGCCCACGGCGCCCGCGGCAGAGACCGAGCCGTGTGCTCCGCCCTGTCTATCAAGCACCTAGCACGTGCCAGAGGCTTTGATGCAAATGACACTGATGAAGCCGGCAGGCGAGGTCCCTTCTCAAGTGAGGTGATGATAAAAATGATCCCCGGGGACTCTCATGGCTTTTACTGGCAGCCGGGCCACACTTTAGGCATTTTGTCATGAATTTACCCCTTGGTCTCCCAGCAAGGCCGTCAGATGGGACGGGAGCGAGGCCATTGGCCGCAGGCCGGTGCAGGTACACACCTGGGCACACACCTGGCGCTTCCAGACTGGAAGGACCCACCTCCGCATGACCCTGGGGGGGAGGCACTTACAGGTGACCTGACTGGCTTTCTCAGAGCCTGTCCCTGGCTCTGGGACCAGGCCCTCCTTCGCTCCTTGGCACTCAGGACTGGGGTGCAAATTCCCAGCGGCAAAGGCCCATCTACAGGTCCCTCCATCTGCCCCTGCTCTGGCCAGTGTCCGCAGTCATCCTAGGGGACTTAACCGACCCCAGGACACATCTGCCCGTTTTCAAGTGTTTCTACAAGAAGTTAACTTTCTGTGGTCAGCTGATAGCAAGTCCAGAAGTGAATAAACGAGAGCAATGTTTAAGGTATGTGATCAGCTTTTTGCGGGAAACTGATGCAGAATTTTATGTTCAGAAGAATTAAAACAGAAAATGCGCAAGGCCTTGTCTTTTTCAGCTTTGGGGGGCGGCGTGGAGGGCGGATGTCTCCGTGGAGCCCAGCCACCTGTGGTGCCCTTCCGGAGGCTGTGGACAGGTGTGAGGAGCCGAGCCTGACGGGGCCAGGAGAAGAAGTCACTGTACTCAGTGGCCAGGGCAGGGTTCTGACCACTGAACCAGAGCAAAGCCGTGACAGTGCCTACCCCCCTTTTCCTCTCCTGTCCCCTCATTTGAGGGTGGGCAGAACTGCTGGCGAGGTGCATTGCTTCAGTGAGTGTATTTTGGAAGGAACTGCTCGCGGGGGTCTGCGGCAGTGGAAGGCAAAGGCTGCAGGACGCTGGTCCCCTCGCCTGCTGCCCGAAGCAGGGCCCCGGGGGCTGTCAGCTCCAGACAGCCCAGGGCAAACTCAAGGACTCGGTTCTACTTGGCCCTCAGCCCGCAGGCGCCTGGCCCAGCAGCGGGGTGCTGCGTTTCCGCGGGTGGGGCGCCTGGGTCGTCTCCCAGGCAGACGCGCAGACGGACGTTTGTGGCCTCCTAGGGCAGCAGTGGCGGGGTGCGGAGTGCCAGACCCCGACCCCCGAGCGCACCCGCCTGCCGGGAGGGGGGCTCGGCCAGGCGGGGCGGCGCTCGCGGCTGGGGCGGGGGAGCCGGCGGGCTGCGGAGGGGGGCGGGCGCGGCGGCAGGTGGGGCGGCGGCCGGGCTCCGGGCGGGGCGGCTCCGGGCTCCGCGCTCCTCCGCCCTCGCGCCCGCGCCGCGCGCCCTCCCGCTCCCGCCCGCCTGTGGCGCCGCCGCGGCCGCCGGGGAAGCAACTTCGTGAGCGTCCGCGACCTGCCGGATCTCGGCGCCGCGCCCGTCCCGCGCCGAGCGGCCGGAGGCCATGGACGCGCTGGCCTGGCTGCTGCCCCCGCTCCTCCTGCTCTGCGCGCAGCAGCACCGCGGCACCAGGTGAGCGAGCGCCGGGGTCCGGCCGCGCCGAGGCCGAGCCCGGCTGCTGGGATGGAGCAGACCCCCGGCTCCCCCAGTGCCTGCCCCACTCCCGGCTCCCCCAGGGTCTGCCCCCACCCCCTTCCAGACCCCCCTCCTCTCCGGACCCTGGCTCTGGCCGCCCCGCCGCCCGGGCGCTGTCCGCCGTCCCGGTGCTGAACCAGCGCCGCGGGACGGGACGAGGGCGTCGGAGCCGCTCCTGACTCTCCCCGGAGCCCCGGCGCGCGGGGCAAGCTCCGGTACCCGGCCCCGGCGGGCATCTGGCCGGCGTCTGGCTGGCGGGTCCCTGCCAGGCGCGGGCTGCGCGCGCCGCTGGCGGGAGCTGCGGGCTGGAGGGAGGGAGAGGTCCCGAGCACCGGGGCGGGGGCGGCTCCCCTCCCCTGCGAGCGCGGGTCTGCGAGGACAGGAAGGCACGTCCTCGCCGCGGTGCGTGCTTGTGAGGAGTGCGGGCCGGGATGCGGTGGGTCGCCTTTCAGGGACCGTTGCAAATGGCACCCACTGAGCTCCACAGTACGCAGGTGGAAGGGAGGCGGGAGCCCCCGCAGCTGGAAAAGGCTAGGGTTTCTTTCCAACTCTGGGGAGGGGCGCGGGTCCTGCCGCCGCCGCCGCCGCAGAGAAGGAAGAGGGTAAGAAGGAAGGCGTCCTGGGCCTGGGGCTCCCTCCCCCTGGCTTCCAGGTTCCAGCACCATCCCAGCTCGCTCTTCTCCTTCTCGGGAGGTGACATGGGGTCCTGGTCACCTGGCATCCTGAGCACAGAGCCTGGCCACCTTCCATGGGAGCTGTGAGGGGCCTTGTTGACAACTGGCTTGCTACAAGTGTCCGCAGAGATGCCGGGGCAGAAACAGCCCCCAGCTAGTCCTGACCAGCAGGGTCGGCCAGCCGATGTCCAAGGCTTCAGAGCCGGAAGTGCTGGGACAGCAGCCGCGTTTGGCTGTGGGCACGCGGGCAGCTCACACTCGGATGTGGGGGCTGTGGCCCGAGTGTCCTTGTTGGTGGGGTGGGGGCGGGGCCGGGACGCCTGGGCCCGCCGTGGGGTGGCTGCGGTGCTCAAGCCTCTGGGCAGTGCTGATGCGGCCTGTCCTCCAAGGGCTGTGCTCTTTCGTCGAGCCCGCAGGCCTTTCTCCTTCGTTCCTACTTCGCTGGACTGGGAAGGTCAAAGGCTTGAGGTTCGAGTGGAGCCCACGGCCACTTTAACAATCCTGAAATCCAGGCCGCTCTGAGCCCCACGTCTTATCCTGGGCTTGACTGCGAAACTCCTGTGGCGGGAAGGCCCGTCCGTCTCCCACGAGGCTCGTCTGTCTTCATTCAGCCCGTTTCGGGGCATCTTCACACACATCCTACGGGAAGTTCTCAAGACTCCCCCACGCACGCACACGCACGACGTCGGAACCCCCACGCACGCACACGTACACGCACCACGTCGGAATCCCCAGGCACGCACACCGCCACGTCGGTAACCCCCACGCACGCACACGTACACGCACCACGTCGGAACCCCTACGCACGCACACCCGCCACGTCGGTAACCCCCACGCACGCACACGTACACGCACCACGTCGGAACCCCACCACGCACACGCACCACGTCGGAACCCCTACGCACGTACACGCACCACGTCGGGCCCCCCACGCACGCACACGCAAGACGTCGGAACCCACACGCACGCACACGCACACGCACCACGTCGAAACCCCTACGCACGGACGCGCACATGCGCCACGTCACCTTTCTAAAACTGAAATGTTCTGAACTTCGACCCCTCTGGCACCGTGTGTTGGGGGAGGGAGGTGCCCGTTTGTGCGGACGGGTTGTCAGGCCGCGGCCCGGCCAGAGGAGAGCCCCGGGCTTTGTGGGCCCCCACGGGTGACCTGCAGACAGCGCGGCGCTGTCCGCCAGGGCCTCCTTCCATCAGCTTGTGTCGCCCCAGAAACCAGAAGGACTGCACCCCCCTCCCTTCGGCGTGTGGGTCCTCAGCCCGCAGCAGCGTGGACAGTGGGACTAACGGAGGGGCCCGTTCTGTCTGCCACTGCGCATCGGGAGCCCAGGGGCTCCTGGTGGGAGAAGCTGGGTGGGGCGGGAAGGGCTGTCCCGCGTGCTGCTGCGGGGTCCCGTCGAAGCCACGCCTCCCCCGAGTCCGGAGATCGCTCACGCAGTGGGCACCGAGCTCACCAGCTGCACACTGAGTGGGTGGCCCTCCTCTGCTGCCGGCACCTCCGTCTCCCTGGAGAAGCTGTGCCGGCAGCCACCGTGCGCGTCACGGTCCTCTTTGCCTTGGTAACTGAGGTGCCAGCACGCTGGTGTGGCTCTGAACACAGCCGTCAGGGCCCCGCGGGCTCATGCGTGCGTGCGTTGTGTGTGTGCGTGCGTGCACGCGTGTGTGTGAGTGTGCGTGTGGCAGTGGGGTCCTCAGAGGGAGGACGACCTGCTGCTGCACCCAGCTACACCCACCTTCCTCTTCTGTCCCCAGAGGCACAGACGAGTGACAGGGGAGGGTGTGCTTCTCAGTGGGGCCAGGAGTGAAAGGGAGGCTGGCCCCCAAGCGCGGAAGCTGCCTGTGATTCTGCGATGATTGCTCCACCCTAGGAGTTTGGGCCTGGCATGTGTCCCCAAAGGAAGCCCAGCCCCAGGCCACCGCTGGGCGCCAGGCTGTCGCATGAGTCAGGAAAGCTCCTCCCAGGGTGCTGGCCAGAGTCCCCACATTCTCACCCCATGTGGAGCTCCAGCACTGGGAGCCCAGCCTGGTGACTCTGCCCCCGGAAGACTCTGCCCCCTGGTGACTGCCCCAGCACCCAGGCTACGGGGCAGTGCGTCGTCCTGGGTGCTCTGGCCCTCCACGTCCAGGTGGAAAACGACCGGCCCTGTCCCAGGTGATGGGAGGCGTGGGGGGAGCCTGCTCCTTCTCACTAAGAGATCGACTTCCTGGCAACCTCAGGGCCGGGGGCTCCTCCAGGCCTTGCCCTGCGTCCCGCGTGGGCCCGTGACCCAGGTGGAGGGAATGAGCCTGCCTGCGCCAACGCCCCGAGGCCGGGAAGGACAGTGTCTCCTGACGACCTCGTTCCAGGCTGCCGCTGTCACAGGGTGGCAGCTGGGCCGGTCCAAAAATAAAGCCAATTTTGAATCCCTTTACTTCCGACCTTCAGGGCGACCTCCATTTGCATTTTTTAATTGTGCATATTTGGGGCCAAGACTTCACTGAATTCCCTCTGATACCTCGTTACAAAGTGCCAGCCCTCCCCACCCTGGGCCGGCCATGGCCTGGGAGGACCGAGGTGGTCCTACGGGAGAGATGGGAGGTCTTCAAGTTTTGTTGGCAAAGGAACTCTTGGTCCAAAGTCACCTTCTTCAAAAGATCGTGTATGAAACAGATGAGGGCCTGGGTGCCCCGCCCCCAGCTGGTGCTTCCCAAACCCAGGCAGCCCGGGGGGCTTCTGAAGCCCCTGAGAGTACAGTGTGAGGGTCACTGGTCCCGGCCAGGGTACACCTGGAGACGCGGCTGCAAACTCAGCAGCAGGACTCACGCACTCACGCACAGCTACTCCGGCATTTAAGGCAGAAACCCCAGGTCCCTGGTGGCCCCCCGGCCTGGGCCAGGCCCCTTGCTCCCTCAGCTGCATCCACCTCCTGCCCACCCCCTGCACTGCTCAGCAATACCCCGCTCCCTCCCTCGCCCCACGTGCTTCCATTCTCCCACCCAAACCACGGATTCGAAATGGGGGTCTAATCACAGGGCTCCTGGCCCAGGGCCCCCGGTGCACTGCGGACCCTGGGTGAGGAGTGGGGGCTTGCCCGGGGAGTGACTGGCTGGGAGGGGGGGGTGGAGGCAGAGACTCAGAGGAGCCTTGGCTGGCCCTGGAGGAGCAGGGGCTGAGCGGGTGGGAGGGGCAGAGGAGGGGGCGTGGGCCGCAGTGGGCCCACGTGGGGCGCTGGGAAGGGGCTGAAGTGGAGTCTGAATGCCCGGCCTTGGCTCAGCTGCGCTGACGAGCAGGAGCAGGTGCCAGCGAGCCGTTGACAAGGACGCAGCCCCAGGGAGCAGGAGGCCGAGGGGAGCCTGGGGGGGGGCTCCCACTGATGGGAGGAGAAGGGGGTTGGCAGAGCAGTGGGAGCCGCAGCCAGAAGGGCCCATGTGGCCTCGCTGCAGCCACGGCCACAGCTCACCTCAGGGGGTCCGTGTCCAGATCCTGCCTCAGGCCGGGCTTGGGGCCTGGGGTGACCTGTCAGAGGGGGAGGGTTCAGAGAGCACCAGGCGTTATTCTGACCATCCCTTCTCCTGTCCCCTCCCGGATTTAGGAGAGGTGCCCCTCCCCCGCTGCTGGCGGTCACAAGGAGGGGGTCATATTCCTGTGGCTGCCATGACAGGTGACCACAAACTGGGGGCCTCAAAAGAACAGAAATTTATTCTCTTGCGATTCTGGAGGCTGAAGTCTGAAATCGAGGTGTGGGCAGGTCGCGTCTGCCGAGGCTCTGGGGGTCCACCCCTGCCGCTCCTCGCTCCTGGTGCCTGGGGTCCTGGGTGTGCGGCTGCATCGCTCCAGCCAGGGCCCTGTCGCCACGGGGCCTCCTCCCCGTGTGTCTGTTATAAGGGCACCAGACACTGGGTCGAGGGCCCGCAGTCCAGCGAGATCTGGTCTCAACTAACCATAGCTGCAAAGATCCTACGTCTGAATCAAGTCCCATTCTCAGGTGGGTAGACATGAATTTTGGGGGACACTGTTTATCCCGGGTCGGGCGAGCAGAAGAGAGGGTGGGCAGCTGGAGCTCAGTGCTCTGGCCGCCCCGGCTGTGCGGGGCACACGATGCCGGCCACGTGTGGGACGCCCCCTGTGGCTCTGCCAGGCTGTCAGTGGGATTAGCCTGCAACCAGCAGGCACGGCTCACAGCTTCTCGACTCGGGCTAAGCCCCAGAAGCACATGGCAGTGTGGGGACCTTGGGGCGAGGCCTGGGCCTGCTGCCTGGGAAGGGACAGAGCCAGAGGCCGGCGGCAGCCTCCCGTGGGCTCTGGCTCGGCCCTGTGTCAGGTCTGGGGCCTCACCTGCCACCCCGCCCCAGCTCTCAGCCTCCTGGTCACACCTTTTGTCCCAAGTCACCTCCTGCAGCACATCTCCTCTCAGAGCTGAAAGGGGGCCGTGTGACCTTGGTGGAGTCCCTGAGTCCTCTCTGATGGGGGACCCTACGTGGCAACCCTGGGGCGGCGGCCCTCTGTGGGCCAGCCTGGGGCTCGCCAGGCCGGGGACGCCAGGCCAGGCGGGCGACAGCAGAGCAGAAGATGCTGGAAGGGATGGGGGGCCCTGGGCCCCACCCTAGTTTCTGGCCCCAGAGGGGCTCCCGCTGTGGATGTCACCTATCCACCCTGGCCTAGGTGCCCAGGACAGAGTTCCATCCCCGGGAAGCGACCCGGGCTTCGTCCCTGGCGCCCTGCCTGTGACCAGTGGGCCCTTCGTTTCCAGAGCGATGAATGACATTGGGGACTATGTCGGCTCCAACCTGGAGATATCCTGGCTCCCCAACCTTGACGGCCTGATGGAGGGCTACGCCCGAAACTTCCGGCCGGGCATCGGAGGTGAGCGTGGTGGTCGGGGCCCTGGGCCTGGCTGAGAGTGTGAGCCCCAGCTGGGCTGGCCGCCCGAGGCGTGTGGCAGGCCTCGAGCGCTGGCCCCCAGGGACACAGCCAGGAAGGTGGATCCTCTGAGGCCTCATGGCAGACTCGCACCACGACGGCCCTGCCTGCAGAGCCCTCGCCTGCCCGCCGTCCTGCCTGGCCGGCCTCAGCCCCACGCCCCCTCCCCGCAGGCCCCCCCGTGAACGTGGCGCTGGCCATCGAGGTGGCCAGCATCGACCACATCTCCGAAGCGAACATGGTAGGTGCCTCCCAGCCGCCGCCTGGCCCCACGCGCCGGGCACAGCCGGCTGACGCGGGCCCCGCCCCCGCAGGAGTACACCATGACGGTGTTCCTGCACCAGAGCTGGCGTGACAGCCGGCTGTCCTACAACCACACCAACGAGACCCTGGGCCTGGACAGCCGCTTCGTGGACAAGCTGTGGCTGCCGGACACCTTCATCGTGAACGCCAAGTCCGCCTGGTTCCATGACGTGACCGTGGAGAACAAGCTCATCCGGCTGCAGCCCGACGGGGTGATCCTGTACAGCATCCGGTGAGCCCGCCGCCCCGCCCAGCCCCCGCCGCTGCCGGCAGCCGGGGGCTGTCAACACCCCCAACCAGCGGCCGCCCACGAGGTTGCCCACCGGGAGCTGGCGATACAGCTGTTTGGCCGACACGATGCCTTTTTGTTTTTTAAATTGGGATGAAGCACTTGGATGGGAGATCGCCTGGAAAGACGGGGTGCTATAAGGCATAAAAAATAAATTGGGGTGAAATTCACATAGCATAAAGTCAACCATTTAAAAGTGAACAATTCAAAGGCATTCGGCACGTTCACAGTGTTGCATAAACGTCACCTCTAGTTCCAAAACATGTCGTCCCCCCGAAAGGAGACCCCGCACCACTTCGTAGTCAGCCTTCCTCCAGCCCCTCCCCGCCGCTGAAACCCCGGTCGGCTTTCCGTCTGGATTTGCCCAATCCCCGCACTCCGCGGCCCTCTGTGCCCGCGTCCTCTCTCGGGGCTCAGTGTCTCTGAGGCTCACCCAACATTGTTGAATTTCATTGCTGAGAACCATTCCACGCACCGGTCTGGCATGGTGTCCGTGCCCACGTGTCCACGGCGGACACCGTTTCCACCTCCGGCGCGTGTGCGTTGTGTTGCTTTGAACACATGTGTTCGTGTATTTGTACACGTGCTTCCTGACGCGTGCCTTTTAAAAATGGAAATAACATTTTAAAAATCAGGGGGATCACCCGGGAATCTAAATTCTCCTAGAGAACCAGAACCCTTGGCACCCACCCCCCGCCCCGGCCTGCTCCTCGGGACAGGGTGGGCGGGGCCCCCTGCGGTGCTCAGGTTGGACCCGCCTTCTCAGCCCCGCTGGCCGCACGGTCCGGCATTTTGAAGGATGGAGAAAGTGAGTGAAATCCAGCCCGTGATGCCTGAGGGGCGACAGCATTCCTGCGCTATCTGTAACTTGACCAGTTTTCTAGTTTCCACCCGGAAGCCGGCACCTGCCTCAGAGCCCGCGTGGGAGGCCACAGGCGTGGCGGCCCCCTGGAGGGGCGCAGGGGCGTGGCCGCCTATCGGTCCAGCACGGCCTCACCCCTGGGGACCTCACCGGCTTGTTGTCTGGACAGCATCACCTCCACGGTGGCCTGCGACATGGACCTGGCCAAGTACCCCATGGACGAGCAGGAGTGCATGCTGCACTTGGAGAGCTGTGAGTGCATGCAGGCCGCGCCGGCCTCCCCTGGGGCTCCGGTGCGGGAGGGCAGGGGCTCGGGCTGTCAGGGCCCTGTGCAGCTGGCCTGGCTCAGGCGTCCACGGAGCGAGGGGCTGGGCAGGAGGAGAAGGGGCCAGATAGGCCTGAGCAGCCTGGCCTGCCTCCCACGGGCCAGTGCCCTGCCCACCTGGGCCTTGGAGCCCAGACAATGCATTTATCTGCCTTGTGGAGCCAGGGTGGCAGCCCCTGCGGGTCACCTGGCTGTGGCGGCCTGCATGCTTGCCAGCTCTTCTGGTCCCGTCCACCCGACCGAGGTGCCAGGCGTGGCTCCTGGCGTCACTACGGCTTCAGCCCCCGCGTGGGCAGGGCGTTCCCGCCGGGCTGCTGGGGGCGGAGGCCCGGGGGCTGTGCTGCCCAGTGGGCTCTCCCACAGATGGCTACTCGTCTGAGGACATCGTCTACTACTGGTCTGAGAACCAGGAGCACATCCACGGGCTGGACAAGCTGCAGCTAGCCCAGTTCACCATCACCAGCTACCGCTTCACCACGGAGCTGATGAACTTCAAATCCGGTAACGCGGCCTCATCGGCCTCTCCCCGCGAGCCCGGCTCCTGGCCTTCCCGTGCTCCCTGCTGGGCTGTGAGCCTGGTCCGAGGGCCCCCGGGGTGCTGCTGGGAACCCCTGGTGGGCACAGGCTGCATCCCACTGAGGATGTGCCACAGTGGGCACGTGGGTCACGTTCTCTGTCTTGGTCCTCGGTCCTCGTTGCTTCCTGGGGGCCAGCAGCACTCTGGGGGCGGGGGTCGCCTGAGGAGTGTGGGGTACTCCCCGAGCTGCGGGGCTGCTCGTGGAGGTTGGCGAGCCCAGCCCGCGCGGCTGGGGCCTCTCCGCACCAGGCGGTCCTGCGAGAGCCTCTCTCCTCTCCCTGTGGGGGTTCCCTGTGGCAGGGCCAGCTCGTCCTGTCAGGCCCTGAGGTGGGGGCACCCCGACCCATCATCAGGCTGTGGCGGGGGGGAAGGCGGGCGTCTTGGGTCTTCCTTTCTCCGGAGGCTCACGGTGGCCCCGGGGTGTGGACGGTGCCGGGCGCTGACAGGCGGCGCCCTGCAGCCGGCCAGTTCCCCCGGCTCAGCCTGCACTTCCACCTCCGGAGGAACCGGGGCGTCTACATCATCCAGTCCTACATGCCGTCCATCCTGCTGGTGCCATGTCCTGGGTCTCCTTCTGGATCAGCCAGGCGGCGGTGCCCGCCAGGGTGTCTCTAGGTACGGGCCTGGCCTCTCCTCCGAGGGAGCAGGCGGACGGGCGGGGCCCGGGAGCCCGACCCGCCGTGAGCCCGGAGCCCGGCTCGGGGCAGTGAGAGGGCACCTCGCTCCCACCAGGCATCACCACGGTGCTGACCATGACCACGCTGATGGTCAGCGCCCGCTCCTCCCTCCCGCGGGCGTCCGCCATCAAGGCGCTGGACGTGTACTTCTGGATCTGCTACGTGTTTGTGTTCGCTGCGCTGGTGGAGTACGCCTTCGCCCACTTCAACGCCGACTACCGGAAGAAGCAGAAGGCCAAGGTCAAGGTCACGGAGCAGAGGGCAGAGGTGAGGCTGGGTCAGGTTCTCAGCTCTGGGCCAAGGACAGTCCCCCGCCACACACGGGCAGGCACACATTCACACACCTGTCGCACACACACAGGCACGCGCACATTCACATACATGCCTGGCACTCACACACGCATGCACACATTCTCACACACGTGCAAACACATTCTCACATGTGTGCACACATCCACACACCTGACACATATTCACACATGTGTATGCACACATCCACACAATGCACACCCACATGCTTACACATACATGCTCATGCACACCTGGCACATGCACATTCACACACATTCTCATACACAGCTGACACACACACATTTACACACATACACGCACACACTTGTACACACACATTCTCACACATACATGCTCACACACCCAGCACACACTTGCACACACTCACACACATGCTCACACGTGCACACACACATGCACACACTCACACATTCTCACACATACATGCACACACACCCAGCACACACTCACACACCTGCTCACATGCATGCACACATACTCACACATTCACACACATTCTCATACACAGCTGACACACACACATTTACACACATACACGCACACTTGTACTCACACATTTACATACACACACACACACTACCCAGCACACACGTGCACACACTCACACACACGCACACACCTGGCACAGGGGGAGGCGGCCACTTTTTCCTGGGCCCGCCCTGGGACGCTCTGCCGACTGCCCTGGGGTGTCCCCCGTGGCCCCCGAGCTCCGGGCAGCTGCGGGTCCCTGCGCCTGGCGGGGTGCAGAGCTGACGGCTGGGTGGGGGTCCGGGGGGCAGCCCTGGTCGCCCCGGCGCTGCGGCTGCTCACCCCGCCCCCCGCAGATGGACGTGAAGAACGCCATCGTGCTGTTCTCGCTGTCCGCCGCCGGCATCTCCCAGGAGCTGGCTGTGTCCCGCCGGCCGTGCCGCGTGCCCGGCCACCTCGCGGGCTCCTGCAGGTCGGTGGAGGTGGAGGCCGGGGAGACGGAGGAGCAGGGGGGGCCGCGCGGGGGGCCGGGCGGCCTCCGCGCGCTCTTCAAGCCCATCGACGCGGACACCATCGACATGTACGCCCGCGCCGTGTTCCCCGCGGCCTTCGCGGCCGTCAACGTCATCTACTGGGCGGCTCTACGCCATGTGAGGCCAGACCCGCCTGCTCCCGGCCCTCCCGGCGCAAGGCCCCGCGGTGCCTGCCTGTGTCACAGTGGGGGCGTGGGCCACAGGAACGCGAGGAAAGCCGCGGCCTCCCCAAGCCCCCGCTCTGCCCCCACCCTCCCCAGAAGCCGCCTGGCGTCGTCCCATGCTCTCCCTGCAGACCTGGCCTGACCCCGAGGCTGAGCCAGGCCGGTGTGGGGCCCTTTGGGGACTAGGCCCTTGACTCAGAAAGTGACCCTGGCCTCAAGACTCTGGTCTGTGGGTTTGGACCTGGGAGCAGGAGGGGCCGGGCGTGGACGCTGCGCTAGGCTTGGGTGCAATGGGGGGGGGCATCCATGGCATTTCATTCCAGCATGTAATAAAGCCAGAACTTTGGGGCAACATTCTCTGTCATGGCGTGAGGACTGTGGCCTCCTCTCCCAGTGCCTAGAGAGCTCAGGACGGAGAGACTTGGGGGCTGTGTCCCAGAGGCTGAGCCATGTGGCCACGTCAGGAGCATCAGTGGGACGGGCAGGGGTCAGGGGGCCCTGAGGAGTCTCAGCCCCTCCTTGGTCTCCTGGTCCCGCGGCCAGGCTGCCTCTGTGGTGCCTTCTCAGATGTGGTGATGGAGGACAGGGGCCAGCAAGTCCCCACGAACCACACGCAGCCCCTGCCCACTTCTGCTGCCACCTCGGACGGATGGGGTGGTGACGAGGCCCTAGCTCGGTGACTGGAGGTCTGACAAGCAGCTCTTAATAAGGGTCCGACTTTCCCAGCACCACTGGGAGACCCAGGAGCGTGCGGGGGCTGCCGGCCGCTGCTGGCCGCGGGGTCGGGGCCGGCTCCAGTGGGCAAGGTCGGCCGCTGCAGCCCCATGGTATCCTTCCTGGGGTCCCTGCCCCAAGCCACCTCGAGAGGAGCGTGATGGTGACGTGCTGTGGATCGGTAGGGGGGTCTGGCTAGGCCGTCTGCCTTTGGCTGGCACAACCTGCCCAGGGTCCCCAGTGTCCCCAGGCCGTGAGGGCCTGATCCTGGAGGATGTTCCCCCACTGGCCGGGCTCAACCTGCAGTCACCACTGAGGTCCAGGTGCTTTGAAAGGACAGGGCTGTCCGAGGGCAGAGGAGGGCACTGGCTCCCTGCTCCCACCGCGGCCAGCTCGCCACCCCCAGCCCCAGCCCCGAGTCCGGCTCAAAGGCCCGGCCTGCTGAGGACGCCCCCGCCTGCTGAGGACGCCACCTCGCACCCTGCCGCCCTGGCGGGCCCCTGCTCTGAGGAACAAGGTCAGGGTCAGGCTGGGGGCGGGCCAGGGAGCAGGGCCCCGAGGCGCCAGTGTGACGAGGGTGGGGAGCAGCGGAGCTGGGACCGTGTTGGCGGTGGGGTTCCAGGCCACCTCCAGGCCACGCCCAGCCGCCTGCACCGACAGAAGAGACCGCGGTGTGGGACAGGGCCCCCTCTACGCCCCCACCTCAGCAGTCTCCTTTCTTCATGACCTGACCATGACAGGGTCACCACGCCCCCCCCCCCCCGGAAGCTGAAGGGTCACGGGGACAGGAGGGGCGTCGCCCAAGCCCCAGAGGGCGCACCGAAGCCCCCAGCTGGGTCCAAGACTGCCCACACCACTGCTCACTGGGGGCACTTAGGGTCCTGCCCAAGGCCCGGCCTCTGGGGGACAGGAAGCTGGGTTCGGAGTTCACGGAGCTGCCGGGTTCCCTGGGTGCAGAGGTCAGCGGGGCCCCCTGGGCTCTGCCGCCGGGCCCCGCCCCCCAGCACCCCTCTCCCACCTGCCCTGGGCTCGGGGCCGCCCTCTTTCTGCCGCGTGCCCACGAGGAGCTATTTAAAGCGGCTTTGTGCTGCCTCAGGCGCCCACGCGGCGCGGCCCACCCGGGCAGGAGCCTTCGCCTGATTCTGCCACCAGCAATCACTCCCTCCAGCCGGCAGGCTGCTATTTCTGCCACATATTTACAGGGCAGGAAAAAGGGACGGGAAGAACTGCTGCTTTTAAACACACGATTCTATTCCGGTGGTGATGACTCGAGCAGACTGAGCCCGGCCGATCAGGGTTTGCAGCTGAGAGGGGCCGGCCTGCGAGGGGAAGTCAGCATTTCCTGCCACCGGGCACCTGGGCCGGCAAGGGGCGGGGTGGCGCCTCGTCCCAGCCGGAGGGGCTTTGGGGACTGGCGCTTCCTCGTCTGTCCTCGCCAGCGGGGGCTGCAGTGCGTGTGGCCAGCGTGGACACTCGCTGCTTCCCGGGGAGCTGGGGCAGCTTGCCCCCCGCCCCCGCCAGGGACCAGAGCCAGGGGAGAGTGCCCCGGCTTCTCCCACCCGCATGCAGGCAGGTCGCAGACGGCACGCACCCACATCCGGGGGCACTGGGCGGGCCCCTCAAAAGCAGCGCTTGCGACAAGGAGGTGGATGCAGGGAGTCTCTCTGGGGAGGGGGGTCGGCGTCTTGGGGTGGCCGAAACAAAGCACCGCAGACCGGGGGTTAAAACAACAGGAAGCTGTTCTGGCCCAGCTCTGCGGGCTGGCGGTCCGAGGGCGGGTGTGGGCAGGTGTTTGCTGGAGGGGAGCCCGCCCGGGCCCCTCCCCGCTCCTGGTGCTGCTGGCCTCCCGTAGACACATGCGCCCATCGCTGCGCCATGGTCACATGGCCTTGTCCTCTGTGTGTCCTCTGCTCATCAAGGCACCTGTCATCGGTAGGGCCTAGTCCAGGGTGACTTCATCTTAACTAATCCTATCAGCAGAGATTCTATTTCCAAATCAGGTCCATTCTGGGGTCCTGGTGGACAGGAACTTTGGAGGACACTGTTCGACCCAGTCCCGGGGTGATGCCCCAGAAGCAGGGGCACAGGCGGGGGAGAGTGGGGACGGGGGAAAGCTGAGGAGGTGTTTTGTTGGCCTGGGGTACCAAGTCCCAACCCCACCGGGCCCCCCGCAGAGTATGTGGGTGCACCCCTGAATTGTCCCTTTGAAGAATGAGGGGCTGGGCATTTATCACTAGCTCCCCCTCCCCCGGGCTGCCTGCCTGCCGGCTGAGCAGGCTCCCCCATGGCACCACACAGAGGGCTGGAGGTGGCTGCCGCACGGAGCAGGAGCGGGAGCTGCACACGGCAGGCGGAGCTCAGACACCAGAGCAGCAGCGCTGGGAGTCACCACACGGTGCTCGAGTCTGCTCAGGACACCTGGTTCCCCCAGCTGCCGACTGTCATGGCAGCCGCAAGAGCACTTCCCGGGCACCCAGGCACCTGCTGCGGGTCCTCAGAGGTGCCGTCTGTCAGGGCTGCCGGAAACCCTCCCCCCCCCGCCTCCGCAGTCGTGGGATTAAACGAGGTCCATCCTGGGAGCAGCTTGTCGGCTCCCTGGGAAGGGTTGTTGGGGTCATCGGGTGCCGAGTGCGGCCTCTGGCTGTGGCTGGCTGTCCCTTGGGCGTGGTAGCCTGGGCTCTGCCCACAGGAGGCTCCTGACCCTGGGTGACGAAGCCCCAGGGTATCTTAGCCACGCTGGACACAGCTGGGCCATGAGGACTTGGGCTGTGAGTCGCCCTCTGGGCAGGGCCCTGCTGGTCCATCTGCCGGTTTTTGGGGCTCCTGGGCAGGGGTCTCACCTCCTCCTGTCCTGGCAGAGCCACTTCTGCTTGAGTGAGTGAAAGCCTGCGTATGTTCTGTGTGTGCCCGTGCGTGTGCGCATATGTGCGTGTGTGCGTGTGCACGCACATGCGTGTGCGCAGGCGTGCCTGTGTGAGCACACATTCTATCGCAAACATCTCACGGAGCCTGAGGGACTTGGCCCCACCCTGCAGCCCGCCACGGTTGCCCGTGCCTCAGGGTGCGCTGGCGCAGGCCTCTGCGTGAGACTCGGTGGGTGGCCGTGCGGGGAGTGACACAGAACACTGCCTGGCACCACAGCGTCCAGCCCCCTCCACGCGCGAGGCCGGCGTCCTCCCAGCCCTCTGTCCCTGTCACCCCCTCTTCCTTCTCCGGCTCCTGACACAGCAACCCTGCCCTTCCTTTCCGTCCTGCCTCGCCGGACACGGCCTCTCCCGACACGTCCCTTACATGGGACACTCACAGGCACACAAACACGTGCACACAGAGACCACCACATGCAAACATGCATGTGAATCCACAGATATGCACACGTAAACACACACACACACACAGAAACCCAGACAGATACAAACACACACGCACACTCACAGATGCACACGTGCGCACACAGATTCACACATGTATACGCAGAAATGCAGATACGCACATGCACAGAAACCCACAGAGACACACAGAGATACACACATGCACAGACACACATGCATGCAAATCCACAGATATGCCCACACGGAAACACACAGGCACATGCGCACATGCAGAGAAACCCAGATAGATAAAAAACACGCCTGTACACCCACAGATACACACGTGTGCACACACAGGGAAACCCACAGATACAGAGACACACACATGCACACACACAGACACACACGCGTGCACGTGCACACACACTGTATCCACTGGGGGCCATCCATGAATAGGGTGACGATGCTGTGAAGTGACCACAGGTGGGCAGGAGGTGGAAGTGGGCAGGGTGAGGAAGGCGCCCATGGTGGGTCATCATGGCGACACCTCCCTGCCGAGGCTGGAGGTCAGCCTGCGCTGCGAACGCGAGGCTGGGCAGAGCCCCGGATGTCCTCGGCCAGCGTCCTCAGCGGCGCCCCAGCTCCCCAAGCATCCCCGCGCACCAGCAAGTGGCGCTCCTTCCTCCCGCCGCGTCCCTCCTGCGCCCTCTACTGGGGCCGCGCAGCACTGCACTCCCGGAACAAGATGCTCGGGCCACCAGCGGCCGGTGGGCGGGGCGCAGGGACGCCGCCGGCGCCCTGGGGGCACCCGCCAGCCCGCCCACCGCCATGACTGATCCGGCCAAACGCAGCGTGCCGGCCCTCGCCGTGGGGGGACTGCGCCTGGATCGGCAGCGGGTTTGGAGCTGAGAAGCAATGGTTGGTAACGGGCACATGGACGCACGGACACACATGGACACACAGACACACATGCAGACACACACACACGGACACATGAACACAGGCACACACAGGCGCGTGGTCACAGACATGTGCAGGAACATATGCACAGACACAGGCGCATGCACACGGACATATGGACACATGCACACAGACACGCATGAAAAGAGACATGCAGGCAGACACAGACACGGGCACACGGACGTGCACACATGGACACGTGCACACGGACACGTGCACACACACGGACACACACACGCAGACACGGGCACACGGACACGCACACACAGACACACACACACGCACACGGACACACACAGAGACACACGGACACACGCACACGGACACGCGCACACGCAGACACGGGCACACGGACACGCACACACAGACACACACACGCACACGGACACACACAGAGACACACGGACACACGCACACGGACACGCGCACACGCAGACATGCGCACATGGACACGCACACACAGACACGCACACACACGCGGACACACACATATAGACACGTGCACACACGGACACACGCACACACGCGGACACACACATATAGACACGTGCACACACGGACACGCACACACACGGACACACACACATGCGGACACACGCACATGGACACATGCACACACAGACACGCACACACACGGACACGCGCACACGCAGACATGCGCACATGGACACGCACACAGAGACACACACACACGGACACACGCATATGGACACGTGCACACACGGACACACGGACACACGGACACACGCACACACGCGGACATGCACAAACACGGACACACACATGGACACGCACACACACGGACACGCGCACATGGACACATGCACACACACACACATGCACACGCCCAGAACCCCGCAGAGGCAGGTGCCGGCTGCTGTCCCCAGACAGAGCCTTGCCCAGTGGGCGGTGCCGCCTTTTCTGAGTTTCCGGGGCCATGTCCCTGGCTCCCCCACCCTCTTTCATGTGGCCTGCGCGGTCCCCTGGTCTGCGGCAGCACCTCTGTCCACACCTCCAGACCACGCGGCCCCTGGGGCCATGGGGCTCTGGCGCACGCCAGCTCCCCACCTCCCCGCTCCCTTCACACACCCACGGAGCCCACAGCCGGGCTCTGCCGGGACCGGCTCAGACCCTGCTCTCACCAACAGAGCTGCCGTGTCTCTGAGGCCCAGTGACAGTGGCCTGTCCTCCCACCAGTGTGCCGGGCCCACGAGGGAGCAGCCACACCCGGCCCGCTCACCGCTGCCGCCTGGCACAACTCGGGACACCCAGTGGGACCTCAGTCAAAATCGCCACATGAACGAGTGAGTGAGCAAAGTAAACACCACTTTGGACCAGTTTCTCAAAACCCCACGACCCGTGGAACAAAAGGAGACCCTGCTGCCCCTCCCTCCCACGGCTGCGTGGCCTGCGTGCCTGTCCGTGGTGTGCAGCTGTCCAGGGCCCTCCCCGGGACCTGCTGGGTCTCCGCTACCCTGCCGGGTCGGTCTCACACTTGCCAGATGACCAGTGACCGCCCGGGCTCCACAAGGTGTTGGCTCACACCGTCACCTCTTTCTGGGCACGAATTCAGTCTGTGAGCTTTGATGAGGACAGTGTCATCTGGGTGGGTCCTGGGGAAGGACCACACAGCAAGGGACAGTGACCCCACAGGAGCCTTGGCTTCTGTCGTATGCATCTCACTGAACACAGCCTGCCCTGGCTTCCAGCCTCCACCTCATGAATCTCAAAGTCGTTTGTAAGTATCACCAGAAAGAACATCTATTAAAGAAAATCAGAGGGTGGCCAGGTCCCCCTGGGGGAGAAACCTTGACTGGAGGCCCAGCGGCCCCACTCTGCCCTCTGCTGGCCCTGGGCACCGCCCACCTGTCCAGCCCCACACCTGGCGGAAGCACACCAGGTGGCAGCCCTGCACTCCGCCCTCTGGTCCAGGTGACGAGAGACACGAAGGCTGCAGGTTCCACAGATTCCTCAGGTGTGTCCACCTGCCTGGCTGCGTTTGGGGAGAGGCGGGGGGTCAGGTCCGAGGGCTTCTCCTCCGCCTACACCCTGTGTTGTTGACGCTTTACAATAAGCCCTCATCACTTTTACAACGTCTTAGGAAACCCACAACGCGACTTTGCGTTTTTCACTGGGAAATGGGAGGTGTTGGTGACCATGAACTTCTGTGAGGTCTGAGGTCATCAGGACACACACAAACCGTCAGAGGTGGGGGGCCGCCCTCAGCTGCCAGGGCCCTCCTGGCTCCACGGGGCCTGCACACCTGGGTCCAGAGGTCACTTCCCAGCTCCGCCCACCGGGGGCGGGGGCTTCCCATCACACCTGCATGCAGCAGAGGGCAGGAGGGGAGAGGCGGGATCCATAACAGCCTGAGATCCTGGGAGGGTCGGGGGGGGGGCCTAGCACTTCCGAGGGGTCTTCACCTGCTCATTCGTTCACGCATTCATTCATTCATTTGTTCGTGCGTTCATTCATGCGTTCATTCCACTGTGTGCCTGATGCCCAGATATGTAGGGAGATGGTAGTGACCCAGGCTGACTGGGTCCCAACCCTCATCACGTCCAGAGGGGCAAGTCATCCACAGATTTGGGAAGAAACACCCTGCCTGGTCATCAGGGTGCAGAGCAGGCGGTGGACACACAGACGCTGGCCATACACACCTGTCTGTCTCTCAGGACCTCACCTTCTATCCTTGAGACCCTAACACGGGTGGCTCAGCACTGGAGGCCTGCGAAACCCCTGCCCCGCCCCCCGGGCTGGTCTGGGGGCCGGGTGGTAGTGCTTTGTTTTGCAGAGCTAGTTGGTGGGGAGACGGCAAAGCCCAGGCCCCCGGGGCCGTGGGCACTTTTTCTGGGCACTGCAGGTGACCCAGGTGCCTTCACTCAGGCCTGGGCTGGATGTGGTCTCAGACCCAAGGGTGGAACCTCCCCCAAGACCCTCTCCCTCGCCCCAACCCCCAGAGAGCAGAGATCCCAAGCCGGGCCACTGAACCCCTCCTGCCAACCGCCCCCCCCCCGCCAGGGCTGGGGGCTGTGGTGACTCAGGTACCAGCCTCCAGGAAGGAGGTGCCCATGGGGCAGCCGAGGTGAGGCCAGTGCCCAGGGAACACTGGACGCCTGTGGCTTCGAACCCTGCAAGGGCTTCCCCAGAAAGAAGGGGCTCCGGCTGGGCGTGGGCTGTTTGTCCAGCAGGGTCTTGGTTGGGGCATGTCGAGAAAGGGTGTCCAGTGGACCGGCCACCCACCCGCCGGTCCTGCCTGTAGCGGACATCTAGGATTGCGTGTCCTCCCTGTCCGGCCAGGCTGTGAGGGAGGAAATCCGAATGCCCCCCGGAGCTATGGGACGTCAGAGGGCTGCCCCTCCAGCCTGCGCTCACTGAGATGCGTCCATCAGAACGTGCTCAAGGCTGTGGGGAGGAGGCTGCCGGGCCTGTGGGGCCCGCTGGGGGCCTGGCGCAGGGCGGAGAGGGAACCGTGGCGTCCCACCACTCACCTCCTCGTTGCTGAGCACATGCACACGGCAGACCCCTGCGCCCCCCTCCCCCGTGAGCCCCGCGCCACGCCCCTGCACGGCCAACCTCGCACCTGGTTCCCCTCACGCCCAGTGGGGATGGCAGAGTCACCTGGGGGGGCGGGGGGGGCAAGCGGACTAATGCGGGTGTCAGGGATGCTTGGTAGAGACTCAAAGGAAGTGTGAGTCTGGGCAAAGCTGCTCCTGGGAGCGGGAACAGCACGTGCAAAGGCCCTGAGGCGAGAGGCAGCCAGGGGGCCAAGTGGCCAGAGTGCGGTGGGCCAGGGTGCAGATGGTGGGAGACTAGGGCAGAAAGAAATGGGGTCCCAGACCCTGGAGGGCCGGGGGGCTTTTCCTGAGAAGCGTGGGATTCGTTGGGGGTTCTGAACACTAGACAGACACAGACTGACTCACGTTTTAAGGAAGTCGGAGGCTGCCCCAAACCCCAGTGCAGACAGAGGGTGGGGCCTGAGCCAGGCGCTGACCCTGGAGGTAGCCACGTGCTGAGGGTGGGGCGGAGGGATTTGCAGGCGGAGGGGAGTGGGATGCAGGGGGAGGGGCACAGGCAACGCCCCGGCGTTTGAGTTGAGCACCTGGGGGAGGGCGGTTCGCCAGTTGCAGAGCCGTGCGCGGTGGGAGAGGGGTTCATGGGCGGCCTGAGCCTGGGATGCCATTTGGAGCCAGAGTCTGAGGCTTGGCATTCGGCGACTGTGAGACCAGGAGGAAGCCGGGGGGTGGAGGAGGCCTGGGAAACCCCAGTGTGACCCGGTTTCTAGGGGGACCCAGTCTGAGGGTTGACACAGGCGTCCTGGTGGGGGAGGGGCTCAGAGAACGTGGCAGCAGAGATAAGGCAAAGATAAGGGCTGAGGACAGCTCCCCTCAGGAATTCTGCAGTAAACAGGAGCCTCTAGAGAGGGGCAGGGGGGGGGGGTGGGGGTGGGGGCAGGGGGTGGAGGGAGAAGCAGTGCAGAGGGTGTTTTTTTTAAGGGGCGTTCACAGCACCTTGTGTGGGTGGGAGGTAGGCTGTTGACAGGTCTCTCTGTGGCCACCTCGGGAAGAACAGGGGTTCAGTGACCAGTTGGCTCCCCAGAGTCGCCCCAGTGCCTGGCACCAAGGAGGTGCCCGGAAGCATCTGTGGAATGAAAGAGGGAGCGAATGGAAAGTCCTTGAGGTTGTCCAGGTGAGGAGTGGTGAAGGCTTAACAGGGAGTGGACTTCGGGGTCAGAGGCTGCCAGCCGGGTGGGGTGGGGTGGGGTGGGGGGGGCCGCAGGGGAGTGGCCAAGAGGACAGGCCTGGCAGAGGTGGCAGGGATGAGGGGGCTGTAGATCCGTGAATCTGGGGTGCCCAGGTGAAATCCTGCTAACGGCAGGTGTGGGTTCCCAAGGATGCACCCAGTGAGGAAACCGAGTCTCGCATTTAAGGGGAGGGAGCATGGGCTGCAGGCCCTTGGAGGGGGCCGGGGCTGGGGTGTGTGGACAGTGTTGAAAGGCAACGTCCTGGTCAAATGCCAAGGTCACTGTGGATTCAGAAATGAAGGTCACGGACATCCTGGGCAGACGCAGCCTCCTAGACGCAGGAGCAGAGGGGACCGGGTGCAGACAGGCCTTCCCTGCAGCAGGATCTGGAGGCGAGGGCAGCTGGGGCCCGGACGACCAGCGGCGCCTGCAGCTCTCGGCCCTGACTTGGCCGGGGTCTCTGCCACCTGAGCCTCGGTCTCCAGATCTGTAAACGGGCCTGACGCGGGTCAGCGGTCGGAGAGCAGCTCGGGACCCGGGGACTGAGCTGCTGACCGCACTCGCCCTGCCGGAGGCGGAGCTCCCTCGGGCCACCCGCCAACCACATCACCAGTGACGCCTCCCCGCTGTCCCCCAGACGAGCGCCAGTCTCCAAGTCCCCGTCTTGTTAGTAAGGACGGCTGGAGTTTTGACTCGGCAAGTCTGGGCCCGAGAGCTGGCATTTCCAAGTTCCCCGGGACACTGTAGCCCCGGCTAGGAGCGGCGGGCGCGGGACCCCAGAGCGCGGAGGGGCCCCGCGCAGGGAGGCTGCTCCCCGAGTGCCCGCCGCCCGCTCCGCCGGAGGTTGCCAGGCAGAGCCGGGCCACGCGCGCGCCCATTGGCCGCAGGTGGGCCGCGCCCCGCCCGACAGGTAGCGTCCCCGCGGCGCGCCATTGGACTGCGGCCGCGATGTCCCCGAGGATTGGCCCAGGTGGCGGCCCCGCCTCGCCCTTATTGGCCGCAGGTGCCACCGCCCCCGCCCCGGGCCCGCCCGCGCCGCCGATTGGCCGCCGGGCGCGTCGCCATGTCGGACCCCCCGCGGGGCCTGACGCCGGACTCCGCGCGCGCCCCCGCCGCCGCGCCCCTCCCGCCCGCGCGCCGCCCAAGTCCCGTGGAGTTGGCCGGACCGGCGCCTCCCGGACCCCGGCGGCGCGCTCTCTTCCGCGTTCCGCCGTCGGCCCCACCTGGCGCCCGGCCGCTGGGGCCCCGCGCCAGGACCCGCGCGCCCGGGGCGCGGCGCTGACGGCGGCCGGCGGAGCGCGCCATGCCCAGCAGGACGGGCCCCAAGATGGACGGGAGTGGCGGCCGCGTCCGCCTGAAGGCGCACTACCGCGGGTGAGCGCCGGGCCGCCGGGCCGTCGGGGCCGCCGCGGCGGGCGGCGGGAGGGCGAGCGCAGCGAGGCGCCGCCGGGCCCAGGGGCGCCCGGAGGGTCCTGAAGCGCCAGCGCCGGGGGCGGCCCCGGCGAGGTCGCCCTGGGCTCGGACCTGCGGGCGTCGCCGCGCGCGCCACGGCCCTGGGCACAGTGTCGACGTTTTACCCCTGGAAAGTCGGCAGGGACATTGAGACCACTAACCTGTAGGACTGAAGTTTGTGTCAAATCGTGAAAAGTGCTGGCTAACTTCTACAAATCGGGGTTTCCTAACTTTTCTCGGCTTACCCGGCCAGAGGTCTCGGTTTAGGGAGAGTCTGTGACCGGGGCGGAGGCCGGCGGGGTCGCCCGGGCGCGCGAACGGCGGGCGCCGCAGCGGCTCGGTCGGCCCGGGCCTTTCGGGCACCGCTCAGCCCCGCGTCCGGCGCCCGGACTCGACACACCGCGTGTGGAATGGGGCGAGCGGGCGCCTCAGAGGACTCAGTGGCCCAGAGCGCTGGACACCCGGTCGCGGGGCCGCCGCGGCGGGGACGGAGACCGCCGCCGCCCCTTGCGCGGTGTAGACGGCGCTCCGGGAAGAACTCGGCACCGTGGCTGCTTCTCTCCCTCCCACCGGTGTTGGTCGCCAGGTGTCCCGACACGGGACCTGGCTGCTCCGGGGGTTGCCCTGCCAGGCGGGCTGGGGTGCCAGCGCCGGCCCTGCGGGGGGCTTGGTCGTCTCGGCTGCGGGGCGCTGCTTCGCGCGTCTTCGGGCCTGGGCAGCGGCGTGGGCGCCTGACCTCCTGAGCACTTCTTGTTGGGGTCTCTGCTCAGGACTCTGCTGCCCCCCACTCCACTGCCGTTTTCAGCCCGGGCGGGATGCTTGGGCTGGCGGCAGAGCCAGAGGGAAGAAGTACTTTTGGGGACGCCCTGGCCAGCCCACCTGAAGAGGCCGAGAGTCCTGTGTTCTGGCCCACGGGGGGCGGGGGGCGCGGGGCTGCGGCAATTAAAGCTGGTGGGGTGTCAGCTGGGCCTGCTCCCCAGCTCCTGGTGGCCTGGGCGGGCAGGCGTAGGGAGGGCGAACCGCGGGAGGACTGCGGAGCCTCGGAATCGAGCGACCAGGGGCTGTGTGGACGTGAGGGCCCTCCCGGATGAGAGGCTGTCCTCACCCAGAGCGGCGGGGGTGGCCGGCGGGGGTGGCCGGCGGGGTGGCCGGGCAGCCCTCCAGCCTTCCCGCAGGACCTGCAGGCGCTGAGCTGGGGCGGGGCCCAGGTGGAGGCGGGGCGTGGGGAACGTGCCGCGGACCCCTGGGAGTTCTGGGCAAGCCGCCTCACCTGCCCGCCCTGGCCCTGTCCCCTCCCTGGCTTCGGCCCCTGGAGAGCGGTTTGGTTACCGGGAGTAAAGTGACCTGTGGCGGCTGGTTCCCCGGGCAGAGGAGGCCACACCCCGCACTCTTTCCTCTCCCACCCACTGGCGACCTCTGCTCCTTCCTTCCCTCCGCCCCCACCCTCTGCTCCCCCTCCCTTCCCCTCTCCCCTCCCCTCTCTTCCCGCCTCCCTCCCGCACCCTTTTCTCCTGGGCAGCGCTCACACTTCCTCCCCAAGCCCAGGCCCTCACTCCCCGCTCCTGCACCCACTCCTGCACTGCGGGCAGGGCCGTCCGCTGTCTGAGTTGGGAGACTGGCAATGTCACTGGTCCCAGAAAGTGCCCCGAGGTCACTGCTGCGAGGGACCCCGGGATCCAGGAGAAATTGTGTCCCCGAGGAGGCACCCAGTGCCACAGGGAGGGGGTTGTTTTGGGGCTGCACGGTCACCCTTGCCCATTCCCCGAGATCGGGGTCTCCGGCCCCCACTCCCCCATTGGGCCTTCGAAGGCATGTGGTTACTGGAGTCTGCATGGCATCCGGTGGCACCCGCGTTTTCCAGGGGGCTTTCCGGGGGTTGCGGGTGATGCGGCGGGTTTGGAGATCTGCTCTGCCAGGCTGTGTCTCTGACACCTGCTTTTCTGAGATCCTAGAGGTGGCTGCCGGCCGCGCCCCGCTCTGGCGCGGGCCCGTGTCCCATCCGGGCCCGTGTCCCATCATCGTCCAGGACCTGCTGTGCTCAGGGCCTGGCCTGTGGCCTGGGAGTCCTGCTGCCAAGGGGCAGAGCCCTCGGTGGTCCAGCCTGGCGTCCGGGGCTTCCCAGGTGTCGGGTCTCTGGGGTTTCGCAGGAGCCGCTCGCTTGGCCTCCAGGTCGAGGTATTGGGGGAAACACTAGCTTCCACTTGGGGGCAGAACTGCAGGGTGGGGGGCCTTGGGGCAGGGAGAGGTCAAAGGTGAAAGGGTGGCGGACATTGACCCTCAGGATTCCCAGTGGCAAGAGGACTGGGGCTGCTGGGTCAGGTGACGGGTGTGTGGGGCAGTGTGGGTGACCCCAGGGTGATGGGGTGGGAGCTTTGTCTGTGGAGCCCCCTGTGGCCCTCTGTGCCTCAGTTTCCCTAGCTTAGACGGCTGGGCTAGTGCTGGTGCAGTGTTGGGGTGCTGGGGGTGGTGCTGGGGGTCGTTGAGCAGACTGTGGCCAGTTCCAGTGGGACACAGCGGGCGTTGGGGGCCGTCTCCCCACAGCGAGGGTGACTGTGGGGTGCTGTGCTGGGCCCAGGCGGGCCCGGCAGCTGGGTCCGAGATCCTGGTGACGTTGGGTGTGTTGTCTGGTGGACAAAGCTGGGAGCACTTGTTTGCTGGGAATCGGGAGCCGGGGGCTGGCAGGAGCAGACCCCCAGGTTCCTGGCGTGCTGGGCGAGGTGTGCTTCCCGCTCAGCGTCAGTAAGGGCGAAGGCGCGTCTGATCCGGTCCCTCCGTCCCTCTGGGGGTGTCGCCCCAGCTGTGAAGGGCCAGCCCTCAGGAGGTGACCGGAATCCCTGAGCCATCTCCAGCCCTCCAGCCTCACCACCTCATCTTTGGATGAGAAAATAAAAGGCGGTGACATTCTGTGATTCTTCCTTCTGCCCAAAAACGTGCCTGGAGTTATGTGATAGCCACAGCTGAACGGGCCCTCCAGAGTTTAACACAGCAGCCGTGGCTCTTTAAGTGGCTCCGTTCTGCCCTCCCCCCACCCGGCGTCCCCTCCCCTGGAAGGTCTCAGTCCTTGGATGTGACTGTGACGTGCCCTGCGCCTTCACCCTCCCCGGCAGTATCCGGGCTTGGGGGAAAGTTTAATGCATTCTGTGGCTCGGCCACCCCACCCCGGGCGCCCAGTGACTGGGCAGACCTGGTCCCTGGGGCCCGAGCAGGCGCTCTCCACACCCCTGTTCTTGTCCCCCGTGCGCCTCCCCCAGGAGCACCCACGAGCCAGGACAGGTGCCCTTTGCACATGGGCGCGCACCGTGGCGACTTAGACTGGTCGGTGGTTCTTTGGGGGAAATTCTTGTTTCATTTATTTAATCAATAATTTGGTTAATTGATCGTCCGTGCATCGCCGGTTCCCTGTGCTCCGTGGCGACGGCCCTGCCCTCTCTTCCAGGGACATGCTGATCACCAGCGTGGACGCGGCCAGCACCTTCGAGGAGCTCTGTGAAGAAGTCAGGGACATGTGCAGCCTCCACCAGGGGCAGCCGCTCACCCTCAAGTGGGTGGACAGTGAAGGTAGCCCTGGGTCCTGTGTCACCCGCGTCGTCCGCGTCCTGTGTCAGGCGTCTGTGTCAGGCGCTGAATCCTCTGTGCGGACAGTGGCTCAGCCCCTTCCCGGGGAGATGTCAGGCCACGGGATTAAGGGGGTTAGGGCCACTTCCCTGAGAGGCGAGGCAGGCGCAGGGAGCTCACATCTGCAGGTGGAAACTGGGTTGGGGCGAGCAGGCTAGATGCCCCTGGAGGAGGACAGCCACCAGTGGCCCTCCTCTGGTCTTGACACTGGGCCGTGGGCCACCCTTACCCTCCTTACCGCCCCCTTCATGTCCCTGCTTTTCCAGGAGAGATTTGTAAGGATGAGCTCCCCTCCCCCTTCTCCCCTCCCTCTCTCCCTGCCCCTTCTCCCCTCCCCTCCCTTCCTCTCCCCTTCTCCCCCTCCCTCCCTCCCCCTTCTCCCCTTCCCCTCCTCCCCTCTGCTCCTCTCCCTTTCTCTCTTCCTCTCACCCCTCCCCTCCCCCCTCTCCTCCCTCTCTTCCTTCCTCTCCCCCCTTGTTCTCTTCCTCCCTTCCACTCCCTTCCTCTCCCTCCTTCCCCTCCCTCCTCTCCCCCTCCCTGCAGGCACAGCCGAGGTAGGAGACGAGGGGGGTAGGAGACAGTCCAGGAGGGACTCTTCCTCTGGATGACTAACTGGATGACTGACCTGCCACTGTCTGCAGAGGACCCAGGGGAGCCCCTTCCTTTGGGAGGGCCGGGAGGGGCCCTGGTCCTGTGGATCTCTGTGTCCCCACCTTTCCCTTTGGGCTGGCCTGACCCCGGAAGAAGGTTCTGGATGTGGCCCCTCCTGGCCAGGGGGTGATCACAGCTCTCTCCGCCTGTTCTCTGCGGGGGACTCACTGCCCTCTGGGGGTGGGTAGGTTCTGAGGAGGGCCCTGGGCTGGGTGACGTGGGGACCGGCTGGTCCAGCCGGCTGCTCTGGGACCTCCCCCTGCTCTGGGGAACTTTGCCCTCCTCAGGTCTGGTCTGATGCTTGGAGTGTGTGTCAGGCCTGCGGTGGGCTCAGCACTGTGTCTTGCCCGCCTAGGTGACCCCTGCACCGTGTCCTCACAGATGGAGCTGGAGGAGGCCTTCCGCCTGTGCAGTCAGCGCAGGGATGACGGGCTCACCGTTCACGGTCAGTGGCACCGGAGGGGTGGGGCAGGGCGAGCCCAGCGGCCACCCCCAATCCCAGCCCGCCCAATCCTGGCCGCCCCCCTCCCGGCCACCCCCATCCCAGCACTTGGCCAGACCACCCGGGCCGGCTGCTCCGTGGAGGGTCACAGTGTGAGATCTTAGGGGCCAGAGACGCTGAGGGGTTGCGTGTAACGCCATCTGCGTTTCCCTTCTTACATTTTTTTAACCCAAACAGAAACCGCTCTCACTGTAGGGGCGGTGAGGGGTCTTCTCCCCGGACATGGGGCCTGGGTCCTGGCCGTCAGTCCTGGGGCCAGCGGCATCCGTGCCTCAGCTTTGCTGGAGCTCAGAGGCTCTGGGCACAGGGCCGGTGCGGGCAGAGCAGGGGGCCCGGGGAGCGGGGACCGGGCCACCGTGCCGCCCGGGGTGGAGCGGACGCTGCCTGTGGCCGACCCAGCTCATGGCTGTCCTCAGCCCTGCGGGCTCAGAGCTGGGCTATGATGCAAACATCACAGTCATTTCCTCATAATCTTTAAGTTGGGGTTTCCAGACTGTGCTGCCCAGCATTTCCGGGCTTCTTCGGGGTGTCCGTGGGGCCAGGGGAGCGTGGCCCCACCCCGGCAGCCGTCTGGTGCAGCCTGCGCTGCGGCGTGCCCGGGGGGGGGGGGCCGGAACCTGCCCCCGCCCACTGTTTTCTGCCCATCGTCCTTTTCTCTGCTGCCCGGTGATCGTTGGTCAAAACACCGGGTTTTTGTCACCCCTGGTGTAGACGTGCCTATGTGTGTCTGGGGTGGCGGGCGCATCCACGGTGCCTCTTAACACTGACCGCCCGGGTGCCTTAAAAACTCCACGTCCCGGTTAAGAAGTCATCGGTTTTAGCTTTAATACTTCACAAGCGTCAGGTTCCACGATTTCCCACGGAAGCCTAGGTGTGCTGGAGAGCGTTTCGCTGTGAGCCCCGTCCTGAGCGTCCTGAGCGTCCTGAGTGTCCTGAGCGAGCGGGGAGAAGCCAGGCCCACGTGCCTTCAGGGGGCGGTGGCAGGCGGGAGCTCTGCCGGCACCACCCCACGCCCTGCCCCCCGCCCCCGCGCCCCTGCCACTCGGGAGTCCCGCAGAGGCCCCTCGGTCCCATGGATATGTCTCGCCGAGCGCCTCCCAGCAGCGGGTCCTGGGCACGTGGCTCTGCGCGCAGGACCGCGGCGCCATCCGCAGGCTTCGTGCTCGGGACAGGTGGCCGGGCGCTGATGTGTGTCCTCTCTCTCTGCAGTTTTCCCGAGCAGCCCTGAGCAGCCCGGCATGCCCTGCCCAGGAGAGGACAGTGAGTACCGCCCTTTCCCGTGGCCTGTCACTCGCCCAGGGCACGGCCCATCTCCCCTCGAAGGGGCTGCCGGGGGAGCCGCGGCCCCTGTGGGGTTCTCACTGGCTGGTCCTGCCTCTTCCTGTCCTGACACACGATGCTGCCGTGGGGGAGGCGACCAGCTCGGGCACATGGTGGCGGATCTAGGACACTCCCGGGTCTTTCCCAGGACGAAGGGCCCGGCCGTGATGGTGGACGCTGGTTCCGTGTGTCCGCCCTGGCTCACAGCCACCCCAGGCCAGTCCACGCCGGCCCCGCAGCTGAGACGGGAACTGGGCTGGGAGCGGACTCGGGAGAGGTGGTGCTGAGTCTGCGTCAGCGTCAGCCCCAGTGAAGGCGCCGATGGGGGTTGGGTGCGTGAGCCTGGGGTCTGTGGGCGAAGTCGGGGGGAGGCGGACGTGGGAGCCCGTGGCACGGAGGAGGCTGGCGAAGCCACGGGCGAGAGTGGCCGCAGCCGGTGATCAGGGCCTGGCCCTGGGGTGGGCCGTGGGGCTGCGGACACCCCGGTGGCGGGGGCCAGCAGCGGTGGGGCCGGCGTCTGATGAGGCCGGAGCGGCCCTGGTGTGCCCACGAGGTGCCGAACACGAGGGCAGTTCGGGGGGCAGGGAGGTGAGGAGGCGCGGGGTGCGTTCCTGCCCCAGGCAGTCCCGCTGTGCCCCTTGGCACGGGCATCGTGCTGGCTGGGCAGGGGGACAGAGAGTCCCGCACGTCCTTGCAGGGGGCAGGTGATGGGGAGACACGCAGGGTCAGTGTGAGGGATGCAGCCTGAGGCCTGTAGGCCGGGGGGTGCTGTGCAGATGGCCCCCGGCCCAGGCGCAGCAGGTGACTTGTGTGACGTGGAGGTTTTCCGTGCGCGGGGCCTGGGGGCTGCACGGATGGGGTCGAGGCTGGAGGTTTGTGAGGCGCGTGGTGCGGTGGGTGCCCGGAGAGACTCAGGGTGGGGTGGGCCGGTGACCCCGTGATGCGGAAGCCTGCCTGCAGGAGCCCAGGTGTCAGGGGGAGCCCGTCCCTGGGGCTTCAGATGGGCGGCTGGCACAGAGGCTCAGGGTCCTCCTCCTCCACCTGCCCCTGGCAGAGTCCCTCGGGGGTGCCCGTGTCCCTGGGAAAGGGGCGTGCACCCCGTAAGCAGCGCCCTCGAGCCCCGACAGGCCCGCGCCGTGCGGGCAGGGGCCACGTCCGGCCGGGAGGGCCGCCTGTGCCGGCCTGGCCTGCGTTCACGTTCAGCGGAGTGCCTTCCCGTGCTTGCTCAGACGGTCGGTGTTCACGCAGTCAGGTTCACAGGTTCACAAGGTGGCGTAGGGTGCGCGCACAGAATTCGCCGCTCCAGCCGTTCGGAGGGACTTCCGTGGCGTTGAGCCCGTTCACGCGGCTGCGCAGCCTGCGGACGGAGGGCGGAGAACCTGGAACCCAGCGAGCAGTGCCCCCCGGCCCCCCCCGGCCTCTGCTCCCCGCCCTGTGACTGCGCATTTCGGACGTTTCAGCGCGGTCACACGATACGTGGTGTGTTGTAACTGGCTCGTGTCACTCAGCGTGATGTTTTCGAAGTTCATGCATGTTGTAGCGTGTTACAACATCCCTCCTTTCCCACGTTGGCCGCCGTCAGGGGCGTAATTCGCCGGCGTGGAGCACTCTCGGTGTGCCGCGGCCGTCACCCCCCGCCCCCAGGACGGTCCGTCTTCCCTGACTGACGCTGCCCCGTGAAGCAGCCCCCGCGTGCGCGCACACACACACACACACACGCGCGCGCGCCCTGTCTCTGTGGCTCCGACCCTCCCGAGGCCCTCTGAGTGGAGCCTCACAGTGTTCGTCCTTCCGTGACTGGCCGCCTTCACTCGGCGAAGTGTCCTCGAGGTCCACCCGTGTGGTGTCACGTGACAGCGGTTCCTTCCCTTTTGAGGCTGAGTCACCGGCCCCCCACGGCCCCCCGGGGCTGTGTCCACAGCGGCCGCACATCACGGCCCCCTGCGGCGCACAGGGTTCCAGGGTCTCCCCGTCACCCTGGTGGCTGCGAGGTGGGGTCTCCTTGTGGTTTTGATCCTGGCTCACGTTTAGGTCCCTGAGGCGTGCCGAGTTAACTTCCGTACGTGGCGTGAGGCGAGGGTCCGGCTGCTTGTTCTGTGGGTCTGTGGATGTCCAGTTTTCCCAGCAGCGTTTGTTCAGACCGTCTTCTCCCTGCCGAGGGTCGTCTGAGCGCGGACGTGCGAGGCCGTGTCTGGCCTCGTGCAGGGCTGTCGTGGTGATTGCTGTCGTGTGTAGCGGCTTCATTTGTTATTTATTTATTTATTTTTTTAGGCGCCTGCAGCACCTGGTCTTCCCAGGCGGTCTCCCATCCGAGCACTAACCAGGCCTGACCCTGCTCCGCTTCCGAGATCAGACGAGGTCGGGCACCTCAGGGTGGCGTGGCCGCCGCCGGTGCAGAGGGTTTAAATCAGGAAGTGCGAGCCCTCCGGCTTTGTTCTTTCTGAAGGTGGTTTTGGCCGTTCGGGGTCCTTGAGATTCCACGTGAATTTCAGGATGGGTTTTTCCATTTCTGCAGAAAACATTGCTGAGCTTTTGGTAGCGACTGCACCGGATCTGTTACCGCCGCGGGTGGGATCGACGGTCTCGTCCAGAGATGGGCTGTTTTCCCTTATTTACGTCTTCCGTTTCTCTCATCAGTGTTTCGCGATCTTCAGTGTTGGCTTTATCCTTAAGCATTTTATTCCCTTCGATGCCGTTGTAAGTGGAGCTGTTTCGTTCGTTTCCTTCTTGGGTTGTGGATAGAAACACAGCTGCTTCTTGCGTGCGTTGACTTCGAATCCTGCTATTTTGCTGAACTTATTAGTCTTAGCAACTTTTTCTGCGAACGATTGGATTTTTCCGTATCCTCTGTGAACAGAGATCATGTTTCTCTTCCTTTCCAGCCGGGATCCCTTTTCTTTCTTTTTTCTCGCCTAACCGCTCTGGCTCTTAGAATTCCCGGTGCGGCGTTGGACGGCAGCGGTGAGGTGGGCACGCTTGCCTCGTTCCCCGCCTGAGAGGCCGGCCTCCGGTCCGCTGCCTCTGACGCGTTTGCCACGGGTGTTCCACGGGGGGCTCCGCTGCGTCGTGGTACTTTCCTTCTGCGGTTTCGTGAGAAGTACTTAGGGTCTCGCCCCGCTCCAGGCTCGGACCTCGACGCCCTCAGAATTTTCTGAGTGATGGGAGTGTCTTTTGTCATCCTTTAGGCTTCCCTTTTGAGCACACTTGAGTTTTTGGCTAAGGAGGTGACTTGGGGGGGGACCTGGACAGCCTCGGGGGTGATCACCCCAAAGACCTAGCAATTAAGGGGTTTGAACTTCCAGTCCCCACGCCTCCCACCTTCAGGGAGGGGAGAGGGGCTGGAGGGTGAATCAGTCTGCAGTGGCCAGAGAGTTAATCACGTTGCATACGTACCTAAGCCTCCAGAACATTCCTGAAGTCCTGCAAGGTTTGGAGCGGGTCGGGGTGCATGGGCGCATGGCGGTGCGGGCAGAGTGGCCTCTTGGAGAGGGCTCGGAGGCCCCGTGCCCTCCTGCACCTGGCCGTCCCTGACCTCTGTTACTGTGGCCTGTCACGGTCACGTGCCGCGTCGCCCCACACCTTCCCGCATGCACCTGCCCTGGTCATGCCTGCAAGTCCTGCCTCATGCTGCCGGATGCTGCCTTTGGAGGCTTTTTGCATCTGTGCTCGTGAGGGATGTTGGTCTGTAGTTTCCTCTTCTTGTGGTGTCTTTGTCTGACTTTGGTGTCGGGGTCATGTGGGCCTCCTAGAATGAGTGAGGTAGGGTTCCCGCCTCAATTTTTGGAGAAGTTGGAGAAGGATCTGGCATTAGTTCTTAACCGTTTGGTCGCATTCACCGTGAGGCCGTCGAGTTTTTGGCGGCTGGTCACGGGTCTGCTTAGCTGTTCTCTCTCACTGTGGCTTAGTCTTCTAGGTTTTGCGTTTCTGGGACTTGGTCCGTTTCGTCTGGGTGACCCAGCTCGTCGGCGCGTGTGAACAGTACTCTCTCAAAAGCCATCTGGATCCCGCAGGACCTGCAGGAACGCCCCCCGCCGCGCCTGGTTTCACGGGTGCGGGCCCTGCTTCGCCCCCGGTCACCCGGCCCGCGGTGCGTCCCTGTCCTGTCTGCGCCCCACGCCCCCCCACGGCGCCCGCCTCCGGGTCAGCCCCCCTCCCTCCCAGGCCCTTCGGGTGTGGCGCGGGCAGCTGACTTGAGAGCGTCCGCACTTCCGAAGTCGGGGGCACAGCCGTGACCCCCTCGCTCCGCCCTCTGCCCCGCGGGGGGGCTTGCTCCGTGGCGTCTGCCGTCGTCCCCAGGCGTGGTCTCCTCCGTCGGGCGAGTTCTGCTTGGACGCGCGGGCTGGCTCGGGGAGCGTCGGGTCCCACGGATCCGTGGCTTTTCCGGTGTTCCTTCCGTCACCGATTCCGGCTGCTTCCCGCCGCGCCCGTGCGATGGCCTCGTCCCCAGTCTGCGGAGACCCTGCTCCAGGCCCCCCGTGGCGTCACCCTAAGACGGGCCGGTGCCCCTGGCAGAGCGTGCTCACTGTGGGGAGTGTCGCTGGGGGTGTCGCCGTGGGGTCCCGCTATGGGGTCGCTGTGGGGTGTCACTGTGGGGTGTCGCTGGGGGTGTCGCTGTGGGGTGTCACTGGGGGTGTCGCTGTGGAGTGTCGTTGGGGTGTCACTGTGGGGTGTTGCTGTGGGGTCCCGCTGGGGGTGTCGCCGTGGGGTGTCACTGGGGTGTCGCCGTGGGGTTCCGCTGGGGGTGTCGCCGTGGGGTCCCGCTGGGGGTGCTGCGGCCCACGCGTCAGGCCTCGCTGGGTCCCGTCATCTGTGTCCTGTTTCTCCACTGGTCTCCCGTCTGGCTGTTGCTTCGCTCCTGTCGTGAGCGAGTGACGGTCAGCGTGAGGACGCGGCCCAGCCCGCGTCAACGCTGGTGTGCCAGTGGTCACTCTGTGTAGGAGCGTCGTCACTGTCCCCGGGGCCCCGTGAGGCTCCCCACGCGACGTGCCCGATTCCGGTCTCGTGCACGTGGACCTGCCGGGTGCGGGCGACGGAGGTGGCCGTGCCTCAGGGTTCAGCGGGAGGGTCGGTCCCACCCAGTGGAGGCTCGTCCCAGGGCTGGGGCGTGGGGTGAGCAGGCGGCGTGGTAAGGAACCCCAGCTCCGGGTGGCTCGGTGGCCCTCACGAAGTGGGACCCCCGGGCGGTGAGTCCCTGGGGTCCTGGGTGGCTCATCAAAGCCGAGGAACGACGTGGCAGTGTCCATCTGGGTGCTCAGCGGGTGAGCAGGGTGGGCGGGCGGAGAGCAGGTGGCAGCATGGAGGCCCTGTGACCCCGCCAGCCTCACGGCCCCTGGGGGCGCTGTCCTGCATTCCTCCTCTGCACCTGTGCGTGCTGGGGACCTCGCTCCCATGCTGCTGGGACTGGGGTATGGCTCCCTGTGCCTCAGTTTCCCCCGTGAATGGGCCTGTGTGAGCATTGACATGCAGAGGGCCCAGTAAGGCCGGTGGACTGCCAGCTGGGTGGTCAGGTGGGAGGCAGCATGCCCACGGGTGTGCTCAGGCCCACCGCAGTGTCCTCGGGGGGGACAGGAGCACACGGGGGCCAGGGCGGGGCCGGGGAGCCCCTGCCGCGCGGGTGGGGGGGCCGCGGCAGGTCCCCGCGGTCTCCGGGGTTCAGAGATGCGTTTGTTGCTTCCTGTCATTGAACACCCAGTTCCGTTCAGCTTTGTCGCGGATCCTTAACCAACGCACTGGAAAGGCCAGTTTCCACCGAAAACGGGCTTCCGATAAAGTCCGCAGCCTGCAGGTCAGACCGGGCCGTCTGGCCTCCTGCCACGTGCTGTGGACGGGTCGGGGGTCACACGGACGTGGCGCTGGCTCGCTAACGCGTGTTCCCTGGGGAGGCCCCGTGCGGAGCCGGGGCCCAGTCGTTCTATGATCCTCCCGTCTTCGGGGCCGGCGAGCGTGTCTGCGGAGGTCCGGGGGGAAGCGTGGGGTCTGAGGGGCGTGTGGTCCGCTGCAGCGAGGAGCGGGATGTCGGGGGTCGAGCATGGCTGAGCCACAGTCAGCGTCATCCACCGACACGACACCCAGAGTTGCATTTCACGCCATTTTCAGGTGTCTTGAAACATCACCGTTTTCATTTTATTCAGATGGTCAGAACGACACGACACTCACCTGCTCAACCCACAGGAGGCGGGAGGTGCGAGCCGGGGCCTCAGCGTTCCCAGACCTCTGCGGTGATCAAGCCGTGTGCGCCGGAGCGGGGGGCGCCGTTTCCTGCCGCTCCCTGTGCCCCAGCGTGCAGGCCGGGCTGGGCTGCTGCCCTTTCCCGCACATGCTCAGATTTGGAGGGAAACGGGAGTGGGCGTCGCACAGCGGTGGGGACCGGGAGGGTCAGGCTGTCCTGGCTCTGGGTCTGCCCTACCCCACCCCTGCCCTGCACAACACAGCGTGGAGTGAGATCCTGCGTCGGGTCAGCGGGGGCCTCTCTCGCCTTGGGTGAGCGAGCCCAGCCAGTCACCCCGATTCTCACCTCCTGATGGGTGGAACATCACGGATTCTGCCCTTCCCAGTGGCCCCAGTCCCCAGAGCAGCACAGCTTCAGAATGCCGCCGGGCCCAGGGTTTGGCCAGCTGGTGGCTGGGCCCACGGCTTCTGCCCTCACCCCGCCTCCCCTCCGGGCCCCGGCCACGGCCCCGGCCACAGCACCGGACCCTCGAGCACTTGCTTTGGGACTAATTCTTGGCCTCTGTGGTTGCAGGTTGGTTACCTGCACTTCGATGGCTGCTGTGTCCCTGTGCCCTGGCCAGCAGTTCTGATCCGGCGGCCCGGGGCCAACTGGCCTCTGTCCCTGCGGACGCCGTCTGAAAGGCTCTGAGGCCGGGCCGCCTCCCTGGCCGCTGCCTGCTGCCTGGGCGCTCGCGGACGGCTCGGCGCACAGATGCTTGGTTTCGTGTGACGTCAGCTCCTTCACATCCAGGCCATGTTTTAGCTGGTGCCTCAGCTGCCGGCTCCAGCTTCCCAGGGGAGCCGGGTACCACCGGCCTGGAGACATGAGGAGGCAGGGATGTGAGAGGCGGGGGACAGGCCGGCCAGCCTGCCTGTAAATACCCGGTCCTGCTCCTGCCGGGCGGCCACCTGCATCGGTCAGGGGGGCAGGGCAGCAGGGCGCACAGGCGGAGGGAGGGAAGATGTCTCCTTTCACGCCCACCGCTCCCGGAGCATAAAGAACCCCGAGCCGGGGAGCAGGAGGGGGAAGCGGTGAGTCCTGAGCCTGGCTTCTGCGTTCTCTGCGCCGCGGGGGGCCGCGTGCATGCAGGGGGATGCTGTGGTCCCCAGCCCCCCGCCGCACGGCTGTCCCCGGCACAGACAGTGCCACCGCCGGCCAGGGGTGCGGCCGCAGTGCGGGGGAGGGGGCCCCTTGTTTCTGAGGTGATGGATTTTAGGGGAATGAGCGGCCGAGGGCAGGGGCTGCAGGCAGTGTGGGGGCCCGAGCCCAGGCCTGTCAGCGGCTGCTGGGCTCGGGGACGTGAGTGCATCTTCCGTGGAGCCCGGCGGGGGCCCCGGCCGGTGCGGCCGAGCTGGAGGCAGGCGGGGGCGTGTGGGCGGCTGGCCCGGCGCCCTGCGCTGCTGCGCGGGGAGGCTCGGCGGCCGCAGCCCGGAGCGGGGGGCCGGGGCGAGGCCGGCGGCCGCGGCAGCGGCACCTGCGTCCGGGGCTGAGCTGCAGCTCCCGGTCCTGCCGCCTCTGCGGGTCCTGGCTCCGGTTTGCACTGACGGCAGCGTCGTGGCACGGCCGGTGTTGACGTGTGCTCATCGGCAGGTCCTCGGCCTTGGCGATGAGCGAGGCCGCGTCTCGGCTCTGAGATGGTCGGAGGTAGACGCGGCGTCTCGGCAGGGTGCGGGGCGCGGGGTGCGGGGTGTGGGGCGCGGGGGCTTTTCTGACGTCCATTTTGCGAGATGTTTTTGTGAAAGATGAATGACAGCACGCGCGGCCCCCACCTCCCCTCCCATAGGCGGGTGGGGGCGGCGGGCTGGAGGGTGGGGGTAGTGAGCCCCCCTCTGTGCAGGTGCCGGCATGGGGGAGCACGGTACACCCCTCCCCCAGCAGACGGGGTGGCCCTGCAGCCAGCTCGGCGCAGGGGCAGCCCTGTGGCGGGGACCCTCAGCTTGTGAGGCGTGGGCTATGTGGGGTGCGGGAGGGGCGGCGGGCGGGCATGGGCTCACGTGCGTGCTCGTGGGCAGAGATGAGCTGTGTCATGGTGTCCCCGGGGCGACGGGGCATCTGGGCCTCTTTCCTGCTCAGTGATCACGCACTGCCGTGCCGGCTCACGCAGACTCCCCTCAGATACGCTGCTGGGGACCCACAGTGTGGCGGGGGGGGCAAAGCATGGCCAGGGAACACAGAGCATGGCCGGGGGACCCAGCGTGGCTGGGGTCACAGAGCATGGCTGGGGAGACAGCATTGCTGGGGGACCCAGCGTGGCTGGGGGGCACAGAGCATGGCCGGGGGACACGGCGCGGCCGGGGGGACCCAGCGCGGCTGGGGGCACAGAGCGTGGTGGGGGGCTGGCAGTGCTATGTCCTCCGGGCCCCAGCTCGGTTCCTGCAGAGCCGTGAACGGGGACATGTTGGAGGAGTGACCCTGCCCGAAACAGCAACACAGCACCCCGTCCTGTGCTGACGCGGCCGGGGGCCGCCCGTACCGTGTCCCGGTCAAATCCGCGTGGACGCACTGTCGGCCACCGTCACAGAGCCCACGCCGTTGCTGGCTATGTGGCCAGTCACGGTGCCGTTGGCCCAGCGCTGAGCTCGGGCTAACCCCCCAGACCTCACCTGGGGCCACCAGGCCACCGCCGTGTGTCACAGGTGACCTACTCAACGGTTGGTCACAGGGAGCAACCAGGACAATTGGGAATGCGGGTGGGTGCTGCCCTCGGCCCCCCTCAGCCCCCTCTCCTCGGTGTGAACCCCATGGGGCCCACATCTGGGTTGTCTGTGGCCTGGGGGAGGGTGCCCGTTGCCTGTACCCCCACCCTTGACTTGGTGGCAGTGGGGCTGTGTCCTGTCTGCCGTGCACCCCTGTCACCCATAAGAAGCACAGCCCTTGGGGGCTCAGGTCAGCAGGTCCTGAGGTCACGTTCTGAACCCCGCGAAGGACATACAGACACAGGTGGAGAGGTCTCTGTGGGGCCTTGGAGTGGGGTGTGCTGTGCAGGGTGCCCCTGAACAGCTGCACCCCGGCTCTCCAGGTTAGACGTCCAGCGTCTCCGCCCAAGGAAGCCCCCTTTCTGTGCCCCCTCGAGGAGGGCCCGCAGGGAGACCTGGCAGGCCGTGGGCCAGCGGGCCACGGGGCCATTGGGCGCCGCCCTTTGGGCCTGCAGGACGCAGCTCCTAGGGCCCTGGCCCCAGCCCCGCCCCTGGGGTGCGTGGGCGTCTAGGCCCCCAGCCCTAGGCACAGCACAGAGAGCGGCGGGTCAGTTCGCGGTCCGTTGGCGTCCGTTGGCCTTCGCGCTGGTGGGCGGGGCCGAGAAAGCGCCCTCGGCACCGCGCGGGAACCGGGCCGGCCGCGGTCAGGCCGTCCCTGGCGTGGGCGGAGCGGCACCACGCGGCCATCGTGTGTTTGGACCGGGTCATCTGTTTTCAGGATTCTGCGTACGTGGGGTCAGTGGGTGCCTCGTTAGTGACTGGCTCCCCCCTCCCGCGTCTCCGGAGCTCCCGGCTGGTCCAGCCCCATTGCAGCCCCGCCCGCCCCCCCAGGCCACCGAGCTGGACCGGGACCCGGGGGTCTGCTGATGGGTTCCGGGGGCGGATGGGGGGCGGAGTGGCGGGGTCAGAACCACGAGGGGCGCGAGCGCCTCGGCGACACCGTCAGTTCTCCGTGGCGCATCCAGCCTCGTTCCCTCCGCGGGGCCCTGGCCCCGCCTTCGTCGTCTGCCTGGGTGGTCTGCACCTGTCTGGTCTTTGAACAGGTTGCAGTTTTAATGTCCCCTTCGCGGGAGGTTTAAGACCTCTCCGCAGGCTTTGGGGCGGCCCCCCCCACCCCCGCGCCTTGTGCTCGCTCCCCTGGGAAGCGGGTGCCGACCGGGCCAGGGTGTCTCCCCGGAAACTGCTGCCATTGCCCAGCACTCGCATGTCAAGTTCACGTGGTGATTCTCATATTTTGAATTCGATTTTGAGTTTTGTATGTTTCTGTTTCGAGGTGTTGAATAGTCCCGAGTGGTTTAAAAAGAGAGCAGGTATCCCCGCCCCTCCCCACCCCAATCTCAGCACGTTCCTGGCGTTTATTTCCAGATTTCTGAAAAACACATTTCTGCTACCATTTCTAGAGCTTTCTGTTGGGGGTGCCACTTGTTCCCCTCCGTGTCTCTGGACTGTGTCAGCCAGGATCCCCTTCCTCGGTGCCCCCAGCGGGGTTAGGTCACGGTTTACTGTTTAATCGTTGAGCTCCTGCATAATGGGTTGTATTAATATTCATGAGCCACTAGCCACAGATTTGTAAACCCTACAAACCTAGTTTTTCCTGGAGATAATACTTGACTTGATTTTCGTTGCGTTTCCTTGAAGCGCTGTCTCAGATTTGCCCTGCTCTTTCCAGCGGTGCAGCCCCCTCTGTGGGCACCCCCTGTGCGGGCGCGGCCCATCCCTGCGGTGTTGCCTGGGCCCCAGCACAGTGCATCCTGGGACCTCCTTGCTCTCACCCTGGGGTCCCTGAGTCCTCTGTCTGGATCCTCTGTCCCTAGCCCCGCCTTTCTGGGCTTAATCTCTGGTTAAGACGGGGGTCCCCAATCCCCAGTGGCCTGTTAGGACCTGGGCCACACAGCAGGAGGTGAGTGGCGGGTGAGCGAAGCGTCATCTGCATCTGCAGCCGCTCCCCAGCGCCAGCATCACCGCCTCAGCTCCGCCTCAGATCCTCAGGTGTTAGATTCTCATAGGAGCACTGGTCCCTGATGCCACAAAGGTCGGGGACCGCTGGGTTAAGATGCCCACCAGGACGTGCTGAGAAAGGGGCTGGGAGGGGAATTTCCCAAGACCTTGTTCAAAGATGCCGTTGCCCCAGCCTCACGGTTGGTGACAGTTTAGCTGGGGATGGAAGCCTGAGTTAGAAATACTTTTCCCTGAGCCTCCGGTCTGAGAAGTCAGAAGCGTTCTGACTTCCGTGTCCTTTTTCCAACCTTCTGCCCTCAGTGTTTCGAGTTCCGTGATGTTGTGTGTTGGTGTGAGACCCTTTCTGCCCCTTGTGCTGGGCACTCCGGCGCAGACACCCGGGCCGTTCGCGTGGGGAGCCCTTTCACCCCGTTCTGTCTTTGATGATTTTCCTCCTGTCCCCCTTTTTTCTGGATCTGTCAATGATCACTCGTTGGGACCCCACTTGGCGCCCTAATTTTTTTTTCTGCTTTCCATTGATGTTCGTTTTATTTTCCAGGAGATTATCTTCAATATTCTTTTGTCTGAACCACCTGTCCAGTTTGCTGTCTTGTCCTTATTTTTGAATGTTTAACACTCTTTCTGTGCCCTGAAGTTTCCCTTTTAAAACCGAGTCTGGCTCCTGCTTCAGAGAAGGGGGACCACAGTTTCTTTGAGGTCAGGCGTGGCGAGGGGCCCCCGACGTCATGTAGGTGTGTGGGTTCTCGTGGGCTCCACGCGCGTGAACACCCCTGACCCGCACGGCGCGTGAGTCAGAGCTGGGCTTCGCCCCGCGGCCAGGCCTGCCCAAGTCTGCGCCCCCCGCTGCAGGCTCGGCCCTGTGATCTCGGCCGCTCACACCCTGGGGTTGGCACCCTCGTGAGAGGAGTGCCGTCATGGGCTCCCGCCACTGTGAGGACTGTGCACGAAGCGCTAGCACCTGCCCGCGTGACGCCAGAACCCGGAGTCCTGCAGACGCGGGAGATGTGGGTGCAGGATGAGGTCGCCCGGTGCTGGTGACGTCCGTCTCCTGTCCTTGTTCTCTCTGGTCCTCAGGCCGTTGTTTCCACCGAGGTTCCTCCCAGCGGCTGGTTTTGGCCTCGGAGCCTTTCCTCACCCAGTGACCCTTGGTCATCTGTCCACACTGAGGTGCGGGCACCGGGAAGCTGGCGGACCCCCCGAGGTGGCCAGTCCGGGTGCCTGGGGGGGGCCCTGCGCCGCCCTCATTCTGCCGGCTGTCTGGGCGAGGGCAGGGTCACCTCAGGAGTGAAGCCTGTGCCGTGGGCACCCGCTTCCTGGCACCCGGAGCCTGCAGCTCGCGGGCCCTGAGGGCCCAGCCCTGCTAAGTTCCCTGGGGACCAGCTTCTGACGCCGCACTGCCCCTCCCATCCTCTGTTACCATGGGTTTTCCAGTGTTTTCCTCTGCTGCCTGGGGTCTTGGGAGGAGCAAAGGTGACAGGTGTGTCCCTGCACCAGCCAGGCTGGGTTAGTGTCGTCGGGCCAGGCCGGAAACCTGGCCCCCGCCTGGACCCAGATCGCCCCGGCCCCCGCCTGGACCCAGATCCCCCGGCCCGCCTGGACCCAGATCCCCCCGGCCCCGCCTGGACCCAGGCCCCCTTCAGCCCCCGCCTGGACCCAGATCCCCCCGGCCCCGCCTGGACCCAGGACCCCTCAGCCCCCGCCTGGACCCAGATCCCCCCGGCCCCGCCTGGACCCAGATCCCCCCGGCCCCCGCCTGGACCCAGGCCCCCTTCGGCCCCCCTCGGCCCCACCTGGACCCAGATCCCCCGGCCCCCGCCTGGACCCAGGGCCCCCTCAGCCCCTGCCTGGACCCAGATCCCCCTCGGCCCCCGCCTGGACCCAGATCCCCCTCGGCCCCCGCCTGGACCCAGATCCCCCCGGCCCCCGCCTGGACCCAGATTGCCCCGGCCCCCACCTGGACCCAGATCCCCCTGGCCCCCGCCTGGACCCAGGCCCCCTTCAGCCCCCGCCTGGACCCAGATCCCCCCGGCCCCCGCCTGGACCCAGGACCCCTCAGCCCCCGCCTGGACCCAGATCCCCCGGCCCCCGCCTGGACCCAGATCCCCCGGCCCCCGCCTGGACCCAGGCCCCCTTCGGCCCCCCTCGGCCCCCACCTGGACCCAGATCCCCCGGCCCCCGCCTGGACCCAGGGCCCCCTCAGCCCTGCCTGGACCCAGATCCCCTCGGCCCCCGCCTGGACCCAGATCCCCCCTCAGCCCCCGCCTGGACCCAGATCCCCCCGGCCCCCGCCTGGACCCAGGCCCCCCTCGGCCCCCCTCGGCCCCCTGGACCCAGATCCCCCCGGCCCCTGCCAGGACCCAGGTCTCCCCCGCCATCAGCTCCCTCTAGGACGTGCCGAGGTGGCAGAGGCAGGTGTGAGCAGGGGACGGTGCGGGTCCCCGCAGCGAGCCCACGTCGGACGACGGGCCGTCTCCTCCGTGGCGTCTTCGAGGTTCTGTCGGTGGTGCCGTGACGTTGAAACAGGCCAGCTCCCGGCCGTCGTGGCAGACCCTGCCCGTGTCCACAGCCTGGACCTCGCCCTGGCCTTCGTCGGTCCTGCTCCGGTGCCGTCTGGGCAGAGGGACCCAAGCAGCGTGTCACGGCGCGCAGTCACGTGCGGGGGCGGCCTGGGCCGCCGTCAGGGCGGACGGGCCTCTCCAGCTGCCCTCTGAGGTCACGCAGCGGGGGGGCCTTCCTCAGCCAGGAAGGACCGTGAGTTCGAGTGGACTGTCACTCGCTACCCCAGTGGCGGCTTCTGTGCCGTGAGCAGTGTGTGCTGGACGTGTCCGACAGCTGGCTCTCTGGGCAAAGACGAAGGAAACCGTGGGGTGACAGCTCCGCCCCGGCCGTTGCCGCGGCCAGCCTCATGTCACCGGGGCGGCGTTGGGGAGAGATGCCCGGCTGCCTCGAGAGCCGGCCCCGCCCCTGCAGCCGTCCTTGGGGCCTACCTGCCTGAGGTTCTGTCCTTGGTCACCCTGCCCTGCTCGCTGAGCTGGGACATGGGTGGGGACAAGTGGCGTGCTGTGCGCATTCTGAGTCCTCCGTCGTGACGCCACCCAGAGGTGGGCCTGCAGGGTCACACCATCCATCACGGGTGGACGTCGGAGGTGGGGCCGGGCTGCGGAGGCGGGACAGGCGCACAGTGGGCCGTTTGCGCCCCAGAGTGACCGATCCGAATCTGTGGCCGGCCGTTCCCCACCCCGCCCTGGGGGTCCCACGTGAGCGGAGGCAGCTGCCCGCGTGGGGTTTGGGCGTGCGGCACGGCAGGGACATGTGGCCGGAGGGCGGAGCAGCCGCCCGGGGTGGAGCTGGAGCCATCACGGCCGCCTGCAGCCGGGCGTCCGGACAGCGCCTCGCGTCTGCCGCGTGGCCGTGGGCCCCGCTGCTCCACGCGGCGTGTTCGCCTCACAGTGCCGTAGGGTTTCCAGTGTGTTCTCAGAACCCGGGCTCCGAGCGGGCGGCCGCCTTGGGTCCTGCGTGTGGTCCCCACGCCGGCCAGCAGCAGGGCCAAAACCCCAACCCCACACCCCGGTGCCTGCGACGTGCCCCTTCGCCAGACCCGGCTTTTGCTTGGTGTGGTCTCGCGGCACGCGTGGTCGGAAGGCGCCGGGAGCCGGGGCCGGGTCGGTGGCGGCCGTGGCTCCCACACTCACGGGGTCTGTCACAGGGCTGAGGCGGCAGCTGTCTGTTCCCGTGGTGACCAGCGTGAGCGCGCGGCCGGGAAGGGCTTCGCCTTCTTTTTTTAGGCGTGAACGTACGTGTGTATTTAGAATGAGAACACAAATCAAAACAAAGGATGAATTTTTAAACGCCAGCAGCCTCACCGAGTCCAGGAACGTGACGAGAACGACGCTCGTCATGGGGCGTCTGCTCGGCGTGACCCCGTACCCCTCGCTCCCCGTGTTTCGTGGCTGCAAACACTTCGCCCTCTCAGGTGACAGTCTTGCGACGCTTTCTGTAGAGAAACCGCAGAGGTAGTTACCCCGGTCTTCCCTGTAACGCTGTTGTCGGAATCTTACTTTTTGGCCATTTCAAGTTTTTTGTGCAAACAGTCACCTTGAACGTCCCTCAAGATGATAGTCACGCGTGCACCACGCGCTTGTCGTCATGACAGTCACGCGTGCACCACGCTTGTCGTCAAGGCCTCGTCACAGGCACACGTGTGACTCGTGTGTCGTCTGCATTCACGCTCTGGGCTCTTTGGAGGTGAGCGAGGCGCGTGACTCAGTCCCGCTGTTTCCGTGGAACGTGTCAACACTTGCACGCGGAAGACCCGCCGCCCACGAGCGCGGTGGCTCTTCGTAGCCTGAGACGCGCAGCCCCGTGTCGTGAGCTGTGATTTTTTTGGGAACGGCCGCGTCTGCTGTGCAGCCGGGCGCCAGGCCACCGGGACCTGCTTGTCCTGCGAAGCGGCTTGTGCTGCCCAGTAAGACGCCTACGCGCGTGTGACAGCCCACGTCCCCCGTGTGCCTGATACATCTTCTTCTGTTAATTGTGGTTAAAAAAGTAATACAAAATGTACTATCTTAACCTTTCTTTGTGATTCTTGTTATTAAGATTTCTTTTGGAGCGGTTTCAGGTTCACAGTAAGATTGAGGGGAAGGCACAGTGATTCCCACGGGCCACCCGCCCACGCACGCCCAGCCTCCCCACGGCCCGCGTGCCTCGGGGAGCGCGTTACAGCCGACGGCCCTGCGTTGACGTGCCGGCGTCCCCCACGTCAGGGTTCACTGCGGGGGGGCCCTGCTGTGGGCTCTGACGGCTCCGACGGCTCTGTCAGGGCACGCGTCCACCGTGACGGCATCACAGAGCGCGTCCCCCGCCCGCCGTGCCCCGCCCGCCCTCGCAGCCGCCGGTCCCCCCACCGTCCCACGGTTCTGCCTTTCCCAGGAGGCCGCACGGTCCGAGTCCCAGGACACGCACATGAGTTTCCTCCAGGCCCTTTCCATCCTGGTGGCTCATTTCTCTTTATCCCTGGATAACGTCCCGCTGTCCGGACGGACCGCAGTTTGTCCACCCATCACCCCCTGGAGGGCGTCCTGGTGGCTTCCAAGTCTGGGCACATACGGGCAGAGCGGCCACAGACGTCCCCTGCAGGGCTCTGTGGGACCCGCGTGCTCAGCTCCCCTGGGTGCGTGTGCGGGGCCGTGCCGGCCGGGCCGCGTGTGCGGCTGTGCGGCTGCAGGGACGCGGCGGCTCTGGGCTGTGCGCGTGCGGCAGGTGCGTGAGCAGCCCGAGCGTTGGGTCGCCCGCACCGTCGCCCTGCGCCCGGGGCCCTGCCCCCGCCCGTCGGCTGCTGACCGTGGACGGTGCGTCCCGAGGCGCAGGGCGTGCGCGGCAGAGCCGGGCACCGGGGCGCGCGGCGGGCGGGCTGCACGCTGGGGCGCCAGCGTCGGCACCGCGGACGGCGTCCCGAGATTCCTGCAGCTCGGGCGCGGCCAGCGCGGAGCCTTTGCTCCGGGGACTCTGCCGACGCCCTGTGTGCAGAGTTGTTCGGGCCCCACCCACCACGTGCAAGGTCGTGGCGCGACCGGGGACCGCGAGCCGCCCCAGCAGCGCGTGCCACGTCATCGGAAAGGATCACGGTGAAAGGAACACGTGAACGGCACAGAGGTCGTTTTTCCTCTGGAACCAGCGTTTTGGTGGGGGCGGGGGGGTGCCGCCTTCTGTCTTCTGTCTGTGGAGAGGAGAGGCCGTGGGGGGCCTGCTAAGGAGGAGCGTCCGGCTCGGAAACGGGGCAGGGAGCCCCGGCCGCCCGGCTCGGAGGACTGGGCCCGGTGCTGGGCGGCGGGGGCCGTGTCCGCGGGGCACAGGCGCGCGGTGACTGGCACGCGGCCGGTGGCCGCCTGGACACACGGCCTGAAGGCGCCCTTTGTTCTGCCGAGCGCGGGCCGGTTCTGAATGGCGGCTTTCTCTGCCCTGCATGGGGGCCGGGGGGTGCTCGGCTTTCGATGCACCCCACTTCACGTTCTGCCTCTACCGCTTCCCTTGCCTGTGGCTCAGCTTCCTCATCCACCCAGCCCAGGCTCCGCCTCCCTCACCTGACGACCCCACCATGCAGGAGCCTGTGAACAGGGGTCCCTTGTGGCCCGACCCCCAGTGGCCCCCCCAGTCAGGCCAGTCTACCTGTTCCCCCCAAGGTGTCCCCTCCTTGCCCCTCCCCCCATCCCCCAGTCCTTCCCTGGAGTCTGCTCAGAGGCCGCTGGCCCTGCGTGGAGGCTCAGCCCCCCATCAGCACCCAGGCTTGTGTGCCCCCTGTGTGGCCTCTGTGAGGGTGGGGTCCATCTGCTTCGATCTCAAGTGTGTCCTCCTGGGCATTTGCTGGACTTCTTTCAGCGAAGATGACCCTCTGTGACAAAGGACAGACCCCTCCTCACACCAGGGTGCCCTGCGAGGCCGCAGGGCCCAGGGCTGGTCAGCGATGGGCTGCGGCAGCACTGCCCGCTACCCGGGCAGAATGTCACCGCTGCTATCTGGGTCAGCCGGGCCGAGCCACCGTGGCTGCTAGCCGCCCAGAGGCCTCACACTGCAGCGTCTTTGCTCATGTGGGGGGTGGGGGCGGCAGGTGGCAGGACCCAGCGGGGGGCAGGACCGGGTGGGGGGGGCAGGACCGGGCGGGGGGCAGGACCAGGTGTGACGCCTGGGCCAGAAGGAACGGATGCCCTACTGTGCGTTGAAGCGGCGCTTCTGGCTGTGGACTCAGTGCGTGCGACTCTGGGAAATAGGAAATGTGCGGCAGGCCCTCGTGCTGCTCCCTGGGGGCTGAGCCGCGAGGACGCGCCCTGGACGTCCGTGCCGTGGGGGTCAAGGCCTGTGGACGAGCCCGGCCTGGTTGAAGTCCCTCCCGTGGCCAGTTGTGCTTCAGAGTTCCAGCAACACGCTTTCGCCATTTAGAAGTTTGCGACGTGGTGACCCCCGTCTTGGTAGGTGTGTGGCACTTGCCTGCTGGGGTGCAGGGTGCCACACGAACCCCTGAACCCCTCTCACCTTAGGATGCACGTGGCCAGCTGAGGGGCGTGGTCCGAGAGCGTGTGCCGGGCCCACCCCATCACCCTGAGGACACAGCAGGCCGTGGCGTCCTCGCGGGGGCCCGTGTCCTGCCCCCCACAGGTGTGTGGGCCCCAGGCCTGGGCGCCTCCGTGGAGGAGTCTGAGACGGGCGCCCGGGGGCAGGGCCCCGCCTGTGTGGCTGTTGTTTTTGGTTTTGCTTGTAACGTTGAGCTGATTTGTTTCCAGACTTTTCACTCTACGCGTTTTTAAGCACGTTGGTGTGACTGCGTGACACGCAGAATCTCGTTTTTCTCGACGTAGTTATCTGAGCGTGTCATTGGACTCACGTTGTAAACACCAGCTTTTTAAAAACCTGCTCAATAAACCATCACGTGGGCTTGTTGTCAGAGAACCATGGCCCACGAACGAAACCTTTTTTTTAACGTGAAATTTACCGTGTAAATTCACCCCCCCGCCCCCGCTTCTGCTCCTGTCTCTGTGGGCATGGCTCCTCTGGGTCCTCCCGAGGGGAATCACACGGTGTTTGTGCCTCTGGGACTGGCTTATGTCACTCAGCGTTTGTCCCCAAGGTCCCTCCATGCTGTGCAGGTGTCCAGTCTCCTCTCTTTCTAAGGCTGAATCACGAACTCCACTGTGCGGGTGGTCCCCATGTTGTGTATCGTTCCTGTGCTGAGCCAGGGGTCCCCTACCCTGGGGCGCGGACGGATCGGGCCGCACGGCAGGAGGTGAGCGGCGGGCGAGTGAGCAGCGTCACCCGTGTCTGCAGCCACTGCCCAGCGCCACGTCACCGCCTGGGGCATCAGGCCTCAGATGCTCCCAGGAGCCCCGGGCCCTGGAGCTGCAAACGCTGGGGACCGGTGGCTGCGGGCGTGCGGGACGTCTGGCGGTTGTGAATGACGCTGCTGAGAACGTGGTCACAGACCCCCGTGGTGGCCCGTTCTGCGGCAAGCCCTGCGGGGCTGGCGCGTACGTGGCCGTGCCGTCTGCGGGTCTTCGAGGGGCCGCCGCGCCGTTCCCCGCCCCCGCCGGCGGCCGAGGACCCCGGTGCCTGCGGTCTCGCCGGCCGTCCTGGGGTGTGGACCGCGCGCCGCCGGGGCCCTGGCCGCGGCTCCCTGGCGAGCAGCGATGCCAAGCGCGGCGTCCTGCATGCTGGCCACGTGTGCGTCTTCTCGGGGTGGGCGGCCAGTGACGCCCTCGGCCCTTTGCCAGTCCCGTCGTCTGCTGGTTTTGATGTCTGCTGCACGCCACGCGGGTCGGTCTTAGCGGCTGTTTGAGCCGCCGCCGGCCACGGGGAGGAAGCAGAGGGTCCAGGCGCGTGGACCCAGGCCCAGCGCAGCGGCGTGACCGTGTCTGCGCGGAGCGGGGACGATTGTGCCCCGTCTTTCACGTTCTTTTATTTTTTCCAAATCTGTAATTGGACTTTTTTATAGCACGAAATTCACTGAGAAGGGAGGAGACGTGCGTGGCGTGGGAAGTCTTGCGTCAGGAAGCGCTTGGTGCCTGCGAGGACACCCCCGTCCTCGCCCTCGCCGCCCGCGGTGGCTGCCGTGCAGGCAGCTGGCCGGAGCGGGCGGCAGTCGCCCTGTCCCCCAGGCACCTGTCCTGTGGCTCTGGCCGGCAGCAGCCGCCCGGAGACGTCTCGCTCGTCTGCGTCCGGCCCTTAGCCTTCCTGGAGCAGCCACTGGGCGGTCAGGTGAAGGCCATGGGCGGGCGGCAGCCGCCTCCGCGTCCGAGCCTCTGGTCCTGAAGGGGCCGTGGGGCCGGGTACGCCGGAGGCTTGCGATCGACTCAGGACTCGACTGTGTGAACTTCGCGTGCGTGTTCTGGGGCCGTAGCTGCTGTTTTCGCACGAAGGGACCTTTCGTTTCATTATGTTCGGGCATCAAAGGCCGGTTCATCTGAGGAAGCCGGAAGCCCTCGTTTTCAAGGCGAGCGGACAGTGAGGCGGCAGGGGGCAGGGAGCGCGAGCCTCAGGCCCTTGGTGCTCAGAGAGGACACTTGGGGGGCCGCCTGGGGGGTCCCAGCAGACGTTAAAAATCAGATCAGTGTCCTAAACGCTACGGACTCAGCCGCCTGTCACTGCCCCTGCCACAAGGGCCCAGGTGCCGCCCTGCTGCTGGTCACAGACCCACTGGGGACCAGGTGGGGGCTTGTTGTGGGGGTGGGGCACAGAAATGCGGTCCTGCAAGGGGGCTGCCAGGCCCCACGTGGGTCGGCACCTGCCCCGAACGTGCCCCCGCCCGGTGCAGACAGGGGTGGACGGCTGGGTGCTGTGTGGAGGGCTGCGATGGTTGTGGGTGAGTGGACAGGTGTGGGTGCTGTGTGGACAGTGTGGACGGGTGTAATGGGCGCACCCCCGCCTCTCCCTTGTCCCTGCCACCCCCCCCCCCGCAGTCTCACATCCGAACCCGGCCTTGCACTTGGGTGGTGGAGTGTGGTGTCCAGGGTCCCCTGGGTCCCCCAACCTGCCCCATGTGGGGGCCCTCTGGACAGGGCCAGAGGTGGGGGGACCCCAAGTGCCGTGTTGGCAGCAGCAGGTTCTCGGGGCCGCGAGGCTGCTGCCCTCACAGGGCCGCGTGGCCTGTCTGTGCCCCAGCACCCCTTTCTTTGAGGGGGGGGGCAGGGTCTGTCTGTCGTGGGGGTCGGCGGCTGCCTGTAGCAGCTTCCCCGGACACGGCCCTGGCATTGGAGGGACAGTTTGGGCCCCTCTGTCCCGGGAGGGAGGTGCGTCTCTGGGACACGGGCACCGTGTCCTCCGAGGCGCTGGGCGTGAGGAGGGTGCTGGGGAGGCGCCCCGAGGCGCCCGGTCCCACAGCAGCCTCGCTGTTCCGTGCCCGCACAGCCGCCCCGGCATGGAGGGTGTGGACACCTGTGGGCTGCGGCTGCGCTGGGGGTGCACGGAGCCGCGTCGGGGCGTGGGGCACGTGGCACCTTGCTTCTGTGCCTTTCTGAGTTCAGGGCCCCACGCCCCGGACGGCCCTCCCAGCTCGCCGTGTGCCCCCCGCGCTGCACGCTGTCCCCCGTGAGGGCACCCTGGCGAGGGCTGGCCACGCGGCAGGCCCATCGCCGCTGCGGCTCAGTCGTGGGGTGCCGTGCTCCCCACACCTCCACCGCGGTCTCCTTCTTCTCTCTCAGCTTGGCCTTGACCCACTGTTTCTTAGAGCTCAGTTCTGATCTCTTCCTTTGCCCTGCTCACGGAGGCGCTGCCCTGGGTCCCCTGTCCCCCTTAGTGTGGCCCCTCCCCCGCCGAGCAGCGACGTGCCACCCGCCGCCAGCCTGGCCTGCAGCACCCTTGTGCTGTTCCATGGTCCCCAGCTGTGGGCTCCTGGGTGTGTCAGTCACCCAGGGGTCCCAGCCACATTCCCTCCGGGCCCTGGGTCACCTGAGCCCCGGCTACACCATCCCTGGGGTGCGCCTGTGCCCCCGTGTTCTTGCTCACACAGCACGTGACATCCTCGGCCGAGAGCACGTCACCACTTTCCTGGTCCTTTGCGGTTTCTGGGACGGCTCCGTGTCCCGGAGCGCTCGGGCCCAGGCCGTCCGTGGCGTCCCTCCTGTGAGGGGCACCACTCTCCTGGCCGGAGCCCAGCGCCATCGTGAGCACACGGGGGCGGCCGGCCCTCCCGTGGTCTGGGGCGCAGGTGGTGCCTGAGCCCGAGTGTTCAGTGCCTGCAGGTCGGGGGAGCGAGGCCACTCGGGAAGCACGAGGGGGTGACCATTCTCAACAGACGGGGACGAGAAGGATGTGACTGGCCTCCTGGGCTCCCGTGCCCTCCATCAGTGACCGAGGTGGCCTGGCCCCGCCCCGAGGGCGACACACTGCCCAGCCGACCCTCTCCCGCCCCTGTCCCCCGCTGGCGCCCACGAGTGACAGTACCGGGCCAGCTTTGTCACCGCCGGCCTCGGCCGGGTGCTCACACCTGCTGTCCGTGTGGGGCCCGGGGCTGCTGGGGCTGGGGGCTCCCACAGGGGCCAGGCCAGGGCCCACCCTCCCAGGGAGGCAGGCGGGGGTAACCTGGACAGAGGACACTGGCCAGCCCTGTGTCCAGCTCCCTGGTGGGCCCGGTGCCGTGGTGACGGGGCTGCCACGTTTCTTCCTCCTGTGCCCTGTGGCTTGTCCCCCGGTCCAGGTGGACAGTGTCCGGGGCCCAGGGACTCGCGCCAGCTCTGAGGCCGTCGAGTGTCCGCAGCATCCGCGGGGCTCCGGCCTGACCGCCAGGCGGCTCGGAGCGTGGGTTCTGGGCCGTGGCGGAGCCTCACCTCCCGCTCTGTGGCCCTGGCGGTCGCCCTCTGGGCCCGGGTTTCCAGGCGGCCGACGTGGGCAGGAAGGACGCGGTCACGTGCGGACGCGTAGGGCACTCGCCGATCTTCAGCACGCGGTCGGGGTGAGCGCTTTTCTGCGGGGCAGCGGAGCCCCCGGAGGCTTCCGTGCTGCCGCTGTCACCGCGGGAGCAGCCGTGGGCCTGGGGACGAGCAGCGGGAAGTGTCTGCGTGGGGGCCCGTGTCCCACGTGGGGGCCGGGATCGCTTGCTGGGCTCCGGCGTCTCCCTGGCGGAGGCCCTGGCGGGCGCTGCGGGAGGGGTCCGCTCGACCTCGGTCTCCGCAGAGCCTCGGCGGGAGTGTCCCCGGCCCCCGAGTCGCTGTGCGGCGCTGTGGGGGGCCCGGGGGCCAGTGCGGGGGCTGCGTCCTGCGGCGTTTGGGGGAAGAGCAGTCGAAGGCGGAGTGGGTCACGCCACGCACACCTGCTTGTGCGAGTTGCCACGAAGGTCCGTTCCAACGCACCTGTCACCGGGCAGGTCCCTCGTCACGCAGGCTCCGCCCTCCTGCTGTCGCTGGTTCCTGCCCCCCTCGGGGACAGCAGGTTGCCCTTCCGCCCGCCTCCTCCCGGGTCCTGAGACTGTGTGGAAGGCGGCGTGGTACCCTGACCGGCCTGGGCCCCTGGCCCTTGGCGTCCTGACGTGCACCCGCACCCCACCTGGGGGGAGGTTGCCGGGTGGACGCGGGAGTGGCAGGGCCACCACAGGCTGCTCCACCTCGTCCCCAGGAGCTGGCGGCCTTGGGGAGAGTCTGTGCCCTGCAGGCCCAGTGACGGCCTGCGTGTGACCCCGTGTGCTGGGCATGTGGCCGCCCTGGAGGGCCAGTCTTACATTCCGCAGTGACGGGTGCTCCGGGCTGACGGGGGCGGGGCAGGGGCTGTGGCGGGTTCCTGCTCTCTGCCCCCGGTGCCAGGACAGAGGGGCCGGAAGCTGGGCCCGGCCCCTCGGGTCGTTCAGCTGCCTTGGGGGACTGGAGTCCCAGTGAGCTGCTTCTCGCTGGGATGTGGCCCTGTGACGTGTGGGCCTCCAGGCCGTTGCTCCAAACTTGGGGACGTGCTTCTAGGAGAACGGGCACCTCAAGGTGGGCGCCCCCCACCCCACCCGCAGACCGAGCAGCCCCGGAGCCCCGCTGCGCTCATGGGGAGCTGGACACTGAGAGGGGCTGTGGAGACATGCCACCCACAGGCAGGTCTGAGGGGACCGGGCTGTGGCCGAGGGAGCCTGATTCCCCTAGCCTCTGGCCAAACCCCGCTCCTGCCCTGAGGCCTCCGGCCAGTTTGCCGCTGAAGCAGGTTTTCAGCTCTGAAACATCCAGGCCAAACCCACACGACCGGTGGCACAGACCACAGATGTCCCGGCCTTCAGGAGGGCCCCCCACCAGCTCTGCTCACGGACGGGCCAGAAACAAGGCCTGAGCTGCTCCAAACCTCATGGCGAACCCCGTGTCGTGATCCGGGCTTTGCCAAGAGGTTCTGTTGGAGGAGGCCACGCTGGAGCCACAGCTCTGTGTGACGCTCCCCCCGACACACACACACTGAGTGGCCAGGATAGGGAATCAGGCAGTCGGTGTAAAGTCACAGGCTAGTGGAGGAGCTGTTAATTCAGCTTCTGATATTGTCCCCAGCCTGGCATTCTGGAAAGTTCTCCTTCATAGGGCCTTGCCAATCATTCCTTAGTTCATTCGTTTGTTCGTACGGTGGCCCCTGGGTGCCGGGGCTGGGCGAGTGCTGGGTGGGCCGTGACCTGCGGGCACACCCCTGCTGTCCCCGTGGACACGCAGGTGTGCGTGCCCAGGTGGGCGACAGAAGCTCCAAGCCGTGGCTAACGCAGGTGGCCGTCCCAGTGGAGCCAGGACAGAAGCACCGTCGGGTGGTCCCTGGTCCCAGGAGGGCCGGGGTTGATGGCCGTGAGGACGTGGCGCCTGGGGAGGGGGTGAGCTGGGGGTTCTTCAGGTGCGGGGGCCTGGCACGTGCAAAGGCCCAGGCCGCGGGGACAGTGGCCGTTAGGGGAACGGGGAGGCCCCCGGGACAGGACGGCCTTGAGAGGCGAGGGCGGGGCCTGGGTGGCCACTGCGTCCGAGTCCCCGTCCCTCGGCAGGTGTGCGCCCTGCGAGCCTTTGGGGAGTCGTGCAGCGGGGCTGAAACCCGGCTGCGACCCACGTCCCGCCCTGATCGACCGAGCTCAGCGGTTTCCGGGCAAGGACAAAGTCTGGCAGCGCGTTTTCAAAGTAGCAGGCGTGGGCGGAGGGTGCCTCGTCGTGGGAAAAGACGAGCCTCAGATCCTGATCCTTCAGAGGTGGCCGTGAGCTGCGCCACTGGGTGTGGCCCGGGAAGGCTGCTTTGAAGCAGCTCATTAAAGCCAAGAGTCGTTCCTTGTCTCCTCCAGGACCCCAGGGTGTCCCCAGCACAGTAATTACAGACCCGCACGCCCTGCCCAGAGGCGGACGAGGCCGCGTCCTCGCCCACACGGCCCTGCGCTCCCAGAGTGCCCCCCGCTGCCTTTTGCCTGATTTGGTTTTATTTTGCCGTGGTAGAGGGGGTTTTGTTAAAATCATTTCAAAATCTGCCACGTGGCCAAACATGCAGGGGGGCCACCTGGAGAAGCCAAGGATTCCACAGAGGCAGCAGCTTCCGTGCGGGCCCGTCTCCCTTTGTCACCCTGCTCACCTGACGGTCACCAGCTGCGGGTTGCAACCTCCCCTCTGTCCCCATGTCCAGATCTAAATGCCGCGTCCTGCCCTCTCTGAGGACGACCTTATCCCGGTGCTGGCTCCCTGGTGTCAGCTCCGTGGCCGAGGCTGTGGGTGACAGGTTGCCACGGGCAGTTTGTAAGCTGGGCTCCCTCCGGGAGTGGTAGGCAGAGGGAGCCAGGCCATCACTCGGGGGCGTGGCGGGGACGTTCTGTGGACAGGCCTTTCCCCAGCTCAGGAGCCCAGAGGCCACTTGGGGTGAAGACTGAGGCCCCCTGGGGGGCGAGGGAGGCATGCCGGGCGCTGCCCATGGCACCTGCCCTTCAAACTCTGACCCATGGACCGCTGACCAGTGGGAGTGTCCAGGGCCTGCTCCATGTGACCTTCTCTCGCTTTCAGGAGATGTAAGACACTGTCCCCACGAGTGTACCTTTCTTCCGATGCCCGACTTCCTAAGACGAGCGGGACAATGAGGACATGGTCACTTTATTTTATAAAAGAACATTAAAATGGAGCCTCTTTATAGCGCAATCCAGGGGCCCCAGGCCTCCTTGCCCCCTCCTAGTCTGGCACCCTGTTTCCGACCTCGGGGTCCCCTCCCGCTGCCTAAACCCCTGAATCTGAATTCAGTGGTGACAGTGAGGGGCTTTTCCCCAGGAAATTCCGAAAACCTTTTGAAAGGATTAATTTCAAAGAGAGGCCCGTTTTTGTGTGCTTAACGTTGTTTTAAATCTCAAACATAATTTAAGAAATCAAAAAAAAAAAAAATCCACCGGCCAAGTTCCCTGCCCGGGGGGAGGCGGGGGGCATCGTCCCCCACCCCCCTCTTCCCAGTGGGGCCTGGGCACCCCGTGCTCGTGCCGATGCCCTCTAACTGCCCCTGGACCTTGTGAAGCCGCAGACACAGCCTCCCGCGGAAGGCTCGCGTGCAGCTTCCTCGCCTTTGACTTTGTTCGTTCGTTCACTCCGTCGTGCATTCACTCATTCTAGCTCAGCCGCCGAGACTCTGAGCCAGGCAGCTCCTGCCGGGCTTGGCCCGTGCCAGGCACTCGCGGTCCGCCCCGGGGCGGTAGACTGCGGTTCCCTGCAGCAGCCCCCCGCCCCGCGTGGCAGCGGGAGTCTGCGTGCGGGCGTGCGTGAGCCCCTTCCCCGCTCTGTGCGGCTCTCTCGCCAGCAAAGGTCACGGCACCCCCTGGCTTGTCCCCCCTCGCCACGGTTTGACCAGCCTGTGAGATGGAGGTGCCAACGCGGCCCCCCAGGAGGCCTGCGAGAACCGGAGATTCTGTGTATCCCGGTCTGGAGCGGGATCTGACACACAGCAGATCCGTGGTAGACACGCTGTGAAAATGTCAGGGATACAGAGTGGAGACTCGTGGCCGATACAAAGTAGATACATAGTAGATGTAAAGTAGACACAGGGAGACACACGTACCACAGACAGTAGCTGGTGTGTAACACGCATAGCAGGTGCGTGATGGGATCGATGCACCGATGACTCACGAATGCCCCGGGGACCACGCCGCTGTCCGGGTTCTTTTCACGAGGGAGGATCGCGGACGGGCTTTGGAAAAGCGCCTGACTTCCTTTCCCGCCGTCCCCTTCTTTTTACCGGACAGAGCCACTTCCCCTGTCCCGTGGGTGGAGGGGCATCGGCCGTGCTGGGCGACAGGCCCGAGCGTGTCCTGGCCATGCCGGGCTGCAGCCCTTCCCCGTGCTCCGACCCAGGATTCTTTTTTTAATTTACGAATTTTTCCTCAGGGTCTGGTGTGGGTCTTTCAAGGCCTGTTATGTTTTTCATTATTTTTTATTTGTTTGGCAGCAGCCGCAGGATCCTAAAGACTTCATTATTGTTTTCCCGTGTTTCAACTTCATAGGGAAGAGGTCACCCTCCCTGCCTCACTAAAGCACCCAGAAGTGGACGTGCACAGCCCAGAGTGGGGGCCAGCGGCCTTCGAGCGGGCGCTGGCCCCGCAGGCCAGCTGGCGACCAGGGACGGGGAGCCCGCAGGGCTCGCACGGGCCTCCGGAGGGAGCTGGGGTGTGGGGCGGGTGTCAGGATCCCGCAGGCTCCCCGGGCAGCCCGGGAGCACGGTCAGGGCGGTCGTCAGCTGCTGTGGTGTGGGTGTGGGTCTTGTCGCAGGTGCGTCCAAGCAAAACGGGTTCGGGTGGGTCATCGGTGGCTGGGAGCTGCTGTGGGGCAATGACCAGGCGGCGTCCGGGTCATTTATTAGCCGTGGGTGAGAGTCCTTCCTCCAGGGTGGACAGGGCCGTCCGTGGGACGGGGACGAGTCCTGAGGGCAGTCCCAGGGTAACAGCGGGATGGGGCCGTGTCCATGTGGGTCATGCCGCGTGGGGGCACTGCCGTGTTCCTCCTGGACTCGGGACTCGTCCCCGTCCCACGGACGGCCCTGTCCGCCCTGTTGTGTGTCATTTTATTGCCCGGGTGACTGGTCAAGACGCAGAATGCTCCGTCTACGCAAAGACCCCTCCATGCCGTCCTCTGGTCCCTTACCCTGCCGGCCGCCTGCTCTCTGTCCCATAATGTGGGCATTTTGAGAGTGTCACACAGTGGGATCGTACGGTGTGTGGTCTTTTGGGGTCGCCTCTTACGCGAGCAGACGCCCTGGAGGTTTGTCCAGGGGCTTCACGTGTGTCCGTGTGGCTTCTTGCTGCCACACAGCGCCCGGTTCAGCCGCTCACCGGCCGAGTGACACGGGGGGCTGCAAGGCGTGCAGCCGACACCCGTCTCTCCCCCGCAATGTGTCCTGTGGGCCCTCCACAGGCCGGTTCCCCCTCCCTGCAGCTGCGCGGAGCCCCCCATTCCTGTTGCCCGTGGGTCCCGGGCCTGGCGGGGTGGCTGCTCTGCTGCCGGCATTCGTGACAGTTTGGACAGATGAGGGCACAGGCTCCTGGAAGGAGGCAGGAAGGAGCAGGGAGCCGGCAGTGGCTGTGGTGGCTGTGGCCAGACGCGGGCGTCCGCGGGCGCGAGGCCCCTGCGCGCCCGGTGCTGGCTTCTCCGCAGCGTCCGTGGTTGGTGCAGAGGTGCCGAGGGCTCCGTCGTCACGCCTGCCCCTCTCCCCGACTCCGCCTCCCTCTAGGGCCTGGCAATGACACCGGGCCCCCCAGACAGTCCTGGGTCACCCCTGTCTCGGTCCTCAAAGCAGTCACACCTGCGAAGCTCCTTCTGCCTTGCGAGGCGGCATGCTCTCAGGGTCTGGGACTAGGTCGGGGTCGGCTCTGGGGGCCGCCACTCAGCCGGCCACAGGCACGTCCCAGCGTGCTGGTGTTGGAGGTTTCTGAGACCCGGGCGGAGGGCGGGAGCCTGGGAGCCACCTCCAGCCCCCCTGGGGACCCTCGGCCTGGGCGGCCTCCATTTGCTCATCCATGGTGTCCACCCCACCGATTGTCCTGATGACCAAATGCGGAGACAGAAGTTAATGCTAATCACAGCCCAGGAGCGAGCTTCGCCCAGGTGGAGGACAGGCCAGCAGACGGCAGGGCGGGGCTCGTGCTGGGGGCCACACGGGGAGGGCGGTGGTCCGCTGAGGGCTGGCTGGGCGCAGGCAGGAGGTGAGGGCTGAGCTATGAGTCCAGCGACGTCCACAGTCAGAGTCGGTCCTGGGCACTGGCCGGGGCTGGGGGAGTGCGGGTTTCTGCCCACAGAGGGGGCAGCCGGACGGGACTGGGCGTTTCGTCAGGGCTCCCCGAGGGACCGAGCTGGCCGAGGTGGGCGCAGCACAGACGCCAGTCACGCTCCGGCCGGCAGGACCTGGCCTCTGCCCGGCTGGCGTCCTCGGAGGGGTTCCGTCTTCCGTGGGCACCTCTTTGGGGTCCTGGGACCTGGGTCACAGCTGCGGGGAGAGGTGGAGCGTCTGGCCTGGCCCTGTGGTCCCTCCAGTGCCTCGATGCCCGTGGGCACTGCCCACCCGCAGACCATCACCGGACACCTGTGTGGGGCTGGGCGGGCCGGGCCCGGCACGGGGGAGGCAGCCATCAGGACAGGCCCGGCGGGCGGGTGCCGGAGAGTGACAGAGCCGCGGCAGGCGCGAGGCGCTGGCGTTGCAGACGCTCACGGCCACCTGGGCCTTCCCCTCAGGGGCCATGGCTGCCACCCCAGCACAGCCTGCGGGGCGGCCTGCCTGCCCCAGCCCCGCGCCAGGGGGGCCGCTTCTGCCCCAGCGCCCGGCGGTCAGAACGCACTGAGCAGGTGAGGGCAGGAACCACGGGTCAGCGAGGCCGGGCCCTTTCGGAAGGTTCCGGAACACCTAGGTGGGCCCCGTGCTGTGCAGACAGACATGGTCAAACACGGTTCACTAGGTGGACGTGGGGGCGGCTGCCTGGGGCGGGGCGGTCAGGGCACGGGGGCCACCTGCCGGGTGGAGGGTCCCGAGCCTGTGGACCAGGCTGGTGGGGTCAGTGGAAGGTGGTCCTTGGGCCTGCCGTGACCTCGGGGGGTCAGGCTGAGCCGGCTACGGAACTGCTGGGGTGCAGAGTCACTGCGGCCCTGCGGGCTGCCTCCCCAGCCCAGTGGCGTGACCGACGCTCACACCCCACGGTGTGGGGGCTGGAGGTCGGGCCTGGTGAGGCCCCTTCCTGCAGACGGGGGAGGGAGCCAGAGCAAGCCACCGGGGGTCCCTCCTGAGGACACTGGTCCATGGGGGGTCGGGGACACCCCCGGCCCCTTCTCCCCCAGTCACTGTCCAAAGGCCCCGCCTCCCAACACTGTCACACGGGAGGGGAACTCCAACTTGAATTTGGGGGACACAGACATTCGTTCTGTAACAGATGGGGTGCTGGGAAGAGACAGAGGTATTTTGGGGACCACCTAGGGGTCCAGGACAGGACGACACGATAGCTGGGGCAGGGCGGGGCGGGGGGGGGCATGAGCCGGGGAGCCGGGTGGTGAAGGGGGGTGGGGGGGAGCAGGGGCGTCGCACGGGAACCCCGTGCCGTGCAGGAACTGGGGCGCCCTGCGGGAACTGGGGGGCATTGCACGGGAACCCGGGGGCATCACACGGGAACCGGGGGACGTGCGGGAACCCGGGGGTGTCCTGTGGGAACCAGGGGGCACCCTGCGGCTCTGTGCGCCCAGTTTCGTTGGCGACGTCATCTTTGTCAGGGGGGCGTGGATCACGGAGGGGGCGTGGATCGCGGGTGGGCGGTCCCGACGGCCGGCCTCGCAGGGGTGCGCAGATCCGGAAGGCGGGCTGGCCTCCGGCGCAGGGAGGGCCGCGGTGTGGACGCGGCGGTGGCGGTGACCCCGTCCATGCAGCAGGTGTGATTCCGAGGGTGGCGGGTCCGTGGCATGGCCCAGGGAGACGGCGCAGTCATCGGCGTTGACGGGGAAGGGACGCAGCACCCGGGTCCGAGGACGGCGAGGTGACGTGTGACGTGTGACGTGTGACGTGGGGGGAGGACGGCGAGGTGACGTGTGACGTGTGACGTGACGTGCGACGTGGTGGGGGGAGGGGCCGCGGCCGGGAGTGCAGCCCAGTGACCGTCCGTGGCCGGGAGTCAGGCGCCGCCCGGCCAGGGCCCTGAGCGGCTGGCTTCGGAGGAAGAGGCGCAGGTGGCGTGTGGCCTGAGTGGCGTGTCAGTGGCGTGTAGCGGGGCACGTGAGCGTGTTTGTGGGCGATCTGAGATGCTGGGGGTGCACGGGAGGACAGTCCTGCTCGGAGGGGGTGGCGGAGGCCGCGGGGTTCCCCGGGCCACGGGACAGACTCCCCGGCCGAGCCCCGCGGAGACTCGCCGGCGGCCGGGTTTGCCGTGGCGGTGGACGCGTGAGCTTCCGGCACCTGTGTCAGGAGTGACACATGACTGCGTCTGGCGCGTGACGAAGCCCTCGGGACGTCAGGAGCGCTCGGTCTCGCTGGGCAGACAGGAAGAGGGTGGTCGCGGGGTCTTTGCAGAAGCGGGTTTTTCAAGCGGCGGTTCCTTCTGCGCGTCGTGGGCCCTGAGCATGCGTGTGGCGCCGGCGGCGGCCGGACAGGCAGGCGACAGGCTGGCGGCTGCCAGGGCCCCGGCCCCTCCCTCTCTTAGTTTTTCAAACTGAAACAAAGATTCCATCAAGGGTAAACACTGGAGTGTTCCGCTCAGGGGGTTGTTACAAAGGACCAATCCAGCCGGCCAGGGCGGAGCCCCCACCTGCGCCCAGAGCCGCTGCCCCGCCCCCACTGTCCGTCCACATCCCGTCCCCTCCCCCTCCCGGCCTCTGCCTGTCTCTGGGCTGTTTCTCGTGGGTCGTACCGGGCCCCAGCCAGCGTCCTGTGGGACAGCGCAGAGGGACAGTCCACGCGACGTGCCCGCTGTCCTCTAGAAGGTCCAGTTTTCCGCCTCTGCTGCGTGGGCGGACCTGGCTGCGGCCAGGGTGTGCCCGGAGGCTGCGGTGCGTGTGCCATGTGCCGGGGCGGCCGCGTGGACCGCGGGGTCCAGGGTCAGCAGGGGTCCGCTTGCACGTTCGGCCTGGCGGGGGTTTTCTCTCGGACGGCCCTCCAGCCGGGGCCTCTCAGCACCTCGTGCTTCGCCGGTGGGGCGGGCGTGAGTGCGCCAGGCTGTGGCCCGTCCTCGTCCCGTGAGGGCGGGCGTGTCTTCATGCCCTCCAAGCTGCGTAGGACCCGCTTTCCCGAAGTGCCCGTCGTGGGGCCCGGTCGCTCCGGGCAGTCGACTCGGGCGCTGGCCTTGCCCGGCGACGTGTCGCAGGCCTCCACGTGTTTGGGGCCTGGGTTCCGTGACTGTCACCAGCAGCCTCCCGCACCCAGAGCCCTGCTGCATCCCAGGTCCTGGTGGCTTCTCGCCCCAGAGCGGGAGCCCTGCGTGCCGGGGACACTGCGTGTGGCCCGGGACAGGGCACTGAGTGCCCGGATCTGGGAGCGCTCACCGCAAAGCCCGTCTCTTCCCCGCTGCGTTCCAGCGGCGTCCCTGTCACATGTTGGGTGGCCGTCTGGGTGGGGCCTGTGTCTGGGCTTCTGTCCCGCTGCTGGCCGAGCCAACAGCATGTTTGCCGTGACGGCGACGTCCGTGTGGGGAGCCTTCGGGGGCGCTTTCGGTGCTGACAGGCGGGTGTGTGCGTCACGCCGACTCCTTACCCCACTGTCCCGGGGCGTCGCCCGCCAGGCCGGGCCCTGGCTCTGCAGGCCCCCTCGGGTCTCCATGGCACGCGGCCGTTTGCCAAGGGATGAGTTTTCTTTGTCCCCGCCAGCCCTGCGTGTGCTGCCCGGTCACGCGGGCACCGTCTCTGCCCCCAGAGCAGCGTGGGACGGGAGCAGTGGCAGCGGCACCGTGGAGGGCGCCGTTTGCTGAACGACGTGTCTCCTTTGGTGAATCCCCGCCGTGAAGCGAGGGTCTGCGTGCTCCCAGGGAGAGCTTGTCCCCAGGGTCAGGTCCCACCCCCGCCCCTTTATGGGTCGTCACGCTGGGCCGTTCCTCTCTCTGTAACCGGGGATTGTTCTGATTGTCGCCAGCCCCGCATCCGTGATAACCCCCTTCGGTCGTCACGTGTTACCGTCTGCTGTGTTTCCTTTGGTGTTTTTGTAACTACCTTTGTGACAGAGATCGGCCTGTAATGCTCCTTGTTTTGTAACGCCGGGATTTCACACGGAGGTGTGCTAGCCGTGTAAAACCAATTCAGCTTTTTTCAGCTCCCGGGAAGTTTTTACACAAGGTTACTGTGGTTTCTAACTTATTCACTTGGAAGAATTTACCAGTAACGGCCTGGGGGCCTGCAGTTTTCTTTGAGGGAACGTTTTAAATTCTAGGTTTAATTTCCAAAGAGAGATCAACTCTTCAGACTTCGTGTTTCTTCGTTTGTCACCTTCGCGCGTGCGCTGTGAAGGGTGTCTTTGAAGCCCGAGGGGAGTTTGTTCTCCCAGCAAATCCGTAATGCCTGGGAGTGTTAGCTTACTGCCGGGGTTTGTCTTTCCCCTTTTACCTTCGTCGCCTTTTCTCCACGTGTTCTGTGCCGCGCGAGGTGCCCGTTCCGGCCGCTTTGCCTTCCTCGCGGACGGACCCTTCTGTCGTCCAGAAACGTCGCTCTTTGCGGTGAGAACTGTCACCGCGTTGACGTCTCCTGGGTCCGGCGTCGGCGTCACGTCTCCAGCCCGAGCGCGGGGAGCTCGGTGTCTGCACGGCGCGTCTTTCCCAGCCTCTTGCCGCCGGCCTTTCTCCAGCGCTTGCCGGGAACGGCCGCTCTGAGCGGAAGCTGGTTGGTGCCCAGCCGCCCGCCCGCGACCTCCCACCGCAGCCGCTGTCCATTCACCACAGCGTCACGCTGATGCGTCACGGCTCAGACCTGTCACTCCCCGTCGCTCCGTCCCCGGCCTGCTGTTTCCTGTGGCCCAGGGCTGGTACCCTCCCCTTCCTGCAGCTTTGCCCGGCACTGCTTTAAACACACTTAGAACGCGTGTACTCTGGCTGCCCGAGCAAGTTAAGATGCGGCCGTGGAACGTGGCGTAAGATCCTTTGAGTTTTCCCGTGAGGCCAGAGTCCGACGAGGCCTCGGTTCTGTCTCTCCCCGTCAGTGTCCACGCCGCTGCGACGTGTGTGAATTCCACCCGTGCGAAAGCCCATGATCGCCGCGGGGCGCCATGCTGGGCTAGTGTGTGTGTGACAGCGAGGCTGGTGCCTGGGAGGGGCTAGCTGCGGTGGGCGGTGGGACCCGGCCTGTGGGGAGGGGTCTCGGCCGGCCCCCACTGTGAGACGCGGCCCCCGGACCGTGACGGTCACTGTTGTGGTCTTCGGTGTCCGTTGGGCCACCAGGAGGGACTGGCAGCTCAGTTCCCATGAGAACCGCTGTCTGCCCAGTGTGGGGTGCCTCGCTGGGGGGACCCCACCCAGTAGGACAAGCGCCTCTCCTAGCTGCACAGCCCAGCCCAGAGGATGGAGGCCGTGCATCGCCCCCTGTCCCGCACCCCTCAGAGCAGGGGCCGACGGGGTGGGTGTGGCTGCAGGCAGCCGGCCCCACGTGATGTCCCTACAGAGTGTGTCCGGCCGGCCCACCCAGGCTCGCTCCTCTTTCCTTGGCCACCCTCGGCGCGTGGACAGTGCCCTGGGGTGGGGCGCCCACCCAGCCGGCAGTGACGGGGCCTCGTGCCCCGTCCGTCTCCCCAGGAGAGGGGGGACCCTGTGCGCAGCCCAAGGGGCTGTTTCAGTCGCGTGACTGCCCTGCGCCAGGGACACCCGTGTCACCCTCCTCTAGCTTCCTCCGACCCAGGCGAGGCGGACGCCCGGCCGTGCCAGCGTGGGGGGCGTGCGTGTCGGGGCGCCTCGCACAGGCACGGGCACCCTGGTCCCTTTCCTCCCCGTGAGGAGGCGCCAGGCGACTCCCACAGCGGAGGCGGGCAGCCTGGCCCGCAGCCGCCGTCTGGAGTGCCCGCCCCGGGGGCTTCGGCCAGCGCATGAGGCCACCCCCCACAGACACTGGGGCGCCGTGCCACGGCCCACTGTCCCGTCCACGTCCGCATCCACCTGACTTTTCCACTCAGCAGTTTAAACGTTCGTGGTGTTTGTCGTCATCTGTCTGTCCGGTGTCCGCCGTGTCCCGAGCACCTGCCCCGGGTGCCGACGGGGACCCTCGGAGCAGCAAATGGGGCCGAGCGGGAGGTGAGGGGGACAGCGGGGAAGCCGGGGGCACCTCGCACGCAGCGTGGCTTCCTGCCCGTTTCACAGGCTGCCCCTGGTACCGAACCGCAGAGCCAGCGCGTTTGAAGTGACATCTCGGCTGGGGACAGATCGGTGCTGAGACGCGGGGTTTGGAGTGTAGAATGGTGACAGAGTCCCCAACTCCGGAGGTCTGTACCTCGGGCTGGTGGCCACCTCCAGGGCCACGGCAGGGCGGCCCACCCCCAGCCGTCCCCTCTCGCCCCCGCGGCCTGGCCGAGGTGCCCGGCCGTCCTGCCGGTCCCTGGAACAGCACCCACGTGGCCAGTGTCACCCAGCAGAGCCGGAGAAAAGAAGGGGCTTTCGTCCTAGCAGCTCCCGCAGGGAGCGGGCGCCAGGCCCCCCAGGACCCGGTGACCGGTCCGGGGCCCGTGGAGCCGTGAGTGGTCACCACGAGGTCGTGCTCGAGGTTGGCGTTTGCCCAGCTGCTCTTGTCCCTCAGGCCCCCCGCCGGCCAGTGTGGCCCCCACGCTCTGGTACGGCCCCGGCCAGACTCGTGTCCCACCCAGATTCCCAGACTCCTGTTTCTAGAAGGTTCTCTGGCTGCTTTTACTGGAAATGCCCCGGGAGCCCGGGCACCGTGGGTGCCGTGACACCCAGGACGCCGTGCCGGGGCCCCCGCCCCTGCCCCCACGTCCCCGTGAGCGGCGCTAACGACAGCCTGACCAGGACGCCCCGCCCTGCGGCGCGGCCTCCCTCACTGTCGGCGTTGTGTGTCAGACATTCGCCAGAGAGAGCCGGCAGTGCACCGCGTGCTCCCCGGGACGGGGCACGGCACGCGTGGGAGCCACCGCCCAGGAGGGAGCGCCCCGTCCCACCTGCTCCAGGAAGCGGCGCGTCCCCAGACCGGGCTGCGGTGTCAGGCGGCCCGTCACCGGCAGCTCAGTTGTTAAACGCATTTTCTTCGCCTGGTCAGAGCTCTCAAGACACCAGTCGCCATTGAAACGGCGGGTGAGACTCCCGCAGCCTCCGTGACCACAGCTCGAGCGGGGCCGGGCCCCCGAGTGCTGCCCGGGCCCCGGGCTTCTTCGCCGTCCAGTGTCACCTCGTGGAGAACTCGGGCGGGTGGGGGTGGTGACCCAGTGAGGTGACGTGTGTGCGGGGCCCAGCGGGCACACGCCTGCCAGCTCCGACCTGTTTTGCCCGGCCGGACGGGACCCTGTGACCCCGCAGGACGCCATGTGCAGGGCGTGGCCGGAGCCGCCCCCAGGCCTTCCCTGTCCACCCGCTTGTCTTTGTGACCCGTTTCCAGGGCATGTCCACCACCGAGGTCAGTGGAACGAGAGGGCGGACGCGCGGCCGGCCGGGCCAGAGCCGCCCGCCCTCGGCCGCCACACGCGATCTCGGGGACATCGTCCTTTCCTATTCTCACACATGCTGTCACTTCAGGTCACAAATGGGACTGACTTCCCGAGCAGAAACCCAAATGCTGAAATGTGACCGTTGTTCGCTAACGGCCCAGGTGGCCCCGGCCAGTGACGGGGACACCTGTCGTCACCTGGGACTTGGGCAGGGAAGCGGGCGGTGCGTCCTGCTGTGTCCAGGGCAGTCCTGCACCCAGGGCCTTTAGCAGAGTCCAGAGTGAGAACATGTTTGGGTCTTGGGGCCGTCACTGCTGGGAGCGGACGAGGGTTCGGGTTGTCCCTATGGGGAGTGGACGAGGGTCTCAGGGCGGCCACCACGGGGACAAGGGTATTTCAAGGCAGGCGCTCAGCGATGGACAGGTGAGGCCGCAGTAGCCCCCGGTCCAGTCCTGGGACACGCCCGGCACATTCCGGACACATTCCGCACAAGGCCTGAGCCACGCTCCTCAGAACCGCCACAGCCACCGAAGCCAGGGACGGCTAAGAGAGCGTCGCGGCCCAGAGGCGCCTGAGCGGGCGTGGCCACGAGACAGGGCGGGTCCTGGATGGCCAGGGTCAGGAAGAGGATGTCGGGGGAAACCGAGGCCACGGTACAAAGTGTGCAGCGGAAGTGGCAGGGCGTCGGCATCGGTCGAGGGCGGTGACGGGCAGCAGGTCTGTTAGACACAGCAGCAGGGAGACAAGGCGGGGCCCAGTGACCGGCGCAGCTGCCCCCATCTCCGCGGGGGACTCGGTCCAAGGCCCCCGTGGCGCCTGGCCCCGCGGGCGGTCCCCGACCCGGTCGATACGCGTGTTCTGTCCTGAGCCTGCAGACCTGAGACGAAGGGGAAGTGGCAGGCTGGGCCCAGCGGGACAGTGACGACGGCGCCTGGCGCTGAAGCTGGTTCACTCTGCTGTGACGGGTCCTGGGCTCTGGCCCCGTCCCAGGCGTCCCTTGCTGAGGTCCTCGCAGGGGCTCGTGCTTCCTGGGGCACACGTGGCCGTCACTCAGACACGTCCTCCCTCCGCGTCCCGGCGACTTCGATGCCTCCACCCCTCCCCCCACTTCCCGCCCCCGACGCGCTCGGGTCACGCCCTGCGGCGTGACACGTGACAGCAAAACGCGCTCGGGTGCCTTTTCCTTCTCGGCGATCTCACGCGCGCAAGAGCCGCCTCCCCGCACGCCGCAGCCACCCGACGTCACGTTTGCCTCGCCTCGTGAAGTCCAGAATGTTCTCCTTTTCGCTTAAAGGCAGCACGTGGGGGCGTCTCTCTGCTGTCTCTCTGCCGTCTCCGATTGCCGGCGTCACCACCCCTGCGCCGTGGGCCCTGAGTGAGGACAACGCGGGTGACGCGAGTGAGGACAACGCGGGTGACGTTTTGCTTCTCGTGTGACAGTCTGATCACTGGGACTCCAGCCTCCAGCAGCAAAATGTAGATAACGATCTGAGTCAAAATTCTGAATTTTCTCCACCTCCGATTACTAAGATCCTCTACGTGTCCCTCTAAAACTGGTTGTCGTTTTGCTTCTCGTGTTTAAGAGCTAAGCGTTAGAGGGGACAGATTTGCTGGTGGAGCGAGGCTGGTGTCCGTCAGCTGAGGCCGATGTGGCGATACCCCAGACGCGGGTGCGAAGTGACAGACATGTCCCTCTCGGTCCTGTGTCCCTCTCGGTCCTGTGTTCCTCTCGGTCCTGTGTCCCTCTCGGTCCTGTGTCCCTCTCAGTCCTGGGGGCTGGAGGCTGGGGACGAAGTGCTGGCAGGCGGGGTGCGGGGGCCACTTCTGACTCGCAGGTGGCTGCCGTCCGCCATGTCCTCAGCAGCCTGCGGCGTCCTCACCCGCGTGCCCTCACCTGGTCCAGAGCGAGTGTGGACCGTCTCTCCTCCTCCCGCCAGAATCGAGCCCCGTCGTGGGGCCCTGTTGCTGCGTACGGCCACGTGAGGGGTCAGGGCTTCCGCGTGGGGCCCGGGGCACTCAGCCCTGACCGCAGGGTTGCAGGTTTCCTCACCACAGGACCGGCTTCCGGCGGGGGGGGGGGGCGCCGTCTGACCAGCTCAGCTCCTGCTGTGTCCCCTGGTCTGTCTCTGTCACTCCACGCCTCCTCCCTCATTTTTCAGGCTAGTCAGAGGGCGTAGTTGCCACACGAGGGGACAGTCCATCCTGTGGACGTTGGCAGGGACCTGCCAGGGCCCAGGCTTCCTCCAGATGAAGCCAGAGGCTGCAGCGTCATCTGTGCCGAGGTCCTGGGGTCCCCGGGGCAGATGGACCGGGGCGTAAGCTTGGCCTCCAGCGGGACCTCCACCCGCTGGCCACGCGCTCCCCCACAGAGGGCCCCGGACCTCCGGGCTCCGCTCCCGGCCCGCCGTGCCAGGGAGAGCGGCAGGCCAGGGCTCTCGCGGGAAGACCGTGCAAACGCACCCGCGCCCGGAGGCGCCGCTCCCCCCTGCACGCGCTGCAGCGCGCTTTGGCGGAGCGAGGCCGGCAGCTCCGGCGGGGCCTGGGCTCCAGTGCGCGCAGTGAGGGGGTTTCCCGCGAAGCCCCCCGAGCTGTGAACCTTCTAAGACATGTTGTCATGGCAGCAGCATTGAGCAGTTTGGATCCGACAGGAGTGTTCGTTCCTTTCACTTTCCTCTGCCCCAGGAGTCGTCAGGCTGAGGCCCTCGGGGGTGGGGGGCGGGGGACATCTCGTGTCCAGGGGAGGGGTGGGACGGTGCTGGCTGGACGGCGGCCACTGCCCCTCGGCAGATGGCGGGCAAAGCCTCAATGTCACATGAGCTCGCGGCCCATGGAAGCCGTGTCCCCACGTGGAGCAGGGACCTGGTTTCCGTGCCCGGTGTTGGGAGGGGGAGCACGGGGGCCCCGGCGAGCCCCGCAGCCCTCAGTGGCCGTCCCCTTGGCGACCCTGGCCGCCCATCTCTGTCCTCCCCACCTGGGCTGTGGCGTGGGGGTCAGGCGAGGCGAGGCGGGGGGGTCGCTACAGGGAGGCTGTCACCTCGCTCCTGCTCCCCATGCCCCAGCCAGCCGGGCGGGAGCAGCCTGCCCGAAGGCGCCTGCCCGTGGCGCAGGGCCCACGCCTCACACCCCTCTCGTGTCTCCCCAGAATCCATCTACCGCCGCGGAGCCCGAAGATGGAGGAAGCTGTACCGCGCCAACGGCCATCTCTTCCAAGCCAAGCGCTTTAACAGGGTGAGCGCAGCGGCCCGGGGGCACAGGCTCGGGGGCCGTCGTGTGCCGGGTGCCGAGGGCTGGGTGCTGAGTACTCAGTGCTGTGTGCCGAGTGCTGAATGCTGAATGCTCAGTGCTGAGTACTGGATTTTGAGTGCTGAGTGCTAATGCTGAGTATTGATTGAGTGCCAGGTGCCAAGTACTAAGTGCTGTACTGAATGCTGAGTGCTGAGTGCTGAGTGCTGAGTACTCAGGGCTGTGTGCTGAGTGCTGTGCTGAGTGCTGTGTGCCGAGTGCTGTGTGCTGAGTATTCAGGGCTGTGTGCTGAGTGCTGTGTGCTGAGTACTCAGGGCTGTGTGCTGAGTGCTGTGGGCCACTTTAACAGTGGACAGAGAGGAGGGAGGCACCTCCTGCCAGGAGCGGGCTGGGCTCGGCTCAGCACACAGCGAGAGTCTGGCACGGATGAGCCTTTGCCCGGCTTCCTGAGCCTGCAAGGTGCCCGTTTGGGTCTCTTCCCGGTGGCTGCGTGACAGACGCAGCCTGGGCCTCGGTCCCCCACCGTCCCGGTTATGTGACCCTTGGTCAGGGCACCGTGGCTCCTCGGTCCCCCGCCTGTGTTCACTGGTGTGACAGTGGGTGTGACAGTGGGTGTGACAGTGAACACCGGGACACGTCCTGTGCTGCACAGTGTTTCCTGCTGGCCGGAAGGGTCAACCGTGAACCCCGGAAGCCCCACGCGGCCCCCCAGTCTGCCGTCACCTGGCCCCTCACCTGGTCCCCCACCTGGCCCCCCACCTGGCCCTGTCATGGAGGGCACTTCAGTTCATTTTCCATCATTTCTCTTCAGATGCTTTTGATACTCTCCAGAAATGACGTGATTCACGTGGCCGTGTGATTGTCCCACGTCACGGTGGAAGGGGAGGTGCCTTGGTGGCGAAGGGCTGTTAGTGTCCCTGTCCCGGGGTTGCTGGAACCTAGGACCACAGACGGCGGGGGGGCTGAAAACAAATTCATTCTCTCAGGGTCCGGAGACCAGAAGTCCAAAACCAGGGTGAGGGCAGGGCCGCCCGAGGGCCCCGAGGGCACGTCCTCCCTGCCTCTGTTTGGCGCTGCCTGCACTCCTTGGCAGGCCTGGGCTTGTCGCTGCCACCGCCCCCACGCCCCTCCCCCTCTCTGTCGGCCCTTAGAGGTCACCGGGCCAGGGCCCACGTGGCCCAGTGCGACCTCAGTGTGCCACCTCACTGCACCTATGAAGGTAGTTTCCGCCTAAGGTCCCATTCCGAGGTTGTGGGTAGACACGAGTTGGGGGACGCCCCTGAGGCCAGCACGGCACCCAGCGTGCTCACCTGCCCAGCCCGCCCTCCCCACGTCCTCAGAGCTCGTGGTCACCCACCCCGGCCTCCAGTGAAATGCATCTCCCGTGTTACCGCATTACGGCTGTCCCTCTGGTCCGGTGAAGCCCACCACCCTGCGAGGCAAGCCAGGGCCACAGCACGGAGGGGCCTGGCCTTTCCTGCCCGGCCGGTTTTAGTCCTTCCCTACCGCAGGGCATAGACTCTGACATGGCCCCCCCCCCGCCCGCCTGCCTCAAAATCGCTGGGCAGCAGGTTTTCCTCCCTCCGGAGAAGCCAGGACGGCAGGGACACCCACTGCACCCGTCCCCACCTGGTGAGAAGCTGGCTTCTCGGTGTCCTTGCCCTGAGCAGCCCGTCAGCTGGCCACACCCAGGGCCCCGCGGTGTGGGACCGGCCGGTCTCCTCAGCTGAGCTGGCACAGGCGGAGCCTCTCTGTTCTTCTCCTGGAGCAGTTTGAGGCTCTCTGAACAGAAAGTTGATAAAAATTGCGAAGGAGGACTAAACCATGTAAATGAGTGATGGCTCGGCAGAGTCTCGCCGGGAAACGGCGCGCGTGGGCGTGGGAGGTGCCGCGTGACAGCAGGTGACTCTGACCCGCGAGCCCCGTGCGGCCGGGGTTCTGCACGTTCCCCGTCATGCACTCGGCAGCCAGGGCCCCCAGCACGCGTCTCAGGTCGTCTAGAACCACGGAAAACCCAGTGACCATTTAAAATCTTTAAAAACACTGAAAGAAGCACCAAGGTAACTGCATGGCCTGTAGCAGCTCAGAAGTGTGCCCCGTCGGAACGCCAGGCAGGGCCCTCCCCACGCTGCCCTCAGCCTGGGCCACTGCCCCCGGGCGGGACCCGAGGGCTGCCGCTCACACGCTCGGCCCGGCGAGAGCTGTGGTCACCCTCACAGTCCTCTGTGGTTCCCCCAGCCCTGGGAGGGGCCCACGTGGAGGGTCTGGAGCCTGCGTGTGACGAGGTGACCGGGCCACTCCTCGCCCCAGCTCCGTGTCACCCTGTGGGAAGATGGGGGGGGCGCATGTGTCCCCGGCCTGCGCCGGCCCGGCTGACGCCGCATGTCGCCTGCAGAGGGCGTACTGCGGCCAGTGCAGCGAGAGGATATGGGGCTCGCGCGGCAGGGCTACAGGTGCGTCAACTGCAAGCTGCTGGTCCATAAACGCTGCCACGTCCTCGTCCCGCTGACCTGCAGGAGGCATATGGTGAGTGCGGGGCGGGGGGGGCTCAAGCCCGGGTCCACGCCGACCCGGGTCCACACCGACCCGGGGCGGGGAGCAGCCTCAAGCCCGGGTCCACGCCGACCCGGGTCCACGCCGACCCGGGCCCCCACCGGCGCATGTCCACACTGACCCTCACGGCTCGGTCCCCCGTCCCAGTGGGGTCCCGGCACTGTCCTTGCCCCTGACTGGATGACGGGAGGGGCCATCGTGGCCTGCAGGCCGTGGCCCAGAGTGGGGCTGGCAGTCTGGGACAGGGCTGGAGCCCCCAGCACTCTCGGGGGGCCCGGTGCTGTCTGTGGCTCAGGGCTGGGCGGGGGTGGGGTGAGCCCGTCACTGGCTGCCAAAGACCGGAAAGGCGCACAGACCCTCAGGCCCCCGAGGTCCACGCTAGCCTAGGAAAGAGACCAGCCGGGAAGACTGCCCCCAGGGCTGAGGGACGCCTGGCCGTCCTCAGCGGGGAGCCGCCTCGATTATGACATCAGGGCATGGAACCCCACGAGACGGGGGCTGGGGTCGGCGCTGGGCAGCTGACGGGCTCAGATGGGGTGGGGGCGGGGAGCCGGGGGACATTACTAAGCACGATGTGAAAACAGCCCGTTTATAAAGTACCTGCCAGAAAGGTCCCGGCCTGCGGTGTGAGGGGGCGCCTCTGCCTGCGACGTCACAGGTCACTTCACGCGAGCGCGTGACCGTTGTGTTTGCGTGATGTGAACCGTGATACGTGTTACAGTGTGTCGTGATGGGCGATTGAAGAAGCCTGCGGCGTCTAGGTAGCTACATTGTGACATCTGCGCGCTTTGTAACACCCCGACCCCCTGCAGGATTCTGTCATGCCTTCCCAAGAACCTGCGGTAGACGACAAGGACGACGATGTGGACCTTCCTTCTGAGGAGACCGGAGGAAGTAGGGCTGCTCCCCCACCCCGGAACGCCTGCCCCCCCCCGACCACGGGCCCTCTCTGGACCCCACCTGCCATCCACAGGCCACGTCAGCGAGCACGGCCGCCTCGCAGCCAGGCTGGGGACACGCTCCCCAGGCCCCTCATCCCCGGGCGGAGCTGGGTGGGGCGGGCGGCCTTCCCGGGTCCCAGCCTCCATGAGTTGCTGTCCTGGGTGTCCGGGGCTGGCTCTTCCCTGTGCCCCGGCTTTGGGAGTAGCACCCAGTGCAGTGGCCTCGTGCCGGCCCCTCCTACGGATCGGCTGTGCACAGGGCATGCTGTTGCGTTGTTCCTGCAGTTTTGTGGGATTTATTTATTTATTTTTTTGGTGGGTAGGGACTTCTTTAATACTAAGATGCATTTGGAGAGAGATTTTGATACCAATTTTGATGAGGGCCCAGCTCTAAGCCTCCAAAGTCTGGACTATTGCAAGGGTGTGTGACAGCCCTAACCCTCACTCGATGAATGCAAGTCCCCTTCCTGGGGACCCTTGATTGATGGGCGAGACACGGCCACCGCACGTAAAGCACTTAGCACCGCACGCAGAGAAGACTGTTAGCAAACAGTGACCCACCCGTACACGTACCTAGCCACACGCCCCCACCATCACCTAACTACCCACCACCCACACGCGTGCTCTAAGAACAAAAGCTAGAAAACCAGACACCAGAATCCTGTGTGACTAATTCCCTCTGGGTGAGTCACTGGGGAGACTTGTCATGAATGTGGGTCCCTGAGCCCTGCTCCCCGGTGCTTGGAGTCGGCAGATCCGGGTGGGGCCCAGGAGGCTGCGTTTTCCTGAGACCCCAGTTGGTCAGAGCGGCTGCCCCGTGCTTTGTCCTGGGCGCCGCGGCCTGGCCAGGCTGCTGGGCGCCGCGGGCAGTGAGGGTTGGGTGGCCCCGCGTCTCGGGCCAGGTCCCTGGCAACACCTGTAACGTCCTCTTCTCTCTCTCACTAGTCACTTACATTTCTTCCACCCGGAAGCGTGACAGCCTCAAAGATGACTCCGAGGTGAGTGTGCAGAGCGCTCGTGCGAACCCTCAGTGCGCGTCTCAGACATTCGCAAGCTCCTTCCGGGGCCACGTGGGACGCGAGCCAGGCATCTTCGGGGTTGTCGCTCCGGAATGGGGCGCGGTCTAGCGGTGCCTGGCTTGTGCACGCTGACGTGCGTGGAGGCAGGGGTCCCCGAAGCCTTCCAGACCCTGGGCCAGAGGCGTCTCCGAACGGTGGGTCACGTCAGTGAACGTGGCAGACGGGAGCCACTGGGCGGGGACACATGTGTGCCGGGCGACCCATGCAAGACACAGGACTGGGAGGGGGCGCTCGCCAGGAGACCCCTCGACCCGTGGGTCTCTCTGTCGAGCTTGGATGATGGCCACCCCTTCCCACAAGGGTGGGCACTGAGCACCGTGCCCGGCACGCTGGAAGCTTCCACAGCACCGACGCCGGCCTGGCAGCTTCCACGTCGGGACAGGGTGGCTCTGGCCGTCACAGCTGCAAGGCGCACGCGTGACCTCCACGCGGAGCCCTGTGCTCAGGCACTCTGACGCTTTGAGAAAGGCGGAAGCTGGCCCCTGGGGCGGGCTCACTAGCCTCATACTGTCCCCTGGGTGCCCCGGCGCAGTGGGCACTGCCTGTGGGCCCAGGGTCTGAAGGAGACCGACAGATGCTCGCCTACTTCCCTGGCAACTTGGTCCCCTCACTCCCCACGTTCAGAGTCTCAGGGTTCCATCTCTCGGCGCCCGTGGCAGGGATCAGTGCCTCGTGAAGCAGCGAGATGCCACACCCACAGGCACTCCTCACGGGCGCAGGCCACGGCCCTCGGGCTTGGGGACGGGGTGTGCAGTGTGATCCGTACGGAACTGTGAGGTGGGGACGGGGCCCAGGGCCTGATTCGAGGCTGCTGCTGTCACCGCTGGGTCTCGCTTGGGGTGCGCCCTGTCCCCAGAGGCTGCTGTCCCTGAGGCTCTTCGGGGTCCGGATCCTGGCACAGTGCAGTCTCCCCACATCTCTGCCCCGGAGGCAGAGAGGGTCCAGGGCTGGTGTTCGAGCTGTAATTTTTGTCCAATTATTGGTTTTGTCAAACTGTTTATCCTTGATTTTTCCTTTGTGTGTTTCTCACACCACCGAGCGATTCTCCAGTCCGCAGTGGGCACTGACTGCGTGTCGTACAACTTAACCCAGTCCCCACACCGTCTGCCGGAGATGGCACCAGACCCCTCGGGCTCAGGGCCCCCGCCACAAGGCAGGCTTGTCGTCACAAGTCCCAGAGAAACACGTCACTCAGTAGGTCACCAGTTTGTTGTAGAAGGTCATGACCAGGGACAGCCAGGTGGAAGAGAGCCACACGGGAGGTGTGGGGAGAGGGCCACCGGGCCGCCAGGCTGCTGTCCCCACACCTCCGCCTGGTGGTCCCCCCCCCGCCCCACCCAGGCTGTGGGGCCCGTCCTGGCTTTCTGTGGCTCTGTGACAGGCAGGATCGGCTCAGTCATTGGCCCTCGGTGACAGCTCAGTCCCCAGCCCTTCTGGCTCCCAGGAGGTGAGGGTGGGACTGAAAGTTCCAACCCTAGGATCACATGGTCGGTTTCCCTGGCAACCAGCCCTCTTCCTCCTTGATTTAGGGGCTTTCCGAAAGTCAGCTCATTAGCATAACAAAGACACCTTCTGGCATTTAGGGCTGCCTGGAGTTGTGGGGGCCATGTTCCAGCACCTGGAGGAAGCCCAAACACTTAGTTTTTGTTGCAAATCAGTGTCACTGTGTGGCCCTTCTGGCCAGGCAAACCCTCCGCCACCCTGTCCTGTTGTCCCGAGCTTCAGCCCGGAGGTTCCGTTTGGCCTCTGCAGTCAGACTGTGCTCCTGAAGGAAACTGGCCACCGGGCCGTCCCCAAACCTCAGGGAACAGTGCCCCTGGCACCTCCGGCTACCACTTCCCCAGTGTAACTGGCAAAAGTCACCCTTTGGACGTCTAGATTTTCTGCCCAGTGACTGTGTCTGGAATGAGTAGGGGCCAGTCGGTCAGCCCTTCCGTCCCCTGCACATAGCCTTGCCAGAAATGACTCTCGGGGGCAGCTCTCGGGGGGCAGCCTCCATCAGTGATCGAATCTCCTTCTCTTTGGTCGTGTGTCCCCAGCAGCGCTTGCTGGGGGCCTGGGCAGGCCTTTGCAGATGGGAGCTTGTTATGGCCCAGGAGGGGCCAGGCAGGTCCCCCGTCCCAGCCCTGATGGCCCTGGGGCACACGAGCCTGTGGGCACCTCTCACGCGTCCTGTGAGGCTGGCCCCGAGCGTCCCGCATCAGTCCGAGGGTCCGAGGGCCGCCTGTGTCAGTGAAGGGCCGCGGTCTAGTTTCTGGCTTTACTTCCTGAATGGGGGCGGGGGGCCCAGCTGGGGAGCAGAGTCGGGGCTCTCTGACCTCGCCCATCTCCCCGTTCCCTCTGTGTCGTGCCCACCCCACCCCTGCAGGCCCTCAAACCGGTTATCGACGGGATGGACGGGATCAAAATCTCTCAGGGGCTGGGGCTGCAGGACTTCGACCTGATCCGGGTCATCGGGCGCGGGAGCTATGCCAAGGTCCTCCTGGTGCGGCTCAAGAAGAGCGACCAGGTGTACGCCATGAAGGTGGTGAAGAAGGAGCTGGTGCACGACGACGAGGTGAGCCCCGCCGCCCCTGGCCCCTGGCTCCTCCCTCGCCCAGGCGAAATGCACAAAGCCTGCTGTTCCCCGCCGTTCCGAAGTGCACACGTCGGTGGCGTCTGGCACATTTGTGATGGTGCGTTACCGTCACCCCTGTCCGGGGCCAGGCGTTCGCAGCGCCCCAGCAGGAGCCCCTGGAGCCCCGGCCACCGCGCAGCCCCCCGTCCTCAGGTTTGCCGTGGACTCACACGCCACGTGGCCGCCTGTGTCCGGCGTCTGGCGCTGGGTGTCACGTGTGTGAGGCATGTGCCCTTGAACAAGCGTCACCGCCCCCCCCCTCACGGCCACGTCGCGTTCCGGCGTGTGGGCGGCCATGTCTGGCCCACCTAGCCGCCCGGCGACAGACACTGGCTGCTGTGATGCGTGTCGCCATGAGCGTGTGTGTTTGGGATCAGTCTGAGTCCCTGTTTGCAGGTCTTTGGGGCGTGGAATGGCTGGGTCACAGGGCGACTGTGTTTATTAACCATGCGAGGAGCCGCCAGACTGCTTGCCGCGCCGTGCTGGTGGGTGTGAGGTGGCGCCTGGCGGGGTCGGGCCTGCGTTCCTGTGACAACTGACGGTGCAGAGCCTCTCGCCCTGGGCCTCGTGGCTTCGTGTGCTTTTGATCTTTTCCTTTCACACCTGAACGCGGGTTACGTCTCTTAGGAGCAGAGAGGAGACTGGCGGTGACACTGGTGCGTCAGGCTGCGGGCGGCACATCGGGGGGCTGGGTGCGCAGGGAGCCGCAGGCCTCAGGGCTTTGGGGGGCGGGGCTCCCGGGGGGTGCGCAGGAGCTGAGCGTGTGTGTGTGTGTGTGGTGTGTGTGTGTCGGCGAGACACTGGGCTCTGCAGAGTGTGTCTGCTCTTCCACCTCTGCTGCCTCGTGTCTCAGGTGGGGGTGATAACACCCACCTCCGAAGGCTGCCGTGGGGAGCACATGAGGCCGTGGGCCGGTGGCCCAGAGGCCAGCACTCGGCTGGTGACGGTGGCTTTGGTGATGGTGACGATGGCGATGATGGTGGCGCCGATGGTGGTGATGACGGGGAGAGTGGTGGAGATGGGGGTAGTGGGATTGGTGGTGATGACGGTGAGGATGATAATGGCGATGGTGGCGATGGTGGTCATGTGATTTCTGATGCTGATGCGTTTCTAAGGGGCCATTCTCTTTTCCTCCCTGTGTGGTCTTCCCACAAGCGGAGGTCAGACACGCTTCTCCCCAGGACGCCTGGGCACGGTGTTCCGGAACCTGGTTAACACTCCCTTTCTGTTTCAGGACATCGACTGGGTACAGACGGAGAAGCACGTGTTCGAGCAGGCATCCAGCAACCCTTTCCTGTCGGCTTGCACCCTGCTTCCAGACGACCAGCCGGTAAGAGCGAGCCGCTGTCGGCAGGAGCCACGGGGTCCTCCCCGTCGCGAGTACGGGTTTTTTCGTTCATCTGACTAGCTTTGTCGTTCTCGTTGGCAGGTGTCAAGTAAATTTCACACATCTGAACGTAAATTACTTAATTCTGTTTACTAGTATTTATCGACAGCATCCCACTGAGTCCAGGCTGTCAGGCTGCCCGATGGGAGGCGGGTTTCTGTGCTTCCGCATGTTACTGGCTAGTGGGATCAATTAATAAATACCAGCAGCTTGACCCGTAAGCCGTTCACATGTTGGAATTCTGCTTTTTAAAGGTTTGAAGAGTCCTGGTGTTTAATTCATACTGTTTAGAATTCACTGGACCAGTCGACTTGAACTCACCCAGTTTGTTTATTTGAAAAATTACTGACTGTGGTCTGTGGGGGTCCTCGAGGGCACCCCCGTTTCGATGATCACTAGAACTCTCAGGACCCAGCTGAGTCCTGCTCAAGGCCAACGTTCTTTGCTGTGGAAACAAAGTCGGCAAAGGGGACAGGCGCAGTCCCCCGGGGGGGACCGGCCACGCGCCAAGCAGCCTCCCCGGGGAGTCACACAGGACACGCGTAATGCCTCCTGATGGTTTCTACTGGGGGTTGGTCACGTGGGCACCTTCCACCTGACGGGGAGCGAAATCCCAAACTCCCAGACGAAGCAGGTGTTCGGCGTCAACCGCAGTGCGTGTGCATAAACGCGCCAGCACCGTGAGCCTCGTGTGCCCTGGGAGGTCGCATCCGGCGGGGACCGGTTGGGACCAGCCCTGCACTAGCCTTTCTCGGCGCTGCCACGTCATCTTTTCTGCTCAGTCATACATCGGACCAGTGGCTCCCACACTCCTCCGTCCACCCTCAGCTCTACCCCGACCTTCAGTCCCCTGCTCCCACTGGGACTAGCTGGCCACCTCTGTGTCCAAAGCATCTGGGGTTGACCAGGCTTTTCCCCAAATCCGCTGTCGTCCCCTCCCCGGACCTCGCTGATTCTGCCTTAAACGTGTCTCAGACGCCCCCCTGCCTGAGCCCAGCCACAGCCGCCTCTGGGCCCCCCGGGCTGTCGGCCCTACGTCAGAACGAAGCCACGTTTTGAGAGCACAGACCCGGACCGCCTCTCTCCTGCTTCCGAGCTCCTCTGACCACTTTCCCAGTCACTTTTGCATATGGTCCAGGCGCGTGGTGAGGTCGCTGAGGCCAGGCTCCACCGGTCCCGCTGCCTTCGGGGCGGGTCCCGTCCTGCGCGCGCCTCATCCCGTCCTGCCCAGGAGCGCTGGAGAGGCCGGTGGCCAGGGCCCCGTCGCACTCCAGCCGCACAGTCTCTGTGCCCCCGCCTGGCGCTGGCCGCCATCCGCTGGACGTCGGACGCGCCTAAGGGAAGCGGCCTGCCCGCCTCCTGCTTCATCAAGGGTCCAGGGTCTTGTGTTGTGTTTTGGCGAATCTAGCCATGAGCTGCGAGGGATGTGGATGTGAACCGTCAGGCACTGCAGCCTGAGGCACAGGCCCGGAACCTCCGAGTCGCACGTTCCCAGGTGTGTTCGGTTAGAACTTTAAAAAATCTCGTCCGCGGGGCGTTTCTGCGTGATCCCTGAGACACGGCCGTTTCCTGTGCCGCCTTGTCAGGCCGGTGTCGACTTGTTTACGCAGCACTGGGCGTGCACGCAGGGAGGCCACATCCCGGGGTGGCTGCCTGCCCGCCAGGCTCCCCTCCTCTTACTGGGACCGCATCTGCGCCCGACACTTGGTGCCTCCGGCTGGGGCGGAGACGTGAGCGTTCAGCCACTTGCACCCGAGCCTCGGAGTTAGTGGCGGTGGTGACGACAAGTTGTTGAAGGAACAGTCATGTTCTCGGTACAAACATAAGGTGAACATGTGTTGGATTTTAGCGACTTACTAGTTAGTGAGGGACTAGTAGACGTTACAGCCAACTCCGAGGGGAGCCCGGGCCCCCAGGCGCTGGGCTGCGACAGACACGGATGGGTGTGGCCTGGCTGGGAGGCTGGAGCAGGGAGCACTGTCCCCACAGCAGGCTCCTCGGCAGGTGCGTGCACGTGGCTGCGTGCCGAGCGGGAAGGGCGCTCCGGGCAGACACGTGTAGACACAGCCCGAAGGCCCCGTGCCAGGCAGCCCCAGCAACACCAGTGCTCGCCCAGAGCCCGTCACAGCTCTTCCTGATGGCCGTGCACGCAGGGGCTCCGCAGCCGGAGCTGGGCACGGAGGTCCAGTCCCCCGTCTCCCCACCTGTGTGACCTCGTCTCCACCCTGTGCCCTAGTGTCCCCTCCCAGAACGGGGGCAGGAACGGCTGCCCCCTCAGGCTGCTGCGGCCTAAGTGAAGACGTGTGAATGTTGGCGGTGAGGTGCAGCTCGGGGTGCACTGATCGTGAACACGGGCCACGGGGTCTTCCTGCTTGGTGCTGCGCCTTCGAGCAACACACCGTGAGCGTGTCTGAGCTGAAGGCGTGAGAACAGCAGCTCCCTCGGTCAGACGCCGGTGGCTGTGAGCTCCGGGCACAGCCCCCAGGACGTCACACGGACCCATGTCATGAAGTGCTAGGAGGGGCCAGCAATTCCTGGCGGGGACAGGCGGCGGCTACAGGGGGCGGTGGCTTTCTCCTCATGGTGCGTCGCCGAGGGTGCCCATGGCCGTTGCCGGAGGCCAGAGGGCTGTCACCGGGTTCTGAGCCGTCAAACACCGACCGGAAACCACTTAAACCTGGAGCTGGGCCGCGTGCCCACGGGCGGCCTGCGCAGCAGTGTGGGCCCCGAGCCGGCAGAACATGAGCTCGGTTCTGGGGGTCACTGAATAGGGAGCAAATAAGGACGTGCTTATTTTCCCCCCAGATCCAGTGGTGCCCATTCCGGCCGTGATCACAGGGTGACGTGGGACCCCGAGCGTTAGGTCGCCACAGGTGCACCGGCCGCACAAAGCCAGCACAGCTGCTTCTGACAGTCGCCTCTGCGCGTGGGAGAGCCACACCTCGTCCCCATGTGACAGCCGTCTCTCCCGACAGCGCCCATTCACGGGAACCAGAAAGCCGGGGGGGGGGGTGGGCGCTGCTTCAGTTTAAGCCCCTGCAGGAAAAACGGGCGACCCAGGGCGGCAGCGGAAGCGGCTGGGCTTTGTGCCTGTGTGGGTGCCGTTCGCACGTGAGCAGCATCTCAGTTCATGGGCGACAGCCGCCGGTGGAGCGTTTACCGTGACCTTGTGGCGAGGCTCTCGCTGTTCAGCCCCGTTCACTGTTACACACTCGCCCGTCGCACACTCGCTCTTACTCCTTAAAATCAGCGCCCGTCGCCCCCCTGCCCGCCTGAGAGAGCTCCGTGTGCTGTGCCCACTCGGGCGCTTACGTCGATCCTCTGGGTTCGGAGTGGCTTCTAGCCCAGCCCTGTTCCCTGTGCGCCCCTCTTTCTCATGGCACCTCGAGATGCGCCTGCCGCTCTGGACTCAGTCACAGGGCCCCAGCCGTGAGAAGGGACAGACCGCAGATGCACGTGTGCGGGCCTGGGGACACTGTGAGTGCCGGAGAGATGTTGGCAAGGCCGGGGAGAGGCGGCCACGTGCGGTGGGGCCGGTTCATGACGGGGTGTGCAGGTGGCGTGCGGCTGAGGCACCTCTGTGACAGGTGCAAGGACGGGCAGACGAGCTGTGCAGCAGCAGGACTCGCCGTGACCTTGAGAGGGCAGAGTCCTCGCTGGGCCTGCCGGTCGTGCACTTGCCTAGCGCAGGAGTTTGTTACAGTCAATTTAAACCCGAAGTAGAGCCGACGTGAGTGACACACGGCAGAGGGGGCGGGAGAGAGTCACGTCAGCCTTTGTCCTCCTGTCGATGGTGCCGGCTCCAAGGCCCCAACTTACTCGCGCGTCACCTGGGTCACCTGAAAGGGGCAAAACGTGACCACAGCCCCGGGGTTCGGAGCAGGACCCCCTGCCACGGGCTGCCGGCAGCGAGGGCGTCCGGGAGGTGTCGGGTGTGTTTTGTGCCCCGTCGCGGTGGTAGACTGATGGCCTTTATGTAGTCGAGTTGCCCCAAAGCCTGGACGGCAAGGGACCTGGGACGTGGCGGCCTTCGTCCACACAGCAGAAGTGGCAGTGGTCAGTGTTTCTCCCTGCGCTGGAGGTGACCGGGCGGTTCCGGGGACGGAAGTGCATGAGTGCGGGCCGCGTCCCTGCCCAGGACAGCCGCGTTCCAGGTGGGCATGGGGGCCCAGACGAAGCCGGGGGTCCTTGTGGCAAGGTCACCGCCAGACCAGACCTGAGATCGTGCTGTTCCCAGCGGTTAAAGGATGTGCCAACCACGTGAAATAACAGCTGCTTTTTTTTTTTTTTTCCAAACTTCACACAATTTTAAAACGCAGAAAAGTGCAAAGCAGGAGCTCGCCACGGAGCACACCCCCGACGCCCAGAGTAACCAGCCGCGCTGGCGTTGCCTGGGCGCTTCTGGGGTGGTGTGTTTTGTTGTTGTTGTTGTTACTTATTTTCCCACACGGATGTAAGAATCCATCTGTCTCGCTCCAGAGAGAGAAAGAAACGGGCGTTTTCGTGGGGCTGCGTTAGGGATCGCCCGCGGGCCACCGCCGCCCCCGTGATGTCGCAGCCACCGTCCCGCTCGCTCACGTCCTCTTTGGGGAGCCCCGGTCGTTCCCTTCGGGCCGTACTTCCACCGCCTCACTTAGTTCTTGTGCTGAGTATTTAGCTTCCATTATCCACAAGGTGTTTGTGCCCTGACAACATCCGGCAACAAGCGACGTGGTTTCTGCACGTTAACCTGTGCCCACTGCCTCACGCGTTCTCTTTCCGCAGTAATTTTCGGGCAGTTTTCTTGGGTTTGGGGGTACACACTGATAACACCTGTAAATAGGAGCGATGTTACCCTCTTCCGTCCCAGTGGACGCCTCTGTCCATTTCTTTCTCTGGCTAATGACATCGGCCAGTGCCTGCCTCAGTTGGGGTGACATGATGGGGGACAAGCCTGTTCCCGGTGGGGGGGTCTCCTGCTGTTTGCACAGCACACGCAGCGCCGGCTGCTTTGTCCCGGGACGGCGGGACCAAGCCACTGCACCTGCCTCAGACAGAGGGCACCGGCTGCTGCTGCTGCGGGGGCCGGGGGCGTTGGGGGAGCGGGGAGCAGCGGAGACCAGGGCCCCCACCTGAGGCCATCTCATGGGGTCTGCCAGGGCTGGAGGCCAAGGAGGCTCTGCCTCTGCCTGAGCTGTCAAACCCAGGGACCGCCCCCCGATTCCCAGTCCCCTGGCCGGCCTGCCGCAGAGCCGTCCGCTGGCCGGGGAGCCTGGGAAGTGCAGCTGGGAGGAAGCTGCGGACGAGTGGGCGAGGGCAGGCCGGGAGCTGACCGTGAGCGTTGCCATTTGTCTTAAAGAAGTTCCCGTCCGTTCCCACTTCACCGTCCAGAGAGAACGCTTGTGCTTTCTCGGGTCTTCTCACCGCCATGGAGGTGGTTGTCACGAGTTTCATTGTGAGTGATGAATTACATCGTCACCGTACGATGAGTGGTGATGAACCTTATTATCACAGCCTGCTTCCTAGTGCCGAGCTGCCCTTGAATTCCCGGGAGACGGTGCCCGGTCCGAGGGTCGTTCTGTCAGTGTGCTCTTGAATTCAAGTTACCGATATTTTATTTAGGATTTTTTCATTGATACTGACGTTTGATCAACCTGTCCTTTCCCATCCCTGTTCAGTCTTTATTAGGTTTTTAATTTTTCCTATTTCTTTATTCTCTGGAACCCTCTAAGCTGCAGTGGAAGGATCTCTTGGCCGAGAGCGCAGGGCCTGGGGCATCTCAGGTGTCTACCCCTGCCCTGCCCCCCAGCGCTGGTCAGCGTCACCCCGTTTACGTCTTCTGTGTGATCATATGCTCGTCCTCGTCCTTCTGCAGCTGCTCTGTGGTCCTGGGCTCCCCTCATTTGCTCGGTGTCACCGTCCGGCCCGGGAGAGCGAGGGGCCTGCCCCCCCGTGCTCTCCTCTGTCACGCTCAAGCCCCAGCTTAGTGGAGCCCCGCCGTGCTCGCTCAGGTGTCTCGTGGGTGTCCTGGTGTCTGCGCCCCGTGGGGGATCCGAGGCTGGCCTGGCCTCGTGCGTGTCCCAGGCAGCGCGCGCCCCTTCGGTGGCCTAGCTCCGAAGCCCCTCCTCCCGGGCACCTCTGCAGGGCTCTGATCTTCATGAGTCCAGCATCCTGAGTCAGTCTGGGTGGTGACCTGTGTGCCCGCGGCACACTGTGTCCGATGCACATGTTCGCTTGGGAACAAGGAGCCCCTGTCTTCCGATTGTGCCCTTCGGGCACCAGCCCCCTCCCCGCCATCCCTCAGGTGTCTGGGCACTCATCCTGCCCCTCTTTTCTCTGTCCCCAGGGTCTCTCCTGGGACGGCTCCTTGTTTCCAGCCCACTGCCCCTCCCCACTCGGGCAGCCGTGTTGGGGGGAGGGGCTGCCTCGGACGTGGGGACCTGACTTGGAGTGGGGCTGCCCAGCATGGTTCGGGGTTCACCAGCTTATCTGATGTTGGTAGACAGTAACCACGACACTGGGAAAGTTATCCAACCTCTTGGTGCCTCAGTTTCTTCATCCGTAGAATATAGAAAAGGCTATTTTGCCAGTTTTCACTGGTGTTTGCTATTAAGTTTTGAGGAAATGTCGTCCTGACCCCATGGACTGCTGCTGCTCCCTCCTGGCGGGGCGTACGCACACACTGGGCGCACGGCCTCCGCTGGGCCGTGCGGCACGGGGAGCAGCGGTGAAGGGGCGCGCCCCTCCGTGCCAGGCAGTGGGTGCCGCAGCGAGCCTTGGCGCGGGCCTTCACCAGCCGCCACAAGGGGCCGCCAGGGCCCGAGACGGAAGAGCCAGGGGTGGAGTCACGTGTGGGGGCACCACAGCAGCGGGATGTTAGGAAGCTTTGTCGCAGCAGCTCGTCTGTCACCCGGGGCGGCGGCGTCAGAGTGAATCAGCTCCTGACGGCGCCGGTGGAGTTTCTCTCCAGAGAGACGTCAGAAGCCACACTAAGCGTTACCTGCAAACCGTGCCCCGTGCTGCAGGCTAAATAAACTCCTCATTGGCAAGTGACCTGGGACCTAGGACCGCAGGCGACGGCCAGTCCAGCTGGCCTGTCTGCATGTCCACCCGTAAAGGAGCGGCCCTCTGTGAAGTTCCCAGGACAGACTTTGCTCCTGCTTTTTTCGGTTTTTAAGTATCTCCTCAAATTTGTCAGCTCCCTAAGGCACTGTAGCAGTGGGGATTTTTTAAATTTTTTTTCAGAATCAGTGTATTTTTTTCTTTATTTTCTCTGAACATGGCATTGCTCGTGTCCTTGTTGTGAAAGCCTCCCTCATCACGAATGCCAGCATGTGTGGCCAGGGCCCTGAGGTGTTTCCTGGGAGCACCCTGTTGCGGTGACACCTCTTCCTGCCAGCCGCCCTCAACAGAGTATTTCTAGAAAGTTGAGTGGAATTCAGCTTTGAAAATGGAATCTTATTAGATGCGAGAGACACCCACCCAGAAAGCACCCTTGGGTGGCTGTCTGGAGGCTGAAGCGCCCTGTGTGCGTTTGACCATGCCGTCGGCTCTCAGGTCTTTGCATCCAGGGTCACGGCAGTGCCCACTTGGCCCCAGCTGCCCCTCAGTGCTCACGGTGGACCCACCTGGGCCTGCTGCCCCGAGTCATCCCTGCGTTGGGGACAGTCCGGGCCCAATGACCACTCTCCATCTGGAGTCCCGCCACGTCCCTTGTCCCTGCATCCCACCCACTGGCAGCCTTCTCGGTGCTGCCTCCGCCCCCTCACCACCCCACCCCAGGCCCAAACCATCCATGTCTCTCCTGGTGACAGGGCACCCTTGTCACTCCTCCACCCGCCCACTGCCCCCTCCCTGGGGTAAATCTAACTCCGCGGCCAGAGCGGTCATTCACTGGACCTCGTTGTACCCATCACAGCACATGCTGTCACCTGGCCACCTGATCTCCTGGCGTTTCCTCCAACACCCAGCCTCCAGGGTGTCCCCGCAGCTCTGCACCCGCCCTGCTTCCCACACGCCATCTCGCTATCCCGGCCTCTGCTCCCTGGAGGGCCGCCCCGTCCCCCAGTGGGCCTTTTGCGCTGAGGCGGGCCTGGCGCCTCTGGGAGACCAAGTAGCTGGAGGGAGCGAATGAGTGGACGAAAGCTGCGGAGTCCTACTAGGTCGGGGTCAGGACTGGGCCGACGGCGGGGCCTCGGGAGTCACCAGGGCAACTCCTCGAAGGCGTGCACACAGCTCCACCTCGGCCGTGGCCTCCCGTTCAGTCTGGGCCACTTTCTCAACCGACCTTGGGAGCAACCCAGGTCGCCTCTTTCTTTGGCCACTCAGGAGAGGTGACATGGCAGCCACCAGCGAGAGAAGGTTCTGGGTCACGGCGTCTTCGTGCTGAGCTTGTCTCGCGTGACACTGGCCGCCTGTGATCTCAGCCTCTGTCGCCCTCTCTCTCCCCCCAGATTTTCCTGGTCATAGAGTATGTCAACGGCGGGGACCTCATGTTCCACATGCAGAGACAGAGGAAGCTTCCGGAGGAGCATGCCAGGTGGGTGCCGGCCAGGCAGGCGGGGGGCTCTCCTCAGGGGGCTGGCAGCCAAGTGTGGGGGGCACACGTACCCCGCTCAGGAGGTACTTAGGAGGGTCCTCCGAGTCCCAGAGCCCAACACTCCTTCTCAGATGGCAAAGGGTCACTCAGCTCTTCCTTCCCCTCGGCCATCAGCCTGGCTGCCCTGTTCCCTCGCCCCCGGGCCTGCGAGGCCAGGGGGCGTTTCTCTCCACTCCCCCACCCTTTCCTGTTTTCCCTCGTTTTCCCTTTTCCTCATTTCCTCACTTGGAAAAAATTCCGTGCAGCTTCGTGAGTCACCTGAGACCTTTTTGTGGAGAAGGCAGGCAGTAGATTGAGAAGAGCGCACCCCCACACGCTCACAGTCACGGGTCTCTTTTCCGGCTGCGGTGAAGTAAACGCAGCATGGACCTGCCATGCTGGCCGCCGTGACTCAGCGGCATGGAGCACACTCACGGTGTCCTGCAGCCGTCACCACCCCCGTCTGCAGGACGGTGCATCTCCCCTAACTGACACTCCGTGTCCACTCACTGCCCACCCCGCCCCAGCCCGGCACCCACCCCCCATCTCTGTGGACCCGCCTGGGGCCTCCTGTGTGTGGAGTCGCGCGGTACCTGTCCTTCTGTGACTGGCTTGCTTCGCTCAGCCACTGCCCTCCAGGCCCGTCCACGTCCTTCCTTTGGGGGCTGAGTGACGTTCCGCCATGGGGATGGACCTGCTGTGCTCAGCGCTCTGTGCTGAGATGCACACCGGGGCTTCCGCCTCGTGGCTGCGGTGGCTGCTGGGCACACGGCCTCCCGTGTCTCTTGGAGACGCCGCGTTCGGTTCTTTCAGGGACATCCCAGAGCGGGCTTGCTGGACCCCGCGGTGGTTCTGTGTTTCATTGTGTTTCGTTTTCGGAGGACCCTCCAGGCTGCGTCCACGGAGGCCACAGCATTTTACACACCCGCCAGTGGTGCATGGGTTCCAGGGTCTCCATGTCCTCAGCACTGCTTCTCCTCTGTGTGATGGTGGCCCCTGAGCTGTGAGGTGGCCCCTGAGCTGTGAGGTGGCTCCTGAGCTGTGAGGTGGCGCCCCCTGAGCTGTGAGGTGGCCCCTGTGCTGTGAGGTGGCGCCCCCTGTGCTGTGAGGTGGCCCCCTGTGCTGTGAGGTGGCATCCTGAGCCGTGAGGTGTCCCCTGAGCTGTGAGGTGGCCCCTGAGCTGTGAGGTGGCCCCTGTGCTGTGAGGTGGCCCCTGAGCTGTGAGGTGGCCCCTGAGCTGTGAGGTGGCCCCTGAGCTGTGAGGTGGCCCCTGTGCTGTGAGGTGGCCCCTGAGCTGTGAGGTGGCGCCCCCTGTGCTGTGAGGTGGCGCCCCCTGAGCTGTGAAGTGGCCCCTGTGCTGTGAGGTGGCGCCCCCTGTGCTGTGAGGTGGCACCCCCTGAGCTGTGAGGTGGCCCCCTGAGCTGTGAGGTGGCGCCCCCTGAGCTGTGAGGTGGCCCCTGAGCTGTGAGGTGGCCCCTGAGCTGTGAGGTGGCGCCCCCTGTGCTGTGAGGTGGCCCCCCTGGGGCTTTGCTTGGTGTCCCCTAACGACTGGGATGCTGAGCATCTTTCGTGGCCTTGCCGCTCCACGCACTCATCCAAGAGAGGACACAGGGACGTCTGATGCGAGAGCAGGGGTCAGTGGCGGTCCCCTCCGCCTCTGTGACGTGTGCACAGGCCTCTCGGCCAGGCTCGTGCGGGCCCTCTGCTGACCGCGGGATGTCCCCCCGCCCCCAGGTTCTACGCCGCCGAGATCTGCGTCGCCCTCAACTTCCTGCATGAGAGAGGGATCATCTACCGGGACCTGAAGCTGGACAACGTGCTGCTGGACGCCGACGGCCACATCAAGTTGACAGACTACGGCATGTGCAAGGTGAGTGGCCCCCCGGCCATGGTCCCCACGGCACCTCGACCAGCTCGTCCCACTGGGTCTCGGGCCCAGATGCTGACCACCTGGCTGCCTTGGCTCCGGGGAGACCAGGCCCTGGCACCTCCAGCCTCAGCTGTCCTAAGTGGGCTTCTCCGAGGCACAGGTGCCCCTGGCATCGTCGCCTCTGGAGGTCATCCTCCCTCCTGGTAACGGCCTTTGTCCCCACAGGAAGGCCTGGGCCCCGGTGACACGACGAGCACTTTCTGCGGAACCCCAAACTACATCGCCCCGGAAATCCTGCGGGGGGAGGAGTATGGTGAGTGGGCGGCCGGGTGTGGTGTGGTTGACCCCCGACCCGGAAGTGTTCTCACAGCAGGCAGGGGGGAGGGTGCTGGCCCAGCAGCCAGGGAGAGGGGCCTCATTGACCAAATGACACCCAAAATGCTCGCCCCTTACTTTGTTCCCAGCCCCATGTCGCCGTCTGGCCTCCAGCCATGTTTGGGCCCGTGCGGCCCCGTCTGTTGCTCCATGTGTCCACACGAGTGTCGCCGGTGGAGGACACCGGGCAGGGTCCCTCTTAGCAAAGGGCTTGGGAAGGAGCAAAGGCAAGGCAGACCTGGGTGTCCCGAGTCAGTGGCTGCGCCCGGAGGCCATCCCCTGCCGTGCATTCTGTCCCTCTTGCTCTGAGTGTGAAACGGGGATGAGATCGTACCGTGTGTGTGTGGCACACCCCACACACTTGTGTCCTGAGGCTGGCAGTGAAGTGCGTCACAAATGTGCCATCAGATGCTTCTAAACATTATCCTTGCCGTTAAAATGGGGGTAGCAGGGCGGCCAGTTCCTCAGATACCTGGGGACCAGGGAGGCCACACGACTAATGTCACTTAGCAGCCAGAGCAGGACAGAGAGTCTGGAATCAGGCCTGGCACGGCGATCCCGTGTGCTGGAGGTGACAGTCCCTGAGCCCAGCCGTGTTCCTGACAGGTCAGCTGTGTTTGAGCATTAACCACAACAACAGACGTAGGAAAACGTGTAGGAACATGTTCTTGGCACCGTAGAGAGTTTTTCAAGCTTAGGAAGATAAAAGACGAAAAATGACAGTCATCTGACAGATTCATGCAATTTTCTATGTCTGTGGTTGAAAGTGCCACACACAGGATTTGAAGGCCAGGTGACAGTGCCCAGTGCCAGGTGGTGGGTTCACGGCCTTGATGCGAAACAGCTTTGCAGCTAGTTAAGAAAAAGACCAGCGCCCCCAGACCACCAGGCGGGGTTGGGGACACCCAGCCTCGGAGCAGGTCAAAGAAATGCAAACTGTCACCTGCATTTCTGCTGCCCATGACTGGACACGCCCTAACAACCTGTTTCCGTCCAGGGTTCAGTGTGGACTGGTGGGCGCTGGGCGTCCTGATGTTCGAGATGATGGCCGGGCGCTCCCCCTTCGACATCATCACCGACAACCCCGACATGAACACCGAGGACTACCTGTTCCAAGGTGCCGGTGTGGCTGGCGGGGGGCGGGGTGCATGGCCCCCTTCCAGGCCCTTTGGAGCTCCAGCTACAAGCAGGGGACGCCTCCTGCCCCTGGGATCTGGGGCCCAGCCCCTGGGGTGTCCCGTGGCGCCCTCTGGCAGCCATGTGCAGAGGCGCCATGTACACGGGGCTGCGGGGAGGGGTCCAGGGCCCAAGAGCCCTCCGCGGGCTCCTGCTCACACCCGCTGCCCAGGGCCCTGTCCCCGGCGTGGCACCCTCGCTGCCGGGCAGAGCAGGCACGGGGAGCTCCACGGGGGACGCGGCTTCTCACCGGGACCCCGACCTCTGCAGTCATCCTGGAGAAGCCCATCCGGATCCCCAGGTTCCTCTCGTCAAAGCCTCCCACGTCTTGAAAGGATTTTTAAACAAGGTACGCCCGCAGCCGCCAAGGCAGCCTGGCCTGGTCATTTTCAGGGTCACTCTGGGACACCCCAAGCGGGAGGCTGGTGTCCTCACAGAGGTGGGGGTTTTTCTTCACATTGACAAACAGAAGGGCCAGAACATGCCCAAGGGCCGTGGAATGAGGAAGTTCGCTGGGGGACGGTGTCAGCAGGGGAGGGTCTAAGCCTCACTTCAAGGCCCTTCAAATCCGGGGAGGCAGGTGGCTCCCTGCTGACTTGTCCTCATTGAACTCTGACCCCTAGGACCCCAAAGAGAGGCTCGGCTGCCGGCCACAGACCGGATTCTCCGACATCAAGTCCCACGCGTTCTTCCGCAGCATAGACTGGGACCTGGTAACGCAGCCTGCCCCTCCCCACGGTCGCCAGAGGGGTGACGGGGGTGGTGGGCGCTGCCCTCCCTGGGGAAGGTCACTCGTGAGGGGAAAGCGGGCCGGGATGAGCCCCCAGGCGTGGCGCTTGGCGATGGGGATCTTCCCTGGGTCCCTCGCAGAGGTCCTGCTCTGGCCAGCCCCGTTGGTTCTGGGTGGAATCGCAGGTGAGCCGCCCAGAGCGGGGCATGGTCCGAGTGTCCCTCCCCTCTTGAGGTGGCAAGAGCCCATGTTTGAGCCCCTTCGACTCCAGCGCTGCAGGTCCTGGTGTTAAAGGACAGCGGTTGCAGACTTGCTGAATTATAACCTCGAAAATATGCTTTTATTGAGAAAAAAGACCATAACTAATTAAGTGAATGTTGAACTCGATGGGAAGAAAGTCCCGCTTGGGGCAGACCGAGGTCTCCCTCCAACTCATGTCAGGGTCTCTGCTCCCTCTGGTCCGCGTCACTTTCCATGCACAGGACTTTGGCTTGTGCGGCATTTGTGGGCTCAGGGGAAGGGGCAGCCAGGCCCCCCAGTTCCTGGCCAGGGTGAGGGTAGTGTCAGGACATGCCATCCTGGCCACACGCGGTGTCTGGGCCCGTTGGGCCTTTTCAAAGCAGGAGGAGACGTCCTTCCCACTGCAGCTTTTAGGGGCAGAGACGGGAACGCCACGCAGTGCACTGGCCCCTCTCGGGGGAGGACTTTGACCCTCGCTGTCCCGCGGCGCAGGACAGAGCAAGCCGGGACCCTAGCTGTTTGTAACCCTGGTCCACACAGCTCTGCACACACGCCCCGAGAGGAGGTGCCACGCCAGGCTGTGCTAGTGACGTGTCTCTCCGCCTTCAGGCTTGTCCCCCGCCTGGCACCCACGAACCCCTCAGGCCCACACTGGTCCGACCCTTGACCCTTGACGCTGCAGCTTTAGGGTTCCAGGAAGTGCAGCTCGGGCACTGCCGTGGGCTGCAGCCAGCGCATGGGCCTTGGCGAGAGCCCTCGTGCCCTTAACATCATGTCCCCTGAAGGTGGCACCTACTCAGTCATCTCTGCTGAAAAGCCTGTTCTTGGGCGTGGCCTGGGTGCCAGTTGTGCCCCCGGTCCCATGTCTAACCCGTGAGGGGGCGAGGTGTGGCAGCGTGAGTGCGGACGGTGGGCTCGCTCCTTTGTGGACAGCGTCTGAGCCACGTGTGGGCCCTGATGGGCCACGGAGATGGTGGCAGCTTCCAAAATAGCCTAAGGAGCATGCGGCCGCCCTTGGCCTCCAAGTGGGTGACAGCCCGGTGGCAGCCGTGCTGGTCACAGAAGTGCAGGCCTGCCTGGCGGCCTGGAGCCGTGCGTTGAGAGGGACACAGGGCCCAGAGCGCAGTGCCTGGGGGACCTGGGGGGCGGGCATTCTCTTCTGTGAGGGGACGTGAGGAGGGGGAGGAAGTGTTTTGACAAAATGAAGGCTAGGGTCCCCACGGTGAAGTCCCCCCGTACCCCCCTTCTCCATGTCGTCCGAGGGCCCTCGCTCACGGGCTGGCAGCACGGCCCGCCTGGTGCAGCCCCACACAGTGGTGGTGTCCTGGTGTTCGGACATCCTAGATCCGGGCCACCTCAGGATGCACGTGGTCGTGTGGGCTGGCTGGCCTTGCCTGAGCATTTGCACTGAGCTGTCAGTAGTTTGGGTCTGGTGACTACGCTTCTCAGTTTCAGGGTTTCTAGGCAGTTACTGTCACCTGCAGTGGCGTTCTGTACAGCGCCTGGCTCCAGTCAGGGTTAGGGGTAGCCCCGTCCCCAGCAGGTCTAGGGTCTGACGTTTGTCCCCGGCCTGCCTGCGACACCAAGCAGGGCTCACTGCCCACTGCCTGCCCCTCCCAGTGCCCACCCGTCAGCCCTTGGCAGATTTGATGTGTATTCCATCCAGATTTCTTCAGTCCTGTGCAGGATGCTGGCTCGGGTAGCGCTGCCCCTTTGTCCAGTCAGACACAGGTGTGCTGTGTCACACCTTGACTCCATGTCCCTCCTGCCCTAGCACGTGGCACCGTCCTCCCTGAGTCCTCCCTGAGCCCGCCAGTGTCCCCAGCTTGCTCTGCATAGGGCCCCTGCTGACACCTCGTGTGCCACACCCCCTCACCTCCTTCAGGCCAAACCTCAGAACAGGAGCCCCCCGGCCACCACACAGACTCCCCCTGTCCCCTTCCAGCATCCCCCTCCGGTGACACCGAGCTTGGCTGAGCTCCAAGGTGGCACTGTTCCTGTCCATGGCTTTGACTGAGGGAAGGGTGATGGGGTGGGTGGCGTGCTCTCCGAAAGAGGCCTGTGCAGCCTCGGGCCCCCAGAGCAGAGGGGGGGGGGGGGGCTTGGAGGCCCCGGACGAGCACCCAGCCTGCTGCTGTGGTTGTGGTCGGTCCTGGCTTCTGACCTTGCATCCCCTTAAAGCCAGCCGAGACCCGAGTCAGGGAAAATGGGTGAGAAGCACCCCGTATTCCACTGCCCGCCAGGAAGCGTTTCACACGCGTTTGGGCCACTGCGTGTGAAAGGTGAAGAGTGAACAAAGGCAACGCCTCCTGCCCCGCAGCCGGGCAGCTGCACACTCACTCACAGGCTTCCACACGCACGCACACGTGTGTGCACAAACTCCGGCGTGACCCCGCCCTGCCCACAGGGAGCCAGTCTGCTCTGCGCTCCCCTTTCTAATACCCTCTTGGTGACAGAAGACGGACGTGTCTCCGCCTGTGGCCCGGCTGTGGACATGGCCGTCACCCGGCTATTGTGCTGGCCACGTCCCTGACACAAGTTGGGCACGCTGTGGGAAGGACCCGTGTATTTCTGCAACGTCCTCATCCCCTTCACCAGCGTCACGGGCAGAGCCTGCATTTGTTCTTCACAAGTCCCCAAAATGTCCCAGACGTTCTCAGTGTCCCGTTTGTTTCTGTTGTCAGAACTGGCATCCCTCACAGCTCTGGGCCCCAAAATGCAGACGTGGTGTGAGCTGGGCTGGGCCGTCCGTCGTGCGGGGCCCTGGAGGGGACACAAGGCCTCACCTGGGCCGGTGGGTGTGGCCCGGCACGACCTCACGCGCCTCCAGGAGGCACGTGTAACCGTGTGCGCAGACACGGACGACGCTGACGGGCTTTCTCGCTGTCCCCCAGCTGGAGAAGAAGCAGGCGCTGCCGCCCTTCCAGCCGCAGATCACCGACGACTACGGGCTGGACAACTTCGACACGCAGTTCACCAGCGAGCCGGTGCAGCTGACCCCTGACGACGAGTGCGTGGTGGGCGGGGTGCGGGGCGGGGCCTGCGGGGCGGGGTCTGCAGCAGGGGAGGGGCGGGGCGCTGCAGGGTGCCGTAGCCGAGGAGTAGCCAAGTCCTCGCCCGTGCCCACAGGGACGTCATAAAGCGGATCGACCAGTCGGAGTTTGAGGGGTTCGAGTACATCAACCCGCTGCTGCTCCCCACCGAGGAGTCCGTGTGAGGCGCCCCGCGGACACGTCTGCGGACGACCCCCAACTGTCCTTACCCACAGCGCATGCATGCCAGGCCGGCGCCCCCGGGCACGCCGGGGAGGGACGCTGGGACCGCGGCCGGGGTGGGCCGCGCCCCGGAGCAGAACAGCCGAACAGCCGCGCGCCGGCCCGCGGGCGGCTCCGCGCCCAGGAGTCTGCGGCTCGCGCCTGCGTCGCGGAGGGGCCGGGGACCGCGGCCGAGGGAGAAGCCGTCCCACGATTTCGAAGGTGCACACTTCCCAGAGACAGGACTGCCTGCCCCGGCAGGGGTCACCTGTAACGCCCCGAGGAATAAACGTGCGATGGTGTACAGGCTCCCCGGGCTACTTCTTTCCGCGCGGCCTCTGTCCCGCCTCGCGGGGCGCAGGCGCGGCGGGCGGGGCCGGGGTGCCTGCCGCGTGCGCTGCGGACGAGTTTTAACAAAAGTTTTAACAAAGTTCCTGTTGTCCCCGGGCATGTAAGTGGCCCGCGAGGTCTGACGCTGAAGGCGCCCCCGAAGCAGAGGCGCTGCTGTGCCCGCCCGCACGCTGGACCCGCATGAGGAAAACTGGAGGACAGAGATCGGAAAACGTTGCTGCCAAAGCACCCGTCGGCCAGAAAAACGGTGCAAACTAAACCTGCTCGAAACGCGTTTCTGAGACACCACGCAGTGCCTACTCCATGTCTTGTTATGTAGTAGATTTTTGGAAAATATTTTTTGTCAGTAATACTGACGCTCAGAAAATTAAAAAGATTTTCTAGAGAGAGGTAATCATGGCTTTTTCGGTCCCTAACACGTTCGGTGTGGTGCGAGCCTGGGCAGAGTGCAGGAGAGGCCACCTTAGACACCGAGTCCCCAAATGTCCTTGGCGCCACCACAGCCTGTGGCACCACATCTCTTCCGGGCCTCGCAGGTGATGGGCGGGGCTCCCCTCCCCGCCTGCGGCCGGTGACTTCCAGGCAGGAGTGAGAAGAGATGCCTGCTGAGGAGAAGCCTGCTTGGCGACTCCACAGAAAAGCAGTGTCCTCAGGCCCCAAGTGTCACCAGCAAGATTTGCCCCCAACGACCAAGATCAAGGACCACAGGGCAGCATCCGAGAGCCGACTCTGGGCCTCGCAGGAGTGTCACAGCCAGTGGGGATGTCCAGCAGCAGAGTCCGATCCAAGGACCGTGCGGTCACCTGCTGAGCAGAGCGTTGGAAATGCTGGCGTCACCTGGGGAGGGAGGGGTGCCCTCCCTCCTGCCGTGTCAAGAGCAGTGACAGCGTCTTTCCTCAGCAGTGCTGGGCCCCGACGTGCCCACACTTAGGGGACGTACTCCGGCGGCGGCGCGGCGCCAGACAGCTTCCCGGCCACCAGTTTGGTGCACGTGGCGCTGGGCCACAGCGAGGCAGGGACCTCCGGCGGCCGTCTGTTTTATACATTAAAGGTGCAGGGCGTCCTGAGACGATGCCTGGCACCAGGGACCCCGGCACTTGAGACCAGCTCGTCACGGTCTGTGTCCCGAAACGGCTGGTGGCACTGGCGACGTCACGACTGTAACGCGGTCCATCTGGGTGCGCGGTTTTGTACGATCAGTGGAGCCCGACGCCGGCCGGTCCTCCTCCTGTGGCTACCCTCATCCTCCACGGCCAAGGTCGTCCGCACCCTTGTACACCTATTAAAGACCTTCACGGCAACGCTGACTGTTGGTATTTTCATTAAAAGCAGGTGTTTTGGGGAAGCAGCGATTTTCAGAGCCATTTTTTAAAAGTACATTTTATTCTTAGGGCAGTTTTAGGGTCACAGCAAAACTGAAAGGCAGGCACAGGTTTCCCACGTGCCCCCGCCCCATGCACAGCCTCCCCACAGTCAGCACCCACGGGGTGCACGAGTTACAGAGCACAGCGCATCACCCAGGGTCCCCTTTACCCCTTGGTGCTGTACGCCCTGCGCATTGGGACAAAATGTTTGATGACGCAGTCGTCCTGCTGCCCCGTGCTCCCCGTCCTCCTCCCCGTCCCCGCCACCGCACACCGATCCCCCGTGCTCCCCGTCCTCCTCCCCGTCCCCGCCACCGCACACCGATCCCCCGTGCTCCCCGTCCTCCTCCCCGTCCCCGCCACCGCACACCGATCCCCCGTGCTCCCCGTCCTCCTCCCCGTCCCCGCCACCGCACACCGATCCCCGTGCTCCCCGTCCTCCTCCCCGTCCCCGCCACCACACACCGATCTTTTTACTGCCTCTGTCTTCGCGCCTTTTCCAGAATCTCGTGTCCCTGGAATCGCACAAGACATGGCCTTTTCAGCTTGGCGTCTTTCACTCAGTAGCTTGTACTTAGCTTCCTTCCACATCTTCTCCTGGCTGGGGGAGGCCATTTTTGGAAGGAAACTAATGGACTTCTGCAAGTTCATCTCAGGGGTTCACATTGGGTCTCCCCTGTGGCCGCCTGTGCCCATGAGAGACCAAGGGTGTCAAGCCTGAACTGGCCCCGAAGCCGGGTCTTCTGGACTCTGGCCGACCCGCACTGTGGGGACATCGGCTGGCAGGTGCTCTCGTCCCATTCTCCCCGCCCTGAGAGCCGAGCGAGGCTGAGCCCAGGTTGTGGCCGTGGCCTGCCCGCCACCCGTGGCGCCTCCGCCGATGCCCTCCGCCTCAACTTCTGTTCCAGGCAGCATGAGGACAGTGTGTGTGGGGAATGATGCGGCAGTGAACGGCGGGGTTAGTGGAACGTGCTGCCCGGCCCGTCACCTGGGCACAGACAAGCCGGCTCGCCACCCGGCCTGGTCCGAGTGGCGCTCAGTCTCTGCTGCATGTGACCAAGGCAGAAAGGACGGTCCACTGTCTTGGTTTCGACACACGACACAAGCAGTGACACATTTTGATACACAGCTTTTTCCCATGTCGAGCAGAGGGGCGAGGCCGGGCGGCTCACCACACCACGTCTTCCGTGCTGCCTGCCAAGCACTGGGCGAGGTGGCTGTCGATGTCCAGCTGGGCCAGCCTGTGAGGAAAGAGAAAAGGTCACTCACGGTGCGGGGACCGTGGCTGGAGCCTTCCGCAGCACGTCCACACCCATCCTGGGGCTGACAACTGCACCAAAGCCTGCCAGCCAGGGAGGTCTCCATGGCTGGTCGAAACGGGTGGGCCGCACCCGCCAGGAAAGGCCTTTCCAGAACCTGTTCCTGGGTCAAGGCCCCGTGTGCCTGGACAGACGCGCCCTCGGGCTCCCGCTCAGGCTGGGCTCCCAGCAGGTTCAGGCCTGTGCCTCTCCACATCACCTGGCCCGGGGGAGCCCCTCTTCCCACCCCCCCCATGGACTCATGGGCAGAAGCCTGTAATGGAGTTTGCAGCAGGACCCCACCGTGCTGGCCCCTACTTTGAAAAAGTAAAGCACTCCACCAAAGCTTTGATTTAGCTGCTTCAAAAGCTCAAAACTGAGCCTTTTTTTCTAACGTCACCGTTTTCAGGACCCTTTTCTTAGACTATGTAGAAATGCAAGCAACCCAAGGACAAAGACCCCCCAGAACAGGACAAGGTGCTGGGGCGCCCAGGCCAAGGAACCTCAGGGCTCCCCGGTGCCTGGGTCCTCCCTCTGGCACGAGTCAGCGTTCGCGTGCGCTGCCTCATCGAGCTGGCAAGCAGTTGACGCTGCTGCTCACGGCCGTCCCGAAACGCCGGATCAGGACGCGCTCGTCCAGTTCTCCAGTGGGTACTACCGGGGCATCCCCCGTGGGCCACTTCACCCAGCAAGGTCCCCCCAGGGGACAGCCACCGCCTCGCCCATACCTCCACTCTCGTCTCCCCCACCCCAAGCTGTTTGGGCTCCGCCTGGAGCTGGGCAGGAAGTGCTGAAGGGGTGCCGTCTAGGCTCAGCCCAGACACGGGCCCCATGACACAGCACCCACTGGCGGGGCCTCGTGTCTGACCTCAGACGGCCACTCACCTCTGCCTGAGAAGTCCCGGCTGAGGGCCCTCTGTGTGCGTTTGTGCTGGGAAGGAAGGGGGCCTCCCACAGGCCAGGTGACTGGCCGAGGGGCTTTTAGTCATAAGTTAATTCTGGAATCTTTTCCCTTCACCCTGCGGGGCCATTTCTGCTTCTGGAAGACCAGGGACAGCGCGCGGAACTTAAGCACATGGTCTCCTGGCCACACGGTATCCGCAGCAGTTCCCAAAATGTGCTGTGCATTCATCACACTCGACAGACGTCCTCCCTGGCAAACAACCCCCACGCTCCCCACAGCTGTGTCCTCAGCTGTGTCCCACCCAGTCCAAAAGCTGGGCGGTTTGGGTTTCACTTATTAGCAAAATTGGAGTCCATCCCCCTACTTAAAATGAGGCATAAAGATATGTATTGAATTTTTTAAGTAGGAAAACACCTGTAGACACAAATCAAAGTCTCCATTTTTAAAACCTCCAACCCAGCCCTGGGAAGGTTCTCGGAGTGCTAAGCAGGAATTCACATAGGGACCCACAGCCTGGCCAGGCCCTGGAGGCGGTCTCAGGCCCATCTGGTTGCACCATGTTGGCATGGGCTGGGCCAGAGAGAAGAGGCTCCCGCCTTCCTGTACTCCACAGGTTGTCCCCTCCCCAGAGAGAACGCCCCTGTGGGCAGGCCACCCCACCACGGCCAGACCAGCGGGTAGGCCCCCAAGCCCACTGGCTGATCCGCAGTCACTGGCTTTGCCAACTTTCTGTGCAAGAAATCTTACTTTAAAAGGCCAAAGAGCCGAGCTTCAGCCTAACAGCGGCTGGCTCGCCCCCAGCAGCACAGGAGAGAGGAGGCCGGGCTGCTGCACTCACCCTGGGGTGAAGTCGACCTGGCACATGGGGCAGCTCCGTAGACTCTGTGTCCCTTCCGCCGGTGGCTGCTCCCGGGCAGAGGGGATCCCGTGGGAATCTGGCGCGCAGGCTCCCTGCGGAGAATGGGTGCGGGACCCTGGGTGCTCACCAGCCCCGCGAAGCACCCGATATGAGTGGCCTGGGTCCCAGCCTCCCCTGGGGGCCGGCGGGAAAGGTGTCCAGGAGAAGGTCTCCGGTCCCACGGTGAAGACCTCGGGGACGCGGCGCGCTGCGGGCTGTTCCTGGGCTCCTGCAAAATAGAGTCGTCAGATGGCGACAAAACGGAGTGGCACCTGGCCCAGAAACCCCCCAGGCCACCCTGTCGGTCCCGGCGCACGCACCTGGCCGGGGAAAGCGGGCAGCGGGGGCAGCTCGCCGTCCAGGCTCCAGTCCGCGCTCACTGCACGCTGCAGCTCGGCCCACAGTTGCGCACTTTCGCCGTCGCCGGCCTGGAGGGACCCGGGGCGAGAGCTCGGGGGCCTGGGGCAGCACAGGGGGAAGGTGCGAACTCAGTGGGGCTGGGGGGAACCCACTGGGGAGCGAGTGAAAAATGATCTGGGGAGACCCAGCGGGCAGGGTGAGAACTCGCGGTAGGGATAAGCGGGAGACGGGGACGGCCGGGTGGGGGAGTAAGAACTAAGCAGGCGGGAAACCAGCGTGGAGAGCAGTCTGCTCGGGGGTGACGGGGCGTGAGAACTTAGCCGGGGAGCCAGCCGGCGAGGCGGGGCGGACGGCGTCGGAGCGAGGCGTGGACAGAACTAGGCGGGAAGGGGCCCAGCGGGTCTAGTCCGGGAGGGGTGGGTCCGAGGCGCGCTCCGGGACGCACGTGGGACTATGACGCCGGCCACTGCCCGGCCTGGGACACTGGGCCTCCCACCCCAGCCTCGCCCAGCTTCTCATCCGCGTTAAATCCCAGCCCCCGGCCTCACCCGCCCCGCGAGGGTGACCTCCGGCTACTCAGCCTCAGCCGCGACCTCCGCGCCGCCTCCATCCGTCCCCAGCGCGCGCGTAAGGCGGAAGCGAGGGCCCGCCCACCAGGACCCGCCTCAGGCCACGCCCAGGCCACGCCCCGGAACAGGCCACGCCCCTTACCCGCCCGGACGCAGCCCCCACGCTCCGCCCCCGGCACAGGCCACGCCCCCGGTCCGCCCGAACGCAGACCTGACCCCCCCTCGTCTCTGGACCCCTGCGTGGCGTCTGGACCAGACCCTGGCGGCGGTCCCCGCCCGGACCCCCGACGGACGTGCGCTGTGGACCCGGGCCTCCACCTCAGCCTGAGCTGACCCCCGAGGGACACCACGGCCTGCTTCTGAGGCCGTGGGGTAGCCTGCCCCCTGTGGCGCTATCAGAGCGGAAGGTGCCCTGACCCCAGCCTCTGGAGACTGAGGCCGGGCTTCCTTCCGCCACCGCAGCGGCGGGGCTCAGGGGAAGGCGGACTCGCTCCGAAGGAGCCATTTTCCCTCTGAGGATGGGTGGCGGCCGGGCCTCTCCCACCGCCGTCACCCCGGGGCCTGGGATCCCCAGAGGCCAGGAGAAGAAGGAGCGGGGCGGGAGGTCACCCTAGGGGGGCCCCGCCACACCCGCTTCCAGTTAGAGCCCGCGCGCGGCTGCCGGGCCTGCGCCGCTGCCCGCCCCCTGCTGCGGGGCGCTCTGAGCCTCAGCGTCAGCTCTGTGGACCCCGCTGCTCTCTCCAGGACGATCTCCGCGTCCTTACAAAAGGGAGGAACTTGGTGTCCTTCATTAAGCAAAAGAAGTGAGCTGGCAGTCCAGGCGACCAGCCGAGGCCAGGGCGCCTGTGAGGGGCTTCGCTGAAACCCTGGGCCTCGGGCCTCACCAGCTGCCACGCTGGCCGCCACTTGGTGGCAGCAGATGCCCAGACACCCTCTGCTGCTCCTGCCCTTGCAGAACTCGTGCCCTGTGGGCCCCCAGAGGTGGGCCCTGGGGTGACCCCACCCTTTCCAGGTCGGGTGGTGGCAGCCCCTGTCTGTGGGCTACAGGCAGGTGTCCCTGGGGTGCCGGGGCTTGGCCTTTCCCAGTAGCTTTGGGGCTCCACTTTGGGCTCCCTCCACAGGGGCCACCTCAGCCCCTCTGCTGCAGCCCCGCCTACTCCCAACCCAGAGTCCTGGCTCCTTCCTGTAGCACAGCCTCCCACCCCTGGTGGAGGCCACCCCTGGGCGAGCAGTCTTGGTGGCACGAAGGTCGCCCGTCCAGCTGCCAGTGTGGACCTCCAGAGCAGGGGCAGGAGGTTCACCAAACATTCCCTGAGCACCTGCCTGTGCCAAGGACTTGTCTAGACGCTGGAGACCCCCGGGGGACGAGACAGGGTCCTACCCCCAGAGCCTCCCAACTGCTGGAAAGCAGACCTCACGCGTGTGAAGCCATGGAGCTGGGGCGGTAGCTGCTCCCGGGGGTCACGGAGGGAGGCGCCCTGCCACTGCGCCCACTCCCAGGTATGGGGGCTCCGGGTCTGGCCCATTGTGGGTGTCAGCTGACTGAGGCCTCGCAAGCAGCTGTGTTTAGGGCTTCCAGACACAGTCCCGGCTGGCCCTGGCGTTGGAGCCTTTCCTGGAAGTGTCACTACACTCTGCAAGCCAGCCTTTGGGACTTCCAGGAGGAATGGCTCCAGGCCTCCCCAAGGCAGAGGAAGGCCCCGCCAGGCAGAGGGCCGGTGTGTGCCCCAGCTCCTGGGCCATGCTGGGAAGGTGCGTGACATCTGTGTGAGCAGTGGGTGCTCCTGAGTGGGGCCAGGACCCAGCACCAGGGTCTTCACAGTTGAGGCCACACTGGCCCCTTCAGCCCCTTCTGCAGACCTCACATGGTTCACTCCCTGACCAAGGGCAGATCAAGACAGGAGCAGGGAGGGGTCTCCGATGGACCCACGGTGCTGGCCTGGCCTGGGGGCGGGTGGCCCCAGACAGTGCGGGTCCCCGGGGGGCGGGAAAGGGTGAAGTCCTGGCCAAATCTGGCTCTGGCCTTCGGCTCAGAAGGGCATTCTTTCTTTGGCCTTAGTCACCCCAGTGTGCCTCACTTGCTTTGGCTGCCGGGGAAGGGAACCCAGACCCCGGGTCAGGCCTGAGCAGACTGGCAGAGCAGAGGCCCGTGGGGCTGGCACTCTGCAGAGGGCAGAGCCAAGGCGACGTGTGGCAGCCTCCCGGGGAGCTCCTCCTCTCTGGTTTCCTCCAGTTGCCGGGGATTGACCCCCCATCACCACTGGGACCTACGGCCGGGGACACTTCCTCGGGGAACAGAGCTGAGGCCACCCTGCGCCCGGCACACAGCAGGTGCCAGTCAGGAAGCCCCCCACCCCTGGCCCCTGCTTTCCGACAGCTGCCACCGCCTGCACCTCCTGGAAGCGCACAGGGCGCCCCCACGGGCCACCAGCCTCACCACGCTGTCCGGCATCAGCAGCGAGACAGGCCGCGGGGGGCTGGAGGGAGGTCACAGGCTGGTGCTGGTCGAGAAGCTCACGTTTCCTGACCTCTCTGCTGCAGTGACAGGCACTGGAGCTTTACTGGGAAATTTCCGAGTGGGGCTGACGCCGATGCCGCAGAAAAAACGCTTTTAAGGAGCCAAAATTCACGTTAACAGACTGTTTCAGCGTTCTGGAGGGGCCCCCACCACCGCCCCCTCAGGCAGAAAGTTCTCGAGTAGGTGGGGGTGTCGGGCCCCACCCTGTGGGCACTCTGGCCAAGTTCCCCCGGTGCCCTGCGCCACTCGGAAGCAGGTGTCCCTGGGCGTCCCAGCCCCGCCTGGCTTCCCTACAGCCTCCTTTGGCTTCTTGGGGTTGGTTCTGCCATCAGGCCGCCCTGCAGAGGGGGCCAGGACAGCGCGTGCGGCAGCGCGGGGCCTGAGGCTGGCAGGCAGGACCGGTCCCTTCAGATTTCCAAGTGAAAGGGGCAGCAGGGACCCACACTCACAGTGCGGGGCTGCCACGTCCCTTGCCTGGTGGCGGGACAGCACAGCACCCACTCAGGGCGTCCTACCCAGGCCCGCTTGCCAAACGAGGAAGGCCTCAAGGGCTGGGCACCTCCCCGCTGGGGTCTGGCCTCCTGATGCAGCCGGCGGCGGGCTATGCTCAGCCACACCTGCCGCCCATGGGTGCCAACGGGCGAGCCCGCCTGGAGCCAGGCAGCAGCTCTGGGGGCTGCGCACGCCAGGCAGATGGGCTGGCGTGCGTCAGTTGCCCAGGAAACATCGCATGTCAGAGGACACCAGAGTGGGTGTGTGGGGCTCCCTGTGCACCACCTTACGCTGCAGAGGGCCAGGCGTCAGGCTGGTACGCGCCAGAGGTCAGCAGGCTAAGGCCAAGCGATGCCCCTACCTCCAGCCCCCAACCCAGGAGCCCGAAAGTCAAAGGCAGCTGGGGGCGCTGGCGAGAGACAGTGGCTCCATTTCCAAGTCCCCAACCTGGCCGCCTCTCTCTTGGACAGCCAGCCACCTTTCCCAGCCTTCAGAGTGAACACTGTCACACCTGTGAGGTCCCACCTCTCTCCTCTGCTGCTGCCCTCGGTCGGCTACGCAGGGCCTTCCTCAGTCCCCATGTCTCCAGCTCAGGCTTCTTCCTTCGAGGCCACCCAACGGCAGCCTCTGATGACCAGCAGGTGCCCTCTGGCCCATGTGAAGACCCCTCCCCAACCCCTCCCTCCACCCTGCCGCCCTCCTGGGTTTTCCCACCCACGGTGGGAATTGTCGGGCTGGAGTGCTGTCTGACTTCCTAGAGGACAAGTCAACAGTGCCCCCAGAGCTTCGGGGGTGCCCGACCCAGAGGACCAGACGACCAGTCCCGAGGGGAGGGAACCACCTCAGCATTCCTCCTGGGGGTCCTAAGTCAAGCAGAGACCATGTTTGGGGGTATTGGGGAGTCAAACAATGTCCCCACAAAATTAGTGTCCACTGAGGACCTGTGAAAATGGCCTTATTTGGAAACGGGGTCTTTGCAGACAGAATCAGGTGACCATGAGGCCATCCTGGGTGAGGCGGGCCACTCCCGCCTCGCTGTGTCCTGATGATAAGGGAGAAGTGTGGACGCAGAGGCATGGAGAGAGGAGGCCGCGTGGGCACTGAGGCCAACACTGGGTGATGTGGCCACAAGCCAGGGGACTCCTGAAGCCGCCGGAAGCAGCAGGAGGCAGGAAGGAGCCTCCCCTGTAGACCTTCCCGAGGGAGCGTGGCCCTGCAGCACCCCGAGTCTGGACTTCCTGTCTCCAGGCTGGGGAGAAGGCACTCCTGTCTTCAGCCGCAGTCTGGGTCACTGGCTCTAAGGCGGGCCACCGAGTGCAGCTTGGAACCCCGCACCATTGGGTTTGGGGCGGCGGGGCACCCTGAGCCCTCCTCTCCTGCCCCTGAGTCCTACCAACCAGCCCCTGTGAGGTGACAGCGCAGAGGAGGCCGTGGTGGGCAGGGGCCGCCGGCCCCCTCGGGGAAGGGCCCGCACCTCAGCTGGGGGCCAGGGTGCAGCCTGGTCCACCCGCCAGCTCCCGGGGCAGGGCTGCTGGCTGGGGCCTCCACACCCCGCCTGGAGCACCAGCTGTGTCACCCCATGTCTGGGTAGGGGAGGTCCGGTGTGGCAACTCTGGTCTCTGCTCCTCTCTGGGGTCTCCGCAGGCAGGGTCCATCCCAGGCCGGCCGGTGGGCGACTGGCAAGGCCCTCAGAGCTGGTCTCCATTAGAGGGGCCCTGGGCCTCAGCTGTGGCCTCCGCTCCTGTCCCCTCCCCCCTCTGCCTGCTCCCTTTCCCTCCCCCCTGCTCCTCTCTTCACAAGGGCACAAAGGCCTCAGCACCGCCCAGCGCCCAGCGTGGACACAGAGGCGGGGTCAGGGGTCAGCAGACGCTGTATGACCTCCTTGGCAAAATCGGAGCAGGGGAGCCGGGCGCAGCGGGAGAGCGCCGCCCCCCCCACGACCCCCACTCCAGGGCCACCTCCTGGGGTTCCTCTACCTGCCTCTGAGCCTTCTTCCCGGTTCTGCACAGAAATGGCGGGCATCCGTCACCGCAGACGTTTAAGGCCCACAGCTGGACGGTTCGGTTCTCACACGCAGCGAAGCGAGGGGCCCGGCCACCACCTGTCTCCGCACAGAGAAAGGAGAGAGGAAAAGCTTTCCTCCCTGTGGCGAGAGCCTTCAGGATCTTTCTCTGAGCCCGCCTGCGCCCCCGGCTTTTGTTGACCAGGGGGCCCCGCAGCAACCAGGGGCCACAGGGTCATCAGCCAGTGAAGCAGCGAGGGACACCAGCCCGCAGCAGGGAGTCTGTGTCCCCTCTCTCCACTTGCCAGGTTCGGGGCAGGCAGCTGGTCAGGGCGTCACTGTCTGCTGTCTGGCCCAGGGACAGGAGGGGCAGGTGACCCCTGGACCTACCACCCAGGAGATGGGAGGCAGGGTTTGGGGGCCCTGCCCACCCCCACTCTCCTGGGGCTCAGGCCTTAGAGATGGGCCCTAAGCTGCTCCTGCCTCCACTCCCTCCTCGGCTGGCCACCCTGCCTGGCCAGAGGGCAGCCTGGGGTCCCACGTGTCCCCTTTGAAGCCTATAGAGGACTGGCCAGCGGGGGCAGCAGCCTGCTGCGCTGCAGAGTCACCTGAGGTGGGGCCAAGACGTGGCTCGCTGGGCAGCTGCCCAAGCCCCCTGGCCACTGAGAGGCCTGCCCTCCCCTCCTGCTGCTCAGCCGCCCCTCCTCCCCAGGCCTCCAGCCCCTCGGCCACTCCGCAGGCCTTGCCGGAATGCTGGCAGGAGGGGCAGGGGCCTGGCCGGGCAGCGGCCCAGGGACAGAGCTGGCCTCTCCTCTCACAGCTCCCGAGGCACCTTCAGGCCATCTGGCCCTTCAGAAGGAGAAGGGTTGGGGAAGAGGAGCAGCCGGAAATTAGCAAAAAAAGAAAAAAGAAAAAATAACCCCAAGGTGAGGGAGGTGAGGGCGAGCTGGGGAGTGGGCAGTAGATGGAGAGGGGACTGGGCAGCGAGGACACGTGACTTGCCGTGGGGTCATCCTCCAGAGTACAGACACCAACGGCAGTGGCCACCTCTCCGGGCTGCCCACCTGCCGAGATGTCCCTTGGCTCCGAGTTGGAACTGGGGCGGGGCGGGCGGCGGCGGGGCGGGCGGGGCGGGGGGGCCCACCCCCCCCAGCCGGCAGAGCCCCCGCAGGGGCTCGCGGCCCTGGGACAGCCGGTGCGCCTCTGCTGCCACGCCACCTCCTGCCTCTCCGCGGGGCAGACCCGGGCTTCTCCACGGCCAACTCTCCCAACGCACCGTGCTGCTCAGACCCCACTGTCGCCACCCACCCAGGCTGGACGCAGCTAAGCCATAGGCGTGGGCCACCCCTGCCGGGGCAGCCTCTCTCAGGGCAGCCTGGGGCTGAGCGTGCACCCCTTCAGGGAGACGAGGGCAGGCGGATGAGGCCTGAGCAGCCCCTTAAACTCCCAGCACTGGGGCTGGCTGCCACCCCCAGGCCCTGCTCGGGTGGAGGTGAGGGCAGGGCCCCCGTTTCTCAGAGCCCAACCAGGGTGCAGACGTGAGGCAGCGTCAGGGGCTGAGCGGGTGGCAGCCACGGGGCCGCCCTCTCAGTGCTTCCCACGCCCCGCCTTGGATGGCGCCCGTGCTCAGCCAGGGCCGCGAGCCACTCGCCCGCCTCCAGGGCACTGGCCCGTCCACCTGCACGCCGCCCCACAAGCCAAGCTCTGCCCTTCTGCCCCTTTTACGGAGGGGCCTGCTGAGGCCCGGGTCCTCTGTCGCCTTGTAGGCCATGAGATGGTGAGCGCCGGCCTGGAACTTGAATCCCGGTCTCCTGGGCTGCTGCCTGGGCCTCTGGCCTTGCCGACAGTGGCAATCGAGTGGCCTTGGGCAAGGGGGTCAAGGTCAGGGAGTGAGGGAAGTGCTAGGTGCTCTGAGCACCAGGAGCAGCTTCTCTGGCCCAAGAGATGCTGCCCAAGGCCGGGCAGATGGTGAGGCCACCCCCTCCCACCCCGGGTGCCTGGGTGTCCCCACAGGCTGCTCCTGAGTCTCTTAGGGACAGGACTGTCCCACCCTAACCACACCCATGCCCAGCTGCCCTTTCTGCATCTATGTGGTCAGCTTCCCCAGGCCCACCCTGGGGTCTGCTGACTTGCAGTGGGCAAGTATGGCTGGTGTCCCTCTGTGTCCCCAGGCCTGGTCACCCATCCTGCCAGGCTCCTGCTCCACTGGTACGGCTGCCCCAAAGTCCCCAGACCACCCCTCCTTCAGGGCGCTGTCCCCTGCTGGGATGAGCCATGGGGTGGTCAGTCCTCCCAATAGCAGCTTGTCCTCCCCGCGCGAAGGGAGCAGCTGGCCGGCTGTCTGGGGGGCACAATGAAGAAGTCGCCGGCCGAGTGTGCAGCAGGGGTGCCGCCAAGGTCCGGATCTGCCACGGGGCGGGGTGCAGATGGGTCCACACACCTGTCACAGTCCCAGGAGCCTTCTCCAAGTGTCACTGCTTGGGGCCCACTGACTGACCAGTGAGTGTGCCCAGGAGCTGGCGGCTGCAGGCAGGGTGACAGCCAGGGTGAATTCCAGCCGCCCTCATCCCCACCGCCCAGTGCTTTTGGAAATCGTGGGGGATGGACCAGTGCTAGGCAGGCTGGTGACACCTATGGCCGTCCTCAAGGGCAATGATGCAGACCCCCATGTCACCCTGAGGCCGGGGTCCTGCGGGGGCACTGGTGGTCAGCCCTGCCGGTGCAGACCCCCGTTTGGGGACCGCCCTGTCCTGGCTGCAGTCCTGCCTCTCAGCCCCGGAACTCGGGCCTCATTTCCACTCCTGCCTCTTGGGTTTTTCGATCTTTGTGTTGACGCCTCGGAGCTGCAGGTGGACAGTGCTGCTCACAACTCCCTGTTCTGTGTGTGTGTTGCGTGTGGGTGTGTATTTGTGTGTGTGTGCGTGCTCGCATTCATGTAACGTGTGTGTTCAGATGGTGTGTGTGTGTGTGTGTGCGTGTTCACGTGATGTACGTGTCTGGATGTGTCTGTGTATGTGCATACATTCGTGTGACATGTGTTCACGTGGTGTGGCTGTGCACGCATGTGTGCTCATGTGACGTGTGTGTGTGCACATGTCCCATGTTCCCTGCCCCAGAGCCAGAGCCCAAGGCTCCGCCTGACCGGGGCAGTTCCGCGGGGGAAACTGAGGCTGGAGGAGCATAGCCCCATGGGCAGCGTGCGCTGGCCGCCGCTGGGCCGCAGAGCTCCTGCGGGGCGAGTGGCGCTGCAGCTCCTCGGGGTCGGGGCCTGGGCGCAGGGGTCCGGGCCCCAGCAGCCCTCAGAGCCCTGCCGCCCCCCGGAGCGCTGGTCCCTCAGACCCGCCTCCTGCCCGCCTGTCTTCCTCTCAGCTTTGCCCTCCCACCCTCCGTCCCCTCCTGGCGAGCAGCTTGCAATCCAAACCTGCTGCTAACTTCTCCCCTGCAGTTGTCCGTCAGCCCTTCCAAGTTAAACATTACTCACGGGGACGAGCGCCCGCTGGCAGCACTGGGCCTGGAGGCGGGCCGGCCGTGGAAGGGCTGGGGGGGGCCAACGCCAGGCCGCGGCCGTGGAGCCCTGCCTGCGGCGTCTGTGGGGCCGCTGGGTACGGGGCTGGGCGGCGGGGTGGGCAGCCTGCCCCGGAGCCCGGGTCCCGCCAGCCTCTGGCCCCGCCCTTCGAGGGCCTGTTTACTCAGCCCCCATGCTGCGGCTGGAGTGGGCAGGACGGTGGGCAGCGGGTCCCTGGGCAGTGCAGGGAGGGGACGCCCAGGGGCCAAAGAGGGGCTTGGGCTAGGCCATGCACGGGCCCTCCCCTCGGCCGGTCACTCTAGCTGAGTGCCAGGCTGGAGGCAGGACTGGGAACAAAATGTTCAGAAAAATAGCCTCATCTGTTTCGAATCGATCCCTCTGGTTGGCCCTCAGTTTTCCCAGCCCGGAAGGGAAGGCATGGGGTGCGTGTGCTGGGTCTCCCATTCCCCTCTGAGAGGCCCTCACTGCCCGCCAGCCATGGTCTGGGGCATCAGGGGCCTCCTGGGCTCAGAGCAGAGTCCCCCGAGCCCCCATCCCCCAGGGGGAGTGAAGCTAGGCAGAACAGAGGCTCCGAGTTTCTGCCCCTCTGCGTGGACCCCGTGGGACCCTGGAGGCTCCTGCCCTGGGCCTTCGCGTCCGCTGCTCTCCGCCCGGGTGCTGTCCTCTGCCCTGCTGACGGAGCACCTTGACTTGGCCCCCTGCGGGGCCATGGCCTGCCCCTTCTACGGGCACGTCACCCACCTACCATGGGCTCAGGCCTGTCACGTGTCCCTGAAGCTGCAGGCACTTGAGAACAGGGGTGCCTTCCACTCCCTCTGCTGGTGGCAGACAGGCCCGGAGCAACCAGGTGGAGGAAGCTGATCCTGTCCACACCTGGCATGGGGTCCGCCCAGGGCTGACACCGCAGCCCCTCGCCCGCAGCCTGGCCCCCGCCCGCATCCCCGCCTGGGCAAGATGCGTCCGGCTGACCAGAGCTCAGACCAGAGGCCTCCAGTGAGGGCCCAAGGGTCCGGAGGAAGGGCCAGCAGCCTCCCGCGAACACCCCAAGGAAACAGGGCAGAGGACAGGGGCCCGCGAAGGCCAGGCAGGTGGCAGTGACGTGCCCGCCCTGGACGCTGCGTCTGCCTCCTGCCTTCTGTCCAGGCGGACCCTGTCTCAGTAGGTGCTTAACTGAGCGAGCCAGGTCCACCTCCCTAGAGCCACCTCCGCTCAGGGAGCAGGGCCTCCTCCACCCACCCCGTCCCGGTCCCGGGGAACCCGGCCCTGGGACGGGGAGGCTCCTGGAGGCAGGCGGGGGAGGGGCCCCTGCGTCTGCCGCCGCGTTCTCTGCACACCGGACGTGAACGTGTCTGTGTGGGGCTCTGGGGATGGGGCCGCCCACCTGCCCGCCTCGTGCCCAGACCTGCGAGTGTGCCTGCCCCTGTCAGAGGCAACGAGTTGGGACGTCGTACCTGACACCCAGCAGCAAGGCAGGAATGTGCGCCTCCACACCACCTCGCGGGGGGGCCTCAGCGACGAGATGTCTGCTGGGTGTCCTCCTTGCCCTTCGGGATGCTGGCAAGACAGAGTGTGGCCCTGACCCTCGGCCTGGCTGGCGCCAGGGCCTCCAGCCCTCCCAACGCCCCATGGCCCTGCCTGCTCCCCTCCCTTCGACCCCAGACCCAGTGTCTGCTTTCCCGCCAAGGCGGTGGGGGTGGGGCTGGAGTTTATTCAGTCACGTGGCTGATGGGGAGGAGCAGGCAGTCCCTGCTTGAGGAAGGGACTCCAGCCTCCCATAGCAGGGTGGCAGGCCTCCACAAGCCCAGGGGCCCTCAGCCACACGGGAAAGCTCCTTCGGATGGGGGAGGGGGTCTCTCCAACAGCACGCACCCACCCCACAAGCCACTGCCAAGACTTCTCAGCCGTTCTGGCGAATGTCTGTGTCCGCAGCAGAGCGAGCACCCTGGGGCAGGGCGCTTTTCCAGGAGGGGGCACCCAGGGCGCAGCTAGCGCACCCTCCTGCCCCGCCCTGCTCAGAGGTGGCCCTCCAGCCCTGAGTGTCTCTGTCTCTGGCTTGGGCTGAGGACAGGGCTCAGGCTGGACATTGCAGGGACTGCTGAGTAAAGTGCGGCCTGGCCGGAGACGCAGCCTGGTGGCCCAGTGCAGGACGCCTGGGCCCGGGAGGCGGGTACGGGCCCTCGTCCAGCTGCCTGATCAAGATGGAGGTGTGGAGGGCGCAGCCTACGGCAGGCCTGGACGTGGCAGCCACCGAGCGGCAGGGCAGCAGCCTGGCACGGGCGTTCAACCCGAGGGGCCTCCCCCGAGGGGCCGGGCGCCATGGGCACCGCGGCAGGCGCTGAGCGACCAGGCCACAGGCCCTCCTGGTGCTCACGCTGCCTCTTCGAACCCCTGCCACAGTCACCATTTCTGACGTGAGGGCACAGGGGCTTCCTAGGCCAGACAGGCCGCTGCCCCAACAGCCAGCTCGGGGCCCGCCGGCCCTGCTTCCCCCACCGGGCAGCCAGCGGGGCCGGGATCCCGAGCAGGGGGGAGGGAGGCGGGTGGCTCCTGGGCCATGTGCTCTGCTCAGGGCCCTAGCACAGCTGCTCCAGGGGCCGGGAGGAGTTCGCTGCCCGCCAAGGGCCCCGGTGCCCGCCAGCTGTGGCCCAGGGGCCTGGGGTCTGGCTGGAGGCGCTGGGAGGCCCGAGCCCAGCCTAGGGCTGCAGTGCCTCCAGGCCTGGGCGGCAGGAAAGGGAAAGGTGACGTCATTGCTGCCTGGAATCTGCTGTTTGGAGGCGTCGCCATGGAGACCGGAAGGCTCAGGGTGGGTAAAAATAGCAAACCCAAGAGGGTGTAAGTTCCAAGAAGCCGTCTCTGAAAGGAAGGGAGCAGGGCTCGTTTCTGGCGGGGACAGAGGCCCGGCTGGGAGTCCGGCGGGAGGGGCCGTGGGGTTTCCGGCTCTGCCGCCTATCACTGCCTGTCCCTGCCACCCGGGAGCTTTGTCCCCAGGCAGGGTGTGGCGATTGTGACAGGCTCCCCGCAGGAGACGTCTGGAAGTCCCGAGTGCACGGGCTTCCTCTAGGCCGGTGCAGAGGTCAGCGAGGGGGGCGCTCGGTGACCTCCATCTGGAGTGGGAGGAAGGGCGCCTCCAGGCCCCCACTGGCCTCTGCCTGGCTGGCAGGGGGCTGGGGACTCCACCCCCACCCCCAGCTCGGAGCTGAGCCCCGCTGCCTGGGCCTGCCCTGGGCTGGTCTCCTGTGAACAGCTTGAAGCCATCACCCTCAGCTCCTCAGGCCCCTGGCCGCCCCCAGGGACCCTCCTTCCAGGCCAGGAGGCGACCATCCTGCTTCTCTCCGGGCCCCCCGCAAAGCCAGCACACGCTGTCTGCACGACCCTTCAGCCGTGTGCTGTGGGGGTCCACTGTGTTCTCACCGTCGCCCTCAGCCTCAAGTGCTGAGGGACGTCCTGCAGCTGCAGGGAGGGTGCCTGGCTCCAGAAATGGTGCTAATCTCTTCCCAGGAGGCACCTCACTGGGGGCCTCTGACCAAAGTGAGTCTGGTGGCCGCCCTTCTCAAGAGCGCAAATTTTGACTGAAATGTGGCCGGCCTAGGGGCCCTGTGGCCCAGGGGTCTGGGGGGCCAAGAGCACTGGGTGGGGGCTGCCAACTGGCGAGACCCCCATCCTGCACAGTGTGGGCCTGGGGATCCCCGCCTTCCTTCCTTCATGCCCGAGGCCAGGGTGGGGCTGGGTCTCTGCCCACTGCCTGCAGGGCGCCTCTCCCTGCCTCCCAACCCCTGCCCCCAGGGTCCCCCCCAACCCCCCCCTCCGGGTCTGCACGGTGCTGAGGCCTCTTCTCTTCCTCAGACACCTTTGTTCTTGGGGTGGGGGGCCTGGGACCTGGGCGGGGTGGCCTCTCCCCCTCCAGAGTCGGGGGATGAGTGGGGGGCCCTGGGAGCACGGCCCAGACCCCTTGGGCTCGAGGTGGTTGGAGGTTGGAAAGGCAGAGGGGGAAACGGAGCCCCGCGTGGGGGGAACAGCTCACATGCCTTATGTAACGAGTGAGCTCACTGCAGCGCCTGCCAGACCTGCCGGCAGGAGGGTGGGAGGGGGCCCGCCTGGAGGAGGGGGGGCCCGGGGCCGGCAGTCAAAGGGGCTGCAGCCAGCCTGGGCGGGTGGGCATCGGCCTGGGGCCTCCTGTGGCTGGAGGGGCTGGGGGGGGGAGCAAGCCCTGGGCGCTGTGGCCCGGCCTGGGGTGCAGGGCGTGGCCACATCTGCCTGCTCCCCCACGAGCCAGATGCGAGCAGGGTCCTGACGTCAGACCAAGGGCTCTTCTAAGTCACGCGAGACCCTCTGGGGAGCAGCTCAGGGAGCCCTGGAGGGGTGGGCACCGGCGACCTCTGCCCTCTGGCACCTCCCCGTCCCCTCAGCCAGGGGGCTGCTGCCCTGGGGACGGCCTCTCTTGTCTCCCTGTCTGCCGGAGCCCCCACGGCCCCCACAAGCTTCCTCCCCTCTGGGGTGGGGTGTCCCCCACCTGCTCTGTGATAGGCCCAAACCCCAGAGCCAGCCCAGTCACCCTCTGTGTCCTGGAGGAGTGACCTCCGGCCAGAGGGGGAGGGGCTTCAGGGTGGCTGTGGCTGCTGCTAGCAGCTCTTGGAGCCTGGGGGTCATTAAGGCAGTACCCCTGGGCCAGCTCCCCAAGCATCGGCCTGGGGACATCCGTGTTCTGCCCATGGACAGGCCTGGGGCCACGGCCCCCGCCCATCAGAGCACCGTCAGTCTGTCCACTCACCACTCACTCGAGGGCCAGGAAAGTCCTCGGCCCCTGACAGGGAAAGATGGAGCAGGGAAGAGGGACGACAGCACAGGGCAAGAAGGGGCCGAGCCCGGGCCTGGGTGGGGGGCCCCGGAGGGGCCCGGGTCTTGTGCTGGGAGCGCAGTGGGGGGCGGCCCCTGCTCCCGGGATGGGTGGACAGTGGAGGGGGTGGCTGGAGGGGCAGGGAGATGGGGCCTGTCCCAGAGCTGCGGAGAGACAAGGCTGAGGGGCCAACGGGCGGGACCCCCCTGCACCTCCCGCTGTGTCTGGAGGGCGGGGCCTGCACAGAGGGCTCCCCAGGGTCAGAGGAGTCTGCCCGAGCCCTGTCTTCCCACAGACCCCGCCTAACCACACCCTGGTGCAGGCGCTGGGCCTCGCCTGGGCTCCTGTCCCCTGGCCACGTGGTGTCCTGGGCCCCTCTGAGCCTCGGTGTGCCCTGCCGTGGAGCAGGACAGTGCCACCGCTGGTCAGCGGCTCAAGGGAGAAATACGTGCGCACACGGCCCTGGCACAGAGCCAGCTGTCCTTCTGACCACGGGCCCTGCAGCTGTCACTGGCACGGTGGCCGTGGCCGCTCCGGCCCCCGGGGGGCCATCTTTGGAAGGTGCAGGTAGAGAACTTCATGCTGGCAAGGGCCTGCCGCTCGGCCCCCACTGTCCCCATGGCCCACCCGGTGGCACTCGGCAGTGCCAGCTGGGCAGAGGGACGGCATGGGGGTCTTGAAGGACGCTGGCGGTGCCCAGACCCTGGCCCTGTGTGGTTCCCCCTCAGTCCCCGCACCGCTGCCTCTGTCCTTTACCCGCAGGACCCGGCTCTGGCCTTGGGGCCCGGCCAGCCAGGGCTCTAGGGCAGGAGACGGTCCCCTTTGATCGCTGAGGTGTGGCCGGAGCCCCGGGCAGGCCACGGCCAGCAAGGCTTGCATTCCAGAGCAGCACAGGACGCTTCAGGGGACAGGGTCCTGCGGGTGAGGGCGGGGGCCCAGGACGGTGTGCCCATGCAGGCTCCGTCTGTGCTCCTCCAAGCTGGGCCCTCCCCGGAGCGCCCCGCCAGCTGAGGACATGTCCCCAGAGCCAGGCCAGCCAGCCCCTGGGCTGGGGCCCCGGACGGGCCGCGGCCCTCATGTCCCCACCATCTGCTCTGTCTCCATGCGGCTCCTGCTGGCCATTCAGGCGCTGGGCCGGGGTTCCCAGGGGAGGGGTCCCCAGGGCAGGGGGTCCCACAGCCTTGCATAGCACCCTGGCCGTGAGCTTAGAGGTGGGGCCAACCAGCCACCGGCTCCCGGGCCTGCCCGACGCCCTGCCAGGGCACCGGCAGCCTGGCCGGGCCTGACCTGACCCCGTCTGCAACGTGGCAACCAAGGCCAGGCCTGTCCGGGTGGGGGCCTGGGGTGGGCGTCCGGGCGGCTCTACGTGGCCCCTCCAGGAGGACAAGGACAGCTCCAGGTGGGGGGCGAGGCCCCGGGGACGCTGCCTGCAGCGGGACGTGGGCAGGACCTGGGGGCACGGGGGTGGCGGCCTTCCCGGCGTCTGTCCGGCGCCTGCGGCAGCGTGCCAGGCCCAGCCTCCGTGCCCGTGGCCCGGGGCTCTGCTCAACTTCCCAGGCGCCACCTCGGTGGGCCCCAGGAGGCAGGTCTGGTCTGTCTGCCGGGGGCTGTGACCTGCGTGTGACCCCGCACAGGTCCCGGCCCTCGACCACCCCTGGGGAGGCAGACACACCCTCCGTCCGTGGGACGAGCCGCCCTTGAACAGGCCACTTGGCTGACCCCACAGAAGCTTCCATGGGGGGGGCGTGCCCCCTGCTCACCTCCCCACCCCACCCCCAGCCAGAATGGTCCAGAAGAAACCACAAAGAAGGCCAACAAAACAGAAAGCAGCTTCTCTGGAAAACTAGAAAATGCAGGTCAGCACAAAGAAATTAAAAATATCGGCAGCGCCCGCGCTCCGCGGAACCCGCTTCCTCGGCCCGACGCGGGCGCGGGTCTGAGCAGCACGGCGGCTGCATCTGGAAGTTTGATTGGCAGGGTTTTCATTTTCGTTCCACTTAAACATGTCGTGATTCCATTTCGATGCCTCCTTTAACCGCTGGCTTGTTCGAAGGGTGCTCCTTAACGTCCCAGACTGCAGTGTTTTGTGGTGGGGATGTCAGTTTGCTTTCCTTTGTCATTTATTTTTAGTTTGGAGTTCTGGTTTGTTTGTTTTAATTCTTACCAAAGAAAGACAGATACACAGATTCACAAAAACAACAACAAAAAGCACCCCAAGGGCTTGGATGCTCGCGACGAGGCCGCAGCGGTGGCCGAGCCCCTCCCGACTCGGGCCCTGCGCCCTGGCACCGGCCTCCGTCAACTCGGTCAGCTGCTTCGTGTCGGATTTTTCTCCATACTTCTGAAGTATGTGTTCTCGCTGCTTTTTCTTTGTTGACCAGTTTTCGACACCCAGACCCCTCCGCCCACCCTACTTTCTCTTCAACCTTCTTCTCAAATGAGGTATTTCATAATTTTTGCTTGTTTACACTATTCCGACTATGTAAATATTGTTCGCCGCTGGGCCAAGCGGTGAGCTCTGCCGAGATTTCCCCCGTGGCCCCCGGAGCTGACGTTGGCCTTGCTTCCTTTCTGCGGGATTTTCTCTGTGCCCATAGCGCGTCTCCCCTGCACTTTCCAACGCCCCCCTCCCCCTGTCCAGTCTGTGGCCCGGCGGAGTGCACCCTGGGTCCCGCCGACTCCTGTGTTCCGGGCGCCCTCTGTGCTCCAGTCCGGGGCCGGGCTGGGTGCACTCTGGGCTCCACGTCTAGGCTGGCGGGTGGTCTCCACATCCCCTTCGCACACTGGACAGCCCCTTCTCAGCTCGTGCTGTCACGATGGAAGCCCAGGTCCAGCTCCTGCTTCGGAAGGGGCCTGGGACCTCGGCTCTGTCCCACGCTGGCCCCCAGCCCTCACCGGGGGGAGCCAGCCCCAGCCTCACACAGGCATCGGGGCCTCCTCTGTCTGCTCCGCCGATGGCTCCAGACCCTCCTCGTTCCCAGCTCTGGGCGCTCCCTGCCTGGTGCATTTGCACAGAACACCTACGAGCACACCTGTGTGCTCTGGCAGGCGTCGGTGTCAGGAAGGGGGCCAGCTCCTCGCCACGTCGGCAGGAGTTGCAGCAGATGCTCTCGGTGTCCTGCTTCTGTCCCCTCAGGCCTCGCTCCGCTGGGCAGCTCAGGCTCAGCAGGGCTGGACGGAGACTTCGCGCCTCCTTCCCGGACATTCTTACACACGTATTTTGTATTTTCTCCCAATCTTGACCTTACGGAGCAGTTGCGAGAACAGCATAGGACACGCTCCCACCCCGGCGTTAGAGAGTCAGCTGGTGACACAGTGCTCTCCCCGACATGATGTGACCGAAGCCCTGTGTCCCAGGCAGGGGGCTACTGTCTGGTCACCAGACCGCGTCCAAGGCTTTCTGGGTGTCCTGGTAACGTCCTCTGTAATAACGAGATCCAGCCTGGGAGCGCACATGGCACGGAGCCTTCCTGTCTCTTTAGTCCCCATTGGTCTAGAACATTCTTCAGCCTTTCCCTGACTGCCTGACCCTGGCACGTTTGAGGGTTCTGGGCCCGTCTTCTGTTCACTGTCCCTCCGAGTGGACGTCTGAGGTTTCGTCATGGTCACGTGCGAGTGGCCTCTTTGGCAGGAGAGTCACAGGAGTGACGTGAGGCACAGGATTCTGGCTGATCCAGGGACCGATGGCATCCACTCAGTTACCTTGGCGCCTGGCTGCGTCTCCCCGGAGACTCACTCTTCTCTCACTTGTGATTAACCAGAACCTTGTGGGAGAAACTTTATAACGATGCAAACGGCCCGTTTCTCATCAATCTTCCAACTTATGAAGACGTTTATTTTAATAAATATTTAAATCCGCATCGACCTGTGGTCTCCTATTTCGTTCCATTGTTGTAATCCACGAGCATCGTTACGACATCTGACTCCCCATGAGGGCCCTCTGGCGCGTCCGTGTGTCCCTTTGACACGTCCCCGTTATGCTTTGAGCCCTTCCATACTTCCCGGCACATGAGAGGTTCCAAACTCAGCGGGGACTCCCCTGAGACCAGCCACTTCTCTAAAGAACTCTGGTTCCTTTCAGTGGAGGATGGAATTTAGAAGCCAAGATGCGGGTTCTCCGTGTGATCGGAGCTGCTGGGGTGTCGCTCCTGTCAGGGACTTTCACAGGACGGGGCCGGAGTGTACGGGGGTTCGTACCAGCACACGTGCCACGTAGCTCTTCTCTCCGTTCACAAGCCCCGAAACGCTTGGGTCCATGTGGGTGTGCAAACTCTCACCCAGCACCACGTGGCGCACTGAACTGCCATTGCTAATAGAGAGAAAGCTGACCCTCGTTCCCCATACTGTGTTCCCTTATCTGCTCCAGTAGCTGTCCCCTTGGCCTCTGTGCCCCAGGACCCGAATCCAGGAGCCTGAGGGTGACAGGTGACACAGCACACTCCCGTGTCCTGTGGTCCCCTCCTTGACCCCCAGCTGCGTGTCCTGGGCTTGCCTCCCAAGCAAACCGTTTGTACCCTCCTTTGTCTCAGGGTCCACTGTTGGCGGAACCCAGACCCAGACAAAAGTCTTTTCTACATTTTTATCCAGTTCGTATTACCTGAGTAATTTTTTTTCAGATTTAATGTTTTAAAACAACATCTTAGCTCTCTCTTGACAATGGCAGTTTGTGCCTGGCTGCGACCAGGTGTTCACTTCTGCTTCCCAAAGAGGAGGTAGCAGGGCAGGTGGGGGCCGGGAGGGCAGAGCCAGTCCACCCGGTCTTTGCCAGGGTCTCTCTGAGGGGCCTGCTGACCTGAGCCTCCCAGCCCAGGGGCTCCTCCCGAGGCCAGGGGCTCCCCGTCACTGCCAGCACCCTCATCACTGGTCCTGGACCACTGCTGGCTCCACAGCCAGTGTCTGGCCCCTCGAGGCCTCCCCAGGACCTATGGGGTCTCAGTCCTGTACTGGCAGCGTTGTCATTCCTTCCTAGTCTCCCAGGAGATGGAAGCTACGTGGGGACAACTCGACCCCTTCCAGCTGGTGCCAATGCGCGGCTCCGGCCTGCAGGAGGTAAGCGCCACAAGCGTGTGCTTGTGAGTGAACACACGCATGACAACTGCCCCCAGCCATCGGTGGGCCAAGGGCCGGGGAGTGAGTGGGCAGGGCCTGGCACACGGGTCCTTGCCCCAGGCCCCAGCGTGGCCGTGCCTGTGCCCTTGCCCCTCCCCCTGCCGGCACTGTGCCTGACTCATGCCAGCAGGACAGTGTGAGGAAGGGACCGGGGATGGGTAGGAGGGGGTGAGGCCAGCGCCCCCCCCGCCCCACCAGGCTCAGGGGCAAGATGGCCTGGCCCGCTCTGTGCTAGTGCGGCTGCCTTGATCCACCTCAGGGGGGAGGTGGGGAGGGCTCAGCTGCTCCCAGAAACTCCAGCATCTTAAGGGGTGAGGTCTCAATGTCCACTGAGGCAGCGAGACCAGCCCACTGCCCCTCCCAGCTCCTTGAGACCCTTTGCCCCTCACCTGCCCCCACTACCCACCCCTGCACCCCCACTTTGCCTTCACTCTGGACTCTCCAGCTGTGTGACAGTGTGCTCCCCTGCCACTAGCCGCTCCCTGGGACCCCTTCCTGGAGCCCTGCAAAGCCAGCAGGCGTAGAGGGAAGGGGAGCACAGGACCCCACCTGGCCCGTGGGGGCGAGGGCAGTGCCCGCTTGGCGGAAGCAGCGGAGGAAGTCCACGCCTGGCTGACACCCTCCCAGCCCCGGCCTCCGCACGACACCCTCCTCTCAGTCACAGGCGGCCCAGCTGTGCGGGATTCAAGTCCACGTGCAAGGAGCCGACGCTGTCAGGTACAAGTTAAACGTTTTTGGTCTAATTGTGGGCCAAGAAAAGGATTTCCGAAAAAATCAAATGCTTTGGTTTTTAAACATCCCTTTTCTAGTCTTCTTGTGTTCGTTCGTGCAGAGCAGCTTTGCGTCAGGGGCTGCCGACTGTTGGCGTGGGAGCGATGACAAGACGAGGAGGGGCCTCCCCAGGCCCCAGGAGAGGGTGCGGGGAGGTTTATGTCCATGGTGGGGAGCGATCAGGTTTTCAAACCTGGAGCACTACACCCTGCATCTCAGGCCCCCCACGTGCCTGCCTGTGTCTGCAGCCACGCAGGTGTGGGTGCACCCTAGCCGCCTCTCCAGACACCTGCCTGCACTTCAAGGCCTGCAGCGATGCCCGGTCAGCCCCCTGGGCAGGTGACCCCCCCCCCAGGAGCACTGGTTTGGAGCCAGTCCCAGGCTCCACTGGGGAGGTAGGAGTAGTGGGTGATAAGCTGAAGGTCACCCAGGCTGAAGTGCTGTGGCTCCACTGCCTCTGCTCAGCACTGAGGTGTCCCCATGTCCCTCAGAGTCCAGGCCATGTGCGTGCCCTTGTTCTGCGGACAAAAAGGTGCTACTGCCCAGCTTGTCTGGACTGTCCTCCTTTCCTCAGGTTGAGCACAGCCAGAAATGTCAGATTTCGAGTCTCCGGCCCCAGGCCTCTGGACGTGGCTCCTCTGGGGGCCACCCAGCCAGCCTGCCCAATTTCTGGCTCCTGCTCTTCCTCCACCAAGAGCTTTCTGTCTCTCCCCCATTACACAGCCAGAGTGTGGAAAGACTGGCAGTGGCCACGTCCCAGGTAGCCTGATGGTGTGTAAGTGGCTCTTGGGCCTGGGTGACTGCAGGCAAGGGTCACGCAGGCTGGCCTCAGGCACCACGGGGCCAGGTTCCTGAGCCCCTGCCCCCGCCCCATAAGAAACCTGGCGGGCGGGCACAGGGCACAGCTCCCTGGGTGCAGGGCTGTCCAGGCATATAGCTGCTGCCTCGTGGAACATCTGTCCTGTACAGCGACTGCGGGGAGGTGAAGCTGCTGGCTAGTGGCCCTGCCTGCTGTGTGGTGGGGACCAGGGTGCAGTCATGCGTTGGTCTGTGCTGCCGGCCAATCAAACCGCGCATGCGCACTGCACTTGCATCAGGTGGGGGTCCTGGGACGTGGTGCTTGGTGTCTGTCTCCTGTGTGGAGTCTCAGGGGTGTTGCCATCCTAACATGTCTAGTAACCCATAAGGTGTTGTGAGACGTCCTTGTCCTATGTGAGACCTTGCGTCATATTACGTGGAGTCCTCGTCATGTGTAGGCCCCATGATGTGTTGTGTGGTGTCCCTGTCGTGCGTGGGACTTCGAGTCATATTGCAAGGAGCTCCGGTTGTGTGTGGACCTGGTCGTGTTTCATGGCATCTCAGTAGTGTTTCGCACCCAGGATGCGTTGCGTGGAATCTGTCACGTGGGGGACCCAGGGTCGTGCAGTGTGACATCCCCATTGTGTGTGGGGACCCTCGGTGTCGCGAGGCTTGCAGCGGGGCTGCTGTGGTCCCATCCGGCCCGCTGTTCAGCTGGTTTGCGGTTGTGACGGGGCACCATGTGGGTTTCTGGGCCGCGGCGGTGGCGGCGGCGTCGGCGACGGCGGGACGACAGTCTTCCCAGCCACGCAGGAAGCGGCCTCGGCCGGAAAGGGGGGTCCCGGCGCCGCCGCTGCCGCCCCCGCCGAGCGGCCTTCCGGCGGGCGGGGCCGAGCGGAGCCGAGCGCGGCCGATTCTCGGGTGGGCGGGGCCGAGCAGAGCCGAGCAGAGCCCGAGTCCCAGGCGGGCGAATACGAGCCTTGGCGAGCGAGGCCGAGTCGGGGCCGAGCGGAGCCGAGTTCCGGGAGGGCGGGGCCGAGCGGACCCGAGTCCCAGACGGATGTGACCGAACAGCGGGCGGACGGGGCCGAATCCCAGGCGGAGGGGCCCGAACGCGGCCGAGCGCGGGCGGGGGGAGCGCGCGTTCCTGGAAGAGCCGGCCGGGAGGCGGACGCATTCCTGGCCCGCGCTGGGCTGAGGCGGACGCGCGGCCCAGACGGCGCGCGGGGCGGGGCGGCGGCGCGGGGCGGGGCGCGGGGCGGGGCGGCGGCGTGAGCTCAGCGCCGGGCGCTCAGTCCCAGCCGGAGCGAGCCGCCGGGAGGATGTTCGCCGATCCCCGCGCCGCCGCCGCCGCCGCCGCCGCGCTCTGAGGGCCGCCTCACAGGCGCTCGGCCGCCCCGGAAGCCGCGCGCGCGGGGGGCGGGCGGGCCGCGGAGCCGGCGCGGGCGGCGGGGTGAGCGCGGGCCGGGCCGGGTCGGGGCGGCCGACGGCAGGCGCTACGCGGCCGGCCAGCGCCGCCGGGACGAGCCGGGCGGGCGCCGCGCGGTGGGAGGAGCGGGCGGCGGCGCGCCGCGCGAGGACGGCCCGGCGGGCCCCGCGCCCGCGCCCCCGCTCCTCCCGGGCCCTTCGGCCTCGGCCACCGCGGCGATTCGCGCCTCGCGGCGCCGGCACCTGCCCGCGCGCCCCCCGCGAGCCCCGGGCCCGCGAGCGTTGGCGTTGGCGTTGGCGGCGCGCGCCGGGGCATGCCCCGCGCCTAGGGCCCGGGGGCGCGCGGGGGGCGCGCGGGGGCCCGGGCGGCGGCGGGCGCGGCGCGGGGCGCGTGGATGTGGCGCCGGGACCGGGCGCCGGCGGGCTCCAGCGGCGGGACCCCTTCGCCCCGCCCGCCTTCCCCTTCGCGCCCCCGGGCGAGGCCGAGGCCGCGGCCGTGATCGGCCGGGAGCCGGCGGCGGGGGGCGGCCGGGGTCGGGGCCGCCGCCGGGGCGCGCGGGGCGGCGGCGGGGCCGGGGGCCCCGGCGCGCGGGAGCGGGAGCGGCCCGTGGAGCCGGAGCGCACCATGGAGGCGGCGGCGGGCGGCCGCGGCGGTTTCCAGCCGCACCCGGGGCTGCAGAAGACGCTGGAGCAGTTCCATCTGAGCTCCATGAGCTCGCTGGGCGGCCCGGCGGCCTTCTCGGCGCGCTGGGCGCAGGAGGCCTACAAGAAGGAGAGCGCCAAGGAGGCAGGCGCGGCCGCGGTGCCGGCGCCGGTGCCCGCGGCCGCCGAGCCGCCTCCCGTGCTGCACCTGCCCGCCATCCAGCCGCCGCCGCCCGTGCTCCCCGGGCCTTTTTTCATGCCCTCCGACCGCTCAACCGAGCGCTGCGAGACCGTGCTGGAGGGCGAGACCATCTCGTGCTTCGTGGTGGGCGGCGAGAAGCGCCTGTGCCTGCCGCAGATCCTCAACTCGGTGCTGCGCGACTTCTCGCTGCAGCAGATCAACTCGGTGTGCGACGAGCTGCACATCTACTGCTCGCGCTGCACAGCCGACCAGCTGGAGATCCTCAAAGTCATGGGCATCCTGCCCTTCTCGGCGCCCTCGTGCGGGCTCATCACCAAGACGGACGCGGAGCGCCTGTGCAACGCGTTGCTGTATGGCGGCGCCTACCCGCCGCCCTGCAAGAAGGAGCTGGCCGCCAGCCTGGCGCTGGGCCTGGAGCTCAGCGAGCGCAGCGTGCGCGTGTACCACGAGTGCTTCGGCAAGTGCAAGGGGCTGCTGGTGCCCGAGCTCTACAGCAGCCCAAGTGCCGCCTGCATCCAGTGCCTCGACTGCCGCCTCAATGTACCCACCACACAAGTTCGTGGTGCACTCGCACAAGGCCCTCGAGAACCGGACTTGCCACTGGGGCTTCGACTCCGCCAACTGGCGGGCCTACATCCTGCTGAGCCAGGACTACACGGGCAAGGAGGAGCAGGCGCGCCTGGGCCGCTGCCTGGACGATGTGAAGGAGAAGTTCGACTATGGCAACAAGTACAAGCGGCGGGTGCCCCGGGTGAGTGTCCCCTCCTGGGCTACGGGAGTGGGAGGGGCGCTCGGGCAGAGGCGGGGGGCCACCCTCCCGGGCCAGGGGCTCTCTCTGCAGGCCGGGACCTGTGCCTCTGCCTCTCCCTACGTTTCAGGGTTTTGCTTTGTTGTAAGGAAAATCTGGGTAGCTTAGAGTCCGTGTTGACGGCCTCGTAGCCTGGGAGGAGGGCGCTGTTTCTGCCAGTGCTTAGGACGAGGCGGCTTTCCTGGCGTGGGGGCCCCGGGGACCTGGGGCCTGGCCTGGTGAGTGGAGCAGCCTTCCTGAGGCTGCAGCCACAGCCAGAGACAGGCCAGGGGTGGCAGGCCTCAGACGCTCCCGTCCTGAGTCCCGGGAAGTTAGAGTTCATTCGGGCCTGGCTGGAGCCTCAGGCCTTCCTCAGGGCCCGGGAGTGGGGGGGCAGACCGGGTGGGGGCAAAGGGCACCGCCGTCACCTTGGAGCTCCCAGGCTCGCAGACAGAGGGCTTCCTGCCCGTGATCCCCGGCAGACAGGACTTGGCCAGGCAGAGCCTCTTTGTGCCTTGAAGTCCTGGGAGACAGGCTCAAAAGCGAAGCCAGGTGTCCAGGCACGGTGGCAGGGGGCCGAGACTCGGCGACTCCAGCTCTGTGCGTCTTCCTGGGCCTGCCAGAGAGTGAATCTAGAGTCCCCTGTGCAAGAGTGAGGGCCGCTGGGCACTGGGCACCCGAGGCCGGAGTTGGAGGAGCCGATGGCCTGGGATTTGTTTTGGACGCGCCCATTTCCTTCTCCCTTTCTTTGAAACGCTGGAGGGCGCGGCAGGCGGGTGGGGAGGGCCCGGCGAGGCCCTGTTGTTTGCCTGGCAGGGGATCTGTGTGATTGGACGCAGCCCCTGGGCCACTGGACACCAAAACCGGTCGCCGAGGTCCCCACCAACTTTTCATGGCGTCTCCCCCCTCCCCAAGTATTTGTAACTTTTCTTTTAAATATCCAGGCTTATTAAAGTGCACACACAGAATGCTGCATTGGCTCAGCTATTCTTGGGAGGCCTAATTAATTCAGCTATTGCATCAAACTTTTTTTTTTTAAATCTGTGAATAGATGCCCCCGCCCGGTTTTCTCTGGGCGCCCCTCCAGCGGAGTGTCAGTCTCGGAGCGGAGGAGGGGCTGGGGGGATGCGGGCCTGTCGCCTGTGCTTGGAGGGCCACCGCGTGTGTGCATGTGCAGACGTGTGCGCCTGTTCCGTGGCGTTCCTGCCCATGGCCAGGCTAGTGCCCAGGTGGCAGCTGTCTGTAGACGGGTTGGGCAGCGGGACTGGGGGGGTGCTCTGAGTGGGCAGCATGGGGTGGAGGGTGCTGGTGGGAAGGCTGGCTGATGGGCCTTCGTCTCAGTTGGGAGTCGCTGTGGGGGGCATGATGGGCACTCCCTGTGAACCGGGAGCCTTTCTGTTTGGGGCGCCTGCACCCTGGACAGCTGGCATGGCCTGAGGGAGCCCCGTGTGCAGGACCGTGGTGGGCGAGGCCATGGCAGGTCACTTATTCTCAAAATGGACAGCAGAGGGTCTTGGCTGGCAGGGCGTGTCTGTGTCTGCTTCTGAATCTGGGTCGTGTGTGTTTGTGGTCTTCCCTGTCTTCCTGGGGTTGGTTTTTTGTCACAATGTAGACCCGGGCCCAGGTTCCCTTGTGGCAGGTCCCGCGGTTCTGGGAGCAGGTGTCCTTGGTTTGGGGAAGGCCTGATGTGAGCTCACGGACCCAGGTGCTGCCTGGGAGAAGACAGGACAGTGCCCTGAGCCACGGTCACAGGGAAGTGGCCGGAGCACTTTCACTATGGTCGCTTCAACAGATGGTCAGCACTGTCCTTTCTCCTTCAACGATGCCCCCAAAGCCACTCAGATCTCATGTACTGATTTCAGATACGTTTCTGAAGTGAAGATGTTCTCGTTGTAAGTGCTTGGGGTCTCCGGGCCTGAGTGCCAGCCCAGCCCTGTCCCACAGTGGTGGCCTGCTGCTTCCAGGCCTCCACGCTGGCTGGCTGTTCACGTGTTCCCCAGACCTTGTGGGGCCGAGCCTCCGAGCTCCTGCATGCTCCTCTCCACCCCCCACCCCCGCCCTGTGGGCTCTTGTCTGCCTGGCCCGCTTGTCCTGTTCTCGGGGGCTTGGCCTGGTGCCTTGGCTTTGTGATGGCACAGTTGGGGTTCGTGGTCCCCTTAAATCTTCCAGCACAGCTGTGTGCGGGTGTGTGTACTTGTCAGTAACCACGTGAGGACGGTGTTGGTCTCAGGGTGGGGACCCACGGCTGTCCAGACGCCCTTGTTCTGGAAGGAGCGGCCTGGGAAGAACCCCCCCTCCCACACAGCCTGTCTCCATTTGTTCCTGCCACTCGCTTCTTGATAGCTTGTTCATAGGATATGTTTTGGTTTCTTCACTTCCTTTATGGCTTATTTTAATACATTTGATCTACCGAGGAGGATGACAGAAGGCAACAAAGAATGTGCTAGAACTGTTCTTTCTAGGGGACACGGCTTCTTTGGGGCCTTGGGTTCTGGTGGGATGGAAGTGAGCTGAGGCGCATCCCAGGTTTCGGTGGCCTGAGTATCGCCGGGTCTCCGGCCAGACGGACACTCAGTGCCTGCTGCTGTCCGCAGTGGGGAGGGGTCTGATTTTCGCGGTGTCTCTGACGCACCCCCCTACCTTTGATCGCCCTGCTCCACCTGCTGTGCAGCCGCAGCGGGGTCACCCCAGTGCGGAGCCATGTGGGGTGGGGCTGCAGCTCTGAGCCCAGAAACCCTGGAAGGTGCTATGTCCTGAGGGCAGGCTGGCGGCTCTCCCAGGTGATGCCGCTGATGTGGTGAGGCCCAAAGCAAGTGTTCTTGGCCACCCCGTGGTTGTCGGAGCTGCCAGGTGCCAGGGAGCCACCTCATAGGCCCCCTGGCTGCTGTCCTTGTGTGTTCACAGCGGTGGCCTGGATGTGGAACGGTGTAGGGCCGTTGTCACTTCACTCTGTTCCTCAGTAGCTGTGTGACCTCAAGCATGTTGCTTAATCTCTCTGTGCCTCAGTTTTCTCATCTGTGAGATGGGAACCGTGGTAAGTAGTGGCTGTTGAATGTGTTACTTCTCTCAGATGTTAGGTGTCAGGTGTCACTGGTGGGGTGCAGACATGTCACTTTGCTGCTGGGAACTCGTGGCGGGGAGAAGAGGACATCGAGCCGTCCCTGTTCCTGCGTCCTTTCTTATTCTGCCCGGTCGGCTCTGCCCTTCCCTCTCAGGCTTGTCCGATGGCGTTTGGACTAAATTGGACTGACTTTTTAGCAGCATGGGGCGGTCGTAGAGGGGACGTTTGTGCTGTGAGCTTAGGCGCTGCCTGGATGAGGCTCCTGGTCCCTCCTCACTGGGTAACCAGGTGCTTCCCTCTCAGGGACCGCGGTGGCCCTCTCTGCCTCCTTGGGGCCCGAGCAGGGTGGCCCTGTGGATTCCAGAAATGGGCCCCTTGGCAGTGCTGCTGGGGTTCTGTGTTCTGCTTCTCGCACTGAAGAAGCTGCACCTCTGTCCTGAATGCCGCGCTTTGCCAGAGCTCTTTTCTGTAGAATGTCCCTCGTCACGTGGCCGGTGGCCCCGCGGTGGCTAGCGTGCGTGTCCACAGCTGGACTGTCTGGCCTCCTAATGCCCACGTGGTTTTCCCTGCGTTATGATGACTTTTTCCTGGTCAGAGCGGGGCTTTCTCAGCAGAAACCCCCGACAGGCCGGGTGTGGGGAAGGGCCTTGCGGTCCCTGCTGGGGTTGACAGAGGGTGGGGTCCTGGGCTGCCGATCCACTTGGAGTGAGATGCATTTCGCTCTAACTTTACAGCTGAAATTGCTGTGGGGACGGCCTCAGGGACGTTCCAGGCTGCAGCAGACCCTGGCCAGCTCGCTTCTTTCATGGCGGGCTTGTGCTCACACCCGTGCCGTCAGGTATGGGCAGAGGTGTAGAGGGCCATCTGTCTCCTGGTCCACTTGTTTTGCCCTGTTTTTGTGGGAGTTCCATGGTTAATTTCCTGGTTCTAGATACTTGGCTGAGAAGGTGGGGCACCCTCTTGGGTGATGCTCTGAGACGAGGCTCCCGGGCCCCTGCCCACCATGCGGAAGGAGGGGTCTGCAGTCGGTCTGGTCAAGGTGAAGGCCTCAGAGCAGCACGCGCTGGGTCTTCTCCAACAGCAGCTCGAGCGAGGCCTCTGGCTTGTGCCCCGCACCTCCACCCTCTGCCCGTCGGCCCTGGGAGAGTGGGGGGGGGGGTGCCCGGCACGCTCAGTCTGTCTGTCGCGAGCAGAACCACACCAATGGTTCCCCAAGATGGCCTACCTGCCCGTTCCCAGCACCCCTCTCGGGAGCTGGCCTGGGCATGTCGCCTTCCCGGGGTGTCGCCAGTGCTGTGTGTTGCAGGGCATGTGGCAGGGTTGTTGCGTGGCCCTCTCCTCTGTCCCTGCCGCCCTCTGGAGTCCCTCAGTCAGTGTGGGGCTTTGAGAGCAGGGTCACTGACTCAGCGGCGTCTGGGTTCGTCAGTCGTCCTGCAACCTCTGTGTGACGTGTGCGTACAGTGTTAGGTGAGGGCAGACAGGGCAGGAGGTGAGGACATCGGGGGAGTGTAACCCCAGCCCCGCCGCACACCCCTGGCCACCGGGTGCTTCCGGCCGTGCCCTGGCCGTCTGGGGAGGTGTCCCCGGCCGGCGGCAGACTCCCTGTGGCCTGGAGACTGTTACACAAGCAGCAATAATGTGTCTCTTTCTAAGGATTGCGAAAGTTAGGGAGGTTTCTCCACTGGAAGAATTATGCAAGTTTCAACTGAAATGTTTTTTAAAAGTTTCTTTGTTTTGAGTCAAAACACAGAGACTGAATTATTTCCTTAAGATCTGTGAGAACCGAGGAGGAGAACACTTCCATTCTTCCTGAGGGCCCGTCCCCTCCAGCCTGGCTGGGCAGTGGGCACACGGCGGGCAGGGTGCTGGTGGAGCTGGTGTGGCTGCCCGCCTCCCCTGCTCGCCCTGTTTGTGAACTGGCTTAGATGTGGGGGGCACACCAGAGTTGCAGAAGGAACAGGAAGTCATTCCTGGGATGGGGTGGCGTGCAGCCCGCGGCCCACTCTGTGGCGGCCACCATGTGGGGTCAGAAGCGGTTTTGGTTGGTTTTGAGTCAGAGTCGCAGTGTGAGTGGAGTTAGTTGGTGGCGGGGTCTCAGGGGCCACATCGGTTGTGTCACCTACACGAACCACGGGCCAGGGCCCCTGGTCTCTGGCTTGACTTCTCGGAGGCTGGGCTCCCAGGTAGACCAGGTGCGGCTTTCAGGTGACCAGCCCCACTCAGGAAGCGCCCAGGGCGGGTGGCGGAGTGGACCACGGCTCTCAGAGCGGCCGGGACACCGGGCTGTGGCGAGGTGGGAGCCTTGCTGGTCTCAGAGCCTGGCAGCGGGGTGCCAGGGGCCCACCAGCTCCGGGAGTCACCACCACTTGTGTCCACTTATTGACTAAATTGAGGGACCCAGACTCGGGCGTGAATTTTGAATGAGATGACGGGGACATGAGTGACATCAGGAAGAAGGACCAGCGTGGACAGGGTCCTGCTGGGTGTCCGTGGGCCCACGGGTGGCAGTGGCATCTGTTACCTGCAGCAGGTCCTGTGTATGGGGTCTCCAGGAGGGGTCTCGGTCTGGGCCCAGGAAACAACTGAGTGTCATGGTGTTTGGCATTTGTGTCTTCTCTGGTCTTACTCGTCTGACTTAGAAAGATTCAAGAAAGCTGTGACTTCTCGATTTTGCTGCTGTCGATAAGAGTTCAGGAAGTCTCGGTGTGACTCTGGGCACACGGCCCGCCGCGGTCTTGGTTCTCCAGCGGTGGGTGCCTGTGGTTGTTGTCAGCCTCCCCGGGGGTGGGGGAGCAGGGTGCAGGGTGCGGAGAGCTCGTTCCCGGCTGGGTCCCTGGTTCCGGGGCCTGAGCAGACACCCGTTGAACGACCGGCTCATGGCGGCCTCAGGTCATCAACCGTCGGGGTGTGTGGGCTGCTCCGCTCCTGATGGCTGGGAAGGGGGGTTGAGGCCCTTTCTCAGGGGCGCGGTGGGGCGTTTCGTAGGCATCGCTAGTCCTCACTCTTCTGAGAAGGTGGCTTGCTCGGTCCGTGTGGGCACCTGGAGCCTGGGGCAGTGGCGGACAGGGCCACGCCCCCGCTTGGCTGCTGCCTGTGGAGTGACGTCCCGGGCTGTCTGTCTGGACAGGCCTCGCCGTGGCGCCTGCCCTGACTTGGTTTCTGCTGCAACGTTGACTGGCTACTTTGAAAGAAACATTTTTGTAGAAAGTAGGCTTCCTGCTTTGCAGAGAGATGGGGTGGCGGGCAGGGAAGCCACCAGACTGTGCCTTGAGGGTGAGCGAAGCTGCGGGCTGTGGGCGCAAGCAGGCTGAGGGCCCAGGGTGCCAATGGGGCCCTGGCGCGTGTGCCCCCAGCCCTGGGTGTAAGCCCCGCGACGCAGGTGGCCTGCAGGAGCTGCACGGATCGTCAGGAGTGGGTGGTGTGCGTATGTCGGAGGCTCCTGCCCGGCGCTCACAGCCTCCCTCTGCCCAGGAGGGATGCTGGCGCTTGGCTGTGTCGCCACAGGGGCCAGCGGGTGTGACCTGGTGTCTGAGCAGTGGCTTGGATCCTGGGCTGGCAGCGTGGTCTCCTTTGCACCCCACTCTTCCCAGCTGGGTGGGAGCTCCCCCTGGCCTCTCCCAGACCACGCAGCCCAGAGCACTCTGAGGTAGTTTGTTGGGGGGGGGCGGAAGCATGTTCCCAGAGGGCTGAGGGTTTGTCCCGCTTCACGTGCATTGATCGTGGACCAGGAAGGGACCCCAGTACCGAGCAGCCCACACCTCCCTGTGCTGAGCACAGCCACGCCCGACCCCGACAGGCAGCAGGGACCTGTGCCCAGAGGGGCTGGCCATGTCTGGGTGACCCACGGGAACCTTTTGTGGGGGCTGGTGTCTTCATCTTCCTGGGGAGCAGCATCAGCTTCTCCTGAATGGTCCCCCTCAGCTTGCTGTCGCCTCAGCATTCCTTCCCTGGTCCCCGTCCTGTGGTGCTGTTTTGTGGGTGAGGTATCCCCATGGGAGCAGCAGGGACGGGAGCTGGGGCAGGCCATGTCCTCCCCCCTCGTGTGTGCACAGGGCTGGCGTTCGCCTGTGGCTGGCTCTGCTGTGGTGTGCGTGGCCACAGGTGTGTGGGCGCTGTCCTGCCATCTGCCACCCCTGTGGTTCTGTGCTTCCAGTGGCCCGGTGTTCCCCTTCCACACCAGCTCCCTGCTGCACTGGCACCGTTAGAGTGAGTGGCTGCTGCCCCACGGCACCCTGTGCGGGGCCAGTGCTGCCTCGCACGGGTACCGCTGGTCCAGCTGGCGGAAACACCTGTCCCGTGGACAGTGGGTTGCGGGGCGTCACGTAGGGACTGCGCTGTCCGTAACGGGAGCCCCGCGCCTGGGCCGCTCGCAGGCCTCTTACTGGCTGGCCCTCAGCAGCCCTGGTCGGCCGTAACCGCGTGGGCCCCTGCCCCCTCCTGCTCCCCTCCCCCAGGGTGGAGCTCCCAGCCCCGAAACCGCTGCCTTGCAGCCCCAGCGCCCGGCCGCTGATCGGAGCCGCGTGTGCCGGGCTGGGCCACCTGCTTGTCTGCGGGTGGTGAGCGTGGTTGCCTGGACTCGGACCCATCGCCACCAGTGGGGTGAGTGTGTCTCTCCAGTGGCAGGGCTGGGACAGAGGAGCCAGGACAGAGCGGGGTGGTCAGACCTCACGCCAGGGGGACTGAGGACCCGGTCCCTGGAGGAGGACCAGTGTGTATGTCCCGTGTGCTGTTTGGGACCCCCGGGAACTCCCTGCTGGGGAGGTTGAGGCAGGCGTACTGGGCAGCAGGAGGTGCTGCCCTCGCCCTGGGCCATGGTGGGGTCTCCAGCGGTGGGGGACCCTCTGCCTGGAGTCCAGCCCATGGCCAGGTTCGCCCTGCCCGCCCAGCTGCTGCCCGGCTTCCTGGCGTGATAACCACTTTGCCCAAACCATTAAAAAAATTATACTCCCAAGTTGAATGATATGCAAATGTAGTCAATTAAGCGAGGGGATTTTAATTAGCAGTTTAAGTTCATGTGTGAAGTGCCTTGCCTTAATTACTTGACAGTTTTGTTGTAAATTTGCTAAGTTTTTTTTTGCAGAACTATCAAAACTGTGATTTTTTTTAACGTCCTTGTATGCAGTGAGTGTCGCCCGGCTCGCCTGACCCTAGTCAGCTTTGTCTTGGTTCACAAGCTCCGCACGCTGAAGGTGAGGTGAGCGGGGCTGCAGGAGGGCCTGGGCTCGCGGGCGCAGGACAGTGAGGACACCCCGGCGTGGGGCTGGCAGGGGCCGGCTGGGCATGCGGGGCAGGCCCGCTGCAGGCCTGGCAGGGCCTCCACTGTGCGACCACAGAGGGCCAGCCAGCGGCCACGGCCTAATGGGAGCTCCATGGCGAGGGACCTTTGTCCTGTGGGCCGGGGTCCCCGGGTCGCTGCAGGGCACACCGTGGTCCCTGTGCCTGCTGCAGACCCCAGGGACTTCCGGATCGTGATGTTCCTTCTCGACTGCACAGGAGGAAACTTCCCTGCTGCCCTGCGTGACCAGAGCGTAGTGTGTGGGCGGGGTGGGCGCACAATTGGGCGCATGTCGGGGAGAGTCTCCTTTAGTTTTCCAGCTGCTGTGTCGAGGTGGTCTCGGGGGGGCCTCCATGGTCTTTAGTGCCCCCCAATTTAATTACCTGTTGAGCTGGAAGCCGCTCATGCTGTTAGGTGTTCTGCTTTTCCTCTTAAATGTGCTTCTCCGAGTTGTGGTTTCCGTGCTGCATCGTGTTCTCGGGGTCTGTGACAAAGCTCCCCTCTCAGTCCCCTCTGTGAGCCCGAGGACCATAGTCAGGAGCGGCAGGGCAGGCTCGTGACATGGTCTTGCTTCTGGAGGGCCCATGGCCTGTGCGGCCCTCTGGGCTGCGTGAGCAGGCGGGAGGGCGGCAGGGAGAGCGGCGAGGTGGGGTGCGGAAGCTCAGGGGCCCCCAGGCCTGGGCCTCTGCCTCGCTGCTCCAGCTTCGAGGTGGGGGCAGCAGAAGAGCCGGGCCTGCCCCGTCCCACCCAGCGCCGCAGGCGCCTGAGTTCCTGCACTCGCCTGTGACGGGACCAGTGAGGAGGGCTCGGCCGTGTCATCACGACTTGTAGTTTCACGGTGGGAAACGCCAGGCCCACACCGAGGCAGCGACTGTGCGGGGCGCCACTGTGTCCAGTCCGGCCGTCGCCAGCGTCTCACTCATTTCGGTTCCTCTGCCTTTCCCTTCCTTTTCTTTGCAAGGGGGCCATAATTTTTTTAAAGCAAATCCCACATATCATTTACATCGTATTTAACTGTTTCAATATCTGTTTAACAGAGACAGAGTTGTGAAAATTTGTGACCGTGGTGTCATTAATGTACGTGTACACAGTGTACAACCTCCTGGTGCCGGTGCTCAGAGCCCTGCCGTCAGAAACAGCTCTTCTGCGGCCGCCGTGCGGGGGCCAGGGCCAGCGCGCACGTGGCTGATGGGCCTGGTGTGCACTGATGTCTCTCTTTGTGTTGGCATGTGTGCACCTGTGTGTGCACGGGGACAGCCACATAGCATTTCCCAGCGTTCTGTGGTATCGGGGGGTCAGGAATTTATTGAAGACCAAGGGCGTGTGGCTTTGTTGTTGTTATAAGTGTTGCTTTAGGGACCATCTTGGCACAGATGTCAGGCAGCAGTGTGACCTCGTGGAATGTCGGTGTGCGCCAGCTGCCACCTGCTTCATCCCCACCCAGGTTCCGAAGTGTACCGTGTCCCTCCCTCTCTCCCTGCGTCCCCCAAGAGATGTCATTGTCAGCGCCCCCCCTCACGTCGGGACCTGCGTCTCGGCACAGCCATCGAGGTCCCGCGTCTGCAGTGTTTTCTGTGCCAGGCTCGCACCGCGGGGCCCTTGTCGCTCCACTGGGCGGGCCTCATGGCTGCGTGGTTTGCCCGCATGAGCCCTTCGGGCTTCCCACGTGGCGCCGTTCAACAAGAGTCCAGAGCGTGCTTGGCGGGCACGTGCGTGCTTGTGTCTGGGGCGCGGGAGTGGAACGGCCGGGTCGTGCTGAACTGTTTTCTGAAGTGGTCACACCAGAAGCCCATCCCCCTGCAGCAAGGGCAGAGCCCGAGGCCCGTGGTGGCTCAGCTCAGCCGTTGCTACAGGCACGTCTCCAACGCGTCTAGCGCTGGGTGTGGGGCGTGCGTCCTGTGAAGGGCCTGGCGGGCGCAGGTGACTCAGTGGCCAGCGTCCTCCTTCTGCACCTGCGTGTGCACACGGCGTGTGTGCGTGCGTTTCTTCGGCATCTCAGATTGCGTGGGGTGACTACGTGTGCACACATTTTTCCTTAGGTTTCTGGTTAACAGTGTGTCAGTTTTAGGTGTCCGGGTGTGTTTGCACACTCGTGCGCATTTCTGCAGCGGACTCTGATCCGCAGGGCGCAGGGTCTCTGTGAGGGTCTTGGTTTTACACGGTACAGACTTTCCTCTCATAGCGTTCCAGTCTGCACGCCCACGGAATTGTTAGGAAGATGCCCATTTTCCCGCCGCCTCACCGTGACCTGAGGGTGCTGTCGTTCCGAAAGCATGCGCGCAGCGCTGGCAGCCGGCCCCCACGGCCGTCTCCGGGGCCTGCTCGTCTTCCCAAGCTGCAGCTCTGGCCCGCGGGGCACCAGCCCCCATTCCACCGCGCCCAGCCCTGGCACCGCCCTCCTGCTTCCTGTCTCTCTGAACTCAGCTCCTCTAGGTCCTCACACAAGTGGAATCATCCGGTGTTTGTCCCTCTGGGACTGGCTTAAGTCACGGAGCATCACGTCCTCGAGGTCTGTGTGTGGTGCGTGAGGCTGGATGGTATTCCGTTGTCGCATACACCACGTTCTGTGTATCCGTTCGCCACTGATGGGCACTTGAGTTGCTCCCGTGTTCTGGCTGTTGGGATATCGCTGCTGTGGGCGTGACTGTTGGGGTCCCCGTTTTCTGTTCTTTTGGGGGTGCGTCCCGACGTGGAGTTGATGGATCACGTGGCCATTCCACGTTTGAAGTTCTGAGGAACCGGCGTGCGGTGTCGCGTCGTGGCCACAGCGGTCCGCATCCCCACCCGCGGCGCTGCGTGCTTTCAGTTTGACACACCTTGCTAATAATACCTGCTGCTTGTCGTTTTGGCTCGTGTCATGGGGGAGGTGGTGTCTCGCTGTGGTTTCATTTGCATTTCCCCGACTAGTGATTTCGAGCATCTTGTGGGCTCGCTGGCCATGTGTGTGTTGTCTCCGGAGACATGTCTACGGGAGTCCTTTGTCCTTTTTGGCGGATGCTGGGTGTCAACCCCGTTGCACGTGAGCAGCGTCTGGCAGTCTGTCTGCCGCGCACATCGTGGTTCCGTCAGCCCGCCTTGGCTGTGAGTCAGGTGTTGTTCATTTCAGCTGTGGGCCACGCGGCGGGAGCGCTGGGTGCTGCAGGCCTGTCACTCTGCTGGGGCCTGGGCGCCTCCTGTGTGCACCGCCAGGCCGTTGGGCGGGGGCGGGGGAGTGCGTGGGCTGGCACCCCCGTACCTGCCACCCACTCCCTGCTGCGCTCTTCCTGGGGAGGCGTGCTGGGGCGTGGCCACGGAGTCGGGACAGGCCCGCCTCAGCCCGGGCTGGGGAGGGTGGGGACGGGTGATGGGGGCTCCAGGCTCCGAGGGGCGGTCTGCGAGCCCTCGGGCACCTTCTTCCCGCTCTTAAGTCCCTGTCCTGTCAGCTTCTGGAGAAAGTTCTTGTGAAAAGAACAAAAGGACGAGGCCCTGAAGGCTCCGCCACACCAAGCTCTCCTCGCTTCAGCCTCGTCACCAAACGTGTGGGACCCCGTGCAAGAGGACACCTGCCCCTGCCCTGGGACATCTGGGGCATGGGCAGCCCACTGGTGGGGGAGAGAAGCCCAGGGCTGCGGGGCCGCAGGAGGGCGGGGGAGGGGGGCAGCCGAGCCCGGCAGGTGAGCGGGGTGTGCACGGCAGGCCTGCCGCCCAGGGCCAGCACAGCTCTGGGAAGTTGGGGGTCCGGGAGCCGGGACCGCCAGCCGCTTCCTGTCCCCTGCCGCCTCGGGACAGCACGTCCCAAAGGGTGGGGGCTGCTGGCGTGGCTCACGCCCCCTCACAGAGCTGCCCGGCCCAGGCCTGTTCTCCGCCACGACTTGCACTAGTTTGGCTCCCTTGGTTCCAGGGGGCTGTGGTGACGGGGGGCCTGGATGATGCCGGTCCTTCCAGGCTGGCTGCGTGCAGTCGAGCTCTGGTGTGGCCGTGAGGCTTGAGGGGGGCGCCAGGTCCCTTCTAGCACCAAAGGCCGTGGCCATGCTGCTGCGTCCCTGTCCCCGGGAGGCGGGCTGCGCTGATGGGGCCGCTGACTCAGCCACGGCAGCCATTTCCGCTGCTTGGTTTCCAGGGCCTGGTCTTGGCCTCCTGCATCTGGAGCAGGCCTGGCCCTGGGAGGCCGGGTTCCTGCCGGGCCACCGCTCTGCTCTTTTGTCCAGCTTTGTCCTCACTGTTGAATATTAATGCGGGCCCAGGGTGTGAGGGGCACCTCCTGAGGCGCTCTTGGGAGGAGGGGCCTTGATTTTTGTTTTGCAGATTCTTTTGGGGTCCCGACTGCGTGCTGGGTGGTGGTGACACCACCGCCACCAATTAGATTCAGAAGGAAGGCCCCGGGCCCGGCGGGAGCCTGGCCAAGGTCCTCCGACCTCAGCAGTGAGGGCAGCTCTCTGTGTTTGGGTTAGAGAGACAATGGGGACTCTCAGAGGCCACTCACTCACTTCACCAGCAGTGTGAAAACCACTGTCCTCAGCTCTAGTTCTGTCCTCTGCTCTTTCCTTCTGCATCTTCTGTGTGAATAGTAGTTTGTATTTATAGTCGTTTGGCATTTCTGGTCAAGTAGAAGTTTCTGGAAGCTGGAGAGGTGCACTGCTTAGTGTCGAGGAGCATGGACTTTTAAACCCCGACTCCTGGGCCTGGACCCCAGCTCAGCCACTTCCTCGGTCTTGGGTGACGTCACCTCCCCGGGCCTTGTTCCCCACCCCTGCCTGCGCTGTCTGCAGCTCGCAGGCCCTCTGCCCGGAGGCCCAGGGCCACGTGCGGACACACGAGGGCCGGCGCGGTGGCCTTACGCAAAGCCAGCCGGGCCAGCTGGGTGGACGCCAGCAGGTGCTGTGAGTGGGGCGCCCAGGCTGTGCAGTCGTGGGCGTGTCAGTGGGCCGGAGCCTGTGCGCCCACTGTTGGTGCGCCCCACACCGGCCGCCCCCAAGGTCTCATCCGCACAAGCGTGTGACGGGCGGCTGGCCTGGGGGCATGTCCACACGGCCCTCACTGGGAGGCCTGTGGTGAAGGCCGGGCGTGTGCAGGCGAGCGTGGCTGCACAGGCAGCTGTGCCAGTAAGTTGGTGCCTGTGGCAGGCTTAGGGAGTCACTTCTCTGGCAAGTGTGACCTTCAGACACCGAGGCCGGAAGCAAGGCCAGCGTTCTGTGTCGGAGCAGGGCTGGTGCCACCCGCTTTCAGGTGGGACAGCATTCGGTGATTCTCCACGCGGCGACTTCGGCACAGGAGCCAGCAGTGCTGGGCTCCGCACTTGCTGTGGGATCCGAGTGCGGCGGAAGCCACCGCGTGCGCGTTTTCTGAGGGAAAGAGGGGCTTCCGGGAGCGGAGAAGGGCCACATGAGGCGCGCCAGCCCGGCCCGGCTCCCTCGCAGGCTGCTGTGGTCGCGGCCGGAAGGTCGGGGATAGAAGAGCCAGGGAAGCAGGTTCGTGGAACCGACTTCTCCGATCATCACGCGCCCTGGCCGGGAGCTGGGGCCTCGGGGTCTTGGTTCTGCGCGCGGCAGTTCTGGCCAGGCCAAGGCCGCGGCCTTCAGTCCTTCTGTCCCCCGCTCTCCCAGGCCCGCAGGGGCGTGGATTCCTGGGTCATCGTACCAGAGCGCTGAACTGGAGCGTGAGATGTTTTTACACCCAGGTTCGTTACCATTCAGGAAGTGGAAGTTTTAGGGTTAGGTGTCATGCTGCTGGGTCCTTTGGCTGTTTTAGGAAATCTAGATGTGGCTTCCCTAGCGAGAGAGTCCGTTTCTCCACTCGCCCTGAGGCTCAACGTGGCCCTTGCTGGGCTGTCCCCGAGCACCTGGCGTGCATTCTCAGCACGTGTTCTGGCGTGTTCCCATGACCTCAGGTGGGGCGGCTGCCGCCACGCTGGCCAGTGGGGGAGCGGACCTTGCCGCGTGCCCTTGGCCGAGGCCTTTTATCCTGAAGCATCTTCAGAGCGCGGGTGAAGCTGTGAGACGCGTTCACGGCCGCTGATGGCCGGACGCGCAGTGCGCTCCCCCCTGGGAGTGCGAGCCTGTCACCGTGGTCCACATGAGAGTCCCCAGCGACGAGGGTGTTGTGTGTGGCCGCAGCATGGTGACCACCCAGGCCGGGTGCCCCTGTCCCAGAGGCCCGTCCTCAGCACCCAGTAGGCCGCGTCGTGCTCAGAGCCCTTTTCTTTTGTGTCCCTCACGACGCGGTGCCTTTGGAGGGCGGGGGGCCACCGTGTGGACTGTGCCTTGAGATGCAGTGTCTGGTGCCTGTCCTGGCTGGATGCAGGGGTGGCACTTGGGGTGGGAGTCTGGCTGCGCCACTGTGTCTTCCCCAGCACACAGGGGCCGGAGGTCAGACGCCGTCCACCTCCCTTCAGGGCTGGTGGCTCTGGTCGTGCTCGTGGGTGGGTCTGTCTGTCTGTCCCCTCCATGGTTAATGAGTAATCCACGGGGAGACTTTAGACCCTGTCAGTGCCCTGTCCTCGTGAACTCTCCCCCGGCGGGTTCAGCGTCCCGCACACCCTGCCTCTCCGCTTCCTTCCTCCCCGCTGTCCCCGTGAACCACGTCTCCCGGCCCAGTCTCGTCATCACGTGATGCCTGAATTGTCCCTCTTTTGCCACCTCCTGAGCTACAGCCCCTCCTGATGTCCTTTCCCCCAACACCTCCCCTCCCCCACAACCTCATGCCTTGTGGCAGCGCATGTGGCCCGTTCATCCCGGAACTGGTCACTGCAGGGGAACCAGACCCCAGGGAGTGGATGGACCGGCCGCGCCCCGGCGAGTGGGCACCTCCTCCGTGTGGCTGGCTGGTCGTGGTGGCGGCTGATGGCGGAGCACCTTCGGCACGTGAGCGTTGGCTCTTTCTCCGCCTCCTCGTCGTGGTCGTATCAGGAGCGAGCCGCTTCCTCCCGTTCTGCGGCTTCCTCTGGCTTCTGTCTCTGGAGGCCTTCTGCATGGTTGTGTCTGTCAACATTCGCTGTCCCTGACAGTGGCGGGTCCAGCCTCTGAGCTCAGGGCCCACGTCTGCGCCCTGTGCCTCTGTCAGCTCTACCCTTGGCTGAGCCCAGACGGGCTGTGACGTGGGCGCTCATACCCTTTTCTGCCAGAACGTTCTCTTGTGCTTTGCGCCCTGAGCTGCGAGGTTTCCTTGGAGTCCTGTCCCCAGGTCTGTGTGTGGCAGGTGGGGACGGGAGGGAGAGGGGAGTGGGGCTGGGCGGTAGCATCCTTCAGACCCCTGTCACTTCAATTTGGGTTGGAATTGGGAAGATCGAAAATGGTTTTGTTTTGTTTTGTCTGATCGTCTGGAGGTCCCCGGGCCTTACGGGGAGGCCGGGCTCCCGACAGGTACCTGGTGGCAGCTGGGGAGGCTGCCCCAGTTCCCGGGCCTGTGCTGGGCACACTTGGCCTTCTAGGGAGCAGCCTGGGCACCGGACCCCACCTGGCCCTCTGCGGGGTACCTGTGGGTCACAGCGTTGTGCCTGCGAGGGCTGTTGTCCCCTAGAGCTGCTGACCCACGGAGTGACGTTAGACCACGAAGCAGAAAACAAGCACTTCAGCCATCTGTGCCTGCAGCGCAGCGAAGGGCTGGGGACGGGCCACCTTGCTCCCATGCAAGCGCAGGCTGGCGGCCTCCAGGGGGCTGGCCAGTGTCCCCGCTCAAGCTGCCCCTCAGCCCTTCAGAGGGGCCTTCCAGTGGTTCCCGCTTATCACAGAGGAGTGACGGCCTCGCGCTTCGCGAGGAGGAAATGAGGGGGTCATGGCGCGCTGTGACTGACGTCGCTCTGGCTGCCGCGTCGTGCCGCGTGCACCGCGGGCAGCCTCGCCCCTCCGGGTCCGTGGCTGGTGGACCAGGGCGGAGACCGCCGTCCCCAGCGCCAGCCTCGTTCACACCCCGCCCCAGGGGTCCGAGTCCTCCCCGGGGCGCAGGCCTCTGCAGCGGTGTGCGCGCCGGGTTTCCACGTGTCCTTCGTGCGTTGTCACCGGGGCCGGGTCTGCCCTCGGCGCAGGTGCTCTGAGGAAACACCGTGCGGACCGGGTGCTCTCCAGCCCTCCTGCACGCACCAGCCTCGCCCCTCCTCGGGGGGGGGGCCTCGCGTGTGTTCCCGAGGACGTGTCCTCAGCCGCGTGCAGGTGTCAGTGAACGAGCCGCATGCCGCACCGTCCAGCCGTCTGAGGCCACTTTGAAAGGGAGCGGAGACGGAGCTGGCCGCTGCTTTCCGGCGGACGCTGTGCGGCGGGCACAGTGGGGCCCGTGGCCCACGTTGCCAGCACTTTCTGCTCTGCACACCCAGGGCTGTCACGTGATGCCGCCGCCCCACCCAGGGTTTGTGTCCGCACAGTGCACGTTGAACCAGACACCTTCCCTCGGACACGTGAGGGGTTGCGGCCCCAGGAGCCACGCCTGGGTGGGAAGGAACCCCAGAGCTCCCAGGTGGCCATGGGGAGTGTGGAGTGCTGGGGTGACCTGTCAGCAAAAGCCTGGGCCAGGCCCAGTTCTGGTGTACCCTGTCCCTCCTGGACCAGAGTGGACGTCACGGACAGGGCCCTTACTGCTGGAGGAGACGCTTCTCCGTTCTTGTAGACTTTGCATCCTCCTAAATCCCGGTCTTCCCACATGGTCGCCCCGGGGGCTGCACTCTCGCTGAGGAACCTCCCAGGTGCCTGACCAGGGGCCGTCTTCTTGCTGGGGTGGCCTTGCCCTCGGTGCGGGAGGCGCACACACTTGGCGCTGTCCCCCTGCTTTTCAGTCAGAGAAGGGCCTTGGCCTGCGGCACCAAGAACAGAGGTGACCGGGCCTCCCTGGGCCCTGGGGGAGCTCCCCACCCCGGGACTGGCGGGCGGGGCTGGGCGCGGTCCCGAGCTGAGCTGCGCGTGTTGTTGGTCTCAGGCACCCCGTTCCAATGGCATGTTCGTAAGTCGCCTCTGGTGGGTCCAGGGGGTCGGCTCTGTTTCCCTGAGCCGTTGTAGTGCGTGTGGGAGTTGCTTAACTATTCTCAAGCATCTAGAAGGTCCGTCGTGTGGCCCAGCGGGGGAACCTGCCCGGAGTGTTGGCTGCTCGCGCTGCAGCCTGCTGGTCCTGCCCGCTGCCTGGTCCCCCTGCCTGGAGAGAGGCGTCCCGGGCTGTGAGCTGGTGGGCTTTGTCACCAGTGCTGGCGCTGACGGGAGGCACTGGCGCCTCGCCCTGTGCATCTCCCTGTCACAAGGTGCTTGGGGCACCCTCACCCCACCATGGTCATCTCCTCACCTCTCTGTCCTTTGGGCAGCCCTGAAGTGCAGCTATATCCTAGGAATCACCACACTAAAAGCTCAAGGTCCTGTTTAGATGTTTATTTGGTGGCTTTTCGTTTTAGCAAACCCTGCGCTCATTCTGGACTGTCCCCATGTGCACTCCTGGCCGTCGCTGCTCCCTCTGGGATGGGCCGTGCAGCCCAGAGGGTGGGCGGTGAGTTGGAATGTTCTCTTTGCTTCTGGTGTCCTCACGGGCTAGGCTGAGTTACTCTGGCTGTGACTCAGCATTTGCAGGTAGGATCGGGGTGGTTGGCACGGCCCTGGCGGCTCCTCCTTCAGATGCCTGTCCCTGCTGTGGGCACAGGCGGCCTTTAGCCCTGCCCTGCCCGGCGAGACCTGTTCTGTCGTGTGCTGGCAGATGTGGATGGTGCCCCTGCTCCCCAGGCAGGCTGACGGCGCTTCTCTGTCTGGGGTTTGAGGGTTTGATGTCTGTTCACAGCACGACTCAGGTGTTCTCTTTACCTTTTGCTGTTGTTTAAGGCGTCCATGGACACGGTCTGTGGCTAAAGGACCAGTGGCACACACCAGGAGTCCCTGTTCAGTCCTCCCTCCGTGGCCTCTGGCAGGGGCTTCCCGTTGCTCACCACTCATCCTTCTGTTGACCCCACGTTTCTGCAGCACCCGCACTGGCGCTTCCTGCAGCCTGTGCCTGCCCGCTGCCCGGCCTGTCCACGTCCCACATCTCGGGTTTTGATAAAGCCATCATCTGTGCCTATAATTACGGCTGTGGGGCCTTGTTCACCCTGAGCTGCTTAGGTGTTCTGACCTCACTTCCTGTTTGCTTCACCCTGGATCCTGCATCCTGACCTCACTTCCTGTCTGCTGCACCCTTGGTCCTACAGTTCTGACCTCACTTCCTCTCAGGACATGGTCCTGTGTCCCGGAGTTGGTCCGCTCTTCTCTTAGCCTGAGCAGGGGCCCTGGCCTCGTTTCCAAGCAGCGGTCCCCCTGCCCCGGAGGCCAGGGCCTGGACTGGGCAGGAGACCCACCTCCTTCCTTCCCAGCCTGGCCGCTGGCCGCCACAGCCTGGCGTCTGGGCCTGTGCTGGGCACCCGCGTCCCCACGAGCCTCGCGCCCTCGGTGTCGGGACGCCCTGGTCGTGGTCGCGGCTCCTCTCTGGACCAGCCTCTGCCCGGCGGGCCCGGGGCAACAGTCTCCTCTGTCCGGTTCCCCAGACGTTCTCTGGTCGGGTCTGGACCTCGGCCAACGGGCAGCGGTGGCGGGGCCGCCCGTCCCTGTGCAGACGAGCCCGGGTTTGCTGCCGCGGGACTACCCCATCCCGCTGGCGCCACCTCTCCCCCCAGCTGCCCGCGTGGTTCCTGGGGTACCTTCTCCGCCCTCGCTGAGAGCAGGCGCCTGGCGCTTCTCGAGAGAATGGGGTCGAAGTCTTTTTACTCTTCGTCTGGAAACTGGTTTTCTTTATTCCGTCTTCCTGATCTGCCTCTGTGGATTCGTGAAAGGCTCTGATGCGTCACGCGTGGAGGAAGGAGGGACGCAAGAGCTGCTTTCAAAAGGAGCCCGCGGTGAGGAGTGACCCTCAGACACGCAGGATCCATCTTCCTGGGCTGTCACCTTCCACAGTGGCGCCCGGACGCACGGGGCTCGCCGCCCTCACGGCCTGCACGTTCAGTGTCCATGAGCACGACCCTGATGGAGGTTTGCGGGGACGACTCAGACCCCTTGCTCTAAGATCTGTCACCCCCAGCTCCTGTTGAGTCCGAATGTGGAGTTAAGGATGGAAGCTAAGACATTTTAGAATTGGTTTTTAAAACGGATCGAAAACGCGTTGTCGAGGGGTGAGAAGACCGTGGGGTCGTTTCGGTAACGGAGCGTTGTCAGGAGGGGCCTCGTGCGCCTTGTCTCCCGTGAGTGGTCTCAGTCGACAGGTTCCGTTGAGGCCCCCAGGGCCAGCTCCGCCTTCTGTTCGTTTTGCTTCAGCTTCGCTCATTCTTGGCTCTGGGTCAGTCCGTCCCTCTTGTCGGGTGTTCTGGACCAGCGGGGCTTAAATGCGACCTTCAGAATCCTTGAGACCAGAGCTCCTGGGTCCCACCCCCAGAGTTGCAGATTCCTGGACCTCAGGTGGGTCCTGAGAATTCGCATTTCTAATAATTTCCCAGGTGATGCCAGGAACCTCACCGGGACCACCCCTGAACCCAGTCCCACCTGTTTCTGTAAATCAAGTTTATTGGCTCACAGCCCTGCGTCTGTGTCACAATGCTTGTGGCTGCTTTTGCCTGATGGCAGCAGCCTTGAGTTTTGAGAACACGTGGCCCGCAGAGGCACAAACACTTGTGATTTGGCCCTTTGCAGCAAGAGCTTGCTGACTCCTGGTCTAGAGAAAGACAGGGCTTCACGCGATGCTGCAGTACTTCTGTGAGCCTTTTTGGGATGGAAAAGGATGTGCTTGGGGCCAGTCATAGAAGTGGTGTGCGTTTGTCGTTGAGCTGTGGAGACTGTTTAACGCTATAGAACAAAGGAATCCTGGAATATAAATGGTCCAATTGGGATCATTGCTGTCCAGTTACTTTTTTTTTTTATTTTTTTAGGCGAGGCAACTCTTGGTTGACCGCACAGATTGCGAGGACCTTGTCACCTTACGATCTCTTATTTTTTACGCTGACAGCACCCAGTCTTCTTAGGGCTTCTCCCATTCAAGTATTAACCAGGCCTGACCCTGCTTAGCTTCTGAGATTCTAGTTATTTTTAAAAACAATTTTTTTAGACGCGTGATTGACGTAATAGCTGCAGGTCGATAACTTTGGTGCACGTGTACACATGTAGAACTCACTGCGGCCATGAGAAGGAGCCTGTCCAGGTGTCCCTGTGCCCCAGCAGTTCCTCCCGCGTGCCCACCCCGAGCCCCACCCGCAGGCAGCCCCTGTCACTGTAGGTGAGTCTGCCTTCTCTAGAGCAGGACGGGGACGAACCCCGTGCTGTGGTCGGGCATAGTTTGAAGTTCTTCCACGTGCTTGCGTGTGTCAGTAGTTTCTGGTTTGTCTGTCTGTTTCATCGCTGGGTGGTGTTCTCTCGTGCGGCTCTGCCGCAGTGTTCTTTGGCCATTCCCCTGTCGCATGTCACGTTCCCGGCTGTCACAGAGCCGCTGCGAGCCTTCACGCGCAGGTCTCTGTGGGGACGTGCCATTTCGTGCCGTCCCTGTGTCCCTCACCGTGGAACGGCAGGACCGTGTGTGTATCTGTGTTTTGCTTTTGGGAAAACCAGGGTGTCATCCGGGGCTCCCTCGCCTGCTGCCTGGCGGTGTGTGTGCTCCGGGTCGTCCACACCTCACGGCGCTCGGCGTCAGTGGCGCGACGGGACCTCGTCGCCTTTCCCTCACGGTGGAAAGTGTGTTCTCACGCTTGCCCGTTGCTTTAAATCGAGTTGTTGGCTTACTGTTGAGTTTTAAGAGTTCTTTGCTTATTCTGCAAGTTCCTTTTTACATTCATATTTCGTAAAAACTTTCTGTGGCTTTCATTTTTCTAAAGAGCGGCTTTTGAAGAGTGGAATTTAAAATTTTTGGTCAACTCCAGTGTATCAGTTTGTTCTTCTGGATTGGGCTTTCGCCGTCCAGCTGAGGAGTCTTCGCCTAACTCCAGGTCTCGAGGATTCTCTCCCGTGTTTTCTTCCAGACGTTTTGTCGTTTTAAGGTTTACGTTTAAGTCTGTGACCTATCTTGAGCTGGTGCTTTGGGCGCGATGCGGGCTGTGCGTCCGCATACGTGCTTTTGCGTGCGCGTGTCCAGGGGTCCCGGCATGTTTGTCATGGAGACTGCTCTTTCTCTGCGGGATTACCTTCGCACTTTCGTCCAGAAACAGTTGTCCATATGTGTGTGGGTTTATTTCTGGACTCTGTTACATGCAGTCGGTCTGGTCTGTTAGTCTATATTTACATCAGTACCATGCTGTTTTTACTACGGCTTTATAATTCTTACAATTGGGTGAAATCAACTCTCCAACTCTGTTTTTCAGAATTGTTCTATTCTAGGTCCTCTGCGTTTCCATATGGATTTTAGAATCAGTTTGTCAGTTTTTGTGAGGAGAAGCTTGCAGAAGCTTCGATCGGGACCGCGTCGGGCTCGTGGAGCGCCTCGGGCAGGCGGGACCACCGTCTCGGCCACATCAGCTTTTCCAGGGCGTGGTCCAGGCGCAGCCTCCCTCGCTGCACTGAGTTCGCTTTGTTTCGAAGCGCTTCACAGATGGTGCGTTTTTCACAGATTAAAGGCAAGACCCCCACCAGCAGAAAGATGCTCTGGTCTGGGCCCCAACTCGCTCTGGTCTGGGGCCGAACCCACAGCGTCTCCGAGATGCGCCCGCATGTCACCCCACTTCTTTAGTTGTTTTTAATTTTCAGCAATATTTTATAGTTTTCAGTGCGCAGGTCTTTGATTGATGCCTTTTGTCAGATGTACTCATTTATCTCCAAGTTTTCCTTTTCCTTTTTTTGGGTGTTGTTAGTATTGTTTTAGATGTTGCTAGCCCTACTGGTCTCTGTGTGCTGCTGGCCTCGTCCTTGCAACTGACTCATTCTGGCAGCTTTCCTGTGATTCTGCCGGGTTTTCCGCCTAGATGGTGACGTCACCTGCGAGTAGAGACGGTTTCGCTTCTTCCCCGCCCCTCGCCGTCGGGGCCGGCGGTGGTGGTGGGGCTGCCTCGCCAGACGAGGTCTCTGCAGCCCCGGGCCGTCTGCGTGGGCCAGGGGCAGGTGTTGGGTTTTGTCAGCTGCCGCTTCCGTGTTTCTCCGTGTCTTCCTTTTTTGGGTCATTAACATGGCAAGTTGCGTTGACTGGTTTTGAATGCCAGCCGCCTTTCGCTCCTGGGCCAGACCGCCCCGGTCGGGGAGTGTCGTCACTCTTTCAGAGCATCGCGTTTGACTTGCTGAAATTTTGTTTGTAATTTTTGCGTTGATAATCCTGAGCGTTATCCGTCTGTAATGTTTTCGTTTTGCTTTTTGTCCTTGTAATGTCTTTGGTTTGGATGTCGTAGGAATGTTGGAATTAATTGGGAAGTGTTCTCTCCTCTAACGTTTTCTGAAAGAATGACTTTCTTTGAAAAACACGTGGTAGCAGCGTCGAAGCTCGCTGCGTCTGGAGGCTTCGTGGGAATTGTTATCAGACATGTAGGGCGACTTGGCTTATCTGTTCTCGATTTCGAGGGTCGTGTGCATTTACAGGTAGTTGCCCGGCTCATCTGAACGGTCAGGTCTGTTAGTGTGAGGCTGTTCACATCCCTCGCCGTCCTTCTGGCCCCTGTAGGAATCCGTGGCAGTGTCACTGCTCACGTTCCCGCCACTGGTCATTTTTCCTTTTTTCCGGCTCGGACTGGTTAGAGCTTTATCAATTGTGCTGATTTTCTCCAAGAACCAGTTTTAGGTTTCATTGATTTTCTGTTGTCTTTCTGTTTTCGATTTCGTAGGTTTATATTCTGGGCTTTATGTTTTCCTATATTTGGCTTACTTTGGGCTGAATTTGTTTTTTTCTTATTTTCCTAAGTCGGAAGCTGAGTTATTTATTTGTAGACTTTTCTTTTTTTCTAATAGGAACATGTGGTTTTCTTCCAAGTGCTGCTGTTTTAGGGGCATCTCACAGATTTCAGTGTGGAGCATTTTTATTTTTACTCATTTCAAAGTACATTTGACCCTTGAACAGCAGTGCGGTTTGAACTGCATGGGTCTGCTTGTATGTGGATTTTTTCAATAAATCTAATAAATGTCTTTCCTCTTATGTTTTTCTTCATTACATCGCCTTTTTTCCAGCTTACTTTTTTTTTTTTAAGGTGGGGCAAAGACCGTCTCAGCCTATAATCCCTTATTTTTAATTTTTTTTTTACACCTACAGCACCCGGTCTTCCTAGGTGATCTCCTATCCAAGTACTAACCAGGCCCGACCCTGCTTAGCTTTCGAGATTGGACGGGATCGGGCGTGTTCAGGGCGGCATGGCTGTAGCTTTCCAGCTTACTTTATTGTAAGAATAACCGTGCGTGATGCACGGACACACGGCATCTGTGGTACCGACTGCTTCTGTGACCCACCAGGGTTCGGGCGACAGTAGCCTGTTAACAGTTGAGCGTTGGAGAGTCAGTTGTACGGCTTGGATTCGATGATAGGGGGGTTGGTGCCCCTGACCCCTGCCGGTGCAGGGGCCAGCAGTGCTTGCTGACCTCTTTACCACGTGGGTCGCCTGGGCCCAGAGTGCAGGCCACCTGCGAGCGCTCCCTGCGCCAGGGGACCCTGTGGGGGGGTGTCCGTGCCCATCGGTCGGGTCACGGTGTCCCCGCTGCCGTTCAGGTCTGCCGTGTCCTCGCTGATGTTCTGCTTCTGCTCCGCGAGTCAGCGATGAGCGCGCCGGACTCGTCTGTCACGCTTGTGGGTCTGTCTGCAGTTACACACGCTTAGTTAGGCTCAGGCCTCTTGTGCCTTTGTTATCGGGGGTCTCCATGTTTATGGTTTTTCCTTGGCCCTTTTATTAAATGTGAAATTATCCTCATTGAGCCTGGTTGATATTCTTTGCTCTGAAATTACTCCATCCGATACTAATAATTCCCCCACGGCCATGCCTCTGTGAACAGGTCCGATCTCGTCTGATCTCGGAAGCTAAGCAGGGTTGGGCCTGGTTAGTACTTGGATGGGAGACCGCCTAGGACGACCAGGTGCTGGAGGTGTTCAAGGAAAACAGGCACACACAGCTATTCCAGCTCTCTTTTGGCCGTTGTGAGTGTGGCGTATCTTTCCTGTCTTACCACCCCTGCCTGGGTCTTTGTGTTTGGCGGGTTTCTGGCGGGCTGCACACCGGTCTCACCCAGGCTGGGTCTCTGCATTTGACGGGCGTTCCCACCGGTCACACTTACTGTGACCGCTGAGGAGAGGCGTGCGCCTTCCATCTTGCCGTTCGTTTCCTGTTTGCTGTTTCCGTGTGAGTAGTTCCTGCTTCCTTTTGTCTTAACCGAGTGCTGCCTGTGGTCCCGTTGACTCCCGGCCAGCTTCTTCACCGTCCTCGCTCTCACCACTCGAATGGCTCGCCACCGGTAGCCGTCTGCTGCCAGGGACTGCCTGACACTCTGCTGTGCTGAGGACTTCACTGAAGAGTCTCCACGCTCTCCCTCCTGGCTTCCTGTCATCGTGCGGTGTACCGCCACACGTGTTGTGAGCCGTGTAATGCGTTGTTGTTTATGATTAAATAATTGCCCTTTAAGGGCACTTAATAAGGAAAGATGAGGTGGAGTTGCCTGTGCTGCTGGTCCCACTGGTTCCTCGCTGTAGATGAAGGTTTCCGTCTGGCCGGAGGGTGGGTCCCCCGACGCCCCTGGGTAGCGCAGGTCCGCCGCGGCGAGCGCGTTGCGTCTGAAGCGTCGCGGTTCCCCTGTGCTTCAGGAGGGTGTCGGCGGTGGGCATGGAGCTCCAGGCTGGCGGTCGTCTTGGGAGGCATCGACTTGCTGCTCCTGCTCTTCCCAGCTGTCCCTCTGCCCTTTGCCTGCCACCGGTCTGGAGCATCTGGGTTATGATCTCCTTTGCTGTCGTTTTCTTTAGAGTGCATGTGTTTAGGGTTTATTGAGTTTTTCAGAGTTTATAGTTTTCGTTAAGTTTGGAAGATTTTTGACCACTGTTTTTAAAGACTCCCCCCCACACTCCCCCACCGGACAGTTCAGTTGGCCGGCCACACCGTGGCCATTTTAAGTAGCCCCAGACGTGTTCGTTCCTCGTTCTTTCGGACTCTGTGTGTCACCTCGGGCAGTTTCTGACACTGTGCGCTCAGGCTCCTCATCTCTGTGCATCTGGGCTGCCGCCCCACCCAGGGTGGCTTCGTTTCAGGCACTGCTTTTCCTCTCTAGAAGTTCGACAGGCCTGGATCGCGCCGTCTGTGTCTCCGGGGTTTGGAACGCGTGGGATGCAGCTGTAATGACGGTTCTAACGTTCTCTGTAAACTCACGTCCGCGTCAGTCAGCTCTGGTTCGTTTCAGTGGACTGAGGATTCTCCTCGTCTAGTTTGTGTTTTCCTGCTTCTTTGGCTACATTTTGAAATTCCGCTGTTTGGGTGCTGTGTGTTTCCGAGTTTCCGAAGACCTTCTCGAGCGTGTCCCTGAGGCACACTCGAGCTCCTTGGAGGTCATTTGAGCCTTCCGGCTTTCGCTCTTAGGATTTCCGGGTGGGCCCTGAGCAGTGCTCCTGGGGCTGATTACTCCCTGTCGTTTTGGCAAAACCTGCCTCAGTCGCCAGCACCCCGGGAATTCTGAGGTCTTCCAGCCTGCCTGGTGGGAACGTGCTGCTCCCCGCAAGGCGCGTGCACCCCAGCCCACCTCCCGCAGCCCACTCTATGTCCCTGCTCTGTCTCGAGCCGTTTCCTCACCTGTGCCCTGCAGGCCTGACTCTCTGCGCCGCCTCTGCCCTCTGTGCCAGCCCGCGAACTCCAGCCACATGGCCTCCCCGATCCGTCGGCTCCTTCCCTCCACTTGGGTCCCCTGGGGCCACCTGGGTCCCCTCCCTGTGCCATGGCCTGGACACTCAAGGCGGTGAGCTGGGGGCGGTTGGAGGGCTTGCGGTGATCGCTTCTGTCTCTTGGGAGTTACCACAGCCACTTACTGTCCAGTTCCTCGAGGGCGGGTGTCCCGTGGATCTCATCTGGGTTTTACCTATCCCAAGTAGGGTGCCTGGTCCCCGGTCCCCCATCTTGGCCGCAGGTGGGGGCCCTGCTGCAGTGTGGCTGTCGCCCCATCACCATTGACTTACGAAGGCGCTGTCTTCACAAACGACGCTGGGGAACGAGATCGAAGATAAAGAGCTGCCGTCACCTCGCTTGACACAGCATCGGCAGCACAGTGGGGGCCTCTGGGAGAGAGTGGCGCCGGGGCCACCGGCACAGAAACCGAGAGGCCCCCCAGGCCGGGGACACGTCCTTGGGGGCGGGCTCGGCGCGCGTGGGGGGGCGAAGCCCAGGGAGCCGCCGCGCCTGCTGACTGGCACGTCCTTTGTGCGCGGGCGCTGCTGCATTCGCTTTGTTAGCGTCTCATTACCGCCTCTTCACTGCGAGGGGAGCTGGCGGCGAACAAAGTGCCGTGATTTCGGCTATTCAGACGGCAGCTGCGCTGAGCCAGCGCGGGGCCGGTGTCGTCACGGGCTCGGTGTCTGCACGTCCCCAGGGACGCCGGCGAGCACCCACAGAGCTAACGGCTGAGGAGCAGGCTGTCGGGGAGGCGAGGTCAGCGAGCGCCCCTGAGAACCCAGCTCGCGCAGGGGCAGGCCGGCCGCCTCGGAGCGCGTGGGGTTCCCCGCGGTCCCTCCGCAGGAGGCGTTGGGACAGGGCAGAGCAGAGCCGATGGCCGCAGCCTCCCCTGTGGGTGTTGTCACAGTCGATACATTTGTGTCCAGCCTCATCCGGCCTGAGGGCTGGCTGATGGCTTTGGGATTTGGCCAGGCGGGCAGTGCTGAGGTCTCAGGAGGCACCATCGGTGGGGACTTCGGGGACCCCACACCTCCGCACTGTGTCTTGCGCCCGTCTGCAGGGTGCTGGGCAGTGGCCAGCGGACCGGGAAAGGCGTGTTCGGGGGCAGGGAGGGGCACGCTGCGCCACATGGCTCCTGGCGTCTCAGCCCCGCTCCGGGGCGTCTTGCAGCGGTGGGCCTGCCGTGGCCTCCGTGCTCCCAGTCACAGGTCGCAGGCCCTCCGGGCTGTTCCCTGGGCGGAGTCCCCCGGGTGAGAGGAGGTGAGAGGAGGCTCGGGCCTTGGCTTACCTGCCGCTTGCATCAGAGGGTGCGGGAGGCTGGAGACCTTTCTGAGCAGCCTGGGCTGAGCCCAGGCTCTGTGGTCACTGTTCTGACACACGGGACAGCAACCGCTGTGGTCGCCTGAGTGCCAGGTGGAGGTTTTCCAGGCAAGGTGGCCACCCCATCCGGCCGCCACCCCTCGGTAGACATGCGCGCCCCTAGAGGCTCTGCCTCCCCCAAGGTGTGCCTGACTGGCCTGGCCCTGGGAGTCACCCCAGCTTGCTGCAGCTGTCCGGGTCTCCGGGCAGCTGGCCGTCACCGCGGTGCCGCAGCCCCGTGTGCCTCTGCACCCACGCCCTCCACCCTCTGGCTGACCAGCTAGGGGCGCACCTGGGTGTCACGTGAGGGGTGGGCTGCTGCTGGGGGTCAGCCTTGATCGCGGGTGGCCCCTGCGTGTGGAGTGGGGCGCCCAGCACGTGGAGGGGGGCGGGAGTCTTGGCCCATCTGTGTCTGGCTGCTCAGGGTGCTCTGTTTGCCCGGCCGGCCCTTCGCGGTGGCAGCGGGACCCTCGGGCTCACAGATGCCTGGGAAGGTGTGTCTGGGCGCACAGGGTCTCGTCCGCTGTGCCCCGGCAGGAGGCTGTGAGTGCTGCAGGTGACAAGGGTGGGCCGGGCTGGCGAGGACCCCAGCCCGTGCCCACCCACCGGCGTCCCTCTGGGAGGACGACCCGAGCGTATTTGATTGGGTGGGGAGGGGGTGACCTGGTGACCTGCTGCCCACGTCACAGTCCAGCGCTCTCCCCAGCTGGCCAGGGCGGTGTTTACCTGGTTTGCTTGCAGAGGCTGCAGAGTGGGGGGCTGCGGGGGCTCAGCGGAGGGGACGGGTGCAGTGCGGGTGCTGGTGCTCCCGGCCCGGAAGCGGGTCAGAACCGGTTCTGTTGATGCTGGGGCCCACCTGGCCAGGACGCAGGATGCCCGTGGGGAGCTGACGTGTCCGGCAGTGCTGGGGGGTCCACCCGCCACTCCTGGCGGAGGCCTTCGTGGTTCCAGTTGAGTTGTCCCGGCCGCACTGGGCCCTGGTGTGGTTTGCCGTTGAGGGTTCTGGGAGCGCCCACCCGACTGCCCGTGGCCCTGCTCGGGCCCCGCTGTGATGTCTGACGTGTACCTCTGGGCAGTGTGCCCTGTAGGCTGCACAGGACCCTGTGCCAGGGAGGGTCTGGGGCCAGCGTGGTAGGAGCGGGCCTGGCGAGGGCCCCCGCGCCTCCGTCCGAGTGAGTTGGGGAGCCTGGGCGCTTCTATCCTACGATTCCCCATTTAGCTCTTCGAGGGAGGGCCTGGGTTCGAGGCTCTGCTGTCAGTGCTGAGTGACAGTGACATTCACGATGACCTGGAAGTGATAATGCACACGGGTGCTCAGAGTGGCCACTCGAGACATGTCTGTCTGTCTGTCCTTAGGCACGTCCCCCAGGCTGCCGTGCATGCTGGGACCGTCCTTGTGGAGGAGCACGCCCTGCCGCGTGTGCTCTGGTGGCACTGCCCCGCTCGTCACAGCACGGGGCGCGTCAGCGTCACAGCTGCGGGGGGTGGGGTAGGCGGCGGTGTCGGGCGGGTGCCCTCACCAGGAGTGCGTGGGATCCCTGTGCTCCTGGAAGCTGGCTCCGGGGGACGGGGTGGGGAGCAGCCTGGGGGTCCCCACGGCGTCGGCGGTGACGCATGCCGAGCTGGGGCGCAGCGGGGTCCGGGGCGGGCGTCCGCATCACGTCCTCCGCCCCCACGGCGGCCGCCTCCGGGCCCGCAGCTGCTGCTCGGGTTGGGGGCAGACGTGGTCTCACCGCAGAGGCGCCTGTCAGGGTTGGGACCCGCGGCTGCTTGGCACCTGCTGGGGCCGTCGCCACCTGTTGTGCCCCTGTTCACGTCCGGCGGGTTTGGGTTCTTTTTCATTCTCACGTGAGCAGGTCTGGGAGACATTGGTGACCCACGCCGGCCCCTCCCGGACACGGGGGTATGGCCATCGGTCCAGGGCTCTGTCCTCGCTGATGAGAGGTCACACGGTCACAGTGGGCGATAAGGCCTGCAGGCCCTGGGCCGCCATCTGGTGATTGTAAAACGGGCAATCCACATTTTGGAGGGGCGGAGGGGGAACAAAGTGCAGATGCAGACGGGGGCGGGCCGCCCCTCGCTCCGGGCAGACACCTCCACGGCCCTTCCCTCCGCTGTCTGTGCCGAGGGTGAAAAGTTCAAGCTGTCCCTCCGGTCTGCAGAGGGAGCCAGGGGTGGGGCAGAGGGATACACCACCTTCTTTCCTTTGCGTCTGGGACTGTGGGGTGGCAGGGCAGGGCCAGTCGGTGGCTGGAAATCCCTGAGCGGACTGAGCGGGCCACGTGCGCTTTGCAGGACTCGGCTGGGTCAGCCCAGGAGGGTTCTCAGGGAGCAGACGAGGTCACGGGCCCCCACCCTGGGCTGCGTGGGGTCACTGTCTGCCGCAGGTGATGCCTTGGGTGTCAGACGGGGGCATGAGGACCACAGTCCTCATGCATCTACCCCGCTCCCCATCCGAAGGCCCCAGGTGGGGTCACCTGCTGCCAGCCGTCTGCCGTGGCAGCCGGGGAGCTGGAGGGGGGGACAGCATCCTTCTTGTGGGGTAGGAGTCGGGCTGTACGTGGGCTCTGCGCCAGCAGCCTCAAGGGCCCACGAGGTCCCCGTGGGACCGACTGGCACTTGTCTCCTTGCAAGCATTCCTTTTAGGAGGGCATCTTCAGTGTCCCGTCGCTCAGTTCTCGGGGGTGAGGGGCTGGCTGGTCTGGGGACGCACGACTGAGGTCAGGCCGTGGGCTTTGTGCTGCCGCCCGCCACACAGGGGCCTTTGTTCTGCTGGCCCTGACCCCCGGCCTGGCCCGGCCCACCCCACAGGGCCAGGAGGTACTGTTGACAGTTTTTTGATGGCTCGAGAAGCCCACGCCTGAGGAGAGGCGCTGCCTGGCAGGGATGGCCAGAAGCCTCGCCCCTCCTAGAAGGGGACCCAGTCCCTAAGACAGCCGGCAGCGCTCCCTGGACGCAGCGCTCCCTGGACGCGGCGTGCCATGGGGGCGGTGCTTGCCTCCTTTGCTTGCTTCTTTTCTTCCAGGAGCCCTGGCCCCCCAGGCGGAGCAGGGTCAGCGTAGCCGAGGGGCCTGGGGAGGGGACTCTCCTGGCCATTGGGGACACCCGCCTCCCGCCCCCTCGCTGTGCTCCGGCCTGGGCCCTGTGGAGCGGCGGGGTCGAAAGGTCACTGCCCTGGTTTTTATGGCTGCCTCCTGCGTTCTCACGACCCCTCGCCCTCTGCAGCGTCGGACAGGGCCGGAGCTCTGCCGGGCTTTTCAGGGGATGAAAAACACTCTGAAAGGTCTGAATCGAAAGTCACCAAGGGGCAACGTCTCGGCAGCTCAGAAGTGGTGTCCAGGACTGAGAGAGCATGCACAGCATGCACGCATGCACTTCGCGCTTTAGGGCAGGGAAGCCGGAGACGCTCAGCCTGTAACTCTGAGGCGGAGTGACGGGGGGGGGGGGGGGCGGGGCAGTCCCCAGAGCCCTCCGTCCCATGGGGCCGTGGCGAGGAGGGCGCCCTTGCCCGTGGGGTCGGTGCAGGTGCCTCTCCCTAGAGTCGTGGGCGTGGGGAGTGTCCGTGTTGTTCCTGGTTGTCCCCGGATTGCTGATCCGAACCCCGCTGTGTCTGGTGAATGCTGCCTGATGGATTTCCTGCCTCATCAGAGCCGTGCGCGGCCGTCCGCCGCGTTGGAGGCCGGATCCACGCTCCTTGTCGCTGGGCCCCGTCTCCCTGGACCCCGACGCAGGGCGCGCGCTTTGCTCACAGTGCAAGAGCCAGGACCTTTGTACACAATGCCGCGCCCTCGTCCTGCAGCCCTCTGTGACCCGGCGCCCTGAGGTGCTCCGTCTGCTGCCACTTCCGGGGGAGCTGGGGGCAGGAGCACCAGGCCTTAGATGGGGGAGCTGCCCTGCCCAGCAGTGGTGACACCAGCCACTGTTGGAGGAGCACCTGAGAACACAGGCTGCCCACCTCCAGGAAGACACATGTCAGGGGGCCCAGATGGCCATCCCAGGCTCTTCCCAGATGACCCCTGAGGCCATCTGGTCCTTTTTCCCCTGCCTGTTGAGGGGCCCATGGTACCCACTTGGGACTTAGGCCCAGCCAGGCGCCAGGCAGATTCTTGGACCTGCTGGGGTGGAGGGATGGTGCGTGCTGTGTCTTGGCACCTGTTTTGTGGGTGAAGAGATGGTGGCCCCACGGCCTCTCCTCGTGAGCCCTGCTGTGGGCAGAGCGGGCGGGAAGGGCTGGCGAGGTCCCTCTGTGCTCTGCGCCTGCAGTGCGCCTCGGCGTTGGAGCGCCGGCCGCTGGCACTTCGTGCTGTGGTCACACCGCAGCCAGGCCTCCTGAGACGCGCGGCCTTGGGACAGCTGTGGCACTGTGAGAACGGGTGTCGTTTCTGGTGGGTCTCCACCAGCCGAGGAGCTGGCCACGTCGGCCAGGGCCCTGACCACGGCTTTGTGCCTGCAGGCCACTCTGGCCAGCTGCCGTGGGAAGGAGTCGCGAATGTAGGCGTTAGAGACGTGCTGGCAAGTGGGCAGGGAGGCGTCCGTACGGGTTTGTGTTTGTGGCTGTCTCTTCACCCTGGGATGGCAGCTGCCTCGTCAGTAACGTGGACAGGCTGATGGCGCGGTGCTGGGCAGCATCCAGGCGGGGACCGGTGGTGCCTCGGCTCCTCAGCCTGCCCGTTGGGGAGAAGTGCAGTGGGCGCCGAGTGTGGCTTGGTGAGCGGGGCTGTCCGGTCTGGGGAGCCCAGAGTGACCACCGCCACAGAACTCCGTTCGCGCCCTGGCCTCTGGAGGGCGCTGTCGTGTGGCTTCTCCTTGGCGTGGGGCCTGGTAGCCAGGGGTATGCGGGGCGTGGTGGGCTCCAAAGATGGGGTCGGCCGTGTGCTCCAGAGTCGGGGGCTCACGGAGCTGCAGGAAGGGCAGAGGCTGTCTGTCAGCTGTCTGTCCTTCTGCTCTGTTTGCTGCGAACAGGTGAACAGGCCACGGGCCGGGACGCTGAGTGTCCAGGGAAGCGCCCCCTGTACCTCCGTCCCGGTTCCGGCGCGTGAACCTCTGGAGCATTTCCTCAGCGAGGCCTGCGTGCTCGTTCCCGCGACCGGGCACAGATGGCGCCGCACACGCACGGCCTTCCGTCTGCGCACACCAGGCCCAGGGCGGTATGCGCCCGCCCCCCGCATGGCAGCGCCAGGGTGCCTGGCCACGTGGGTCCCTTCATTGACAAGGTGGGCCCTGCCGCTCGGCCCCGTGGCAGGCAGGCTGTGAGGTGTGGGGGGCTGCAGTGCTGGGGCCCAGGAGGACAGTGGTGGTGCGGGACAGCTGTGGACGGGGGTCCTGTTCCTGGGCCGTGGGCCGAGACGCACGGACGCGGCCCCCAGCCTCCCCCACGGCAGCACCCAGCAGCACCCGCCCAGGGCGGCGCTGTGGCCCCGGCTCCTCTTTGCTGCCAGTTTTTCCAGGTCCCGTGGGGGCACCGAGGCCTCCTGCTGGCCGGGTTCACCTCCACAGCCCCACCTGTGAGCAGGGCCGCACGAGGCAGTGACACCGGGTGGAGGCGGGCGTCCAGTGTGGATGCGCTGGCCGGGGCCGCCCTGCATGCGGACAGTGGGGGCATGTCGTCTGGCCTCGGGCATGCAGCTCCACAAGACCCCGCGGAAGGTGGCATTTCCTGAAATCATAGCGCTCCCTGGGGGTCAGTGGGGGTCTGCCCCAAGGAGGACGCCTGTGGCGCCTTGAGGGTGCAGTGGCGGGCGGGCCATGCGGAGACAGGTGTGGTGGGGCCAGGGGGACGCGGTGGCCCTCCAGCCCACACTCAGGCTGAGGCAGCCGGGTTTGCGGGCATGGGGGGGGCAGTTTTCTCTGACATGATCTGGGGGGCAGTCAGGCCAGGGTGCATGGGCAGCTCTGCCCTGTCCCAGTCCCCCAGCCCTAGGGCAGGAGTGGGGATGCGGGAGACGTGTTTCTAGAAACAGTCTACCGTGCCTTTAAACGTTGGCCGGAAGGAAGCCTCTGAGGGGCTGGGCGGGGGTTGGGTCGGAGCAGCCGCAGGCACACCGCAGGCTCCAGGCTCTGTGGGAGAGTCCTGCATGCCCTGGCCCCGCCCCCCGGCTGCCAGTGCACCCTCGCGGCACCTCCCCGCAGGCCGGCCGGCCGGGGCAGGAGGCCTTGCAGGCCCAGAGAGCCTGGGGGGAGGCGAGAGCCGGGCCCCAGGAGGCAGCCTCCCACCGCTGTTTTGCGAGACGGGGGTGCAGTGGGCATGTTTTGCCCTCAGGCTCTCCCTTCCTTCTGAGGGGGTGGCTGCCCGGCGGGGGAGCCCTGGTTGTGGCTCTGGAGCTGGCGTCCACCCTGATGGTGCTCAGGCCGCTGCAGCTGCCTCACTGTCTGGGCCCACAGTCTGGGCCTGGGCCTGGGGCCCATGCACCTGCTCGCCTGGGCTTCCTGGAGGGGAGGAGGCAGGGTGCACCCTCGGGCACCAGGACCCTTCTCCACGCTCCCTGTCACCTGCTGCAACCAGAGGTTGCTTTTTGAGGCCTGGTGTTTATTTCCGAGGGAAAGGCTGAGACCAGAGGTGAAGAGGAAGCCGTCCAGGGCCCCAGAGAGCGAGTGGCACACGGGACTGGCCGTGTCCGCTGCCCTCCTGCCCCGGGGCCCGCTGCAGCCCCAGGTGGGAAGGGTCAGGCTGGGGCCCGCAGGACTCTGCCTCCTGCGTCCTGCTGGGGACCCCAGAGGTTTACGGAGCCCTGGACAGGCTCAGAGAAGCAGCTTTGCAGAGTCGCAGTGCTGCGGGAAGACGCACCCTGCCCGGCCCGAGACAGTCCTCCCCAGAGCGGCCGGCGGCGAGGACAGGCGCATGCCTCGGAAGGCCAGCCGCTCGCCTGTGACCCGGTCGCTGTCTAGTGATGACCCGTCCGCGCCGCTGGGTCCGCGTGCCGGGATGAAGAGCCTCTTCCTGCACTTTCAGCCCCGGCACACGGGGCCTCAGCCTCTGAGGGTTTTCTCTTTTGCTCTGAATCTTGAAGGGTTCTCGGGCCTCCAGGTCCCTTAATGTGTGAGTGATGAGTGTCTGAGTGTTCCAGCCTTGTGGCTTCGGCTGCCCCCCGCCAGGACGGACGTCGGGGTGACGCCCTCCGGGGCCGGGGTGGGGACCTGCAGCCATGCACTGCCGTTTTTCCCATTCAGGGGCTGCAAGGAGGGTCTTGGTCTGACTGATGGAAATTATTTTACTTAAAGACTGTTTAAAACCTTCTGAACTTAACACTCCTTGAAACCTGGGTCCTTTTACGTTGTCAGCGCACGTGTGCCAGTGAGCATTTCTGTCCTTTATGAGTGACGGCTGCCAGCTGGGATGAGACTTGGCAGCGGGTGATACTAGTGCACGCACGCATGCTCAAAGGCATTGCTCACACACCCAGTGTGGCTGCAGTGTGCTGCCGCGGTCCCCATTCTTTGTGGCACCAGGGACTGGGCCTCCCGTGAGAATCTAAGGCCTGATGAGCTGAGGCGGAGCTGAGGCAGTGATGCTGGTCCTGGGGAGTGGCTGCAAATACAGACGAAGCTTGGCTCACTCACCCGCCACTCACCTCCTGCTGTGCGGCCCAGTTCCTAACAGGCCACAGACTGGCACCAATCCGCAGCCTGGGGTTTGTGCCTGGGGGTTTCTGTCTCTCTGGTGAGTGAAGTCAGGAGGCAAGAGCTCCGGGGCAGGCTGGCTGTGGTGCTGCCTGTGCCTGTCTCTCCACGTGACTCTTGTTTCCTGCCTCATGGCCCAAAGTAGCTGCTCAAGCCAAGTCATCAAGCCCACATGCCAGTCGAGGCTGAGGCACCTGCTCTTGGCTGGAGTCATGTGGCCGCACCTAACTGCAAGGAGAGCTGGCAGTGGAGTCCTTTGGGGTGGGCAGTGGTGTGCCAGCTGCCAGTCCGGCCACACCAGCTCAAGTCTGGCCCAGCCCGGCCTTTGCTGTCCTTGCTGAGAGGTTGTGCAGTTCAGCGGTTGAGATAGGCCCTCGGGCCAGACTAGCGGCCCTTGTAGGGGACATTCACACGATCTGATTTGAAGAGCACTCCCAATAGACGAAAGCCTGCGTTGTCACCCACCAGGACAGAGACGTGTCCTCGCCACATGCACCTCTCCCTGCACACGGCAGACCCGGTGAGTTTTGCGTGCCGCCCTGCAGCCTGCGGCTTGTCCTTCCCTAGAGTCCCCTGCCTCTGCTCCCAGCTGAGCAGGGTGGGCCCGAGCTGCCCCGAGGCTGGGCAGACACAAGTCCTGGCGAGTCCTTGGCCGGGCCATGTGCGGTCGGCAGCCAGGAGACAAGCCTTGGGTTTGCCATGTTGCCCAGAGGCCCAGGCTCATGGCTACTTGGTTTTTGATGGCTGCATAACTGGGTCCCACACAGACCAGGAGTTGGGTGGGCAGTCTTCTGTCCCTTCCCCATGGTGTGTCCGTGGGGTGGGCAGGACCCAGCAGAGCCCCAGGTGTCCATGGAGAAGAGTTGTGGCCTTGGGGTGGGGACCCCGATTTGTCTCAGCCAGCCTGAGTCGGGCTTCCCAGGACTACAGTTGGATGCGTCCCTACCTGTTGGTGGGGAGCCCGCCCGGGCCTGCCTGGGAACCGGGGCCCGCTGGGGGGGCCATGCGGGCGAAGCTCAGAGCCGGCTGGGAATGCCATGTCTCTCACTCCCGGAGCTGAGGACCTGGGCCGGGAGGACCTTGACCCCTGCGGAGCTTGGGCACCTGCCCTGGGGACTGAGGGCCAGAACCCCAGCAAACCCTAGTAACCTGGGACACCCTGGGCCTCCTGACAGCCTCGGATGGATGTGTGCGCAGACCCTCCTCAGGCTCCACTGCGCCCCCACAGTGTCGGGGTGTGAGGGGCCCCCCAGGAGTGTGACCTGGCCCCCGGGGGCATTTCTGGGTCCTTCCTGAGGTCACTTTCCTGACTGAGTTTTCAGGTGGAACCAGGTGGAAACCCTGTCTTGCCTTGATCCTGAGTGCGGTTCTGACGCAGGGCGCTGGGGAGGCATTTCACAGCCTGTGGGAGGAGGTGGGAGAAAGTGGCCAGGTGGATCACCGTCTGCCTCTCAGGCCGCCTCAGCCCAGCCTCCTGGCCTCACCTGCACCTTCCCGCGGGGCAGATGTGTCTTGAGGGACAGCTGTGGGCCCCAGGGCTAGCTGTCCCGTGCACTGAGCAGGGCGAGCCCCCACCTCCCTGTGTCACTGTTGGGGACTCCTGCCCTCTGGCACCTCTGGTGGCCTCCACCAGGCCGGAGAGTCCACCTTGTGGCTAGTCACACTTGTTAGCCGCCGTCTAGACACCACAGCGGGCGTGAGCGCTGCCCGCACAGCTGCCTGCGGCGCTCACTGCTGCATCAGTGAGGGTCATCGTGGGCCTGCAGCCACCACAGGGGAAGGTCCCAGGGAGGGCCCTGTCCCCTGTCGGCTCCTCTGGGCGCCGGGTCCTCCTTTCCCCCCATTTCCAAGTCCTGTGGGCTGAGGCGGGTGGTGGCCCAGCCCCCTCCCTGTGCTCCAGCCTCTTCTCTGGGCTTGCCAAGAATGCCGGGAAATTAGGGGGAGGGGACACAGGAAATGCCTCCTTCCCTCTGAGGACAGCTCCAGCTGCAAGCAGAGGGAGCTGGGGGAGGGGTGCGGGCCGGCGGAAAGTTGTCCCCCCGCCAAGGCAAACCCGCACACCCCAGCCCTGCACACAGAAGGGCTCTTTCTCCCCTATTTTGGCCCATTGTGAATGTCCTTTGAGAGGGGAGTCGAGGCCCCGTACACCAGCGGTCTTGCTCACAGGCAGGCTCCTCTGGGAGAGGAGAGGTGTTTTTCCTGCAGCCTCTTAAAGAGGGGTCTTTTAGAAGCCAGGCTGAGTAGCAGCCTCCCCCCTCCCCAGCCATTTAGGAAACAGTTGGCCGTGTGAATCCCCAAATGTGCCCCCTCGAGGGCCGACTTTGGCCTCTCGGGAAGGCCACCCCTCCCATCAGCATCTGCAGTGTCTGCAGCGTGTTTTCAGGGTGTTTATTACACCTCCGAACAGCCTGGACTGTGCTCCCGGGCTCCTCTCCCTTCCAGTGGTGTGGCCTTCCTCCGCGGTGGCTTCTCCCGGAAGTGCCCTGGGGAGGCCGCGGTATGTGACGCCTCACACACGCACACTTAGGGAGAGAAAGCCGTCCTTCCGGAAGCTCCAAGGAGACGGGCTATGGTAGATTTTTCAAGAATAAAGCAGGAGGCCCTCGTCATCCTCGTTAGATCGCTTGAACCCTTCTCAAGAGTGAGGGTCAGAGCCGAGATGGAATGGAGTGGGGGCAGCGGGGCAGGTTAAGGCCGTCCCCACTGTGACCTCGGCCACAGTGAGCAGAGCAGACCCAGGGCCAGGGGATGGCCACATGGCTGTTGGTGGTAGGCGGGGCTTGCATTCCTTGAGCCCACCGGCTCCAGTGCAGCCCCGGCCCGGCCGGTCACCACCCCCCTCACGCCGAAGACGAGGCACAGGACGGTGCTGTTCTCTGTTCTCGCTCTCCAGATGGGCTGCTCTGCCAAGATGTCCCCTGGAGACCCTCCCTCCCTGCACGGCCCTGGCTTTGTGCAGTGAGGGCAGGGGGCCCAGCAGGGCCTGTGAAAGTGAGGGCACAGTTTGGTCACTCAGGCACCGTCCTGGCAGCCTTGGAGAGAACCTTGGGGCCCGGAGCCCGTCCTTGGACGCTGGGCCGTACGGAGCGCGTCGGGTCAGGGGCCAGGTGTGCAGTGCTCGCGTCATGAGGCTCTGCAGCTAGGTGGGTGCTGTTTGGGTGGCATGCTGCCCGTTGGGGGACAGCCTAGGAACATTGCGTTTCTCTGCCGGTGGCCGCTCCGAGGAGCAGAGCCTAATGCTGCCTGTTTTCGCATGAAAAGTCAGGTGTGGTCTGAAGTGCCTGGATTCTCCTCGCCGGTCGCCCGCTCAGGGCCCGTGCTCATGGGGTCCCTGAGGTCCAGCTTCTTTCTACCTGGACCCCTGCACATGGCCACTGTCCCACCCGCAGGGCGGGGCCTGGCAGGGCCCCACCCCCCGCCACCCCACCCTCCCAGGGCAGTAACAGCCTGAGACAGGAGAGGCCGGGTCCCCTTGGGGACCTTCCCGTTTGTCAGTGCACATCAGCGAGTGACACTCAGTGGGATGTGTTGTCAGTTTACAGGGGTTGTTCCGGAGCCACTCTGGTGGCCCTGCCTTCCCGCGTGCCGTTCGCAGCTGGTGACAGGCCGGTGGCTTCTGGACTCCAGCCCCGTCTCCACATCCAGAACCGGCTCGTTTGTGAGGGCTGAGCCGTCTTCCAGTGCCCGGGCGCTGGGGACACCGGCCGCGGCTTCGCTGGCCCGTCGTCAGCCTGGAGCTCCGGGCTGCCCTGTGGCCGGCCAGCGCCACGGCCCGCTCCAGCCAACTGTTGTGTCGGTTTCTATGGAGAGAAAACAAGGGGCATCTGCAGAGCCTGGGAGAAGGCGGAGGCGCCAGGAAGCAAAACAGACCGGCCGCGTGGGCGGGGTGCGGTGGGAGGGGCTGGCGCGGGTTCCACTTCCTGGCTGGGAGGAGGGTGAAAGTGTCCTGTTACTGGGCGCCTGTAAGGCCAGCGCCAGACCTCCAGCGAGAGTGGGACCAGTCCGGGAGGCGCGGGGGTGCAGGGGCTCTGCTTCTTGGGGACCTGCCCAGCGGGGCCTGGCAGCCACACGGGAACCCTCGTCCTGCTAGTGTGCCCGTGCAGCTGGGCGGGGCTGGCTGGCTGCGTAGTGACCACAGCCTCGGCCTCCCGGCTGACCCCAGCTCCCCCGCCTCAGCTGCCTCCTTCTGCTCTGGGCCTCTTGCTTTCCCTCAGTGTGGGGGGGACTGCAGCTGCAAGGGCTGAGGACAAGTCTCTCTTGGCTGCCAGTTCCATGGCTGGGCACTGCCTCCTGAGGGCCTCCCGGGGGACCCAGGCCCTGACACGGCCCCTCCCTGGCCGGGAGCATGACCCTCGGGGAGGGGGGCTCCTGCAGTCCAGAACCCACACTGCTGAGAAATTTCCCAGGTTGTGTCCCAGGGGTGGGGTGCACAGGGCTCTCGGGGGCCCTCTTCCGGGGCACCTCACCCCATAGGCCACACCCACCCAGGGCTCTGCCGTGGAGGCCAAGGTTCTGCGACTCTGTCCTCGGCAGTGCCTGGTGTGGAGAGGGGCGTGGGGACAACACACCTATACAGGTGGACCCCACACCAGACCTTCCTGGTGACAGAAGGGATAATGTTGTGATTTGAATTAGGCACACAGAAAACATTTTTGCTTCTGCTGAAATACAGTTTTACTGTTTGTGTTTGGACCTCCTAGAGTATTCTTGAGCCTGGCGCGTGAGGGGTCGAGGCCGACGCGGGGGTGTGGGTCTGAGGCCGGGCCAGGCGCGGCCCCCTGGGCCCCTTCGCACCCTCTTGGCCGTCATTGTGGCCAGCGCACCGGCCCACCCGTGCTGCACACCGGTCGGTGGGGAGAAAACTCGGGCGAGCGGCCGGGTCGCTGGGTGCCACCGCTGCCTTCTTTGTTAATGCTCCTTCCGCAGGTTCACCTAGGGAAACCTTGGCGTGTGAGCTCAGGTCCGTGTTTGGTGCTGGAATGCTCCTGTATTCTGTCCCGACCAGAACAGAGGAAACCATGTGGCTGTCCCCGGTCAGGCGTCAGTCCCTCGACCCGCGCTCACTGAGGAATGGGGATGGGCTGAAGGGGACCCCACATCTGGCTGCATGCCGGGCGCTCGCCGGCTCTGATGGAAATCCTGGCTCTGGGGGCCGGGAGCACCGCCCTCCACCTGTCCTGTCTTGCTGGCTCTGCACAAGCTCCACTGTCCTATCCAACTTGCTCATAAAATGCCATTTGATCAAAGATGAAATCATCGAGAATCTCAAGATGGCGACAGCAGAGCCTCCAAACCCCGTGTGCAGACTGCACGCCCACGAAGCCAGCCCTGGGTGAGAGTGGCGCGCAGAGGCCCGGCTCGCACGCCCCCCTCCCCCTCGCGCCTCTGAGGAGCTAGGAGCGGCGGTGGGTCAGACGTCCTGCAGGGCTTTCGGCTCCTTGCACGCTCCCTGCACGGGCCTGGGGGACGGTGTTGCCTCAGCTGTGTGCACTCGGCTGGCGGGCACTAGTGGCGATGTTTCTGTCCAGAGCCAGAAGAGGAAAGCGTCGGCCCAGGCGCCAGACTCCCGTCCGGAGGGAAACGGGACTTCCCAGCAGGGGCGGTCGGCCTCCTCAAGGGGCGCTCACCCGTCCAGCGGTGTCCCCTGAGCTTACCTCCCCTCCAGTGGGGCGCGTGTGGGCTGCCGCCCTCGGCTTCCTGGGCCTCGTGGGGCGGCCGGGGGCGGCTGGCAGTGGCTGTAGAGCTGAAACCTCGCTTCTCCTCACGCCGCCTCTTCTGAAGCCTCCGTTTGTGTTTCGCTGTGTGAATCGCCTGCGAGGGCAGTGCAGAAGTGTGGGTGTGGCAGGCGGGGTGCCGCCGTGGTCCCTGCGCCTGTGTGCGTGCCCGAGGGTGCTGAGTGGGCTCGCGCCTGGTGGCCCCTGCGCGCGCCCCGGAGGCCTTGGGCACCGCCCCCGGGGCCCACAGCAGCTCTTCTCCACGGAGTTTGTTTGATGGAGCCGTGTCCGTGTGCTCGTGAACCAAAGGCCAGAGGCCACTCTTGCCCAGCCTGGACGTTTGGCTGTACTTGGCCCACGGGTGCCGTGGGCGTGCCCTCAGGACCCAGGTGTCCGGCAGGACCCGGGCATGGGGTTTCGGACGTCGTTCCAGGCTTGGAGCTCTTGGTCCTTTGACCCCTGCAAAAGCCCAGCACCCGAGCCCCTGGCGTTTGTCTCATGCTCCTGTGCAGATGCTGGGCCTCCTGGGGCGGCCTCCCTGCTGGGCGGGACCAGCTTCCAGGCTCCTCCCCCACCCTGCTGGGCTCCCGCCCCCGCGCCTCCCCCTGCAATGGAGCCGCTATGCGTGATTCACGGCAGCCTAGGCAGGCCAGCGGGGCCTTTGTGCTGGAGGAGGGCCCTGGCAGGAGGCTTTCTCTGCTGGGGACCAGGCTCAGGCTCACAGCTCTGCGCCCAGCTGCTCTTCCTCGGGAATGGGTAGCCTGTGAGACGGCACCTGGGGAGGTGCATGGCCGGGGACGCAGCCCCAGTGTCAGGTCAGGTGTCCTTGGGGCGGAAACTGAGCGAGCAGCCCTCAGCTGCGTCCTGCAGGGCCTGGGCCCTCCGTACTCTGCCACGTCCGGGGTCCGGTCTACTTGCCATTTCCTTCCTCTGAGATCAAACATCTCCCCCTCCACTCGGCCAGAGGCCTGGACAGGTCACAGACTTTGAGACCTCGCCTGGTGTTCCCCTGGTTGTTGGGAGGAGGCAGGAGCCCCGGGCATAGGCCGGTTATGGCCCCGCTTGGCTTTGCTATGGGCGCATCTGGGCACAGCAGCACCTGGGGTCCAGCCCAGCCCAGCACCTGGGCCAGTGTCCTGTCCCACGTGGCCAGACAGTGTGAGGTGGACGTCTCTCTTCCACCGAGGACCTGACTAAGGGCTGCCCGCCCTCAAGCCACTCTGACACCTCTTTTCATGCTCTGCGGAAGGCTGTATCAGGCCCCGGGGTCGGGGCACAGCCAACGGCTCCCTGAATGTGGCCATGAGGGCCACCAAAACCGTCACCTGGCCTCACTGCCCGTCACACTGCTGCCCGCCCTGCATGGGCTTTCAGGGCCCCCACGTGCCAGGCATTGTCCTCGGAGGCCCTTCGGCCCTGCCGGGGCATGGACACAGAGCGGTGTCACGCGTGTAACGCCTCTGCGTGCCCGCCCCTGTCCACTCACAGCAGGTGTTGCTGTGCGGCACCAAAGTCATGGCCTTTGTCCTGAGCCACGGGTCAAGGGATGCAGGTTTCAGGAGAGCAGCTGGGGCAGCCCCAGGCCCCGCCCCAGGGTGTGTGGTTCCCTGGAGGAGGCAGGGTAGCGGGAGCCTGGGCTGTGGGGCCTCCAGGGCGCGTGGGCCACTGCCCTCGTGGGAGGCGGCAGACACCACGGAGGTGCTGAGGGTGGCGTCAGAGGGGCCCACGCACCTCCTGGTGGCAGACCTGGTGTGAGCACACGAGGGCCTGGGCCCAGCCGTGGGGGCGGAGCAGGCCCGGCGTCGGCAGGTGGCACGCAGTGACCGCTGCGTGTTCCGCTGCTTCCAGCATCAGAGAGCAAGAGCTCCAGCCCTGTGTGGCCAGGTGTCCTCATCAGAGCCACCTGTCCTGTTTTCACTGGTGTCACTGGGAAGTCGGACAGAGAGCCGGACCCTGCCCTGCACCGGGCAGTCCCAGCCGGGGCCTGTCATCCGAAGGCCCGCCCTCTCGGCGGCCGGGTCCGCCCGTGCGCACTGTGCTTTGCTGGGTTCTTGGTGTCGAAGGCTTGCTGGGAGGATGGGAGCCGTCCTTCCGGGGGGGCCTTTGCGGGGCGAGGGCCGGGGCTGTGTCAGGCGTGGGTCTGGGGCGACAGAGCCCTGGCCCCTGCCGCCTGGTGAAACACTCCCTTCTCGTTGCAAGAACGCGGCCACCGGCCCCGGGGCTGCGGCCACCTTTTCTCTCTGCCGCTTGGCCCTCGTCCTGGCAGACGCCCGTCTCCGCGTGGACCCCCACTCTCCTGTCAGGCGCGGGGAAGACCTTGTTTGCCACCCGGCAAAGAACATCGTCAGAGGGTTAAAACAAGCCCAGAAAGCAAACCCTGGATTTTCAAAACGGCTTTATTGTTCTTGGGGTTCTGGGGGGTTTTTTCCCCCCAAGTCCTTTTAATGGTTACTTTCTAGTGACTGAAAGGAAAAGAAAGATTCCATCTCCCTCATCCATCTGGTTCTCTGATTCTAAAAGCAAGGTTTGGTGTGTGGGGGGGATCCCGGGTGTCAGGAGGCATGGTGGCTGTGAGGGGCCCCAGAGATCTCTCTGTGTCAGGATGGGTGCCCGTTCCCGGACTCACCTTGGACCGGGGCCCCAGCACAGCTGAGCCTCCCCTTCCCTCCCAAGGGCATCTGGGCCCCAGGGCCATGTTTGCTTCTCAGCCGCCCCAGGAGTCTATAGAGGGGGTGGCATGGTGCCCCCCACATCCACAGGTTTCTGTGCATCTGACCGATGGGGCTGGTCGCCCTTCTCGAGTGTGCTGGGGACCCCTGGGGCCTCCTGGGAGCTGCCTGGCCTGAGGGCCCGGGGTGCGTGGGGAAGGGAAGTGCCAGGTGGTGCGAGGGTCGGAGGAGGCTTCCTCGGGAGGGACGTCGCCGACTCTCAGCAGCAGCGGAGATGCCCTACTTACGTTAGAAAAATCAGCGACTTGAAAATTGCTATTTCCACTTCATTTTGGAGTTTGGGGTTGTCTCGCAAATTTATTCTGCTTCCTCTGTACCACAATAATCAGAAAATAGGTTAATTTAAGCTAAGCATAATATGAAACGTGAATTGTCATGTGGAAAATATTAATGGCACTTACAAAAATAGCTTTGCAATTTCTAAAACTGTAGGATCGTCAGGAAGGGTCCAGAACGCAGATCTGGTGTGGAGGGGCTCCTGAGCCCAGGAGTGAGTTTACCCACAGGAGACAGTCAGTGGGTCAGCAGGACTTTGTCACAGTATCTGGCACCCACGTGGAGCACAGGGCTTCAGGCCACACGCAGCTCATCCCTGGGAACAAGCCACGACCCCTGCCTTAGGGCCGTGGGCGGCACTCGCCCTGGTCTTGGGCGGTGGGTTCACCTGCAGGAGCCAGGTGACTCTCCGGGAGGAGATCCCAGGAGAGTGGGGTGGGTCCAGATGGGTGGTGTGTCCCTGGCCACATCCACGCCCAGGGCTGCCCACTGACAGTGCTTCCCAGACACGTGCCCACTCGGCGCCTGTCCTGGAGCACACGGGGGCGGTCCACGTCACTCACGTGTCCTCTGCTGTCCAGTATGCTGCCAGAGGCGGGGGGAAGGGAGGCCCGCGGGGGGCTGCGCAGCTGCAAGAGGCCTGTGTTGTGGGTGGTTGCTGTTCCTGACACCTCCTTATTCCTGGGGACCCCACGGCTGCGCTGTGGGGGTCGGGTCTGCAGGCGTTCAACACATCAGACGCTGAGGCTGAGGCTTTACAGCTGGGGCGCCACGGCGCACCTCATGACTGTTGGCAGTAGCGTGGTGATGTTGACTTTGAACCCCAAAAGTCAGACTGCCACCCGAACCCTCTTTCTGAAGGAGGATGACCGGGCGAGGCTCCTGGCCTCTGCAGCCTGAGGGCCCGCCGCCTGACTCCAGAAGGCTCTCCACCGCCTCCCCCCTCGCCCACCTGGGCTTCCTCCCCAGCCCTTCCCTGCTCACCACCGCTCTGCTCTGCTGGGTACTGACCCTGAGGACGGTTTCTGTCCTGGAAACCTCCGTGCCTTCTCTCTGTCTGCCTGGCCTTTGCGCTGGCACGTCCCTTCTCTTCCCGCGTGGCGAGCGTGCGTTTCGTGCCCGGGGTGTGTCATCGTCCCCACAGTGCGGTCAAAGGAGACCTGGGCCCCGCCCCTTGCCGGCCTGCGTGTCTGGGTGCTGCCCTGGAGACCCTCTGCTCTCATCACTGCCCCTCGGACCTCTCTCCGTGGGCCGGGGCTCGGGGTCTCCCCGCCCCCCGCTCCCCCACCCCACTGGGCCAGCACAGCTGCCGTGCACCCTTGTTTGAATCCTCCTCCTTCTTGGCCCGGGGGCTGAGACATCGGGGCAGGCTGTGTCGTCGCCCCGACGTTGGGTGCGTGCCGTGCGTGGGGTTCCAGGCCTCTCCACGTGCGAGGCTGAGTCGGGCGTGGCCGTGGTGACAGCTGCACCCCAGATGAGAGACGTGTGAGGGCCCGATGCCGCCCAGCTGGGCGTTCCGTGAAAAGTGCTCATGTTTTTCATTTGTGCTCTTGGTTATTTTTTTGCTGACCTCTGAATGACAGGAAAATGACAGGCTCTCTGTCCGCATGTCACGGAGAGACCCCAGTGTCCCCACACTGCTGCCCTGGCCCGTGCTCTCCGGGAGCCCAGCGTGGAGCTCCGCGGGGCTGTGGTCATGCACACTCAAACACACTCGCTTGTCCCTGCGTGTCCTCGCGCTGGGGGGTAAAACCCACCTGACTCCCGTCCCCAGGAGCTGGGACATCTCCGCAGGTCGACGTGACGAAGTCCCTGTTCCATTATTCTTCACTCAGAGTCCAAGTGACGCATGGGCTCCATGTGGCCCTCGTCTGGGTCAGCGGCAGCTCTGACCAGACTGCCACTCCGTAGCTGAGTTCGTGTCAAAATCTGCCCAGTGAGAAGAGAGCTTTTACATTTTGCCCGTAACTTAGGGGACAGAAGCATCATGTTAAGGTTCCCAGATGTGCTTTTCATACATCCGTGACTTGGAAAAAATCGCTCCATTTTACTTGGACACGTTTTTGGTGATTTGCAAGGACATCTTGTCCTGCCAGCTCTGAGGTCTTGGTCTGGGGGTGCAGGCTGGGTCTCACTGGTGTGGGGTTCCTGAGGCTGGGGCGCAGGGTGCTTTGTCTCCCGAGTGGTTCATAAGCTGGCGATGGGGCTGCAGGCGATGCCGGAATTGCTTCTGCAGAGCGCGCTGGCCCGTGGCCGGGGAGGCCGTGTGGCCAGGTCGCTTGCGGAGGCCTGGGGTCTTAGGGCACTGGGGGTCGGGGACGGGGTGCAGGGCGTGGGTGCCGGCTGGCGGTTTGAGAGTGGGGGTCTCAGGTCCCGTGAAGGGTTTCGGCAGCGGCGGGTCTGAGAGCAGCCGAGGTGGAGCTCCCCGAGCTCCCGCGTGGGCCTGCAGCCCCACCCCCCACGGGACCCTGGCCGCCGTGCCAGGTGCCCAGCGGACGCTGGCCCCATTGTCTCACCCACAGCCAAGGCAGCGTGCCCATCCCCCGCCTGGCACAGAGCAGCCTCCGGGTGCCCATGTCTCCCCCAGCCAGCTGCTCGTCCCCTCCCTGAGAGCCGCCCGCCCTCCATGCTCAGACCAGATGGGCCATGAGCTGGCCCTGGGTGCGAGGTCCGGAATCCTCCGACTTCTGAGCCGGGCCTTCTTTCTGCGATGATTTTGTTCGTGGAGCCTACCTTCGAGCTGAAGCCACGTGGTACTTTGGTGCTGGTGCTGAGAGCCGTGTGGCATAGCACGGGCCCGCCGGGAGCTTGGCGGCCGCCCCTCCGTGGCGCCCTGGGCCGTGTGCGCGCGGCCGTCTCGCTCCGGCCTCTGCCGGGTGGGCAGCGCGTCGGGGGAAACCACTGACCTCAGCGGTTTGGTTTTCAACCAACAATTCATTTCACTTTTTCGAAATAGATTTTTTTATAACGGCTTTATTGAGATATAATTTACATACCATAAAATTCATCCTTTCTAAGAATACAGTTCAGTGGTTTTGAGTCTGTGCAACCATCACCATTACCTAATCACAGGACATTTTCGTCACTCCAAAGAGAAACCCCGCCCCCAGGAGCTGTCATCCCCGCTCCCCAGCACCCAACAGCCGGGAGCCCACTTCCTGTCTGGGGGTCGGCCTGTTCTGGACGGTTCACAGATGGAGCCACACGCTCTGCGGCCTTAGGTCTGGCTTCCTTGGAGCACTGTTTCCAGCGCCTCCTCGCTCCTGGTCCCCCAGCCACACTCCGTGCGTGGCCGGGCCGCACCCGCTGCTGGTCGTGGGTGGCTTCCATGTTTCGTCTCCTGTGCGCGGTGCTGCTGTAGACGTTCGTGTGCAAGCCTTTGCGTGGACATTTTCAGCAATCTTGAGTTGGTGCCCAGGAGTAGGGTTGCTGCATCACGTGGTTGTGTGTCACTGTGAGCACGCAGCACGCCGTCTCCCCCGCCAGCAGCATGTGTGGGGTCTGACCCCCTGCCCCGCCAGCACGTCCTCCTGTCCCTCGTCTGCAGACGGCAGCCATTGTAGTGTGACGTGGCACCTCGCCACGTGTTTTCAGCACCACTTTTTTGAGATAATTGTGGATTCACACTCAGTCGTCAGGGAAGACAGACACTCCCTGGGCACTCAGTCTAGCTCCCCGCAGTGGTGACATCTTGCGAATTCATGACGCAGCTCTTCTGGGTGTTTACCAAGGGGCGGACCTGCCAGGTCGCACGGTCGGCCCGTGCCACTCTTCGAGGACCGGGACGGTGACCCCACAGCGGCTGCTCGGGTCTCCATTCCCGCCGGCCGCACCCCGTCCTCACCAGCGTGTGTCGTCCCCCGTGCACTCGGTCACGGTCCTGCCAACGGGAGTGTCGGCGTCCCGCTGGGGTTTGATTTGCGTTTCCCTGGTGATCAGTGATGCTGAGCATCTCTTCCTGTGCTTGTTGGCCATCTGTACGTCTGGTCTGCAGAATGTCTGTTCAGGTCCTTGGCCCCTTTTTTAGTTGTTTTCTGGGTGTTGTTGAGCTGCAGTTCTTCATGTATTCCGGATACAGATTCCTTATCAGATACTCTGATTTGCAAATTATTTCTCTCATTCGGGAGATTGTCTTTTCACTTTCTTGATGGTATTTTTAGAAGCCCTGAGTTTTCTATTTTGATGAATCCTCTTTTTCTGTTTTGTTTTTTCGTTCCTTGTGCTTCAGCGTCATCTAAGCGTTTGTTTTGGGGGTGGGGAGGCTCGTGAGCAGCCTCGACGCCAGACGTTTCCGTCGCTGGGTTTTCTCTGGGATAGTTGAAGGAAGTAGCTCTGTCTGCAGTGGGGGCCGCCCAGGGGCCTCCCCAGGAAATGCTGACGCGGGCAGCGGGGACCCTGCAAGCTCTCCAGAGAGGGAGGCAGGACGTGTGGGAACCGTAGGTGACGCTGGGGTTCTGTGCTCCTAAGGAGCCACTTCGCAGCCACACAGAAGATGAGGCAGTACTGGAGGCCGTGCTGGCGGTAAAGGCCCTTCCACCGCGGGACCGGAAGCAGACGCTCATGCCACGCGTGGCCACACGCGCCGTGGCTGGCGCCCCAGGGATGTCAGCAGAGGCGGGGCCCTTGGGGCGGCAGCTCCTTCTGTGTGAAGGACTCGGGTGCGGGGGCGGCTCTGCTGCTTCTGCCACGCTGGCCTCCAGGGGCGTGTCCTGTGGGGCTGATGTCGCTGCCTCCTGCAGGAGGCTGGTGAGGCTGGTGGTGGGACGTTACCCAGGGCTCCGCCCCGCGCGCCGGGGACAGGGGCGCGCGCCCCACGGCGGTGCTTCCAGAAACCCTTCCACCGAAATCAGAGCGCCTGGCACGCCTGCCCCAGCTCCCAGCACAGCCCGCCTGTGTCCCCGGGGGGAGTCTGTCCCCACTGTCTGACTGTGCTCACAAACGTACGCCCCTCCCTGGTGGGGGGAGGCGTAGGGGAGGATGGCGGGGTGCAGCACATGCGTGGGGGGGGCCCTCTTCCTCCAGGAAGGTGCATGCTCATGCCCATGCAGTTGGGACACAGCGCCTCGGGTGGACGTCATGGAGCTCGTGCCTGCTTGTGTGGTGATCATTTGTCCCTAATAAAGCTGCCGACGATCGACCTGGCCTCACGCGGCTTTCCCAGGGGCAGCCGGACACTCTGTTGCAAGGAGGGTTGACCCCGAGGCTGCTGCCACCCTCAAGTTGACGACTGTCACTTGGTAGGAAGATGCTTTGCTCCCGTTTGCTCAGTGGCATTGGCAGAGGAAGTGTGGCAATGTCACCACAGCTCTTCTCCGAGGGCCTCCCACAGTAGGGGTGGAGACGTGCCGTATCTGGCACGAGCCGTGGCTGAGGTGGGACAGCGGTCAGTCTGGTGGCCTCTAGATGCTGGTGGCATTTCGCATGCCCTTACCTTTGACCTCTGGCTGTCCAACTCATTGTTAGCAAGGGCAAAGAGACAGGTTTGAGGGCCGGGCCGCCGGGTCTCGGGCACGCTGCCGACCTTTGGAAAGGGGTTTCTGCAACTCTGGCCACCCACTGAGCACTGATGAACAAAAAGCAAGAAGTGGTCACTCCGCGTAGTGCTAGGTGCACGCCAAGGACCCCAGGCCACCTTCCCCATCGCCAGCTGCGGCCTCTTCAGCATCCAGGCCTCGTTCCGGAACTCTGTGCCGCCTCCTTGCTGAGCCCTGCCCCCTGGCACCCGGGCCTCCCTGACAGTGCGCACGTCTAGGTCCCGCTTGGACGTTAACCCAGCCGCGCTCCCCGGGGTGCTCCGCCTCCACAGCCCAGCGCCCCAGGTGCTGCTGCTCTGGGGCCCAAGTGGCCCCTCACCAAAACGCCACTGGGACATGACCGCGGCCCCGCAGGACTGTGGGGCGGCAGACGGGTCCTCGGCCTGCCTTCCTCAAGCACTGACACCTTCTCTGTCTGCGGCCCATCAGCCGGTGTCTTGGTCAAGAGGAAGTAGCAGACCCAGAGCTGGCAGGAACTGTGCGTCCTCAGACGTGAGTGAAGGCCACCCACAGGTGCAGGGCCTCAGCTGTGCGCATCCCAGGAACTCCCTTGGGGCCAGTCTCACATCCCCGGTGTTGGTAAACCTGGCTTGGATAGGTGTCCCCACTCACTCAGAGCTGCCTTTGCCGGGCACTGCAGGACACAGGGACCCTCTGACCTCCTGCGGACACTGGGCACGTGTCTGAGCTGTGTCTCAGTGTTTTGTTCTGTGCAAAGGTTGACTCAAAGCCCTGTGTCTGGAAGGTACGAAGCAGGGACCATTGGCACCAAATTGCTGGTGAGAGGGGAAAAGTTTCTGGTTTGGGGCCTGTCGTTTCGCTCTTAATAGTAATTGGTCATTAATTAGATACGCAAGATATCCAAAGAACCAGGAGAAGGGCTGCCTCTGCCTGGGGACCGCCCCGGGTTCCGCCCGCCGTGCCCTTCTGCCCGCATCTCTGGACCGGCCTGTGAGGAAGCAGGGCCCCCGGGCCTCACCCGGCCTAGCTGGCCGCCGAAGGCCTTGTGTCCCCAGTAGTGGGGCCACCAGGCCACAGGGCTCACTCTGGTGGCCCTGGAGCCACCTGTCACTGTCAGTGTGGCCCTGGGTTTTGGCAAGTTCTCCACTGCCACCAAAGGGGTCGGCGTGCTCCTGGGCGCTGGGAGCCTCTGCTGGGGCTGGGGCACTGGCTTTCTATCCCGTTTGGACCCCTTGGCGTCTGGCCCACAGCGAGCTGGGGTCTCGGAGGGATGGGGACCCTGCTCCTCATCCTGCCTGTGACTTCGAAATGCCCTGTCTTGATCCCTGAGGAACGGGCCAGAATCTGGCTCAGACCGACTTCACGCTGGGCAGGCAGAGTCTTCAGAGGGGCTTCCTGGTAGTCTCTCCCACACATGAGCCCACACGGGCCACCCAGCCACCTCTGCTCTCCTGTCCTCATGTCGGTCCACGGCCTCACACCAGGGTTTGTCAGCTGGACAGAGAGTGTCACTTCTCCATGAGTCCCCACCGAGAGTGGCTCCTGTGTCTGACCCTCCCCCAGGTCAGGTGCCGCTGGGTGAGGCATTTTCTTCTGCCAAGCCCCTCGTGGCCCCAAGGTGACAGGACCCCCTGCCCTGAACGCTGGGGCCTGGCCCTTAGGCAGGGAGTTTGGGGGCCCAAGTGTCATTTCCTGTGTGGGCACCTGGCACTCTGGGCACATGGACACTCGTGCAGCAGTGGCTAGTTTGAGATCACTGGGTTTCCACTCGCGCCTGCTGCTAGGCCAGCACTGGGTCCCCCAGCCGCAGTGCCGGTGTGGGCAGGCCAGAAGGCCCCGGGTGACAGCTGCATCAGCCCTGCTGGGCAGCACTCAGGGCAGCACGTGTCTGCATCCGCTGGCGCTGGGCCTCTGGCCCTTTCTGCGGAACCAGTGGCTGGGTCTGAGTGCTCTTGACTGCCCGCAGGCCCTGAACAGGAAGCTGCCTGCCCTGGAGCTCTGTCCCCCAGTCCCCTGCAGCATGGATGGGGCTCGGACTGGACAGTGCCAGGTGCCATGCGGATGGGGGTGGCCCGCCCACAGCCCGAGCCGTCTGACACCCCAGAAGCCTCCCCGAGGTTTCTCAGAACCAGCAGCAGCGCGCGCCGGCCTGCGGCTTTTCTCTGGCGAGAGCCCAGCTGCTCCCTCCCAGCGTCCTATCTGCTCAGACAGGAAGCCCCACCCTCGCCCGGAACCGACCCCCGCCCTCTGCTCCGGCAGGCGGGAGGTGTCCAGACACCGCCACCACTCACCTCGAGAAAACAGGGTCTTCCTTTCCCGAATGCTTGTCCTCACAGCCGTCTGCGGGTTCGTCCCTGAGACATCCCCGAGGAGCTGGTCACGTCCCTGGCCGAGCCGCAGGCCATCAGGGCAGCTGCTTCTGTGTGAGGACAAAGGCCCTGGACTAGCATCCCGGGCCCATTGGTCGAGGGTTATTGTCTTCCCTGGGACGTGAGGACTGCAAACTTCCTGCAGTTCTGGGGCGAAGCGTCCCAGCCCCCCGCTTCCGCCTGTTTGTCCCTTGAGAGGGGCATGCCTGCAGGACTCAGGGCTGCACCGAGTGGGGTGTGGGCCCTGTGCGTGCTCACGTGCTGACGTGCTGGCTCACTCCCTCTGCGGGCCTGACAGGATCTTCCCCTGGAGCCCTCGGTCCATGGGTCCCTGCCTAGGGTCCAGCCTGGCGAGTGGGCGCTTTGACCACCGTCCCCCCTCCCCAAGAAGGCATGTGCCCCCCAGGGCCAGTCGTGCAAAGCAGTATTTTCTCCGGCTCTTTCTGGAGGTGGGCGGGCCCCCATATCCTCGCTCTGCGCCCGAGGTCAGGCCAAGAGTGACTGGGCCTCGTCCCACGGCCCCTCCCCCAGTGCCTGCTTGTGCACTGGCCTGTGGTGTGGGTCCTGGCACTGCTGCTCTGGGTGTCCCTGGGTCCTCCTGGACACCACTGGGCCCCTCGTGGTTTCTGCTCAGTCCCAGGCTGCGGGAGGCATCGTCCACCTTCCAAAGACCGTCCTGAGTCCCGTGAGAACCCCGTGCCATCAGGTGGGAGAGTTTGTTCTCCCGATGCTGGTGTCCCCGTGAGATCTGAGGAAACGTGAATGGCTTTGCTCATAAGCTCAGCTCTCCCACTGTAAAGGGGGCCCTTCATTTGGGGATGTTTCCTGGGGGGGTCATCGCAGAGGGCAGTTCCTCCCCCACAGTGCAGCTGCCTCAGGCCCAGAAGCAGTTTTCCAAATTAGTTCTCCTTGGTGAAATCCAGAACTCTGGGGATGCTGTGTGACACCACTGGAAAGCTTTGGGATGTCTGACAGAGGGTCTCACACTCGGCCAGCGAGCCTGCCCAGACCGGCCGCCGGGGCAGAGGGAGGCAGGGGGCTGTTCTGAGCCAACTGTGAAAGGCTCCTGGCTCCTGCGGGCTGTTTGGGCACCAAGTTGCTAATGCACACAGAAGCCTTTGGTGAGGGCTGGTCCAGTCCGGTGCCCGCTGAGAACTCACCTCGGTCCTTGGCTCCCTCTCAAGACCTCTGCAGTTGTGGGGTGAGGTCGTGGTACCAGCCCCACTGCACAGAAGCGCCGGGCGGACCCCACACATAGGTCAAGGCCTACGCGTCACTGGATACACGCCGTTCACCGTTGGGTGGGCTGGCCGGAGCACCCTGCCCAGGCGTGGATGCCACCGGGATACCAGTGGGAACTTTTGTGTCACTCACAGGTCTCCTCGGAGCCCCCAGTCTCCATAAGAAAAACAGATGATGCTCCCTCCCAGCACCCTGTGTCTTCTGAGAAGGACAAACAGTCCGGCTGGCTGCGGACGGTGGCCAGCTCCTCCAGCAAGGTTCTGCTGGGCTGGGCGGGGCCGGGGTGGGGCCGGGTAGGTGGGGCCTGGACTGGACAGAGGCGGGGCCAGGCCCCCAGCATTCCCTGCTCAGGCCCCTGACACAGGCGCCTCCCCCCACAGGGCCTTGGCTGTGTTTACCCTCGCCAGCGCCTCTCCGCCTTCAGACCCTGGTCCCCTGCAGTTTCTACTAGTGACAAAGAGCTCTCCCCGCACCTCCCGGCCCTGTTTCGAGAAAAGTGAGTGCCCTCTGTGCTGGGTGGCCAGCAGTCACCACAGGCGCGGGGAGAGGGGGGCGGGGCTGGGTTCTGCCGCCTCGGGTCGCAGGTTATCAGCTCCCTTACTGAGCAGACCTAACTGTTTTCAAACGAACAGTTGAGTTGGCACAGTTCTGGAGCCTCTGTGTGACACTGAGGATTAGTGCCACTGCTCCCTGCTCACACGGAACTCCGGGGTTCCCCCCAGATGGCCCAAGTGTAGAGTGACACGTGCTCGTCGCAGACAGTGAAGCGCTGGGGTGCGCGCATGCCCACGTACACGCAGTGGCCCGCAGCCCTCGGGCCTGTGCGTAACTGCGCATTGCGGCCGCTCCCGCAGCCCCGCTGCCGCGGGCTGTGTGGCCGTGGGACCCGCCGCGCCCTTGAACTCTCACGGGCATCTATGTGCGCAGCATGCACACAGTTTGTGAGCCGCATGCCCAGACCCCAGGTGCCCCGGTCAAGGCCATTGCAAGTTTTGGTCAGGTCGACAGGTATCAGGGCGAGTCCACCTAGAACTTAATGGGGCATCAGGAGCTGGCTGCAGTCTGGGGTGGGTGGAGCCCGTCACCGTCGTGGCCACTAGCATCAGCATTCCAGGGTCTCAGGTCCCTGGCAAGTTCTCCTTCACACCTCCCGTGGGAGCCCATCCCACACTGAGCACAGACGTGCTGGCTGTGGGGTGGGGGCTGGGCAGACGCCCCTGTGCCCCAGTGCCCACCTGTACCCCTGCAGCTTTTACTCCTGCAAGAGCTTCGAGACGGGCGTGGCCCCCAACGTGGCTCTGGCCCCCCCGGCCCAGCAGAAGGCCGTGAGCAGCCCGCCATGTGCCACCGTCGTCTCCCGGGGCCCTGAGCCCCTCACCACCTGCGTCCAGCCACGGAAGCGGAAGCTGGCCGTGGAGACGCCCGGGGCCTCGGAGGCACCGGCGCCAGCAGTCGCCCCGGAGGACGACAAGGACTCGGAGGCCGAGGTGGAAGTGGAGAGCAGGGAGGAATGTGCGTGTGAGCTGCGGGCCTCGTTGAGCCCCTCCGGGCCAGCCCTTCTGGGAGCGCGGCTGCAGGCGAGCACGCCCGCTGACCCGCACCCGTCTCTGTCTCCACAGTCACCTCCTCGCTGTCCTCGCTGTCCTCCCCGTCCTTTACCTCATCCAGCTCCGCCAAGGACCTGAGCTCCCCGGGCGTGCACGCCCCGCACGCTCCGCACGCCGCCCCCGACGCGGCAGGCCCCGCCGACACCCCAAGCGGGGGTCTGGAGGCGGAGCTGGAGCACCTGCGGCAGGCCCTGGAGGGCGGCCTGGACACCAAGGAGGCCAAAGAGAAGTTCCTGCACGAGGTGGTGAAGATGCGCGTCAAGCAGGAGGAGAAGCTGGGCGCCGCGCTGCAGGCCAAGCGCAGCCTGCATCAGGTGAGCCGGCGGGCGCGCCCACGCCCCTGCGGTGGCTGTCGGGGGGGGGGGGGGGGCCATTCCCTAAAGCTCAGTGTTCCAGAAGGCGCCGCCCTCAGGCTTCCCAGCAGCAGGCCGGCAGGCACAGCGCAGGGTCCCTGCCGTGCGGCTCGGGAGGGAAGGGCCCTGGGCACACACGCCCGCGCTTGCACATGCCGGATCCTGGAGGAGTCCACAGAAGGGACTGCTTTTGAAGAGCGGGCCAGGGGCTGGAAGCTGTCTGGGCCCTGCCCGCTCCCTCTCACCCTGGGCAGGGCAGACAGTGGGGCCACCAGCGGGCCCTGGAGCCCCAGCCATTCTCAGCGCCGCCTCCCCACCCTGTTTCCCCACCTCCCCACCCTGTTTCCCGTCTGACCAGCGGGGGAGGGGCGAGCCTTCACACCCCAGCGAGCCTTCACACCCAGTGCCAGCTGAATTCACACCTCTGCTGGCGTCTGGCAGCTCAGGGACAGCTTCCCACGTGGGCTGCTAGCACAGCACACCCTGCATCCTGAGAGTGGTTCAGGCCTGGTGCTGGCTGGGGGCTCCCTCCCGGCCCTGGTCTGGTCGGAGGTGTGACCTCCCACATGCATATTCATAAGCACGTGTGCGGGGGCGGGGTGAGTCACATAATGAGCTGGAGAAGGGCTGGAAATGGCCACGGGGAGGCCTTGTCTCCATCTGGCTGTGTGGGGGACCCTGGGCCCTTAGGAGGCAAGATGCTGGAGGCCACTAGAGGCCCAAGTAAACCCCTGGCTGAGAGGCGGTCCCCAGGAGCTGGGCACAGAGGGGACTTGGGAGAGGAGGAGTGTGAGGCCCCGCGGCAGCCCCCTCATCAGACACCAGGCCCCCACGTGGGTGCGGCCAGAGCACCAGAGCCCTTGGACCGGGCGCAAGAAGCTGCGCTAGGACGCAAGACCTCGTGGGGTCGGGCCAGGATGCCAGGAAGGCGGGAGGCTCGCAGGAGGAGCGGGGCGCCTTCCCGGGGTCCGCGGAACATCCAGGACGGCGGGAGGGCAGTGGGCCGTGACTCGCCACAGCCTCGAGCGGACGGTGTGTGCCAGCTGGCTGTCCTCTGGTCAGCTGGGGGCGGGCGAGGTGCCAGCGGGGCAGTGACCCCCAGCCCGGTGTCCTAGGAGCTGGAGTTCCTGCGCGTGGCCAAGAAGGAGAAGCTGCGGGAAGCCACGGAGGCGAAGCGCAACCTGCGGAAGGAGATCGAGCGCCTGCGCGCTGAGAACGAGAAGAAGATGAAGGAGGCCAACGAGGCCCGGCTGCGCCTGCGGCGGGAGCTGGAGCAGGCGCGGCAGGTCCGGGTGTGCGACAAGGGCTGCGAGGCTGGACGCCTGCGCGCCAAGTACTCGGCCCAGGTACGCGCGACCCGGGGCGGCAGGGGTCCGCCGGGCAGGAGGTCGCCTCTCTGGTGCTCCGCAGGCCCGACTTGGAGGGCGGGTGCCCCAGGCTGCTTCCCCTGGGGTTCGGGGAGTTCCGACTCGGGGTCCACGTGCCAGGCTGGTGGCGGGAGCAGGTCTGGACTCTCTTCCCACCTTTGTCACTGACTCTGGCCCAGCAGCCCGCGGACTCGCAGGTCGGTGGGTCGGGTGGCGGGGCGGCGTGTGGCGGAGAGTGGCGTGACGCTCCTGTCCCTTCCAGATCGAGACCTGCAGGTGAAGCTGCAGCACGCGGGAGGCTGATAGGGAGCAGCTGCGGGCCGACCTGCTGCGGAGCGCGAGCCCGGGAACACCTGGAGAAGGTGGTGAAGGAGCTGCAGGAGCAGCTCTGGCCGCGGCCCCGCCCCGACGCGGGTGGCGAGAGCATGGCGGAGCTGGAGCCCTAGCCGGACTGCTGCCCGCCGCCCGCGCTGCCGGAGGGAGAGGGGACAGGGGACGGGCCGCCCAGCCGGGGTTCGGCACGCCGGCCCCTCTCAGTCCACATAGCACAACGTCTTACTGTGCCTACAACCAAGCGAGTGTTCGGAACCACATACTTTTAGAATCCACTGCAAAATTTTCTACTGGCCAAGTTCAAGTAGGCAAGCTGGGTCCCTAGCTGCAGCGGAAACAAAGCCAGCTCCGTGGCTGTGGCTGGCCTGTGCTTGCTGGAACGTTCTAACATTTACACTTTTGTTATAAGCTATTTAAAACCAATAAGGAGACTTGAGATTCAGAAAAAGTCAACACGTTTTTTAATGACTAACTTTTCAAAGCCCCACCACACCCAACGCCATCCGAGGACCCGCTAAGGGAGCTGGGGTGGCTGCTGCCCCACCCGTGAAGCCATCACAGCTTATCTGCACCCGCGGCTGCATGAGGACAGGAAGGGTTTTTCTCCAGAGTCTATTTTTTCAGCGACAAGGACCCCGGCCTCCTGTGCTGCCGCCGGAGGAGCGAGGAACCAGCCGTGCCCTCGAGCTGGACACTGCCGCCTTACCCGCCGCCCTCCTGTCACTGCCCGCAGCTGTGCGCGGAGACCGCGCCCTGGGCATCCCTGTCAGGAGGTGACAGAAGACGGCCTCCGCGGCTCGGGCGCGGCGACCCCTTCTCCGCCGGCCAGACAGCGCTCCTTCATCTGGGGACTGAGGCTGCGGCATTGGAACAAAACAGCATTATTTCACTTTTCTTTTCGTTTGTTCATTTAAACGTATATTTAGAACTGCACTTTGTCAAAAATCTTCCCTTCTCTTTTTATTCCCCAGTTCACTGAGGTTTTTACTCTTCAGATACTGCAAGCGGATTTCTCGAGCAGGCCCCGTCCTGCGCTTGCGCGTTCGAAACCCTCTGGTGCTCGGTCGAACAAGGGACTCGCAGGAAACGAAAATGCAAACCTGAACTTCGGGGGGTAGTTCTGTGCCTTCCAGCATCTTGTACAGCAAATCCTGCCGCGTCTTCTTACCCCCGAATATCCGTCTTCAGTAGCGATCGAATCTGCCACTAGCAAAATAAGTTACTTGCATTTATTCCAAATAATCTCGTTTACTCTCGACTGTTTATGCAAATTGTATAAGGTTTCTTACGCCCAAGCTTGAAAACGATTTCCCAGTAGGCAAGAGGCACTGCCCACCTGAGACGGCGGGGTTTATTCACACGAGGGAGATCCGCGGCCTCCCCAGTCCGACTCCGCCGTGACGCCGCGGCCGCTGAGCGCTGACGGGAGGCGGAGGTGGCGGCGGGGCCGCGGCAGCCGACAGCCTCTGCGGGGCTTTGCCCTTGGTTTACTGGGGGGCCCAGGAGCCGCTGGACCCCCTTCTAAAGTGCAATGCAAAAGGGACATCATGTATATGCAGCGTTTTTGGTTTTTTTTGTTTCTTTTTGGTTTTTTTTTTTTTTTTGTTTCTTTTGTTTTTGGCTTTTGATTTTCTTTTGCAGTTATTAAATCTGTATGCATGGAATTTTTAATCTGCCATACGTATACCCATCGATGGGCATTATTACCGTCGTGTAAAGGGTCGGCTGTGTTATGCAACACTCAGAATGCTGTGTTCAGCCTTGTTTTTCCAGAGTTGTGTTTTTTTCAGTCATTTCTTCAAGGGAAACTAAATGGTTTAGTTGGAGCAAAGCTTTAAGTGTGTCGGTGTGCTTCTCTGTGGCTGTGCTCTGCCAAGTCTGAAAGTCGCAGTGAGGCCTGAGGCCCCGGGACCTGTCCCTGAGGCCACCTGGGTCGCTCCAGTGGCTTCTGAGTTTTCAGGCTCCAGAGGGAGATAAATTTTCCTGAATTGTGTGTGAGGGCACCGCCTCTCCTTGCCCTTGCACTGTCCCCTCCGGTCACCTGCACATCTCTGCTGTTGACCAGGTCCACATCTCCACTCGCCAGCTCTGTCCCCAGACATCGGGAAGAGCTGGATATGCAATGGCAGCTTGTCCCCCAGAGCTGTGAGGATGTGGCCCCAGAAGGCCTTGTCCCACCCAGGCCCGCCCTTCCTGAGGGTCCCGAGGCTAGGGGAGCCGGCGGGGCGGGAATCAGACAGGCGGGTCCCCTTCACCAGCAGCTCGGCCTTCCGGGCAGCTCCGGGGATGGGGCGGGCAGGGACTGTCCCGGCCGCTCCATGTTCCGGGGTGCAGCCCCGCTCTTCAGGCCCAGGCCGGCCCCAGCCCGAGGCCCCCACCCACCCGTGCAGCTGCGGGGTACTCCCTTCCCAGAAGGGAGAGGAGGGACCCATCCTGGGGGCCGTCGGCGCCTCCCGTGTGTGACTCCCATCATCGAGGTGACTGTGCATTCAGTTTAATTACTCACTCTTTCTATGCTGAAAGAAGACTTAACGAAGGGAAAAAACAACAGCAATAACATACCTACGGAGCAGCTAACTCGTGCACAGAACACTCCGCTTTCTGCAGAACTAGCCCGCGCACCAGCGCCGCCCTGTAAATACGCCCTGTCCACTCTGTGGCGCGCGCGCGCGGTGGCCCCTTTCCAGAACCCTCTTCTCACCTGGCAGTTGTCTTGCTCTCTGGGTTTTTAGCTGAGGAAGACCGCGCTCCTCTGCCCCCGCGGGGCGCCGGGGACGCTCCGGCAGGTCCCAGCGCCGGCCGCGGCCTCCCCGCTCCCTCCTCCCGCCTGCGTCCGCCAGGCTTCTGGGTTCGAGAGGCAGCTTGTTCTTGCTTAAAGTCAGGAGTCACAAACGACATTTTTTTTCAATTAAGGAAAAAAACACAGCTCTACCTTTGTATCCGCCAGGAGCGTCTGCATCGCCACCCCGTTCTCTCTGCTGCTGCTAATGACAATATGATGACTTACTCTACTATTCGAAAACTATTTTTATGTAATTAATGTATGCTCTCTTGTTTATAAATGCCTGATTTAAAAAGAAAAAGAGAAAAAGCTTGGCATATTTATCTATTTCGCTCTGTACCCGTTAGTCCTTTGGTGCCCACCCCCAAACAGGTGACGTTGTATAATAAAGGACTTTGAGAGTACACGTGGCCGCCATGCTTGGGCCACCCTCACGGCCCCCTCCTCCTCTCTGGGACTCCTTTGCCTCCTCCAGGCCACCATCCAGGCCTGAGCCCAGGGAGGGGAAGGGGGCCTCTGCCCACCAGTCAGACCTGGAGGGCCTTCAGTGTCCACTGACCCCAGGAGGACAAAGGGCGTGGATGGGCAGCTCCTTGGCTTGGGCGTCCCGTGCCCCTGGGTCACACTGAGCTGTGCTGTGGATGTCAGCTGGAGGCCCTGCCTGGCCAGACTGGGGCAGGAGGCAGGCTGAGTGGCCCCACTGGCTGTTAGAGGGGACTGTGCTTGGGACCTGGGGACTTGCCCCCCAGGGGCAGATGGTCACCTCCTGGTAGAGCTTTAACAAGGAGTGGGACAGGTGGCATCAGAACCCTGGGCCCCAGTGTGTTACTTACTCTGAGGGATAAGCAGAGGGGCCCTGGGGTATGAGTCTTCCTCGGCCACCCACATCTTGCCGCCTGGCTGGCCTGCACCTAGAGAAGCGGGTGGGCAGGAGCTCGGTGCACCCCAGCCCAGACTCCCTCCTGCCCCAGCACGCCCCACCAATGGCCCAGAGGTCCCCAGGAGCGCCCAAGGAGGGCTTGCGGGGTGGGCCATGGTGCAGGCAGCCTTCAACCCAGGCCAGGCCGGGGTGGGAAACAGTGGGGCCCCTGGCCTCTGCCTGTCACAGGCCCCGTCAAGGCCCAGAACCTGGCCCCCCACCAGCCGCTTCTCGTGAGGTGCCCCCTAGGGTCTAGGACAGGCAGGCAGGCAGAGTGGACACCAGGCTGGGCTCTACGCCGCAGCCCCAGCCCTGCCCCCTCGCTGTGCAGTGGCCAGGAGCCCTGCTGGAGTCCATGGTGTGTGGGTGACAAACCCACCTCAATGGGGGTACAGCTAAAGACCCCACACACTCTGCCCCTCTGAGCTGGGCCCTGCCACCCAAGCTGCCTCCCTCAGCCCAGGAGGGAAGGAGACAGGTGGCTCTCCCTCTCCTGCTTCTGGGCCATGCTGGCCAGGGCCTCTGTTGGCCCCACCGCCTGGCCTCGTCCTGCCAGGGCCTGGGCCCTGGGCCCAGCCAAGCCCTCTGCTCCGGCCACACTCAGCTCTGCCCCTGTTGATGCCGATTTCCGAGCCCCCCAGGGTCTGGGGGTGACGCGACCTCAGGGCAGAGGGGCTGCTCTGGGGAGCCGACTCGGGGCCCTTGTCTGTCCCTGCCTTTGCTCCCGCCCCCAGCTTTCACTTCTGCTTTGGTCACCAGCAGCTGGTGGCTCTCAGCTGTGCCTGCCTGTCTCCCCTTGGGGTCTCCGCCCTCCTCCAGTCAGGGTGGCCCCCAGGTCACCCGCCACCCTGTGGTCCAGGGGGCTGACCACAGGCCAAGAGGCCTAGCCCTTATCTGGGGAGGCGGAGGCCAGGCACGCCCTCTGTGGAAAGAGGAAGCCGCCCGCCCATGACACTGCCAGCTGCACAGCCCCCCCAACGCAGCCCCTCCCCGCCCCACACCCCCGCCTGTCCCTGCTCCCCGCACAGCCCCCGTCCCTCACTCTGCCTGTCCTGTCACAGGATCACTCCCTGCTGGCCAAGAGGACACTGGCACCAGGGCAATTTTGTGAGAGTCTCAGCCCTGCCCCCCAATCTGCTCACCACACCTCGGGGGGCCCGGCGGTCCCAGCTGGGCTGGCTGGGACCCTGCCGTACTTGGGTGACCTGGGTGATCACCACCTGCAAGGAGGAGGGGATCCCGTAGGCAAAACTGGGTCTGGCCCATCCCACCGGCTGGTCCCCGAGGACAGTCTGTATCCTCACGAAAGGGTGGGGCTGGGACCCTGCTGTGCTGTCCCCAGCAGGATGTGAAACCAGGGCCGTGGATGGGACCTCGGACCCGCCTCCACAGAAGCCCACTGTGCTCTAGGGACAGCAGTCCGGAACCCTCCTGTCTGCCCCGCCCACGGCCAGGCTCTGGGAGGGTGGGGACAGAACTTTTGGGGCCTGGATGCCTGCCAGCCCCTGCCCCCCATGTACTGATGACGTGTGCCCTGCAGGCCTCGCGCACACGGCCATCTGTGCCCAGGTCTGTGCCAGAGGCCAGGGGCCGCAGGAGCCGAGGCTCCCAGCCCTGGGCAGGTGGCCCCACTGCAGGGGGGGTGGATGGGCAGGTGGAGCCAGCCTAGCTTGTCTTTAGAGTGTCCTGTGCCGGGCAGGCGTCCGGCTGGGCTGGGCTGGGGCCTTCCCAATGCACGCCTGGCCTGGCAGCCCTTATGGGCAGGAAGCTTGGCCCAAGCTCCCTTCCAGGCCCCCGCTGCTGCCACGGAGGCCTGTTCCAGGCACCGCGTGTAGGAGGCAGCTTGAGGTCAGGGCTCGGGTTCCATCCCCATGAGGCCCCCATCAGAGGACACATGTCCGGGGCCACCTGAGTCCAGGTGCAGGCCCAGGAGGGGCTGGGGAAAGGGGAGGTAGGGGAGGAGACCACGGTGCCCAGCAACGCCCGCTCGGCACCAAGCTGCAGCCCCGGAGAGCCGGGGAAGTGGATGCAGGGCCAGGGGCTCTGCTGGGTGAGAGGAAAGGCCGGACCACACGAGCAGGGACAGGGACTCAGGTCTTCAGGGGTGGCAGGCCCGAGGAGCCTGGAACCTGAGAGGCACCTCTCTTGGGCAGGGGAGGCTGGTGTCTGTGGCGTGTGTACATACTCGTATTGCACACGCATGTGCACACATGTGCATGCAAGGAAACATCTGGGCTGCAGAGCTGGGGCCTGGGAGGGGCGATCAGGACAAGTAGCCACGGCGTGGCTGCTGCTCACGCCTGGCAGCTGTGCTCAGGATTCCTGTACGGGACACAGTGAGGTGGCACCGTGAGGGGGTAGGTGACCCCAGTGCTCTGCTGGCACCGGGGTGGGCAGCAGAGCCTGGGCAGCCCAGTCAGGAGCGGTGCAGCTCCAGAGGCAGCCGGGTCCCTTACCCGTCCTTACCCCACGCCCCCGCCCCGCCCTGCTTTCCTCCGCTGTGGTGCTGGTGCCTACAGGAACGAGGCAGGGTGGCGAGTCCCCATGGGGTCCAAACTCACCCTGGCCTGCCCTTGACAGGGCCTTGACCCTGTGGCTGTGTGACCCACACCCTGATTTCCTGTTCTGAAGAAAAAAACGGTCCCAGAAAAAGCTCTGGGGAGCCTGGGGAGGGGTGTGGTCACCTGCGTCAGCCAGAGGACATGGGGGCTCAGTGGGTGTGGCCTCGCCCTGGCCCTGACCGGTGGACCATCTGCCTTCCCCCCCACACCTGTTTTCCCAGGCAGGAAGACGAAGGTTTGCTGGACAGGCCTGACCGTTGTTGGGCTCGTCAGCCACAGTGTGGGCACCCTGGGCCTAGTCTCCCCCACTCACCCGCCCCCCCCCAACAGTGTGTGATGACCTTCCCGGCAGGCACCCGGGTTAGGACATGGGCTGTCTCCCCCACTCGATCCTGCACCCCCATGCTTGGGGCTCACAGTGGGCAGGGGTGCCCAGGGCATAAGGCCCCTCTGCGGGCCACGGAGCAACCCTTCAGACACAGGCCAGGCTCCTCCCTTGTCCCCCTTGTCCCTTGTGCCCCATCCCTAGGGAAGGGTGGGGCAGAGAAGCTCCCTGGAGTTATGATGCCGGCTCCGGGCTGAGCGGGTGGGCTGGACGCGGAGGGTGCGCTGTCGCCCTGCGTGCCCCCAGGCCCGAGGGGGCCGCTGTGCCCTCGGGGAGAGAACTCCCTACAGGCCCTTCCCCTGGCAGGCGGTTCTGGGGGACCCTGATCCCCTGCGCCGCCTTCGACACAGTCCCTGCTCCCAGTCCGGGTCCAGGACGGAGGAGGATGGGGGCGCCCCCAGGGCACGCAGGTCCAAGGAGCCGACGGCGGCGCGGGGCGCGAGGCCCCTCCACGCCGGGCGGGCGCCGCGTGAGTCAGGCGGGGAGTGGGCGTCGTCGGGCGGTGAGTCACGAAAAGCGTGCGCCCCGTGGGCGGTGCCGGGGGCCGCGGGGCGGGCCGCCTCCAGGAAGGTCCCGCCCCGGTGGGGCTGGGCGGCCCGCTGCTTCTACGGGGTCGCCTCCCGAGATGCGCGGGGCCGGGAAGGGCGGCGGGGGCGCCCCGCGCCCGTGCCGGGGGGAGGGAGCGGCGGAAGGCCTGCGCAGCTGCCGCCCCCGCGCGGCCTCAGTTCCCATTACGCGCCCCACGGAAAGCCCGACTCAGCCCCGCGCCCCGCCGCGTGGTTTCACTTCCCCTCCCCCGCCCGGCGTCGGGACTCCGTACAGACTCCGGCCGACGGCGGGTGGGCCCGGAGGCTTCCGGCCGGGGCGGCGGTGGGGCTCGGGAGCGCCCGCCCCCGCCCGGTCCGCAGCCTCCACGACTTTGGGGCGTCGGGGGTGCGGTGGTGCTGTACCCCCGTAGCCGCGGGCCTGATTCCTTGCCACCCCCGCGTAGGGCGGGACCTGGCACCGGCCGTTGGGGCGGAGCGGGGGCGGGCGGGGCCCCCAAGCCGGCGCTCGGCCCTGGGGTTACAGGGCGGAGGTGCGGGGGCCCAGAGTGGGGGTGGCGCGGGAAGAAGGGGCGGCTGGAACCCCTTCCCACCTTTGCGCGGGAGAGGAGCGGGGACTTCTGCGTCGCGAGTGTCTTGGGGACGCCTTGAGCTGGGGCTGCTGACTCCCACCCCCGCTTGGCGTTAGGATGGGTCTCCCCGCACTGAGCGTTTGTCCCTGCGGTGCGCGGACCCTGACATGTCCAGATGTCCGGAGTCCGAGCGCCATGGCCTGGAGCGTCCCGTAGGGCGTGGGCCCGGCACGACCCCGGCGGCGGCGGCGGAAGCGAGAACTGCAGCCGCGGCCGGCCAGGCACGGGGAAGGGCGCGGGCCCCGGCGCTCAGCCGCAGCGCGCCCCGGGTCCGCATCCAGTTTGCCCTCCCCAGAAGGCGCCCGCTCGGCCTCCAGGGTCTCGTCCTGTTTTGTGCCGGATCTGGAGGAAACCCCATCCTTTAGGACCCCAGTGCTGGCCGCCCCCTGAACCCCGGAAGCGCGTTCCCACTGGTGTTGAAAAGTGCTCCTGCGTCCGGACCCCCGGCCCTGTCCCTCCACAGTGTCCCTCATCCGCGCAGGCAGGGGTCCTGGGGGAGGCATCTCCTCTCGGGGCACCCCCTCCCCCGCACCCAGCTGCTCTCCTCTTCCGGGACCTGTGGCCCTGGCCCCTGGCGACTTGGTGCTACTCCTGAGGAAGTTAGGGCCCTGGCGGGGAGATGGGATGGGGGCCTTGCAGGGCGGTTGACAGGAGATCCCAAGACCACAGAGGGCCCTAGAGGGACCCGCTCCCCCTTTAGAAATGCTCCCCGTTTCCTCCTCCAGGCCTGGCTTCTCCGCCTGCCCTCATATCATCCCTCATATCATCGGATGGTTACCCTTTAACCCACCCCCTGCTTCTCCTTAGGCTGGCTGTCCACTTGGTACTGCTCCTGCCCCCCCGACCACATGGGTGCCTAGCCCCTCTGGCCTGTGGCCCCTCTGCCCCCAGCTCCTCAGATGCCTGTGCTGCCCTCTACGCCCTTCCCCCTAGCACAGCGGGCCTGGCCCCCCTTGCCTGGCCTCACTCTACCCCAGCCCCTGCCTGGCCCCAGCCCCATGCAGTGCAGCCGTCTGAAGGCTCCCACCCAGTTTCTGCCCCACTTTGCCCCTTCCCTGCGGGTCCTTGAGGGGGAACTCGCTAAGGATGAGAAACCCCGAGGGGCCAGCCCTCCAGGCCTGGTGCAGGGGCCTCTGGCTGCTGCGGCCTTTGGCCAGCACCTGCGCTGTGGGCCGGGCCAGGGCGGGGTGAGGGTCGGGTGGGTGGCAAGCCCCTGCCCAGGCCGGCCCGGGACTGGGTTCTACCCGCTGAGCTCTGCAGCAGCATTTGTGGGGCACCTTGTCCTGGTTCCCTGTTCCTGGTGGCCCCGGGGGTCGTTCTCCAAATCCCTGGGTGGAGTTACCGGGAGGAGGGGTATCCAGAGTTTTGGGGGTGTCACTGTCCTGGGGCCACGTGGGGATGGGGCGGGCTGGCTTGTTGGCTGAGCCTGGCAGGCTGCCCAGCTGGACGATGACAGCCCTGTTTGTAGTCTGCATCAGACTGCGTCCCTGTCCATGGCAGGGACCTGGCGTGCCGGCTCCTCGAGACCTGGGTCCTTGAGGCATGGGTCGCTGCCTGGCCTGCACACTGCCCACAGCCCTCCCTCCCCCCCCCGCACCTCCTCCGCTGGCTGAGTGACAGCAGCTTCCTGGGCTTGGCGACCCAGAGCCAATGGGCAGTGGCCCCAGGGCCACCCCTCCCCACCTGCTCAGGCCCCCACCTAGCTCCCAAAGTCCCCTGTGCCTGTCCAGGCTTGGTGTCTTCCATCTGGGCTGGCCCTCGGTGGCTGTCCCCTTTCCTGAGAGAACAAGGGCAAGAAAGGGGGACCCAGGCTGCACAGGACTCGGTCTGGGGGCCGAGCACCGGGGCGGCCTCCGGGCAGCCCTGCCCAGGGGCTCTGCACAGCTGGCCGTACCGCGCCCCTGGCCCCAGGCCGGGCAGCGGAGGGGGGCGGCCTCCCTGCACAGTGTCCCGGGTGACCCGCCAGCCAGTGGGACAGGAGGCTGGAGGGAGGGCGGGCACCGACAGGGCAGGCTCTGTTCAGTGCTGACCACGGGGCTGCCACTGGGTGGTCTGAGGCCATGAGTGCCAAGGCCCAGGCGCCATGGGAGTGGGGCCAGAGAAGGGCAGGTGCCCACATTGCTCCAACCTCCCTGTCTGTCTGTCATTCTCTGTCTGTCTGTCTCTCTGTCTCTCTGGAAGACGCAGCAGCAGTTCCTCTTCCCAGCACCTTTTTCTTCAAAAATCGAAACGTTTTCATTGTCTTCCTTCCATGGACGTGTGGTTTCATCTTGAAGGGAAGAACGAGCCGCAGAGAGCCTCGGGGGCCGAGCCGGTGGCCACTCTCGGGGCGGCCGCCTGAGGCCCTGCCCTGCCTGAGCGGGACGTGGCTTCTGCTCCAGCTGACACGCCGCGCCCTGGGAAGGGCTTTGTCCCTTAGCGCCCCGTCCGCCTCCCTGTGCTTGGGGAAGGACAGAGCCCTGGGCCCTTCTGGGGCACGCACCGCTGGGACGCTGGCAGTCTGACTCCCCGAAGGCGCAGTCAGAGGAGGAGTCCTGCAGGCCAGGCCGGCAGCATCGATGGCCACTTGAGCTTATGGGACCAAAAAGAGGCTGGCAGACGCAGCTGCCGCTGGTGGCCCAGCTGCCATTCAGTCCTCAGGCTCAGAGTTACATCAACGCCCCTGTCACGGAGGCTCTGAACCCCCTTTGCCGCAATGGCTCTCGGCTCTGTAAGCTTCCCGGTTGGCCCACCCCGCTCCCAACGCTGGTCCCAAGGGCACAGGGGAGGGGTGGGGAGAACCACCTGGGGCCTGTGCCCTGTGCTGGCTCCTCAGGCCCTGCAGGGGTCACCCCACCCCCGCTGCCCTGTCCACAGGCGCTTGACCCATGTGTCCAGGGGTGGACTGCCATTCTTCCACATTGAGGAGCAGTTGGGTGGGAAACCTCCCAAGAGACAAGCAGGAAGGCGCAGGGGCGGCTCCCGGGGCTTCGTGCGGGCCTGAGCGGGGGTCCTTGCCTCGTCCGCGCGGCCGGCCCTTCAGGGGGTGCGTGAGAACCGTTATTCCACGTGGCCCTATGTCCTAGAGACAGACGGCCCTCTGCCACATCCTTAGTTACATCCAGCACCCGTCCGCCCGTCCTTTTATCCATCCAGCCATCTTTCCGTCCATCTGTCCATCCATGGACCATCCATCCAGGAATCCACACTTCTCCCTTCTGTCCACTTCCCCGTCTGCCCATCCACATTCCTGCTTACTCTTCCGCCCACCCACCCATTCGCTTTCTCCCGTCCGTTCGCCCATGCCTCTACCCTTCCGCCCACTGTCCCCGCAATTCGTGTCAGTCCTGCCTCACCTGCTTGGCCTCGTCTGTCTCTGCCGCCCCCCACCCCATCCTGCCTGGCTGCGGGCGGGCTTTGAAGGCTGGCCGACGCCAGCATTCTGGGCCTGAGCAACAGAATTCGGTGTCACCAGCTGAGTAGGAGCCAGTCTGGGGGACAAGCAAGAGCTCGGCTTGGGGTGCTTAGTCTGAAGTGCCCCTGATGCCTGGGGAGGTTGAGCCCTCAATGCCGTACCTGGGGCTTGCAGCTGGCTGTCCAAGTCCAGAGCTGGGGGGGAGAGGCCTGGGAGGGGGAGACGGAGCCCCAGCCCCACTGCTGGGCTGCAGGGTGAGGGAGGGTCTGGGACGGTCCCCTACCTGGGAGCCAGGGGCTGGGGTGGCAGGCTGGGATTCAGGGGTCTCTGGGATGTGTGAGCCCACAGGTGGCAGAGCAACGATCGCTGGCCCCCTGCTGGTCCTCTGTGCTGACCACTTGCCTGGCGCCTCCCGCACTCGCATCCCCCGTCAGCCTTGCTCGCTGCGGGCACGTTTCAGAGGTGGCTGTAAAACCCGAGTTGTCATCCCCGAGGCGGTCACAGCCTGTTTCCGGAAGCCGGTCACCTGTCCGCTGGGTCTTGATTTCTCCTGTGGGAGCCTTTTGCGCTTCCCAGGCCACCCGCAGGGCCAGTGGGGAGAAGCCCCAGGGGTCAACTGGGCGGGCTTCGCCACAGGACTCTGCGGTGGGGCCTCGCCCTCGGGAGGGTGTGGTGGTGCAGGCCGCCTAGGGCAGGCCCAGCCTGGAGGAGCTACCACGGGTGTCCCCCGTGTGTGGGGCGGGGCTGCGCCATCTGAGAACCCGCTACAGTGCCGCTCAGTAGTCAGTGTTGAGCATTTTATTAAAACCAGCGGTATGGGGTGTGTGGGGGGCCCCCTTGGTCCCCCACTTGGTGCCTGGGGGAGGAGAAGCAGCATTTCCTTCCATTCAAGATGAGGTGGGCTCCTGAGGGGCCACCAGCCACTCTCTGGGGCAGCGCTCCTAGCCCGGGGCTTTGGGGCCTTCTCCAGGGACGCGGCGCCTCCTTCGCAGAGACCCGCAGGTGTTTGAAGGCGGTGGGCAGCGTGCGGCCCAGAAACGGAGGCGTGGTCACATCACGGATCACGATGACATACTCTCCTGCAAGAGACACAAGACCTGCCAGGCGCCTGACTGGCCCCCAGCTGCCACTGCCTGCCAGGCTCCTGCCCTTCGCCCACTGCCCCGGCTCCTCCACCCTGTGACCCCAGGACCTGGCAGCCATCTGCCCCGGCTGCTGGGCGCACAATGCAGGTGAGTAAATGAATTTGGGGTGGACGAACCACCTCCACCTCCATGCCCAGCTACCGTCGCGGGCATGCTGGGGGCAGCGCCGAGGCTGCCCAGGCCGACAGCTCGGTAAAATGGGCTGGTCAAGGCCCTGGAGAGGAGCGGGGAGCTCCCTCCCTGCTCATGGGGCCGTGTGGCTGGCTGGTGCTGGGATCCTTTTGAAAATACTTTTCTATCTTTTTAGGAGGAAAATAATTCATTTCCTCTAAAATGTTTTTTGAAAATAACTAAAGACTTTAAGACCTGTTCACCGGGTTTGTTTTGAAGCCCCCGCCCGCCCGTGGGCGGTGGCAGGGGTGGTGGTGGGCAGGGCCGTGGAGTGATGGGCGGGACCAGGAAGAGCTGTGGGCGGGGCCGGGGCCGGGGCGGGGCCAGGCAGGATGAGGGGCGGGGTAGGGGCCGTGTGGGGAAAGTGGGGTCGTGGGGGAAGGCGGGGCCGTTGGGGGCGCTCTGCTGGGGACTCGGGCAGGGAGCAAAAGCACTTTTCCTCTTTGCAGCCTGTAAACTGTCTGGAAAGCTTCAAAGTTGGAGAAACCATTAAAAAGAAAATAAATAACAGAAAGTGAGGTTGTCATAGAAACCGCCCTCTCCCCTCCCCCGAGCCCGCAGCGGCTGGCACGGGAGCGTGGAAAAAGCTCGCGGGCTGGCCCAGCTCACACCAGGAATGCGGCCGCGGCCGATTCGGGGCGCGGGAGTCGGCTGCGCCGCGAGAGAACATTCCAGCGCCGGCCTGGAAAACGGCCGCCTCGGTGACCCTCCGCTCGGGCCTGGGGCTGCGACACCACGCATTCCTGGGGCAGGACAGAGCGGGCCTGGGGCCGGCAGGAATTGGCTCGGCCTCCAGTCAGCCCCTTCAAAGCCGCGCGGTTTGGGGGGGGCCAGGCCGGGGCGGGCCGCATTCCGCAGCCTGGGGCAGCGGCCCGCTGGCCCGCCTGGAGGAAAAGCCATGCACGGCGACGCCCTGTTTCCAAGCAGCGGCCTCTAGCTGTTCCCGGGGACACAGCTCGCCAGCCGGCCCAGCGGGCCCCGCAGAGCCAGCCCAGCCCTCACCTGACCTGCCCCGAAGCCTTCTGCAGGCGATGGGAAAGGGCTTGGCTGGTGGCCACCTTGTTGGCCTCAGAAACCTGCCCAGGCCGTGCCGACCGCCACGTGGTCCTGTCCTGGGCCTTGGGCCCGGAGTCCCCACTACGCCCAGCACCCCCCCCACCCCCAGTCTCTGGCCCAGCCACACCCCCCCCCAGTCGCTGGCCCTAGCACCCCCCCACCCCCAGTCGCTGGCCCCCACCACACTGGCTGGCCCCTGAGACCTCTGGGACCCTCCGGACCAGCTCCACCTCCTCCTGCACACACAGCATCCAGGGTCCTAAAGGGGGTTGACCTGCCAGCCGCAGACACGGGTGGCTGCTGTTGGGATGGCCCTGTCAGCCCAGAGGGGGAGGTGGGGGCACTGCCAGAGCCCAGCCGCCCCCCCCCAACGGCCTGTCCCAGCTTTGCTGACAGCAGCGTGAGGGGCCCGAGTGGGGCCCGGGACCTGGAAGCTGCCGCCTTCCAAGGAGCCAGGGACATTCGCCTTGGCTGAGCGGACAGAGAGGCAGCCAGGGCTGGTGAGCCCTCCTCCTCTGCTGGGCACCCCACCTGGTGCCTGCAGACACCCTGAGGGACCAAGCCTCGGGGTGGATCCTGGGCCAGCTGACGTGCCCCCACCTGCCCAGGGCCCCGTGGTCCTGCCTCTGGGGGTGCCCGGGGAGCGTTGTGCTGGGGCAGCCAGGCTGGGCCCAGGCAGGACACCTGCCTCCAACCCGACGCCACCCCCAGTGGGGTGACTGTCAGAGACACCAGAGGAGGGAGCAGCCAGCTCGTCCTCCAGGGGTGAACATAAATGGTCCGTTTGGATCGTGGGGTGACAGCTGCAGATGGCCCGCTTGGTGGTGTCCTCACGGCCCGCCTACCTGGGAACGCCGCGGTCACCGGCTCTGCCTCGGCAGCCCCGTCAGGCCTGCAGGGAGGAGAGGGGAAGTCCCTGAATGCGATTTCCTGGTCTCCCGCACACAACATCCCCCACCGCACCCAGGCACAGCTCTGGGAGCCCTGTGGACAGCAGAGGGCCAGTGTGCGACCCCCTGTGGCCACTCTGCACCGGCTGGAGACAGCCCGCGAGGCCTGTGCCCCCACCTCTGCCCCAGGGCCCTCACGTCCTGTAGTCCTGACCCAAACATGCCGCAAACGGAGCCGGATCTCGAGGGTGACCACTTTCCAGCAAGGAGTGACAAGTGGCAGCCGCCAGGCGCCTGGGCTCAGTGGGGGTGGGGTCTGGGGCACTGTGTCCCCCTGCTGGGAGCTAAAGGTCATTGTCCCTCGTGAAGTGGGGAAAAAGGCAGCAGGTGAAGACAGGACTGGGCGGGGTCCCCGGAGCCAGGCCTGGGTCCTGGGGTGGAGGGGCTCACTTCTGGCCACAGCCGCCCAGGCTCTCCGAGGTGGGGGCAGGCTTCGGACCTCAGTCTCTGTGTTTCTGTCCTGATAGTGGGTTTTGGGGGCCCGCTCGCCTGCCCACAGGGAGGGTCATCGTCCCTAGAGGACCTGGCTGTGTCCCTGGTGAGGACACACGTCTCAGAGCCCCTGCTGGGCATTGGCACAGGTCTCGGCGTCTGCCCCCGGGTCAGGCCCTGAGCTGAGGATGCTGGCCGGGGCTGGACGCCACACCTCTGGCCTCTGATGCACTTTCTGGGGGGCACTGAAGTCCCAGGTGCGACAGGCTGGGATTTGCCCCGAATTCTCCATCCAGAGGGGCTCGAGGGAAGCCAGCAGGGCACCTCCACCCTCCCTCCGGCATCGGGTTCCTGCCATCAGTGTGGGGGTGGGGAGCGGGGGCCCCTGGCTGAGGCTCGGCGACCTGCCAGGGTCTGACCCCTTGTCGAACTTAAATAGCACATGCGTGGCTTGGGTGATAAAAAATTAAAGACAAAAGATTTTTAAATTACTTCATTTTGAGTGGTGGGGGGGACGGGCCTTGGCCCGGACCCCAGAGCCACGTTAAAAACCCGAAGCATGGGGGAGGAGGGGAGGCAGGTAAATCATTTAGCGCTAAGAATAACCAGAGTTTGTCAGGCTGCCAGCTTTAAGAGAAATAAACGGGGTTACGAGAATCCGGAGCGTTTTTACAGAACCCCCAAGGCTGCGAGCAAACAGGCCGAGCCAGGCGCGCGGGGGGTCCTGGGTGAGGAGTCGCCGGAGGCGCCGGCTGACTGAGGTTCCCGCGGACGCGCGGGTCGGGGCTGGCGCCAGGGGTGACCCGGATGTGTCCCCGGGAGCCGGAGCACCGCGGCTCCACTGGACAGTGGGCAGCGCTGAGGTGGGGCCCCCGTGACCAGAAACCCGGTGGGGCGCTGACTGTGTACACAGCTCTGGCCGAGCCTCCAGCAGTCGGCGGGCTGTCAAGAGCCGGTGGGCAAACGGGCTTCCTCCCGGAATCCACGTGGGTCAGCATCGGCAGGACAGACAGGCGGGCCGGCTGGTCAGCAGGACGGCCCCAGGGCTGGGCCGGGCTGGGGGTGGGCGTGGTGCGGGCTGAGGCTCGGGCCGGGGCTCGGCCCTCGGTCCTTGGTTCCCGGCCTCAGGGTCTACTCCCTCCCTGGGCTGCTGTCCTCTTGTGCTTGGGTTTTGCCAGGGGTCTTGGACCTGTGGGTTTCTAGTTCTCATCAGAGTTGAAGACATGTTGGCCACTTCCTGTCCCCGCTCGCCCTCATCACATCGGCGCCTCCTGCTCCGTGGAAGGCGCCTCACAGCTCAGGACTCCGCTCGGCTCGTGAGTCTGGCTCCCACGGCTCTGCCTTCAAGCCCACTCTCGCTCTGTGCGTCCGCCCTGCGGTCAACCCTCCCGAGTGTGCCGGGTCCGGGCTTCTCGAACACTCGGGATCTGGTTGCAGCCGGTGGACGTCCCTGTCCCTCCCGCTGCGTCATCCGGGGGGTTCGGTCGACGGCCGCCCCTCGCACGCTCTCCTGCGTTCTCTCCGTGCCGGGTGCTCTCGCTCAGGTGCTGGGCATGAATCTTACCTTCCTGAGGGCTGGATATCTTCGTATTCTCATGTTCTCGGCGCTGCTACTTAGAAATAGTTCGATGCCCCTGGGTCTGTCTGGCTGTGAAGGTTGGCTAGGTGGGGTGAAGTTCAGGGTATTTGTTCCCAGGACTAAGGCAAGGCCTGCGAGCACTCGACCCACAATGCCTTGTGACTTGGGACGTCTCTGCTGGCTGGCGGCTGGCGGCTGGCCCTTGGTGCCTCCAGATGCAACTCCCTTCAGCCCCCTGGGGTCCCTCCTCGTGCGCACACGCTCGGCCTCGCTCTGCAGACGCGGGCTCCCTCCTCTGCTCTCCGTCCTGCCCTCCCTGTGCCACAGCTGGGGCCTCTCGAGGCAGAGAGCTGGGTGGTGGGGGGACTCCAGGCATTTGTTCCTGCCTCTTGGGACTCCCCGTCCTTCGCCACCCGCTGTCTGGCGTCTTCGGGCTGCTGTCCAGTGTTGTGCGTTTACTTGAGTGTGCGCGTGCGGGGGGAAGGGGCAAATGCAGCCCCTGCACTTCCTCGTGCGGACTGCACCGAGGCGTGGCGCTCAGACGGCACCCGCTCACCGGTCGGCGGTCTCCCCGCAGCACGCGGCTGGCCCTGCGAGGCCCCCAGCTGGCATCTCCTGCTAACTGGCTGTGTCCCTGTGCGACGGGTCACTGCAGGAGGCCCCCGTGGTGGGCCACGCCCACTGCCCACCCCGACGCATACGCGGCCAGGCTAGTGCCCTGAGGGGTGGGGGTCCTGGGTGGGAAGCGCGACAGCCCCCAGCCGGGCTGACACGGCAGCCCCGCTGATTCCCACCAGGCGCTCAGTCGCCGGGTGACCTGCCGGTCCGGCCGGCTGCCCCTCAGCGCGGGTGCCCTGGTGCTCCGGTGACCCTGTGGCTTTCCAAGGCCCGTCACAGCCATGTGACCTCGACAGGCCCTCCTGAGTCCACCTCGGCTGGGACAGGTGCGTCACTGAACTGCACCTGGGACTTTGCTCCACGGAAGTGACCACGAGCACACCTGACCCTCGGCAGAGCCGTTGCCGAGGCGATGCCCGCCGGAGCCTGGGCAGGACGTGGGGCTGCGGCCGAGCACCATGGCGTGTGGCTGCTGGGATCTCGTCCGCCTGGCCCCAGGTCAGGAGAACACATGGCAGAGCCGAGGCCGCTGGCCAGACCCCGGCCAAGCGGGGCTGGCCCCAGCGGCCTGTGCTTGCCCCTGCTCTGGCGGGGAGCACTGGGACACCTCGGCCAAGCGCGTAGCGGGCGGCGAGGACGAGCGGTTCGTGCCCTGGAGTGACCGTTCCCCTTGTGGCCCATGCGGCTGGCCCGAGCCGTCCACCTGAGGCCCTTGGGGCTGCAGGCTCCGGCTTCGGTTGAGCCTGCCCCTGGTCCTTGTCACCTGTCTCCCAGCCTGTGAAGTGAGCACACAGCGAGCATGGGTGTGGGTCCCGAGGCCTCTCTGTGGCCTGGTCAGGGCAGAGCCCGCCCGGGGCCATCTGGGTCAAGGCTGTGACCCTGGGAGCGGAGTGTCTGACCTCAGCTGAGCAGGTGTCACACATAGCCTGGGGACTAAGGAATGCACTGGCCCAAGGAGCCGGGAGCCCAGAGTCAGTTGAGGTACAAGTCGGAGAAAACTCACCGGAGGCGCAGGACCTGCCAGCTGCCCCGAGGACGGGCCCGTAAGAAGGTCCCGAGATTAGCGGCAGCTGATCGCTGCCTTGGGGCCGAGTGCAGACCCTCGTCGCCTCCCTAGGACCCCAGAGAGATGGGAGCGGCAGGGCCGTGAGCTGGACTGTGACGAGTGACGACGGCCACGGCACTGCCAGTTGGCCCCTCCCAGGCCCTCCGCCCCCAGGGTACCCGGAGGAGGCCTCCCCTTACCCAGGCTTGCAGGACGCCTGGGGGGTCACACTGCCACGTGGCCCCTCTGGGCGACCCCTCCCCCTGCACCGCGCTGGGGTGCAACTGCAGAGAGGCTTAACCCGTCCTCAGCCCTGCCCTGGAGATCGGGCACGCCCAGCACCGCCCAGGGGCCCTGTCCCCTGTGGGCAGTCAGCTCCAGGCCTTGGAAAGCCTGCAGGGTGTCCTCTGTTCGGGGGCGCCTGTCGAGGGCAGCCTGGGGGGGGGTGTGAGTGGTGACCCAGCGGTGGGCGCCTGACGGGTTAACGGCCTCCATCTGCCGCGGGCCACGCTTCCAGGCCTGCGTCAGGCGGGAAGCATCCGCTGTGCCGCGCGGGATTAGGGCGGCCGGAGCTGCACACCCCGGCCCAGCTGCGCCCACTCCCGCCCCACACCTGCTCGCTCCGTCAGTGCTGCTCAGACAGGACGGGAGGCTCGTCGCTCAGCCAGTGTCTGAAGAAGGGAAGGATGCAACCCATCCATCCCTGTCTCTCCTTCCCCTGGCACTGGCAGGAGCAGCTTCCAGCAAGGGACGGGGAGGCAGAGGCTGAGCAACCCAGCGAGGGCCCGCGGCCAGGGTGAAGGAGCTGGGGGTAGAGGCCCACGTGTGACTTCCGCCTGCCGTGCCCCTCCGCGGTCTCCCGTCTCCCCTGTGTCCCCGCCATGGCCTCCTGTTGTCTGGGAGCTCTCACCCCTGAGATAAGCCCCCCCCCTCCTCCAGGGCACTGCCCGGGTACAGGGCCACCCACAGCCAGGAAGAGTCAGGGAGCATGCTCCCTGGGGACAGAGGCAGGAGGCTGAGGATGGCTGTCCCAGCTGAGTGGCCGGCAAGTGCTCAAGGCCAGAGGGCACCATGTGTGCAGAACTTTGGGGGGCGCACGGAACCCGGGGGGAGGGCACACGGACCCAGGGGGAGGCGCACGGAACCTGGGGGCCACGGAACCCAGATGTGGTGCACGGATCCCAGGGGAATCACAGAACCCGGGCAGGGTGCACAGAACCTGGGCAGGGCGGTTGCCGGCTGAGCCCAGTGAGGAGCCTGCCCCTCCAGCCAGAGGTGAGCCTCCATTACAGACTGTGCCCGCCGTGGGCCGCGAGGGCCCGGGACTCACTGCACGGCCGGACATCCCAGCTCTGGCTCCGCACTGACCAGGCCTGCCGCTGGGGTGGCACTCAGACACGGGGCAGGCCACCACCCGAGCCTCTCCTCTCTGGGACCCGCCAACCCTGGTGACTCTTGCCCAGAGCTTCTCTGGGTCCCAGTGGGGCCAGCCAGCAGCGGCCTCACAGCACAGTAGCCCGGTCCCTCGCATGCTCTGGACGCGGCAGCTGGAGCGGCGTCGCTCCGGGCCCAGGGCCGTGTGAGCTGAGGAGCCAAGAGGGTGACCTCCCCGAGGGGACGAGGCCTGTGCGAGATGCTCAGGGGCCACCCAGGACCTGCAGGGAGGGGGCGGTGAGCGCCAACCACCTATGCAAGCAAAAAAATTAACTGGCTCCATCTGTGTTGGCCTAATGACCGATGAAATGACTAATCACGGAAGCCTTAATTAAGCCCGTTTTTCTCCGCATGAGCAGGGGAGCTCTGCGGCCATGGGTGTCAGGCGCCGTCCTTGCTGAGCTGTCAGTGAGCAACCACGGGCAAGGTCGGGCGGCAGAAGTCCCCGCACAGCACCGGTGACCGGCTCTGGCTGACGGGCTGCGGGCGGCTGTGCTCAGCACAGAGCAGGCCTCCAGGGTTCTGGGGGAAAGGCAAAGGGAGCCCCTCCCCCCCATTCCCGTGGAATTCTCACGCGTGGCTGGCCGCTCCTGGCCACATTTACGGGATCACGTCTGCCTTTTGCAGCTGACACAACCTCACGTCACTCAGGAACTGACGGGGTCTGTGTCATGCTGTGAAATTCCGTCATGTGCCAGGAATGTCTCTGCAGGAACGCGATGAGGCCATGAGGCAAACGGGCTCGCCCGGGCAGCGGGGGCCGCGTGCATGGGCGGGTCCTGCGGTGGGGGGCACGGTGGCCCAGCCAGCCCACCTGACAGTGGTGAGGGGCGACTTAGGGACCAGACTTTGAGACAATGTGGAAGCCACTTGTGCAACAATAGGGAAAAGCCAGAGTCCCATCGAAGCGAGGGAACTGGGGTGAGACGGGCCACACCCTCTCTGATCCTGCCAGGGCGCCCTGTCACCTAGTCGTCCACACACGAGGACCCCCGTCACCCAGTCGTCCACACGCGGGGTCCCCCATCACTCAGTCCACACACAGGGCCCTTCCAGGCGGGGACTCGGGGGAGGCAGTTGGGGTGGGGTGGACCTCCCTTGCTCCCTCCCTGGAGTAGGGGTCCGTGTGGTGAGGGGCCTGGGTGCTGGGCCTGGATCCCCCCTTGTAGGGTGACACGCACCCAAGAACAGTGAGAGCACGTCCCCCAGGGGGACCCAGCCACTGCCGTCCCTCGACTGGACGCCCATTTGGGGTTACAAAGACGCGTTTTCTAGGTCAAAGCCGCCGTGAATTCCGTCTGGAAGTCCCGCAGAGGGCGCACACCCCACCACGAAAATCAGCTCCGGGTCAGGGCCGTCCGTGGGGGCGCCTGCCCTGTCTGGCGGCTGCCGTGTGCCGTGGGGCGGGCCAGGGGGTGCAGCAGGTGAACGAGCTTGCAGGGGCTGCAGGCAGAGGGCACACAGGTGGCCTGCGGCGGGGGAAGGCGGCTCTGGGTGGGGGCTGCACGGGGCACCGTTCCGGGGGTGCGCGGGCCCAGGGCTGCTCTGCCAGCCCGCCGGAGCCCGGCCCCATGCCCATCGCCTCGCCCACTGCCTCAGGCTCTGGCTGAGCAATGGGTGGCCCGCCGTGGTGCCCGCCCGGGTCTCCCCGGGCAACACGGCAGCCCCTGAATTCGGCCGGTGTTCCCCCCTTCCCCGGAACTTGGGGTCTGACACTTAGAGGCTGAAAGCTGCCCGTCACAGGCCTGGACGTGCATGCCGGCGGGGGGAGCCGGGCACTGGGAGTGGGTTTGGGGAGCGGGAAGAACGTCCAGCGTCCAGTGCTGCCCGCGTGGGCGCAGCGGGTGTCGGGTGGGGAGGCAGTCCGCACGCATGCACGCACGCTCCGCTCCCACGACAGGCGTCAGTGCCTTGGGGACCTCGGCCGCACAACACGTGTCCGCCCCTCGGCCCACAAGCAGGCGGAGAGCCCTTCGCAGCGGCTGTAACGGGTCATCAGTGTGTGTGTCCCCCGCACAGCTGGCTCTGGGGTTGGGGGGCAGGCGAGGGGGAAGCCCGGGGTCTGGGGTCACCTGGTGGTCGTCACACTGGCCTCAGCTGGACCGGTGACCATGGGCCTGTGTCCCTGGGGGCTGTTTTGGGTACAGCCTCTGTTGCCACAGGGCGAGACCTGCGGGTGCCCCCATGCTGGCTCCTGCCGCCTTGGCCTATGGGTCACCCCCCTGTGGCGGGCTCCCACGCCCCTCCCTCCAGGGAGCCCGCTCTAGATCTCATGGGCAGGTTATGCAGAGGAAGGCGCAGAATTACGGGTACGATGGTGGCTCCTCTCCGGACTGGGGCTGGCCCCATGGGCCCTGTGCTTGCTTGAGACAGCAGGAGACCCAAGGGGGCCTGCTCCCCATTTCAGAAAGGGGGGTCTGTTGTTGATGGTGGCTGGAGCCTGCGGGGCCTCCCCAGAAGCCCAGACGTCTGGGAGACAGCACCGCGGGGGTCCTTGGGCGGGAAGGAGGCACCACGTGCTGATTGGGGAGGGGCAGGGGGCAGGAATATCGGGACAGGAATTGCCAGGGGCCCCTCTGCGCCCCAGGGGGGTCGGTCGTCACCAGCCGGCTGGGTGGGGCTCCGCGGGGGTCACGGGCATCCTGGCCCCACCTCGGCTCCTCACATGCTGAGCCCCTGCAATCGCCCTGCCCCCCAGGGGGCTCAGCCCAGAATCGCACATCCCGGGCTCCGCGGGGGCTTCTTAACGAGGACCAGACGCGGCCCGGAAGCCCAGGTGCTTTCGATTTGCCAGCGCCGGGCTCGGCGGCTGGGAGTGATGGCTTCCTGCGGTCCTGAAAGGTGGGCTATTGGGGTCAAGAGCCAGATTCGGACGCTGCTGCGGGGAGCTGGTGCCCAACCCAGCGTGAGGGAGCCGACAGGGGACCCTCTCAGGGCAGAGCTGGCGGGGGGGGGGGGTGCTGGGCAGGCTCCCCAACTCTTCCCCAGGTGGGGGTGGGGCACACAGACGTCCAGATGGGGCAGGGGAACTCGAGGCCACAAAGCTGGGGGCCCGGGAGGAAGTCTTGAGGCCAACACCCGCCCAGTGAGCAACAGGGTGAGGGTGGTGCCGGGCGGTGGGGTGTAATGGTGCAAAGGACCCACCAACCTGACCCCGAGGAGAACCCCCACAGGCGGGGAGGCAGCCTGGCGAGGTCGGGGTTTGGGTCTGCGTGGGGTGCGCCGGGTGTCTGTTCCCTGGGTGGCACCGGGGAACGGGGTGGGGGGGGAGGTTGGGGATGGGGGGGCGGGGCTCTGCTGGGCCTCGCTGCCAGGGCGGTGCCCTCCCGGCCAGGGGTTTGCGGGAGAGCCGCCTTGGAAGACCTGTCTCCGGGTGTCTGGCAGCACCACGCTGGCCCCCGAGGAGTGGACCACCCTGCGGGCGAGGCCTGGGCCCCACGGGTGGCAAGCAGGGTCCCCAGGAGCCCGGGCAGGTGGCGGCTCTCTCAGGGACAGCATTTGAAACGCGAATGCGCGCTCCCGGGCCGTGCGCGTGGCGGGTGGGGGGCGCCAGGACCCGGCCTGGGCCTTGGCAGCGCCCGCGGGCCGGGAGGCCCAGCTCGGCTGCCCCGGCAGCCAGCAGCCGGGCGAGGGCCCTTTTCTGCTGACTCGAGTGGTTCGCTGTCACCCGGGTTGCCACGGTTACCGCCCCGCGGAGGAGCACGTGGGCCTGTCTCAGCTGTCGCTCACACACTGCGAGCGAGCGGAACCGGAACCGCGGAGCACGAGCGGGGCCTCCGCGTTCGGCGGGGTCTGGGCCGTTTACGAAGCGCCCAGCTGCTCCGCGATCAGTTCACACCGCGCGACCCGCACAGGAGGGCCGCCCCCTCTGCCACTGCCTCTTGTCCCCGCCTGCCGTGCCACTGGGGTCCGGGGCCTGTCAGCTGGCTGACACCGTGCCGCCCCCCACGGGTCCCGGGCGTCACGAACGCGCCCGTCTCACTGCAGGGCGCCCCCGGCCGCCTCCCGGAGCACGCCTCCTGGCGCGCGGTGGCTGGGTCGGTGCCCACGGGCCTCTGCTCGTTCTTGAGGCTGCTTCAGCGCGTGCCCAGGGTGGGCAGTGTGAGCAAAGAAACGCATGGTCGCTGGCAGCGCGAGGTGCCGGCACTCGGCACTCAGGCAGGCCCCTGGGTCAGAGCCCTGGGCCCCAGCGGTTGCAGCCCTCCCACCCGAGGCCCTGCTCCGCCCACCTGCCTGTGTCTTTCGGGGCTGGGCGTGGGGGGAGTTTTTCTCAGGCTGGGGCTGCCTTTCCAGGGCGGCCTGCTTACAGCTAAAAGTCTGCTCGGGTGCCTTGCAGGACCCGCCTGCAAAGGAGGCCACGGATGGGGGTGGCGGGGGGCGCCTCGGAGCCGCCACAGCGAGCTCCCCACTGCTCCCGCAGCTCCCCGGGGCCTGGGGTCTCGGCTGGGGGCCAGGTCCAGTCTGACTTGCATGGATCGGTTGGGGACAAGCTGCTCCTGAAGGTGGAGGCTGGAAGGGGGTCCCTGGAGCTTCCCCGAGCTGCAGAGGGCATGCCACGGAGGGGCGGCCTCCAGGGTCTCCCACCTCCCCATGGGCCGACCTTCAGGCCTCACTTTCAGACGAAACCCCAGGTGGGTGTGGGCGAGCCTGGCCGCCTGGCGTGTGGCAGCTGCGGCTGCAGCGCGGGGTGTGCCAGGCCACAGCGCCCACCTGCCCGTCCGCACGAAGAGTGTCCGCTGGCGAGTGGCCCTCTCCGCAGCCCGCAGGCCCCTGCAGGGGAGGCCCGCCAGGCTGGCTGCGCTGCAGGATGCAGACCTGGCTGCAGCCAGCCCAGGGCTCCCCCTGAGGAAGCGAACCGTCCCCCAGCAGACAGAGGCTTTGCCTGTGGTGCCCGGGGCGTCACAGGCCAGGGGAGTCGGGACGGAGGCGGGTGTGAGGGGGGACCCTGCCGCGCTCAGGACTGTTCTCCCCGAGGGGCCAGCTCGCAGCCCCACCTGTGGCCCAGACCAACCCCCAGACACCTGCCAGGGGCCGGGGCCGCCTCTCCTACCTGCTGCCCGCTGGTGGGCCCGGCACGGTGGGCATCTTCCTCTCGGGCCCCAGGGTGCCTCTGGGTCTGCGGCTTGCCTTCACACACAGCAGGAGGGGACTCAGAGGGCTCCCGGGACCCCCTCCCGGCCCCCTCCGCTCCCCGCAGCAGCGTTGGCCGAGCCGTGTGGGGGTCCCCGCCCCTACCTTGTGCTGGCCGTCCAGGAACGGGACAGGGTGGTACCCAGGCGGAGGGGCCCGAGGCGGACGTCCACGAACTGGGCACGGCCTCGCTGCACCCGCTGACAGTGCTCGGGATGAGGGAGGGCGTGTCCCCCGCTGGGAAGAAGCGTGTCCGAAAGAGAACAGAGAGGCCCGTTAGGCATCACGCGGTGAAGGTCAGAAGAAGCCCTTTGCGTGGCCGCGCCGAGTGTGGACCCCAGCAGGTGACGGGGGCACGTCAGGTGGGTGGAGGACAGGCCGAGGACGCACCTGGCCCTGGCACTCCCTGGGTGACCCTGGCCTGGGGCTGATTCTCCGGGCAGGGGAGTGTCCTGGATGACGCCCCCGAGGCCCGTGCCGCCCAGCACCCTCCTCTGAGCCCAGTGTGACAGGACGCTTCCACTCAGTAACTGTGTGGGGTGGGGTGGGCCACGCCCATGGCACGTGGGGAGCATGGACGCCACAAGGGGCGACCGTCCCCCAGGAGACCCTGAAATCCTCGGGCCGGGCTCAGCCTGTCTGTCCCTGCGGTGGGAAACCCCCCGCGGACCCCTGCCCCAGCTCCCTTCACTCCTCCGAACAATCACCCCAGGACCGCTGTCCGCTGGGGGCTGTGCTCCCGGGCCCTCCCGCCTGCCCCGTCCCTGCGTCCCCAGCTGGGGCACACACGCTGTGGGGAGGAGGCGCCAGCAGGCGCTGGCTGGGCAGGAAGGGCTGGACACCCCGCCCGAGCGTCTGCGGGGGGCTCCGGGTCAGGGGGCACGTCTGTCGCCCCCGCACAGACGGGGCCCTGGGGCGGCTTCTGCGGGGGGAGGGGAGGGCGCATGCACGGGGCTCCTCCTGCCCTCACTGCGGCGAGCAAGAGCCCGGACGCCCTCGCTGACGCCCCTGCGCCTCAGCCTCACTGCCTCCGCACCGTCTACACGTCCTGGGCAATGACCGGGGGATGAGCTGCCGACGGCCTCATTCCCACGTCTTCACGCGCCACGGCCCCGGGGACGTGTGAGACGCTGGCTTTGACCGCCTCTCAGTGCACGTCCGGACAGTGAAGTCCCCAGCTCTGCACCCTAATAGCCCTCTGCCTGGGTGACCCGCAGAGGGAGAGAGGCCGCTGGCTGCTGGGCCCGACGTGCGACAGGCCATCCCCCGGGGCGGGCGGTAGAAACGCAGCTGGTGCCCTCGACAGTCGACTCACGTCCACCGTCACTGTCCCTGTCACGCCTCACGATGCACAGCGCTCGGCGGGACCCGGGTCCACCCTCACCCAGCGGCCTTTGTGGGAGACGGGGCCACCCCCTCGCGCCCCAGCTGGCCAGGCTCGGTCCTGCCTCGGGTCGCACATGATGGCCACACCTCTGGACGCCCGCCTGCTGCCCCGTCCACCTCCCCGGTCTTGGCTGGGTCGTGGCTTCCTGGCTCGGCCGCCCAGTGGGTCCCTGTGCAGGCGTGAGGCCCAGACAGGCCAGCCTGAGCGGCCCGAGCGTGGGCTGGTTGGCGCCGGGGGCTGGGGGCGGCAGGCTGAGCAGACTGGTGGCTGTGGGGACAGGGACATGAGAGGCACCTGGGCCCCGTGTGCCGCTCGCACCCCGGTCCTGTGCGGGTTCCCCTCGGGAGACAGGCCCGGCCTCCGCCTGGCTATTTGGCCAGGAGCACAGGCCACAGCCTGCCTTCTGCCTCCCAGTCCTGGTCTTTCCACGGCCCACATCCTGGGGCGCAGGCTCCTGCATGGCCTCTCAGCCCCGGATCTGGTGCCCCATCCCACACGCCCCAGCTCACAGCCAGGGGCGGCCCGCGGCTCCCACCCCCACTTTCTCCTGCACCTTGAGCAGAGTGGAGCCCTGTGGCCGCAGAGCCCAGGACGGTCACCCAGACTGCACCCCCTCCTCACTCGCATTCCTCGCTCACGCTGGGCCCCTCTGGCCTCTGCGCGCACCCGGGCCTGCCGCGCACCCCCCTGCAGTCCTATTAAGACCTGGTCTCTTTGGGTCAAACCACAGAAGAAAAGGCGACTGCCCGATGACCGGTGCCACCCAAAGGAAGTGACCCGGAGTCTGGTACAGACCGGGGCCCGTGCAGCCCCTTCCTGCCACCGCCGGGCTGGGGACAGCCCTGGCCCTCCGCTGCCCCATGTTCCCGCAGTGCTGATGAAACCACGGGACAGGCCATCCTGCACGGGGACTCCAGGGACCCTGGGGCACCCACTCGAGAGAAAAAAGGGTCCCCCACACGGTCCTCCTGGGCTCAGGAGAGGGTCCTCCCTTGGCCTCCAGGGCCTGGCTGGCACAGTGCTGGGGGCACTACCCAGCCGGGCCACCCTGGGGGCCGGGCAGGGCCAGCAGAAGCCAGCTGCAGCTCTGGCTTCTGAAGACTTGGTGTCTATTTTAATCTCGGCGATTACGGCTTTATCAGCAAGATAAAGGTCGCCGGCTGCCTGCAGGGCAGGCGGCTCTGCGGTGGGGGGCTGAGCCGAGAGCGGGCAGCTCGACCTCTCCTGCAGGGGAACTCTATTAATTCCGTTTTACAGCCGACTCAATTAGACGCCCTAATCACCTGTGTAGGACACAGAGGCCAGGCAGAGACACGCTGCATAAACAAGTCCCGAAGGGCCGGCCGTTACCGGCGAATGGCCACCGTGGGCCGGACCCCGCCAGGCGGTGGCCTGAACCGTTTTCTTCATTTAAGCAGATCCGAAGGAGGAAATGTTATTGGCCCTAAGGGGGTGAGAGTCATCGCATTTGGAGGTGACCAGACACATCGTGTCAGTCTCCGGGGCAGACGCAGCCAGCCGAGAAGCTGGCTCCTTCGGAGGCGGCCGCACGGGCCCGGGCAGAGCAGGGCGCCTGGAGGGGACTCGAGGGGCGCCGTCTCCATGGCCCAGGGGAGCAGGGGCCTGGGGCGCAAGGCCGGGTGGGCACCCGCAGGCCCCTTTGAGAGCTGCCCAGTTGGCACATGCGTCTGGCTGCCCGGCCCTCGCCCAGCTGTGGCCCAAGGCTGGCCTAGAGGCTGTGCCATTGGTGGGGGCACCTGCGCCCTGCCTCCCGCCCAGCAGGCTGCACGGGGCCAGGCCTGTCGTCCCCTGTCCAAAGCCCCCACTGCTGTTGGCCCACTGGCCTCTCTACACGCAGTGCGCACACGTGTGCACACACACACACTGCCTCTCCCAGGGAGGCCTCAGCCCTGCAGCCGGGCTGCAGAGTGTGGCCCTTCTCGGTGGCCCCAAGTGCCTGCCTCAGAGGGCGCTTCCTGACATCTGTCATCCCTGAGGGACCCCTCCGCACAGAGCTCCTCTCCCAACGCTCAGGGCCCACCCCCACCCACAGGACCCTGGGGGATGGGCAGGGGACCACCGTCCTGGATCCCAACCATGGCCTCCTCTCTGAGCATTTAGTGACCCAGCCAGGAGAGTGCCGGACGTTCAGACAAGCTCCTCTCCCGTCCGTCCTGGTGTCCATGTCCCCGAGGGGTCTCAGTGGGCCCCTCGGGCAGGGTCCTTCCTCAGCAGTGGGGCCTGGGACACGTGTCTCCTGGGCACAGAGACGACAGTGACAGAAATGCAGTGGCCTGTGATGTGCAGCTCAGAGCCTGTTGGCATCTAGCGGCAGGGCAGGCTGTTCTGTCGGCCCACGAGCATGGCTGGGGGAGCTGAGGGCTGAGCCCCACAGGTGACCAGAGATGGAGCAGGGACCCCTTGTCCCTCCTGGTCCTGCCTTCCAGCTTCTGGACCCGGGAGCCGGGAGATCGTCCTTCAGAGCTCAAGTCTGGTGTTCGCAGGACCATGTCTAGGGGCATCATTCTCACCATCACCACCACACCATCACCACCACCATCACCACCACCACCACATCACCATCACCACACCATCACCATCACCAGCATCACCATCATCACCACCACCACCAACCACACACCACACCATCACATTACCAGCACACAGCACCACCACACCATCACCATCACCACCATCCACCATCACCACCACACCAACCACCATCACCAGCATCACCAGCACCAGCACCACCACACCACCACCACACACACCATCACACCATCACCATCACCATCACCACACCACACCACCATCACCAAGCATCACCAGCACCAGCACACCAACACCACACCACACCACACACCACCACCACATCACAGCATCACCATCACACACCACCACACACCACCACCACCATCACCATCACCAGCACAGATCACACAGCACCACCACCACCATCACCAGCATCACATCACCACCACCACCACAACACCACCACACCATCACATCACACACACCACCACCACCACCACCACACCACCATCACACCATCACCATCACCATCACCATCACCAGCACCATCACCAGCACCATCATCACCGATGTCACCTCCACCGTATGGTCACTCAGTACCCTTTGGGGGCCAGATCCCTTGCTATGCTCTTCCTGTGGGGCTTACACACACTTAACCACTTAACCATCCCCTCGACCTAGAGGGGGGGCTGCTGTCTCCCCTGTTTTGCAGACGAGGACACTGAGGACAGCCAGCTCCAGGCACCGTGCTGCTCTGCAGGAGCCTGGGACACACCTCTGTGGCAGGTGTGTGGCAGGGGGTGGAAACGGCGCCGGGTCCCGCCTCTCAGGAGCCTCTGCAAGGCGCCGCCCTGCCGCCTCGCCCCGGGTCTGCCCACGCTATCCTTCCCCGTGTGGGGAAAGCCGAACGCACACTGGCGACTGCGGTCCCTCCTCCCCTCCCCAGGGTGACGTCGCTTTATCTTATCAAGAGATTTTCAAACCGAGACTCTCCAGTGCGCCTCTGGGTGGAAAGCCATCCAGCAAGGGCGTGTGCGGCCTGGCGTGGGCAGGGGGTGGGCGCAGCAGGCGACTGGGACCTCCGGTCCCTGCGCTGGCCGCTGGGGCCCGGGCCCAGGCACTGCGAGGTCCTGCGGCCGCTGGCCGTGAGCACCTGGATGGGGCCTGGGCCCTCGCAGCTGCCTCCAGGCGAGATCAGCAGGTCCCACTGCTGGGGGAAACGTCACCAGCACCGTTCACGGAGACGGCGCCCAGTGCCCGCCACTGGCCCCCCCGACCCCTGTCCTTTCTTAATTCTCCTGGAGCCCGAGCTTCCTATGGCCAAGCCGCCCCTGCTTCGGCAAGCCCCTCCCCCCAGGAGCTGTCGCAGGCGCTCCCCTCCCCAGACGCAGCCACGGCCCTGGTCATGCCCCCTCAGTGCAGATGCCGGACCTGCAATGCCACGCGGAAGGGGCTCGCTCCTGCCGCAACCCCCAGGGGCAGGCCTGACTTGGGGTTCATTCCAAGGCTGTTTCTGACACCCGCCAGGCTGTCTGCACACAGGTCGGCCGGGCCAGGCAGGGCCACCCCAGTGCACTGCACTGCACTGCCCGGGGGAGGAGGGCGAGGCAGGCGGCCAGCCGCCCACACAGGGGCCCAGGGCGCCCGCTAACCCAGGGGCCCGCCGGACTCTGGAGAACAGCGGCAGCCCACTGTCAGGACCAAAACGTGAGGGACACTGGGGCACGGATGAGGTCACTGTCCCTGGCCGGTCTGGTAGCTCTAAGTGGTCTGGGGCCTGTCCAGCAGCCAGCGTGGACCCCAGGCCGCGAGGGAGAGAGCCCACCGGCCTTACCCCATCCTTTCCTTTTTCACTGGGCGTCCTTGCACTGTGTGAGCATGAGGGACATGTCTGCAGAAGGCCGGGCCCTCGGCCGCCTCAGGTGGCTTCCCTGCGTCCCCTGGGGACCGGCCTCCGAGGCCTCGGCCAGGTGAACGAGAGGAGAAACCCAGGGTGGCTGGAGGCATGTCGGGGTCCCCGCCGGGTCAGTCCTCCTGAAGACGCACTTGCACCCCAGTGTGAGCGGTGGTGACCTTCAGAAAGTGGTGCAGATTTGCCTCCACCCAAGCCCCCGGCCCGCTGGAGACCTCCGGCCGGCACAGCCAGGCAGACCCCTGAGGGCCGCCCCCCCCACCCTCCAGGACCCTGGGGGTCCGGCCCAGCCAGGCTGCTGCCCTCTGCCATGCCCATGTCTTCAGGACACACAGAGGCAGCAGCCGGGCAGAGCCCAGTGTCCTGGGGAGTGAGGTGTGGCCGGGGCGCACACCGGGAGCTGTGGTCTCAGGGGCCCTGCGACCCCCCACTCCTCTGGAGCCTGGTTCTGCAGACGCACCCCTGACGATTGCGTTCACCCCTGTTTCCACTGTGTTGGCCACACGGGATCTTCCTGGCCTTCTCTGGGTCGTCCCTCTGTGAGCGCTGATTCCCGGACGAGGAATTCAAGGTACAAATTTTCCTCCCCAAACACGAGTCTTCCGCATTACCACAGACAGTTGACGGTACGGCGCGGTTACGCGCCAAGGGGCCATGGGATCTCCAGGGGGTCCCTGCCACACGCCCTCACTTGTCGGCAGGGCCGGATAGGCGCGGAGGGCACCTTGGTTTTCAAAACCGTTTTACAGTTACGGGTAACTTCGCAGGTCCCGTCTGATGAGTGCTCAAAACCATTTGTTCAACAAATGAAAAAACGAGTCACTCAGATCAACTGGAGACATTTCCTGGGGGTGGGGGTGGGGGTGGGGTTTGTGCATTTGATAAAGAAAAAAAAAAAAAAGAAGAAGAAGAGCGATTCGAGGTTTTCTGCCGGCTGTGGCTGCTTCAGGTTCCCAAATCCAATTTACTGGGGATTGTTTGAGCCACGGGGGCCCAGCCAGCCCGCCCGGGTCCCTCGGCAATTATCGGCACCTGCATTAGGATTCAATGGGCCTAAATTACAGGTCGAGGCAGACGCCCCACTGACAACAATTAACGTAAAAGGGTTCCACCGTTTAGAGCTGTGGGTGGGAATTACAAAAGGTCAAGAGACTAAATATAAAAATCTTTTTGAATATGAAATCAATGTGCTTGTTACTGAAATCTGGGTGCTGTAATTTAACCAAAATGGGGCTCAGACTGTCCGGCGGGAATCCACGTCTGGGGGAGCGGCCTGCCTTCTCAACCAAAAGCAAATCTTGTTTGAAAGTTAGAAACAGTGAAACAATGAAATGTTTCATATCAACAAAATAATAAAATACAGAGTTCTGTAATTATGTATTACTGCATCAGGCCTCTGGAAAGAGAAAGCGTTTTCTCTCCTCGTTTTACTCATTGATATAACTGGAAACTGGGTTTTTAGAGGGTTTATTGTCTTAATTGTCTGGTGAATCGGGGAAAGGGGAAGGCTGTCCAGCTGCCATCGGAGGCGGGTGGGGTCGAGCTCCCTGGCCAGGTGCTGGGCAGGCCCCGGAGCAGCCCAGGCATCTCTCAGACGGAAGTGGGGTGCTGGATGCGCCCCGGGGGGCCCACCGCTGTGTGCTGGAGGGACTGTGGAGCAGGACTGAGACCCTAGGGGGCCTTGACCAGGGGTGGGTGTCCTCTGGGTGGGTATCCTCTACCTGAGGGTGGAACAGACTCGAGGGGCCACACTGGGGGTGCCGGGGAGGCACGGAGTGCCTGTGGCTGCTCCGGCCTCCTGGGAACCGGGCTCCAGGCACCCCCACTGTCGGCACGCCAGCTCAGGGACACGCAGCAGCGGGCACTGCTCTAACAGCGAGACGACACCGTGCTGCTCTGCTCAGGTCCCCCGCCGGCCTTGCCTCTCTGCGGGGCGCAGGGGGCTCCCTCCCGGCCGCTCCCGGGCACGGAAACCCCCAACTGCTCAAGGCCAGAACGCTGCCGGGCTGATTGACGGGGGCGTTGCTTCCAGGGGCCGCCCGCCGCCCGTCCACACTCGGCAGGCGGTCCCCGCCCGCACCCCAAGTGCTCCCCACTCAGCCTGCACCCGGCACTGCCTCCGGGGACAAAGGCCGCAGGTGAGGCCGGCCAGGTGTCCTGTGCAGCTGAGTCCAGCTGGGGTGCGGGAGACGGCTGCGCGGGTGGGACCCTGTGGCCAGGCCTCCTGGCTCTGCCTCCAGCCATCAGGATCCACAGGGTGAGGGGGGTCACCCATCCAGGACCAGGGAGGCCACCCAGGGCACTGCCTCTCGTCTGTGAGTGACGCGGTGACACAGTCCCCCCAGCACAAAGCGGTGGGCCCCCTGGGGCCCAGCTCCTCAGTGGCACTCAGCACTGGGCCAGCCGCCCACCTGGTGGGCTGCCTGCTCCCCAGGACCCCACTCACTCCCCACGCTGGTGACCCCTTAAACAGGATCCGGCGCCTCCCACACTCCCGCGCGTTGGACGGGTTAGTGTCTTCATGACCGCGGATGAGACAGCCCTGCGGAGGGCTACAGGGTGGGACCGCGCGCGCGGTGACGGTGCCGGCGATGCAGCCTGGGTTCCTCCCTGGAGGTGGCAGGAGGCACAGATGGCCGCCCACGTGGTCTCTGGGTGCCAGGCATCCGGCAGGGCCCGGAGCCTTGGCCGGTGACAGGTTTCTCATCCGAGCTTCCAGACCATTTGGCAAAGACGGCTGCCTGATGGGAAACGCCCGTCCCGCCCCGTCTCCGAAACAGAACCTGCTATGAGCTGGCAAAGCGCGCTTCCTGCCTCCCTGCGGCCAGGTACCAAGTCCTGGCCCGCGAGGTGTAAGCGGCAGTGGGCGTGGCCCCAGGAGGCTTCTGCGGAGCGATGCGCCCCTGTGCCCTGTGCCCCCGCCTCCTGCTGGCTGGGACGGGGTGTGACGGCGGGCGCAGGTGCGGCCGCCTCGATCACGGGGTCCTTGGCGGTGGGATGGGCATCACCCCTGCCTCTGAACTTTAAGGTGAGAAGTGAACGTGGATGGAACTGAACACAGTACCGTGTTGTTAGCAGCAGCTGAACCTCGTCACACGCCACAGCCGCCCCGAAGGAGCCGAACTTAGCAGTCCCTGCGGGAGCCCAGCAGCTCCGCCCAGCCGGCCGGAGAGGGCCGAGTCCCGGCGCTCCTGGTGGGCGCACGGCCGCCGGCGGGGCGAGGCCTGGCCGAGCGCGTCGCGGTCTGGCTGGGCCGCGCGTGCTGCTTCGCGGGGCGTCCCTAGCGCCTGGGGCTCGGCGAGGGGCCCCACAGTGCGCCTGCGCCCCTGAAGCACACGGCGCTGGCTCCGCCTGCTTGGGGCCGTCGGTGCCTCCAACAGGGACAGTCGCCCAGGAGATTTTCTGGCCCAAGCTTATTTCAGGACTTGTCTTGAATTACCTTTTGACCTGAAATTCTCCGGGCAGTGGCCTCCGCCCTGCGCTTCTGAGACCTGCCCGTGTGGCAGTCCTGGCTGCTGGCAGGTGTCGCGCTCGGCGTCCTACGTCCTGTGCCCATGGCCCTCACCCAGGTGAGCACGGAGTGGGACCCGGCTGGAGCCAGCACGGCCACCGGACCCCCGACCCCCTTGAAGAAGGGCTCGAGCGTCCTTGGCGAAGGTCTGGCTGAGGACAGACGCTGGAGCCGGAACCCCACGGGAACGCGCCGGGCTGCGTGGGGGCCGGTGAGAGGCGCGGGGCCCGTCCGGTCCGAGGACACAGAACGCGTTCTCCGGGGATCGGGGCGGGGCGGGGGGGGGCTGCCCCGGAATGCTGTAGTTTTCACTTTCTTTCAGGACAAAAGAGCCGTCCACGGTAAAGATATCTGTCCCCGCGCAGGCGTGGGACGAGCCGTTTTTTTAAGGAGAAAACGCCTTCCCTGCCCCCCGCGGCCATGTGGCCCAGGTCAGACTGGGCTTGGCCAGGGCTGGGCCAGCCGCGCCTGCTGGAGGGTGGGAGCTGTTGTCCCCGAGAGTGGGGGCCCGTGGCAGCCGTCAGCACGCGGGGCTCTGTCTCCGAGGGCCGGCTCCGCCCTCGCCGCTGCACAACTGTTTGCAGTGGCTTCGTTTTCTCTTTGCGGCGTGCGCCAGGGCAGGGGGGACGCCGGCGTGTTCCCACCCAGAGAGGACGCAGCCCCCTCCCCCAACGCGGCTGAAGGGGCCGAGGGGCGTCCCAGGGGAGGGAGCTGCGGGGGCTGCGCGGTGTGATGGGCCACTTTAGCAGAGTGGCCCTGCATTGCATTCGGCGTCTGGGGGAATCTGCTCCCTTGAGGGGTGGGTACCCTCCTCTTCTTCATGATGAGGATGGGAGGGCGTCAGCAGACCCAGAGGCAGACGCCACTGTATCCTCGCTTTACAGGAGAGGAAACTGAGGCACAGAGAGGTTCAGCTGGAAGGCGGTGAAGCAGCGGCCGGGCCTGTCACCCTAGGCGGTCCCCAGATGCACCGGGAGAGGGACCTGGGCTTTCTCATGTGGCTGCAGAGTGCTCAACGGGCATCTGAGATGCCTGCGGGGCTCACGGAAACGGGTCCCCTTGGTCTCCCCAGAGGCACCTCCCGCGCTTGACCCTTCGCCCCAGCACCCAAGGGCGGCCCGCGAGCCTGCGCAGGGCCCCCGCCGTCACACCCGGCACAGCCGCCACACGGGCTTTCCTGGCGCCTGGTTTCCACTGAGTCCTCGATAGGCTGTGACATCCCTCCGGGTGGGAGGCGTGGCCCCCACGCGTGTTCTGTGACGCAGAAACATGAGACTTTCACCGCGAGGCAGCGTGGAACCGCGTCTACGGACTGCGGCGCACGCAAGCGAAGGGGGCGGGGCCGGGCGCCCCTGGGGCCTAAAGCGCCTCCGAGAAAGGACCCTCCGCCTACGGTCACCACTCTCGCAGTGTGACCCCCGGCAGCATCTGGGCTGGAGGGGCTGTAACGAGGGTTAGGGCGGAGGGTAGGAGCGAGGCTCAAAGGTCAAAGGGCCGAGGGGAGTGTTTTGGCCCTGAACCTAGAGTGCGGTGAGTCTGCCCAGGACGGGCCCCAGCGGCGTTTCCTGCGGCAGGGGCAGAGGGACACTGCGCCCCCAGGAGCGGTGCACAGGCGGGGCGCCAGCAACTTGCACGTCCCCACGGAGGTGTGGGCCGTGTGTGTGCGCGTGCGAGTATGCTTGCGTGTGCATCTGTGTGTGCATGTATGCATGTGCGTTGTGTGCATGTGTGCGTGGTGTGCGTGTGTGCATGTGCGTGTGTGCATTGTGTGTGTGCGTGTGTGCCCGTGTGTGTGTGTGTACATGCACACGATGCCTGGGGCCGTGGACGGTTCAGCACGCAGCTTCCAGGAGTAATTCTGGAATAATCCGTGGCGAAGCCAGACCTCGCATTGTATGGATAAGGTTCTCACCTGCCACATCTCAGTGGGCGACTGGGAGCCAAACCCACAGGGAGATGCCAACCGGGCAGGAGCGGAATCAGCCAGAAGACCCGGTGACCACGCAGGACCCCGCAGCCGGGAGCAGAGGGGCAGGCTCCTCAGGCCGACTGTCCTGTCCAGGCTGACTGCCTCCTGGTGGCAGCGGCCTTGGCCCGGCCCTCGGCCTGACAGACCCAGAAACAGCCCTGCAACCACAAGCCCAGGGGGCTGCGGCCACTGCCAGCCCACGCAGAGGGACGAATGACCTCACATCGCACTCGCAGTGATGACCGGGCCTGCACACCGAGCGGAGGACGGCCACGGTGGGCACTGGCTTCCCACGGGAAGGACGCGCGCCAGCCACCAGGACACAGAGGGCAGGGCAGACGCCCTCCGCCTTACGACCCTCCGACATGGCCACCGGCCCCGAGGACGACAGTCCTGCTTGCTCACCAGTCTGCTAGGGCCTGGGCGCCATCGTCCAGGGGCGTCCTGTCTCCCAGGTGCACCGTGCCCGGGTTCCCGGGGACCAACTCCGTTTGCCTCTGCCCAGGGTCTGAGGCGCCTGCTGTCACCGCACACACCCGCGAGCTTGTGCCGCCCACCACCGACCGGTTGGTGAAGTCCACTCACCGGGCAGGTCGCTGGAGGCATCCTCCTGGCCACACAAGGCGTCCGATGCCAGCGCCACCTCCTGGTCTCCCTTGGGGAGTGGCGAGTTGAAGTCCGCACTTGCAGGGGCAGCTCTGGGCTCTGGGCTCCCGGACGTGGGGCCCAACAGAGGGTAGGTGATGCACTCAAACCCACTGTGCAGGGAACACGCAGGGCTGGGAGGACACCGTGCTGGGGACACGGTGGCCCAGCCCTGTCCAGGGAGGAGAGAGGGCCGAGGCAGCCCCTCTGAGACCAGGGTGGTGGGAAGGAGGGACGGTGGGGGAGGGGTCTCGCTCTGGAGCCACCGGAAGCCTCCCACAGCCCCAGCCCCCGCCACGTCACCCTGCTGGCCCCCTGCCTGCCTGGCACACTGTCTGAAGATGTCTTTGGTTCCCTCCCCTTGGCTGGGCACGTCCTGCCTGGCAGTCACCCCTGTGTCCCCAGGGCCGGGGTGGGAGTGACGTGAGGAGAGCCCCGGGCAGAGCAGATTGGGCAGCGGAGGAAGGACCCTCGCCCCCGCCCCGGGTGGTGTCTCCGGTGGTCACCCATACTCACAATGGGGTCTGGATGGGGGCCTCTCGGCTGTCCTGGTCCACTCTGAAGAAGCTGACCTCCGAATGGGCCGCGAGCTGCACGTGCCGGACGCCTGCAGAGATGGCCAACAGCCGGCCGTCCTCGCCTCCGGGAGGGAGAGGGAAGCAGGCCATGACGGGGAGCAGGGGCTCAGGGCAGCGGGCACAGGGGGCTTCACAGCACAGCCCTGGCACGGCCACGAGCCACCTGAGTATTCTGCTCCTGGTGCCCTCGGCCAAGCCGCACACACCCTCCCGGACCCGGACCCGAGCCTGGCTGGGCCCCAGGGCACCCGCTGCGCCTCGGGGGCCTGGCCACCCAGGAGGACATCGCCCCTTGTTGCCCACCTCCTGCCTGACCCAGGGACAGGCTCTGTCCCACTTGTCCACACCCGAGACACCTCGCACACGTCAGTCATGCGGACGCTGGGGATGAGGGCGCAGTGAGGACGGACGGTCAGTGGCACCGCCGGCCAGCCAGGGGGGCCGGCCGTCCAGCCTCTCGTGCTGCCGAGATCTGGAAAAGGAGACCCGGCAGGGCAGGCACGGGAAGGACTCTGACCGGAAAGGGAATGGTGCCGAGTGTGGTGAGACGCCAGCCGTGGTCTGACCAGCTTCCGTTTCTGGTCAAGATGGAGTAGCTGGGACCGAGTTACCCTCCTGCTCGAAGCGGCCACAAAAGCAGGAGACACGGGTGCTCAAGGCCCTGGGCATCGGGCAAGGACAGTGGCGCCTGAAAGGTGGGGACCAACGGTGCGGCCCCGTGTTGCCTGGTCGCTGCCGCAGAGAAGCACGGGGCGGGGTGCAGAGAGGAGACCCGAGCGGAGCCCAGAAAACCCCCTCAGGTGGGAGACAGGGCTGGGCGTCTGGAGCACAGGTGCACAGCAGGAGTCGGAGTCCCGAGCTGGAGGAGCAGAGGGGAGGACGCCGGCGGTCTGCGGGGCCGCGGGTGGACAGCAGAGCGTAGGTCAGCGCACAGGGCGAGGGAGAAAGGGGGACCCGGCGGGGGGCTGAAGCCGGATGGTGCGAGGTGCAGTCCCATCAGCCAGGCTGGGGGAACGCGCAGTCACAGCACCCTGGGCAGTGTTCTCAGACGGGGACGAACTGGTCAAGCCTATTTATAGGGGCACAGAAATATCCTGCCCCAACAAGGTAAAAGTCGCAATGTCTGGCTTCTAATCAAAGATTACTAGGCACGTGAAGAATGCAGCAAAGTACGGCCCCGTGATGGGGGGGACACTCCATCGATCGAAACCGACGCAGAAACGACACAGATGTCAGAATGAGCAGAAAAGGACAGTTTTCAAAGCTGTTATTATCGCTGTATTCCATGTGTTCCAAAGTAGAGACAGAATACGTATATAAAAAAAAAAAAAGTTGAATTTCTAGAAATGAAAACTGGGATGAAAAATACCCTGGATTTGATCAAGACAGATGAGACGTTGCAGGAAAAAAAGATTCACGAGTTTGAAAACACAGAAAGGATCCAAAGTGAAACACTGAGATGAAAATAAAGAAGGAAGAAGGAGGAGGAGAGAGAGATGTCGTGAGCAGGCGGCTGCCAGCAGCGGTGCAGGCGGAGCCAGGGCCCCTAAAAGGCGGAAGGAGAGGCTGTGACGGTTACTTGAAGAAATAAGGGCTGAAACATCCCCGAATTTGATGAAACTATAAACCCACAGATCCAAGGAGCTCAATGGATCCCAAGCACAAGACACGCGAAGAAAACCGCACTGTAACACATTCAAACGAAACTGCTCAAACTTGTGGTAAAGAAAACCTTGAACGCCAGGGAACAGGGCCGTGTTTGTACGGAGACGCACAGGTAGGGACGACAGCAGATGTGGCAGGGGGAACGTCACAGGCAGGGCAGCGATGGGCGACACCCTGGGCGGCATACTGGAAGGTGACCCAGGATTCTACGCCTGGTGGGGACACGTGTGAAGTACAGGGAGACAGGGTGCTCAAGACCCTGGGCATCGGGCAAGGACAGTGACCCCTGACGGATGGGGAACTAATGGTGTGGACCCCAGGGAGCCCGGTCACTGCCTCGGAGAACGTGTGGGCTGCGGTGCTGAGAGGGGACATGAGCAGAGTCCAGAAAACTCACTCAGGTGAGAAGACAGTAAAAATGAAAGTAAAAAATGAAAGTAAAATCAAGACGTTTCCAGATGAGCGAAAGCTGAAAGAATCCGCCAGCAGAAAACCTGTATGACGGGAACTGTTAAAGGTTAAGTCCTGGGGGCAGAAGGGAAATCGTGCCAGATGGGAATCTGGAAGGCGTGAGCAGAACCGGAAACGGCCACCATGTGGCTAAACAGACCAGCTTTCCCTTTCCGTTTGTTAGATACCTGTTAAAGGATAAATGGATGTTTAAACAAAAATAACAATGCATCGCGAAGTTTATTAGATGCAGGAATGTAAAATGCAGGAGTGACTTCACTGGTGTCACAGAAAGTAGATGCCAGAGCAAAGACTGTTACCAGGGATACAGAAAGGTAATTGTACAACGATGAGGAGTAAACTAATTAAACAGCATAAACATCATAAATGTTTATGCCCCGATAACAGGTTATCACAATAATTAAGCAGAAGTTGATAGAAATGGAAGCAGAAATAGACACATCCACAATTATGATCGGAGATTTCAACACACCGCTGTCAGTGACTGACAGAACAGGTGGATGGGGAATCAGCGAGGATACACTCCAACGAACCACACCAGCAAAATACACCTGATCGACATTGATAGAATATTCCAAACAAAAGCAGAGGCCACGCGCTGCTCAATGTGCGCACCAAAATGGACCGTATTACGTGCATAAAGCAAGTCTCTATTGATTTAAAGGGACTCGTGATACGCAAAGTGTGACTCTCACCACGTAGAAATTAGACATCAACAGGAGAATGTCCAAATACTTGAAAATGAAACAGCACATTTCTGACTAACTCGTGGGTCCAATAGGAAGTCAAAGGGGAAAATCAAAAAGTATTTTGAATTGAATGAAAATGAAAACACAATATATAAAAAATTTGCAGGATGCAGCTAAAGCCATGCTCAGGGGGAAATTTATAGCAATAAACTCTTATATTAGAGAAGAAAGGTCTGAAGTACATACCCTTAGTTTCCACCTAAAGAACTAGAGACAGTAACTTAAACCCAAAGTAAGAAGCAGCAAGGAAATAAGATTGAAACAGGAATTAACGAAATAGACAAAAGAAAATAGAAAGTTGCTTGTTTATCAATGAAACTGATGACCTCTAGCCAGACTGGTCAGGAAGAAAAGAAAGAAGATGCCACCGATCTGTCTTCGGAACGAGAGAGGAGAGATTACTGCGTGGCAGAGAGCGCGAGGCATGAACAAGCGGATGCGGCCACTCTGGCAGCAGGGGAAATGGACGAAGCGGCAGAGCTCACTCAGGAGCGAGAGGGAGCCCGGACAGTGCTGTCTGTGGAAGGCCGGGACTCGGTGACACCGGGCGTCCTCGGGAGGGCCAGGCCTGGCGGGAAGGGGGCGACTGGAGCCCTTCTGCGCTGCTGGCGGCCGGTGAAATGGTGCGGCCACTTGGGAAAGCAGTCTGGCAGTTTCTGGAGACGTTTGAAGAACTTTCGCGTATCGGTGTACACACGAAGTTTGTGCAGGTGTTTGACCCAGAGCCATGAACACGTGAGTTCACACGGGAGCACTCACAGCAGCACTGTTCACAGCGGCCCACAGGCGGACAGGGCCGCGGTCCATGGGCGGGGGTGGGGGCAGGGTGCGCGGCCAGCCCGGGGCGGGCGGCGACAGGACCGGGGAGGAAGTGCCAGTGCCCGCTGCGACACGGGCGAGCCCCGGAAACGTCACACACGAGCTGCAGACCACACACTGCACAACTCCGCTCCCGCGGGCTGCCCAGAACCGGCAGCGCCACCGCGGAGCGGGCTGCTGGGCTGAGGGTGCGGACGGGGTGTGAGCCGGCTCGGGGTGCGTGTGTGTGGGGGGCCTTTCCGGGGGAGGGACGCGTTCTCAAACCGCCCTCTGCTGCGGTGATGGCTGCCCGACTCTGCAGATGTCCTGAGAGCGGCTGATCCGCGAACACGCGTGAATCCACGGTGCGTCAACGATGCCGCGATAGAGGTTAGGTGTTACAATAACCGGTCGTGAGGACACGGACTTGGCGTGAGCCACCGTCGCGGCTCCCGATTAGAGCCTGTGACCAGAGGGAGCCGGGAATCTTGGAACGCGAGTCTGTCGCCGGCGGTGGGGCCCCGGCGCTCGCCCGGCCTGCGCCTCCTCTGCGGCGGGCACGCGCCCACCGGGCGGGAGGGGCCTTGGGGAGCCAGCGTGCCCGCCTGCGTCACTGCAGGGCCGAGGAGGTCCCAGGCAGGTGGGCAGGCCCTTGCTGGACTCGCCCGGCGGACAGGGACCTCCTCTTGCCAGCTGACTGGCCTACGCAGACGCACGCAGCAGTGCGCCCACCGTCCTCTGCGCTATGTGGGGTGCGTGACACACACAGGCATGTGCACGCACACACGGCACACACGGCAGCACACACAGCACACGTGCTCACATGCACATGCCCGCACACGCGTGTGTCCGCACACAGCTGCCCGCCGCCCCTCCTGCCAAGGCTGTGGCCGGGAGGCCTCCCGAACGGTGTTACGGGGCCCAAGCTTCGGCCGCCAGGGGCCACGCGCGCCCTCCGCCCACTTGAGAACCTGACACCTGTGTATCTTTCTGGGCAGTCCTGGCGCCTCCCGGAGACACTCACTCTCGGCCACTTTCCCGTCGTCCTGCTGCAGCTCAATGCTCACGGTGAAGGACGAGCCGTGGGCCACGCGCATCACCTCCGGCCCCAAAACCACCATCCTCGTGGCTTGTGCTGGGAGAGAGCAGAGGGCCACTTAGTGGGTGGCCGGGTGGTGCCGGCCCCGCCCCTAACAGGGGTGGGACGCTGAGCCTTCGGCATCCCTGCAGCTGGAGGCCTCTGTGTGGCCGGACACGAACATGCATGACTGGGAAGGCTGGGGGTCTGACCAGAGGCCTGGCCAGAAGTGACCCACGTGGTCACTCAGACTGGGATGACCACCCTGTTCCCAAGGTTGTCTCTAACCTTTTTTTTTTGTCATAAGACACGGGCATTTTATTCCAGCTCCGGGAAATGAAAAAGGGGGTGGGTGGGTGGGGAACACACCATTCTAACTTCACTGACATCAATTACAAAAAGCTAAAGCAAACACAAGTACGTATTTATACACACACGTACGTACATTTTCAGACGTTAGCCTCACAAGTGCTGATATAATTACTGGTTTTCTATAAACAGCTTTAAACATCATCAAATGTATTCTTTTTATTATTATTATTATTATTTACGCTTACAGCACCTGGCCTTCCTAGGTGGTCTCCCATCCAAGTAGTAACCAGGCCTGACGCTGAGCTTTGAGACCAGACCTCGGGCTTATTCGGGGTGGCGTGGCCGTGGACCGTGGACTGTGGCTCCACCGGGGCGTGAACCCAGGACCTTCTCGTGCAAAGCAGACCGCTGACCGCTCGTGTGGAAGGGCATCCTTCACGTGTTTCCTAATAGCCCTCCCTCTGCCTCTTCGCCAGTCACGTGAAGTTGTGTGATGGCTTCGCCGTTTCCGGTTTCATCAGACTCCACGTCACTAGGTGTCAGGGAACGCCTGCTTCACGGCACACCTGCGTCACTGCTGCCCATTCCACGGCCTTCTCCCCACCGCCCGCACCTCCATCGTGCAGCCTCCACGGGGACTCTTCCAGCTCCTGCCGCCCACGCCTCCTGGGCGGGACCGCCCGTGACCTCGAGCCTGGGTCAGGCACTAACTGGAGCGCGTGAGCCGGGCTCCCGTTCGGTCCTCGTTTCTGAGCTGACGTTCTGTCTGCAAAGCTGCTGCGTGTTTCAGGGGGAGAGTCGTTTCTGGAGGTATTTCTGAGTCAGCAGAGCTTCCCGGCTTCGTTCTTTCTGTTCGGTTCGGGAAGTGAAGTGACTCTTTCTCGTCATTTTTTTGTCCACAATGCTTTACTGCTTCATAAGCCTGCTGGCTGGTGGCAGATGCCTTTCTCTGCAGTTCTTACGGACTGGACTGGGTAACAGAAACAGAGGCTTCCGAAGTGGCCAGTCCCAGTGGACGGGCGGTTTCCTTCAATCTGGACCCTCCACTGGCTGGAGCTGGGCCCACCGAGCCTGGAACATAATCACTCCAGCTCCCAGGGCGAAACTCCTGGTGGCGGGTCCTTCAGGTAAACGTCTGGGCCTTCTCCAGATTGCACTGTACCCGCTACCCCATTCTTCACAGACACGAGGACTTCGTGCCAGCCAATGGGACAACTGGTTGCAGTGCAGATGGCGGCAAAGCCGTTGATAAGTTACCAGGCTTCAGGACATCGGGCTGGGGGGTGGTGCGTGCACATGGCGGCTCTGGGGTCACTCGCTGCTTCTGGGGGTGCTCGCTGCTTGCGGGCTCCCCTCCCGGGGCCGTGGGCACCCTCACCGATGCGCAGCCAGACCTGCGGGCGCGCTGTGGCTTTCTCATCCCGACCCTGTGCCTGTGCTCCTCTCTGCCCAAGCGCTGTCAGCGAGGTCGTCTGAAGCCGTCCTCTCCAGAGCTGGCCTGACGGGCTGGCCAGACATTGAAGTGGGGAGTGAGCGCGGCCTCTGCAGCCAGCTTGACGCTTGGTGGGACATCCAACTGCCCTCCTTCCCGCCATCCCGTCCAGACTCAGGCCTGCGTTTCCCGGTGTGGGCTGGACGAGGCTCTGTGGCCACTGGCCCCCGGCTTGGCCCTCGAGGGCGAGGACCCCCCTGCCAGGCTTCCACCCACGAGGACCCTGCAGGGTTGTCCTGGGGGGCCCGGCTTTCTGCAGACGGCGTCTTCAGTGTCTGCTGGCCCCTGAACCCCTGACCCCACTCGAAGCTCTAGCACAGCACAGCGAAGCCCCTGAAGGCCATGCTGGGAAGGGCGCCTGCCGTGAGGCTGACCGAGTGCCATCGGCAGGCAGCACGCCAGCCGGGGAAGCCACATGGAGTGTGTACGGGGCCTTCCCGACGACCGTGGGGCGCCCCTGTTCTGTTTCAGGGGGAAGCCAGGCACCCCACATGGTAACAGCAGAGTCCATGTCTGTGTGTGTGTGTGGGCGGGGGAGAGTCCCGGGGCTGCCGGCCAGCCTGAGACCCCTACCGGGGGGAGGAGAGGCCAGGTCTCACACCTCCTGCCCAAGTCTTTCGCTCCCAGGTATTCCAACAGGACCCCAAATCTGGGGGCGGGAGGATTCCTTCCCAAGGGGACATTACTAAGACATTCTTGGTGGACCCTGGGCCCTGCTGAGGCTGAGGGGCCGGAAGGGTCCCTGAGCCCCTCGCGGAGTCTCCCCGCTAACCCAGCCCTTCACCGGGGCTGCGGGGTGGTGCCTCCCCCAGGGACAGGCCACAGGGGCCAGGCTCCTCCCGCAGGGCCCCCAGCCACTTCCCTCCCAGGACCTTGGGCCTCGGGGGAGCCTTCCTGCTTGGCAGGTGCCCTTGTAGCCTGTGGCAGGTGCGGCCTCTTCCCACCATGGTCCTGGGACCCACCTGAGGTGCGTGGGGTTGGCACCAGGGTCCAACGGGAGGCCGCTCTGATGCTGGGAACAGCACTGGGAGGGGAGGCCGACACCCTCCCCAAAGGAGGTCCCCACGGGCCACCTGTGCTTGTCACAGTGCAGAGAGCTGGGGGAGAGGTGAGGCTGTGAGGGGGGCCCAGATACTGACTGCCCCATGGTGAGAGACCCCGTGACCGGGAGGCCTGGGTGCTGGGAGGCCCCGGCTGCAGCCGGACCCCTCGGGTCCAAGGTCTCACAGGGCCCGGCATGTCAGGACCCCTTCGGAAACCACGCCAAAAGGCGCTTCCTGAGAGGAGGTGGGGTCTGCAAGTCCACTCTGTCCCAGCCCCCTCGACACCTCTTCGTCCAACACCTCCTGTGTGACTGTCCAGGGCCACCTGAGAAGAAGCAGGCAGACCCAGGCGTGACCCCAGAAGAGGACCTCGAAAGGCCCACAGGAGGGTGGGGAGGGGACACCTACCCACTGGGTGGCCGTTGATCCACATCCCGCGGTAAACGACCCCGGAGCAGTGGGCCATGCTGCCCAGTCCACTGAAGACGTTGCTGTGCCACTGTCCCTGCAGAGGGAGCCAGGGCTCAGACGGGCTCGGCTGCGGGCAGAGGACGAGTGACGGGGGGCGCGGCCTCTGACCCCATGAGGCACCTGAAGGGGGGCCGGCTGGAAAGGGCCCCAGGGGACCAAGGCTGCGGGAACCCACACCGGCCCTGAGGGGGAGGAATCTCACTGCGTCCAACCCCATCCAATCTGCTTTGCAAAATGTGCTCCTCTTTGAATTGTAAGAAGCCAGGAAGTTTGGGGACAATGGCACATATTCAAAATGCAAACAAAACACCGGGCTCAAAAGGGCCCACTTTTCAGCACAAAAATCCTTTCGATGCAAAGACTCTGCACTGGTGGATTGTGCCACAAAGGAGGCCCGAACCTGCCACCGGCCGCGTGGGGCGACAGGAGCATTCTGTCACTTGGGCCGCGACAATAAAAAGGCCAATTAAAAACAGTTTGAACCCACACAGCCCCATGCTCGGGAAATGCTCCCTTGCTGCACCCCCAACTCTGCCTCCCCCATAAGCAGCCTCTCTTTCTAAGCCATACACACAAGAGTGGAAGAACAATGCGTAATAGCAGGAAAATTATTTTCGCGGAAAATTTCAAGATGGTAATGGCATTTTATTCGACTCAATTATTCCTATTAGAAGAAAACGTAGCCAAGGGCACGTTTGGTTCTATTCACTCCTCTGCAGAAGCTGACAGGCCGCTGCCTGCCCGCCCCTCAGCAGCTGGGCCCAGGGCTCAGGGGCTCCAGCTGCAGGCCTGGGGGGGGGTGTGGGGAGGGGTTTGCCCGGGGCTGGCTGGGGCAGTCCCCAAGGGCTTCTCTCAGGCCTATGGGAAAGGCCCCTGCAGGCTGCACCCTAAAGAGCTCCAACACCCCAAAACTGGGGGCAAACAGTTTTCGGGGGATGTCTGGAACAGGTGGTCACTGCCCTTAAGCTAGGTCACCTTAAGAGATGACAGGGGAAGTGGCACTGGCGGCCCAGGCCGGTCAGCTGCCGGGCCCAGCACAGCCCAGTCTCCAGGTCAGGAGGGGCTGGGCTGCCAGTTCGGGTGTCAGGGCAGTCTTGTCCCTCTAGCCCCAAGACCCAGAGAGCTGGGTCACCCCCATGACGGCTTGTGCCTCCTGAACCCAAACACTGGCTGTGTTCGGAACACTCAGTGCCATGCAGGGGCGCTGACATCCTGGGAAGTTTATCCATGTCCCCTAAGACGTGGCTCATGTCTGCACGCCACAGGTCAGGCCCAAGCAGAGGCGGGGCTCCCCTGTGTCCCGCAGAGGCGAGGGCCTAAAGCCACCTCCTTGGGCCCTGTGCTGCCCTCCTGGGCCGGTGGGGGTGGGGAGAGCCAGCCAGCAGCTGCAAGGGGACTGCCCCAGTCACCACTGTGACCAGTGATGATGCCAGCAGAGCCTCCAAGCACTTGTGGGTGTTTACCAGGCCAGGGTCGCTGTGCACACGTGCCTGCATGTGTGTGTGTGCGTGTGTGTGCGTGCGCGCACTGGCTGGCCATGATCGGCATGGGGGAGCGGGGGCAGAGGGGTATATGTTTGGGCTGAGCTGAGCTGCTGTCCCCGAGTCAGGATGGGCACAGCTGTGGGAGGGAAGGGCGCCCCAGTTACTGTTTGTGGGAGGCGGCAGGTGACACTGGAGCAGAAGTTGCTGGAACACTCTCCTTACTGAGGACCTGCCCCTCCCGACATCACCCCGGACCTGAGAAGCGGGGGGCGGACTCCGGGGGCGGAAAATGGCCCGGGAGCCAAGTCTGCATCGAGCTTGGATGGCCACATGCCACGCTCCGAGGCCGGACGCCACGCACCCGGCCGCATGCCACGCACGCCACGCACGCCACGCACAGGGGCTGCGCGTCACGCACGCCACGCTCGGGGCCGCACGCCACGCACGTGACGCATGCCACGCTCTGGGCCTCACCGCGCCTGTCTCTTGCGGGTCCGTGCGTGGAGTCACGTGCTCCCGCCAGATGGGAGGCGAGTCCCGCGGACTCCGCCGGCTCCTTCCCGGCCCTTCCCGGGCGGCGGTCACCTCTGCGCCCCGCCTGGTCTGGGCGCTGAGCTTCCTGGAGGCAGGGGTCACCCCTCCACGGACGCGCTCGTGCACGCACTGGCCCCGTGAGGACAACGTGGGGTCGGGGAGCACGGGCGGAAAGCACCAGGGCCGCCGGGCCCATCGCCCCGTGCGGTGCTGACCCAGCCACGGAGAAGGGCCCGTCTCCTCGCTGCTCATGTCCGTCCCTGTCCGCTCGGCCCTCTGCGACGCCGGGAAGAGGGAGGCGGAGGCGGGCGGCTCCCAGGGCCGCGGGGTGCCCGCCGAGGGGTGAGCGGGGCGGCGGCGGCGCCTCCGCCGGTCGGGCACCAACCAAGGGCGCCCGGAACCCGAGCCCACGGCGCAGCGGCCTTCACGGCTCTGACACGGACCTCGGCGGAGACTGTGTGGCGGGGAGTCACGTCGCCGCCCCAGCACGCTCCCAGGGAGCGCGGCGCCCCCTCTCCGCTGACTCGCCTGAAGCGAAAGCGTGAACGGATGAGACCTTCGCATCTCCCCAGAGGCCTGGACCACGTGAGGAGGGGCCCGGCGCACACCACAGTGAGGCCAGGTGGGGACACCGCGGGCAGGGGTGACGCGGGAAGGGGATGACTGTGACAGAGCCCGGAGGGAAAGGCCACTTGGGGCCCATGTCCACACTGAGAGTAGAGCAGGAGAGGGGAGCAGGGGGTCCAGCGTTGGGCGCTGGCCTTGCAGGCGACAGTGAGACCCCTGTGTGCAGCCAGCCGGTGGACAGGTGCCCTTCGAGGCGCCGCTGAGCTGCAGGTCTGGGCCCGCGCGGGGCCCCACGGGCTCACCTCTTCCTCAGTGACACGTGGTCCTGACGAGCTGGGGTGATGGTGGGGACTCCCCCAGAGCTTCTGCGTTACAAACGAATTTGAATTGCGAGAAAGGAGTGCCTGACTCTTCTCCGCACGCACCTCCTGGTGAATCCACCCTGTCCTGAGGGAAGGGGGACCTGCTTCTTCTGGCCTTGCTGTGTGGTATCCCCGCGTTCCTGAGGCCTCCTGGGCAGTGCCGAATCCCCACCCAGACTGAACCCCCACCCCGCCCACAGGCGCTGCCTCCAGGGGCACAGGGCGCACTCTCCAGAGCCAGCCTTGGAGGCGGTCACAGCCTGGAGGAGGTGCCCTCCCTGCCACCGCCAGATCTCTGAGGTCACAAGCTCGCAGACCGGGCAGGGCGGCCCGGGGTCCGGTCACATGTGAGGCCCCGTGACCATCCACAGACCAAGGTCTCCTCCAGCTGCGGGATGGGCTTCGGCCCGCGGTGGTCACACAGGCCAGCGTGTTAGTGGCATGAGCTGGGTGTCTTTAGCCCCCCATCTCCACAGACATTTCCCAGGGTCCAGCAGGGTCCACAGGGTGCCCCTGATCCTCAGATTTCAAAGTGTGAACTGTGACGAGTTTTGCTGATGCAAACACAAGCTGTCTTCGTGCGTCTGGTGTGACGTCAGTGACATCCAAACCCCATAGGGAACGTGGGGTTGGGACTGGTCCCACACGACCTGGTAGCCCAGACTCTTCCCACGTACGCCTCTCACGGTTGGGGGTTCATCGTGCCCCTGGGGTCACAGCCCCACATTCCTGGACTGGGGCCTCCTGGCCCAAGAATAGTGGCGTAGGGACAGAGGCTGCTGACATTCCTGCAGACGCACAGTGCGGGGCCAGGAGGCTGGGAGCCACTGGCAGGTGAAGATGCGCATAAGGCCCGCCACCTGCTTTGTGCTTGAGCAGGTGCACCACCCAGCAGGCCCCCCCCAGGGGGAGCCAACACGGGAAGTGCGGCCAAGGTGTGCGGCTGCTGGCGGGGACCGCACCGCAGCCTCGCAGGTGGGGAGTGCTCCGCGGAGCAGCGAACACCGCGTTCCCTGACCAGCGTGGGCCTGCTCACTCCCTGCCAGGCGGGCTGCTCGTCCCCACGGGGTCCACCGCAGACTGACGCTGCTCTGAGGGGTCATCTTGTGCTCACAGGGGTCACCAAGCTGCAGCCATGTTCCTGGGAGGAGCCGGTGAGCTCGCCGCCAGCACCATCACCGGGCACACGTCCCCATGTCCCACGGAGGTCAAGGCAGCACAGAAGCCCAGCACAGTGCACAGCAGGACACTGGGGTGATCCATGCAGGACCCACTGTGGGGAGCAGAGGCAGGAGATAAGACCTCGGGTCCTGGGGTGAATGGTTCAGACCGTGGGCCACCAAGCCTGAGAAGGGGAGACACCTGGCTTTGGGAAACACTGGTTTTATTTTCTGACGGAAGATGCTGCAGTGTTCGTATTCAGGAGTAAGTTTTTTCCAGGACCAATTTCTTGAAGGTTCATTATAAAGCTTTGTGTCAAGGAATGCTGGTGACCAGGCAGCAGAGATGGCTTTGCAAAGGGCCCACTGCCCCCTGGTTGGGGAGGACTGGCCACCGCCCAGGCTCAGGGCCCCTTCTCCAGGGCTCCAGCCACCCTGCCTCACGCTGCCCGCAGCACCTTCCCAGCAGCCGGTCCTCGGGGCTGGGCTGACGTCACTGTGGCTGAGGGGAGTGCTGACACACAACTCCCATACACTCACTGCTTCCAGTCTTCTAGAAAGTAAAATTATCTCACAAATAAACGAGAAGCAGCGGTGCGCAGGTCTGCGGGCGGGGTGCCCAGGGCGGCTTTCTGGAGGCGTGGATGAGGGTGCGGTGGGGGCTGCTCGTGTTGCCGCCTGGGACCCGTGCTCCGAGCGAGGAACCAGAAGGGGGAGGAGCTGGCCGACCCCACCTGTGTAGACACACTTCGTGTGGCCTGGCCGTGACCACGTGCTGCAAGCAGGCGCTCCCAAAGGACAGCGGCTAAACAGGCTGGTGGCCCAGCCAAAGGAGTCGTCAGAGAGGGCACAGGAGCTGCCCCAGGCGGCTGTTTCCACGGACGAGAGGACAGTGGCGAGGACGGGGAGGGGCTGGAGCCCCAGGCGCAGCCGGCAGGGCTGTGAATGGTGCCACCGCGGTGCAGACGTTACAGCGGCCCCTCAAAAGCTCACGCAGAATGACAGCGGGGTCCAGCGACCCCACCTCTGGTGTGTCCCCAAAGGAACTGAAAGCGGCGTCTCCGAGAGCTGCTCCCACCCCGCGTTCTAGGCAGCGAGACGCTCGCCAAGAGGCAGCAGCAGCCCAGGCGTCCGTGGACAGACGGAGGACAAGCACAACGTGGTCCCTCCACACGGCGGGACGTCACTCAGCCCCCCAAAGGAAGGCAGGGCGTGGACGGGCCTGCGGGCAGTGTGCTGAGGGAAGCGAGCCAGTCACAGAAGGGCAGGTACCGCCCGACTCCACGTGGGCACGGGAGGCCCCGGGAGGAGCCGGGGCCACAGAGAAGGGGGGGGCAGTGCCGGGCTGGGGGAGGGGAGTGAGTGCTTCATGGGGACAGAGTGTCAGGGAAGATGGACCGTCCAGGCGATGCGGGTAGTGACGGCTGCTCAATGCTGCTGCGCTGTGCCCTCGATGATTAAAACGGCAATTTTTATGCTTTTACAATAAAGTCTTTTTAAAAAGGCTATGTCATAGGGAAAGTCTATGGGATCGCTGCCCCTTGGGGGATGGCACCTTACTCCCTCTGGTGGCTCCACAGCTCCCAGGTGACCTTTCACCCCTGGAGGTCAGAGGTCAGGCCCAGGAGGTGTCCCCACAGCACCGAGGCTAGAGAGGCTGGCCCTGTGAGGGGGCGGAAGGGGGTTGTCATCCACGCAGCCCGGGTAGTGACTCTCACACAGGCTGTGAAAGGGCCGGGCGTCCCTAGAGGCTGGCCTGGCCCTCTTCCACCCGCCCTGCGCCCACACCTGTCGAGAAGCGTTTTTAAAAGGTGGCCGGAGGGACGGAGGACTTTGTGACTGCCCCCGTGCTGGTCATCCCGGGACCGTGTGCCGGGCTCAGGACTTCAGGTTACCGTCTGTGCTGCCGGCGACGGCGGCCCCCTCAGTCCTCCCCGCTCGCCGACAGGGCCCCGCGTGCCCGAGGCAGGCCTGGGGCTTCACCGTGAGCGCCTCGGCCAGGCCCGCAGCACGAACCTGGGACGCGGTGTCCAGGCGCGGGCAGGGCCTCGGCCATAGCTGGCCCGTCCCAGGGCCTCTGCGGAGGCTCCCGCAGGTGGGGACGGCGCAGAACAGTGTGGCAGGCAGGCAGAGCGCGAACCCTGCGAGACGCGGCACCGAGGGCCAGGCTGCGGTGGAGGAGCGACAGCGTGGGCTGTCGCCGGCCGGGCACACGCCTCCTCACACTTCCTGACAGAGCTGCAGCCCGGGCGTGCGTCCCCCTGCCGAGGTCCAGCTGCTGCAGCGGCGGCGCTGCGCTGCCCCCTGGTGGCGAGCAGGCAGGTGGTGGGCGTCCCGGTCAGACGTGGTAGGCTGAGCCACAACTCGCAGGGGCCCAGACCGCTGACCTCCAGGGGGCGGCTGCAGCCCACAGGGAGGCCCTTTGGATGCTGGGCTGAGGGGCGGGCCGGCCGTAGTTCTCCAGGAGGACGTGCGCTGAGGTTCTGCCGGCCCCGCTGTGCCGGTCGCCCCGGCTCTCGGGGCTGTGGAGCGGGGGCTCCAGGCTGCCCTGCCGCCCCCCGGGCCGAGAGTCCTCCCCTGTGCCTCGGTTTCCTCTGGGGCGCTGGGAGACTTGTGAGCCGAGGGCGAAGAGCTGAGGGTGACACCTGATGCCAGGAGTGACTGCGGCGGTGCCATTCGAGGCTCGTCCCGACCAGCCCCCCCCAGAGCGGAGGCCTGGAAAGCTGGGGGCGGCTCCGGGACCGGCGGGGTGGCCGCAGGAGGGGGGGCGTCTGCCCGGTCTCCACGTGTCCCTGCTGCAGTGCTGGAGTCGGGGCCCACGGCGCGCCCTCAGGGTGCTCCCACGACGGCGGGGCCCCCCGCCAGGCACAGGAGCCGGCTCTCACGGGTCACAGCAGCATCTGCCAAGGGGCTCAGGAGCACCTGCCCCGGCCGTGAACGCGGCTCCCATGAGTGCGCGGGGCACTGCCAGTGGCCGGGCGCCTGGACGGGCTTGCGGTCCCGGGAGTGGACTCTGTCTCCAGGGCGGGCAGGGGGAGCCGCTGCCCGTGCCGCTGGTGCCATGCTGGCCTCTGTCCACACGGGTCCGGTGCGTCCACGCCTAAGGGGTTCGCCCTCAACGAGGGTTTCTGCACCCCAGTGGCTTCCTGCAGACCTGCCCGGCGGGCTGTCTGTTGAGGTGCCGGTCCCCGGAGGGGCTGCGTGCGTCCTGGCCTCGAGGCACGCTGCTTCCCAGCCTCTCTGCAACCCCGCGTGAGACACTGGGCTAGGCCGTGAACTCAGGGACGTAGCCACCCACACAGGTACGTGTCACAGCGCAACGCCACCCACGTAGGCTTGTGCCCCGTCTGAGCCCAAGGCTTCGACGGGGAGGGCCGCCAGGGGTTCTCCGACTGGCTGTCCTTGAGCTGAGGCTCAGAGGACTCCCGCGGGTGCTCTAGGACGCTCGGAAGCCACAGCGCAGCCCTCGGGCCCGCCGTTCCGATGGCGCCTCACAGCCGACCACAGTGACAGCTCCATCGGTCGCAAAGCCACGTCATGCCAGTCTCCCTGTCCCTGAGCTCAGCCCATGGTCGGGCCCAGGACACGACCAAAGCCACCCCAACGCCGTCTCCAGCTCGTTTTGGTCCTGGCCGGGTACACAGGCCAGCGTCCAGGGAAGAATGATGGACTCTGGGCCTGAAGGGGCTTCGACGCGCCTGAACCGTGGCCCACGGGTAGCGCCTAGAACTCGCCACCAGAACTGGGAGCTGGTGCCTGCCGCAGCAACACGGGCTGGGCGCAGAGCCCAAGAGCAGACGGGCACTTGTGCTGCCCCCGCCGCCCTGCCATCAGGGGGCACAGTCCGCCAGAGAGGCTTGCCTGGGGGCTGCGCACCTCGTCCCCAGGGTGGCGCTCGAGGGCTGGGGGGTGGTTTCAGCCAGGGCCGGTGAGCTCGGCAGGCCTGGGTTCTGTCAGCAGCCGGGGGCGGGGGGTGGGGCAGTCGCCGTCCCTCCCTCGCGGGCCGTGAAGGGCAGCACATGCGTGGGCTGCGCCCTGCAGGTACCTCGTAGGTGGAGCCGTCTGCGCCCCGCAGCACCCCGTGCCCCTGGCGCTGGTCCCGCACCCAGTCGCCGTCGTACTTGTCGCCGTTCCTGAGGGTCACACAGAGGCGGCTCTCAGCGGGGGAGGGCCAGGTGGCCGCGCTGACGCAGACCCGCGCCTCCAGCCGGGCTCAGCACGGGCCCCCGGGACCGCCGCAGAGCCAGGCCCCGAGCAGATGGCCGGCCCGGCGGCCGTGCCAGGGCCGGGCGGCAGCGGGCAGGCGGCCTGGGCGCTCCGCGGGGCACGAGGACGGGTGCCAGTCCCGCCGCGGCCGCCAGCCTGCCCCTCCCCGCCCCCCATCCCCCTCCACCGCGCGCTGCACGAGTGTGGAGAGGATGAGTGAAGGGGAGGGAGGCGGACCCACAGGTCCAGCGGGTTTGCTGAGAAGCCGGCCCAGGAGTCCAGGAGGCGCGGTGTGCCGCCCAGGGGAGGGAGGCCCCGGGCTGCGCACCCCCGGCCCGCGGGGCGGCTTTCCGTTTTATTGTGTGTGTGTGTGGGGGGGCTGTGAGTGTTTTACTGACCACGTAAATAACCGGACCCGGGAGGTGAGGGGGCTGCAGTCACACCCGACACCGCGCTTTACGGACAGGGGCTCGGCGCGGGACAGCGCGGGGCGCACTCACTGGAAGGCCATCTGCCCGTGGCCATGACGCTTGTCGCTGTGGAACCAGCCCTGGTACACCTGCCCGTCTCGGTCCACCAGACACCCGTGTCCTAGGGAGTAAGCCAAGAGGCCAGCGTCACCTGGCTGGGCAGACCCTACCAGGAGGAGGAAGGTGGTGACTTTAGGACAAGGTAGCAGGGGGAGCAGGACTCAGCACCCCACCCCGCCCCCCCGCACAGGGGCCTCCAAAGGTGGAGAGTTTGATTCCAACGGCATTGGCAGAGCAGCTCTGGGGGCCAGCTAGCAAAGGTCCTAGGGGAGAACGGACCCCTCAGACCCCGAGCAGAAGCTGACTGTGGAAGGGTGCAGGGGTGCAGGTCTACGGGGCCACACTGCCCGGGGTGCCGGGTGGGCGGAGCAGGGCTGTGGAGGAGGGCCACAGTAGGTGTGGCATCTCCCGGTTCTGGACGCCCCGAGGTGCCAGGGGGTCCAGCTCCTAATGCAGCAAGTGGGCGGACACCGGGAGCCGGGAGGGAGAGGCCGCCACTCTGCTCCAGCGTGCTGTGACCACTCTGCCGGCCTCTCTGGCTGCTCTTCCAGGACCGCGAGAGCTGCAGCCACAGCCGGTGGCCAGCCCTGCCCTGCCCTCCCCTCCTGGCAGAGCCCACCCCCCACACTCACGTGGCTTCCAGACTTGCTCTGCCGGCAGAGTCCAGGAACTGACCCAGCCTAGGCCCCCACAGGGCTGGCATTTCTGGCCTCTGGGAGCCCAACACCCAGCACCCTGGCCCAGCCACCCTGCAGCTGTGTGGTGACCCCACCTGAGGCCAGAAGGCCTGTCCAGCCAAGCCCAGGCCAGACCACGGGACCATGGTGGTGGTTCTGAGGCACCAGGTTTTGGGTGGCTTGTGGCACAGCGGTGGTTAGTGGGTGCACGACCCACGTCCCAGGCTCAGCACCGCACACACTGAAGTGCACCAGGCACGGTCCCCGGGGCAGAAGCAGGAGCACATGGTCATCTCCAATCCCCACCTCCGAAGCCAGGCTGGGGCAGGGTTTCCAGCCCCGAGTGGACACCAGGCTCCCCAGTCAAGTGCGGGTGAGCCCATCCATCCTGCTGATTCCTGTGTATTGGGCAAGGCGCTGGACCCCACCGTCCCCCAGCATCCCCCAGGCGCCCTGGGGCCCGGTGGCGGACCTTCTCTCATGCCATGATGGAACGCCCCCTCGTAACGCCCGCCGGCTCTGTACTGCAGGACGCCGTGGCCTTGAGGCTCTCCCAAAACAAACTGTCCAGAATAGGTGTTCCCTGGGGTGGACAAGGAGGGAGAAATGGATGTTCAGGGGCAGAGCTGTCCCCTGTGTCCTCTGCAGGACAAGTCAGTTCCACCTATCCCTTGAGTAATAGTGGCAGCAGGTGCCACTTCAGAACAGATGAGTCTCTCTATCTTATTTCTGACTCTGGCTAATGAGAAGAAGTGGGGTCAGGTGGGTCTGGACCTGTTCCCCAGTCTCCGCAGGGGCATGTGACCCCCCTAGTTGTGTGAGGGCAGACTGCACCCTACGTTGACCCTCTGTGAGTATCGATGGGTCCCAGGGTCCATGGGGTGTGCCTTCTCTCCACTGAGTTCTGACCCCACGCTTGCCCGTGAAGGTCTGAGGCTCTGGAGACAGTCCCTGGCCAAGCCGTGAGTGTCACGACAGTCACCCTGTCACAGGCTGTTACGAGGCACCCCAGGTTACAGATGGAAGCGTCATCCGCATCCGAAAGGGAGGGACCACCTTCTGCTGGGGATGGTTGACAAGCGAGGGGTTGGCATGCCCGCGGCGTCTCCACAGCTGACCTGATGCGGCCCAGAGCCGGCAGCCTTCTCCCATGATCTCCCCGTGCACGAACTCGCCTTCGTAGTAACTTCCATCTTTAAAGAGCAGCTTCCCACGACCTGGTGAAAGGAATCGTGACGCGGAGTTGGACGGCGGTGGGGAGAGCCCGTAGGTGGCCAGGTTTCCAAGGGCTCAGGTCCCCACGCGTGGCTCCATCTCTCATCCAGCACGTGCCCTCTGCAAGCCCACCTGCAGACGCCTTTATCAGTTAAAACATTTGACACAGGATCGAGATTCGACAACAGACACAAGAGCTCATCTAAGGAAATACCAGAAGACTGATTGTCCAGCAGAAAAGCGGGCAGCGGATGTGAACAGGCAGAACCCAGACAGACGTGAAACTGAGCACAGCTGTGGGACATCTGGGCCCCGCTGCCGGGGAGCCTGCCAGGTGACTGCCACTGAAGCTTTCTACAAAAGCAGGTAAGCCCCCATCCGGGATCAACTGTAAAGTCACCACCATTACTTTTGCTTTGGCAAAGAGGAACTAAAGCCCCAGGGAGGGTTTCCAGCTTCCGGCCCCCCTGCCTGTGAGACGGTGGCAGACCAACTCCGGCACTGTTGCCAAGCCTTGCTGCGGGCCACCGGGGCAGCACCAGGGCGTCTTGGCTCACGAGCCCCCATGCTGCAGGAAGTAGCCTTTCCTCGGCCACAGTGAGAGCATGAGGGCCCACTGCAGCTGGCACCGGTGCCACCTGCCCACCCCTAGCTCCCTGAGGAAACAGGCTGTCACCTGTGAGCTGGCTGCTGTGGGAGGAGGCCACAGACGTTTCTTACCATGTGTCTTCCCTCCTTTCCATTCTCCTTCATTAGCGGAAAGAAAGAATTCGGGTATATGTAGACACCGTAACCTGAATGTTGAAAAGATGATGCACAGGTGAGCACATGACACAGGCGACCTGGCTGACATCCAAAAAACATGCAGGTGGGGGCAGTCTGGAGGCACCGAGGGACAGCATGTGACACCCCTTTGGGCACTCCCAAGGTGTCTGTGCACTTCACCTCCTGTGAACTCCCCAGTACTGCTGCCCAAAGGTTCAGCTTCTGGGTCAGCACATGTCCTGTTTACTGCCATCCATCCACTATGTCATTTGACTACGCACCAGACCCCATGAGCATCTGTGCACAGAGGCAGGTCCAGTGGGAGGTGGGCTAGGACAAATGAGTGCAGGGTCCTTGAGAGGCACGGTGGTGTGGGGAGGGTTTAATGGAAGGGTCGGGAGCCTTCCTGGAGAGGGGACATTTGAGCCTAATAAGCCAGAGGAAGGTGAGGACACAGTGGGCAAGGAGCTGACCCTGCCATTTCTCTGCAGGGTCCCTCCAGTGGTCTGTTCCCTCAGGACAACACCTACGCTTGCACCCAAGGAGCGTCTGCCCATCTTTTGCCACTCAGTTGCTGAGCCCACCCACTATCCACCAACTCCCAACTCCAGCAGTTTCTGAAAAGGGAAGCACCCCCACCCCCACCCTGAGCCCCGCTGTTTTCAAAGCACAACTTGCAGGGAGCCGTTCTAGGAAAGTGTGGTTAAGACCAGGCTACCGCATCTGTCATAAAGAGGGTCAGGCTCTACCTAAAGGTAGTGGCGTGGACTGGGAGTTTACTCCGGTCCCTTTTCTTTGACTCTAAGCACAGGTCCTATCAAATCTATAAATCGCGTCCAGGCTCAGGTTCTTTCCAGCTCGGTCTCCAGGTCTCAGGGCCCCGCCCACTCGCAGGGTCGCGCCCCTTCCAGGGTCAGAGGCGACGAGGGCTCCGAGAGTACCGGCAGGGGCTCATAGGGGCGCTAGGTGGAGCCCCACTGGGATCGGGAAACAAGGGTTCCAGTCGCGGATCCCGGGCCCTGCCCGCCTTCCCTCCTAAGCCGACGGAGGTCTGGTAGGGTGCAGGGCCGCCGGCCACCCGCCCCGTGGCCCAGCCCGGGCCAGCAGACGTTACCGTCCTGCGGCGGCCGCCCCGGCAGGTCCCGACGCTGCAGGTGGGCGCCAGGGTTTCTCTGGCTGGGGGCTGCCATCTTGCCACTAGCGGTTTCCCTTAGCAACCAGCACGTCTCCCCCATTAGCTCTTTGGTCGCTAGGGGGCGTGGCCTCGGAGGCCCAGTCCCTGGGCGATAACAATCTCTGGAGCGGATTTGTGCGGGCCCGGAGCCAGAAGACGCGACTGCGACTGCGCGGCGCGGCGCATTTCCGCCGCGTACGTTTCTTCCGCCAAGAGGACCTCCCCTCCAACGGCCGGAGCGCCGTCACCGGAAGCGGAAATGGTTGGAGGCCCTCGGCCCCGCCCAGGCGGCCATCTTGGAGGCCCGGAGGCGGTGCCGCGCAGTACGGAGCGGAAGTGCTCGGTTGCCCCTTCCCGGACCGAGCGAAGCGCCGGCGCGGCCCCTGCTCGCGCCCTCCTCCCGCGGCCCTCGGAGACCGCACTCGGCCGCAGCAGAGCCGCGAGGTGCCGGCGGGCGGCGGGCGGCCGGGGACCGGGAGAAGCAGGGGTCGGGGCGCCTGGGCCTGGCGGCGGACTGGGGCGGGATAGGCGGGACCGGGATGGACGGCGCCGGCCGGGGCAATGCTCCCGGGGTCGGCGCGATGACCGGCTCCGCCCGGCCCGCCGGCTGCCCCCGCGTGGTGTGGGGGCGGTTGCTCGCCCCTCGGTTTCCTCGCTTGTCTCTAGGACTTGGTAGCGAGGCGTCAGCGGCAGTTGGGCTGTTCGAGGTGACGTTTTGTTACTAGCGCAGACTCAGGTGGCAGAGTCGTAAATTCTCCAGGCCGACGCTTCCGACGGGTCCCGCGGGTCTGGGCGCCCAGAGCCGCCCCCGACGGGAGCGGCGCTGGTGGCGCTGGAAGTTTTCCCGAAGCGCGTTCCGCTTGGTTGGGTTGGCGCTTCACGTCGCGGGAATGCGTGAGGTGGGACTCCCGTGCATGGGTAGAGGGTCCTCGGTGACCGGAACTGGGACCCCGTCGAGGGTGGGAGGTGCCCGCAGTCAGGTGCACTGTGGGTCTGGCCAGGTGGGGAGACGTGTAAGATAGCACGCCCAGAGGAGGGAGGAGCCTCGCCTAGATGAGTCGACGAGGTCTGGGAGGGCATTTCAGCAAAGGGAACAGCACCGGAGGTGACAGTGTCATGCAGGGGACCCAGGAATAGGAGGGAGGGGCAGCCCAGCTGGCTGTGACCCCAAATGCGACATGCAGGGGACAGGATCCTGTATGGCAATGCTCACTTCGAGGGGGTGACCACTCCTGGAAACGGGGGACGGGGGTGGGGGGGTGGAGAATGGCAGGGGATAGGCCACACACAGTTTCAGTGTGATTTGGTCTCTATTGGGAATAGTTTTGTCCTGTCTTTTACTTTGTTTCTATTGTGGCTGAGAGACAGCTGAGTTCAATGGAAAACTTCTCACTGGCAGCTGGGTGACAGACCTTTTTGGTTGGTGCTCCCAGAGAGGGCTCCTCACCGCAAGGAGCTTACGCTCTAGAGGGAAATAAGCCAGAAGAAATAAACACAGGGTGACGAGACCTAAGGGGGGCCGGAGGTGGCCTTTAGGCCCAGCGAGGGAAGAGTCACAGAACAGGACTGCTGGTGCGAGGCCCAGCGCCAGCCAGGGACAGGTCAGGCGACTGAGGGAGGCCACGGGTTCCCTCCTGCAGTGCTGGCCGCGGGACGGGCCTGGCACCAGCGCTGACGCCCCAGAGCCCAGGAGGAGGAGCCGAGGTGCTGTTGCCTGTTTCGCAGATTGGAATGAAGTGTGCTGAAATGTGTCCTGGGTCATACCTAGGTGACCCGGCTAGGAAGGGACAGCCTGGACAGTAAAAAGCAGGCTGCTTGCTTCCAAAGTTCACATTCATAACATTACTGACGGTGAGTTCGATGACGGTGTGAGTTGTGTTTTACCGTGTCCATCACTGGTCAGAAAATCCGAATGCTGGTGTTTTTGGATGACCCCCATGCGTTGCGGGGGGAGAGCCGGAAGTCCTGAGCGGCTGTTTCTGCTTCAGGTACGTGCTTTGCAGGGACAGCCGATGTTCCTCTGTGATGACTGCTCTTGCTGTCTCCATTTAAGTAGCAGCATTTTAAGGATATAACATGTTGGTTCCGAGAAAGTAAATCAGGGAAATGTGAAGGAGCCGAGGTAGGCTGTGAGACTGGCTGGGTTTGGCTTCGGCCTAAGCTGGAGGCAGCGTGGCCCAGGGAGTGGGTTTCGATGCAGCTACTTTCAAAGTACAGTATACCCACTGCACGCCATGCATGCCACCCACGCCCACGATCCCGTCTGATCTCGGAGGCTAAGCAGGGTTGGGCCTGGTTAGTACTTGGATGGGAGACCACCTCGGAAAACCAGGTGCTGTAGGCGTTAAAAATAATAATAATAAAATAATGTACAGCCTACCCCACTCTGCCCCTGTCGACTGTGAATCCGTGACACCTCTGAAAAGACGGGGCACAGGGACGTCCTCCACCTGTTCAGCCTGTGGGCCCAGCTTACCCTGCCCCGGGAGGGCAAAGGGCGGTTCTTGGCTGCAGCCTGACACTTCTGGAACTCTGCCCCACCCACGTGGCACCTCCAGGAAATGGTGTCAGGAGTCCTAGTCACACTTGTAACGAGATGTGGCCACATGGTTACTTTAATGTGGCAGTTGTCGTGGGAAAGGACCTGTGTTTGAGACCCCGGACCCCGTCTCCAGCCGCTGCCTTCTGGTTGGACGCGGTGCAGACGTGGTGGGGAGGTGGGGGCTTGGGCTCTGCCCGCAGTGGGCAGGCTGCAGCTGGGTGACTGAGCCGCGGGGAGCCTCGCTTTACTGTCGCTGGGTGGCCGGCGCTGCTGGGTCTGCAAGCCCCATTTCCAGATGAGACGGAGGCCTCGAGGCCACGTAGCTCAGGGCCTTGGAGACACGTGGAGCTGGAGTCCGCGTCTGCTCTCCAACCCTGTGGTGGCACCAGGTTGGGGGCAGCAGTGAGCTCTGCCCTGGCGTCTGCACTGGCTTAGGGACGCCCAGTGCTTCTGTCCTCTGGGCCCTGCTTATCCAAGGTCTGGGCAGCGGCCCACGCCGGTGCAGGAGCTGAGGTCAGAGGCTGGGCTGGGCTCAGGCAGAGCTGCTCCTGATCTCGGTGGGTGGCCAGGACTGTTTGAGATGTGATGCTCTGTAGTAAAATGAGGTGACACCGCCCGGCTCACTGGTGCTCAGGCTTTGTGCAGGTCACCCCTCAGGGAATCAGAACAGTGTGTTAAAAATAGTCATGAGCAGGCAGGGTCATGTTCACTCATAGGTGAGGGGGTGGGCCACGGGCAGCTCGTTACCTGGGACTCGTGTGTGGCTCGTTTCTCTTCGTGAGAGGGAGCCTGGCCTTAAGGGGACCAGGAGATGTGCCGCTGGCTGCTGGCTCAGGGGGAGCAGCCTGGGCCTGAGGCGAGACAGGGCCTAGAGAAGAGGGGGTGCAGGGGAGCCCCGGGGGTGGCAGGGAGGGACTAGACAGAGGCGGGCCTGGCCTGGGCTCCGGGGGACCTGGGGGCTCCAAAAGTGGGCAGCAGAAGTGGAAGTTCACCCTTGCCACTTTGCATGTCACGTGCCTTCCTGGCTCTCCGCCAAAGCGTGTCACCTGCCTGTTTCTTTTTCTGGGGCGGCAGTGGAAAAGGCACCGAGAGAGAGACGGGCTGCAGTGCTCGGTGCTGGCGGGCGCGCGCGATGCTCTCGGGGAACAAGGCTGAGAGGGTGTGGAAGGCAAGCAGACCTTTGCAAGCAGTTAATTGGATTTAAACCTGTTTTGTGTTTCTCAGCTGCAGAATGTCCGAAGGGGATAGTGTCGGAGACTCCGTCCATGGGAAGCCTTCGGTGGTGTACAGATTCTTCACCAGACTCGGACAGGTTGGTTTGTGCGGGCGCACTGGGTAAATATTTGATCAAGGGACTGTTGACCTGGGACGTTTCCCCGGGCGGGGGGTGGGGGTGCTGGCGTCTGCGGAAATGGGGAGCCTGAGGGTCTCACTCTCCCTGCCGCGGATGTGCCCACGACTGTGGCACGGGGCTCACCAGGAGTGGGTCAGGCCTGGGCCCCCGCGGCCTCTGCCACGTGCTTGTTTTCCGTGTGGTTTTTTACCCTTTAAAACCATGAAACCATCTGAACCCCTGGGCAGTATAGCTCTGCTGGTGGCGGCCCCTGCTCTGCTTTGCTGTCCCTTCTCCCAGCCACCATGTGCACGTGGCCTGGGGGAGAGGCCCTCGCACCCCATCTCACCCGGGTCCGCACACGACTGTGGGACCCAGCCCAGGGCGGTGGCGAGCGCCGCGGTGGCTGGCAGGCCTGACCCGGCCCCCAGCACGCGGGCTGTGGCCTCGGGGGCTGTCTGAGTGCGGCGCCGCTGCGCTTGGAGTGACAGCGTTTCCTTTTTTAAACTTCAAGAGAATTTAAAGAGAATTCAATAACTTAGTAGTTATTAAAGCCAGGGATAGGTGTATGTGGGCTTTTATGTTGTTTACTTTTTAAAACTTAGGATAAAAACGTGTTTTTTTTTTTTGAAATGTTCTATTTGGCGTTGACGTTCAATGTCATGTGTGTCTCGGGTGTTCAGCACAGGGTCAGACATGTCGCTTGGGGAGCGCCCCCAGTAGGTCTGGCCCCCGACACGCTGCACACTCCGACGGCGCTGTTGGCTGTGCCCCCTGTGCTGCTCGTCCCGTCCCCGTGGCTGCTGCGTAACTGCCCCTTTGTTATTCTCTTTATTTTGATGACTAGTTGAAAGTCTTCACAATTAAAACTTACAAGTTAAAGTTTCAGAAGTAAAATTAGACACACGTACACCGATGGCGCACACGTACACACACGGAGTCCCTTCGTACAGTCGGCTGGTCTGGTGGCCACCGCGTGCAGGTGCAGGCAGGGCTGGGACCGGCCCCAGGGGACAGGGCCGTGGGGCGAGACCACGTGCAGCGTGGTGGCTCCCGGGTGCGCACCGCGGCCTCTCGTCGGGCCTCTGTTGGGCTGGCGTCGTGTCGCCCCACGGCGAGCCCTCTGCTGAGGCCGCGGGACCGTCTGCTCAGAGGCCGTTCTGTAGTGTTTCTGCTCAGGGGTTGGACCTGTCTCGGGAACCACTGCCCATGAGTTTGGGATCGCCCGTCGCTTTGCGCGGGTGCCTAGCGGGCCTCGCGGATGACCGCAGGAGTGTGCTGGGCGGTAGGCGTGGCAGGTGTCCGTGACGCGTGCCAACTCTTCCCGTTCCAGATCTACCAGTCCTGGCTGGACAAGTCCACACCGTACACAGCCGTGCGATGGGTGGTGACGCTGGGCCTGAGCTTCATCTACATGATTCGGGTTTACCTGTTGCAGGTAGGTGTGGCTGAGCCGAGCCCCGACCACCTCCACCTTACCTGGTGCACTGTGGATGTTGCTTTCTTTCTCTGTGCATTAGGTGGGTTCCCAGTGCAGGAAACGGTCTCCAGTCACTTTCTAGTTAAGTAGCAAACGTAGGAAAAATTTCAGTGATACTTTTGAACTGGGATCGTTTTCAGTTTGTCCTGCCTTTGTCACCCTATAGAGTCCCCAGGACAGTCTCAATGACAGTCCAGGCCTGGTGGAACTGACAGCGCTGTCCCTTCCCAACCCCCAGCCCGGACAGAGGACCCTTTGGTGCACCCCCCACTCCTGGCTCGAGACTCGGGGCTGGAAACCCTGGGGACAAGTAACTGTGGACCAGCCACCTCCTTCCCTGGGTGCCGTGGGCAGTGTTGGCTCCTGGAGGGTCAGCTGTGTGAGTCATACTTCTTGTGAGGCGAGGGGGAGACTGGTGACCGGAGGTGGCGGGCGTCGCCCCTCCAGCGACCCCCTGGTGTGGGTGCAGGTTCTTCTGAGAGGAGGTGTGTTGATGTTGCCTTGTGTCCAGTGGAAGGCGGGGTTCAAGGCCTTGTCCAGGGTGATTTTTTTCTGGTGCTAGGAAAGATGTTTCCTCGTTTAAAGCAACATCTTCCTTCCAGGTCTTTCCTAAGATTGAGGAGGACGTGGTCTCTAGTTAATTTGCTGGACGCTACCACGTGTCAGTACCGGGGGACGTTCTCCCTGAAAATCTGTGGAGCTCCTGTCCCTCGAGCAGACCCCGTGCAGTCCCAGGGGCGTGGGCCATGCTCTGGGTGACTGCAGCCAGACCGATCTACAGGAGGGCCGAAGTTGGTGCTGAATTCCATCGATTGTAGATTTTTTAAAAGCTGGGACTTGCTCTGTTCTCCAATGGAAAGAATGACCCAGAAAACTTGATTTAGGGGATTAAGCAGCGTGGGTGCCTCCCACGTGGGTTTGTACCTGATGGGGTGCCCCTCAGGCCTGGCCCCGCACACAAGCAGTGTGAGCAGTAAACTAGCTTCTCACATCTAGTTTTCAGTTTTATGACTTAAAAATTTTTAAGGCGGAAAGCTTTCGTTTTGTTTGCACGGGAATCTTTGGGCTTATGAAATTGGGAACTCAGTACAGTTCTGGTTCCGGTCAGATAAACCCGCTGCTTTTGGAAACAAGTTGGTTGCAGAGGTGTGTCGCGGAGGCCCAGCGTCACCTAGCTTGTCCAGGGTCACATGGCAGTCAGTGTGTCGCGTGTGCACCTGTGCGGGTGCTCCCCCGTCTTCACGTCTCCTGAGGAAGGTTTGGCTCCAAAACACTTTTTGCACCTCATTCTTGACTTCCGGTTCTGGATTTCTTCCGGGAAAGATGATGCTCACTCGTGACAAAGTGTGTGTGGTAGCAGAGTGCCAGCCAGCACGTCTTGGGCAGTGCTGTGGCAGCTCAGGTGGCCGTCGGCTGACGGCAGTGTCTGGAGCTGGGCGCAGCAGCGTCACTCAGCGCCCGGCCGCGCCCCCCTGCGGTGCCGCTCGGCCCGGGCTCCGCGAACCGCCCTTCCTGCCGTGGCCTCAGGTATTTGGGGCGTCTAACTGGATCCCTCTGCTCGCCACTGTCAAGCCCTACAGAGCAGGTTGAGATAAACCGTCACCATGGAGGTTCCCTGCCCTCGGCTGGCCCTCGTACTGTCCCAGGCCTGGAGGTCCTAGGATGTTGGGCACAGCTCAAGGTGCGGGCGGCCGGAGTGGCTCTGACCTTCCCCCTTTTCTCCAGGGATGGTACATCGTCACCTACGCCTTGGGAATCTACCACCTCAATCTCTTCATAGCTTTCCTTTCTCCGAAAGTGGACCCTTCGCTCATGGAGGACTCAGGTAGCTGTCGGCTGGGGGAGAGCTGCGATCTGTACTTCACGGGGCTGCTTGTTTTCTCTAGAAACATCTGAAATCTTTAGAGATTGTCTCTTGGTGTTTAATACCGGGGACTTTGGTGAGGAAGATAAAGTTATTTGTAGAACGACTCATTAAATCCTTTTAACCACCCCATGGGGACAGCGTGTTCCTTCTGTCACCCCTGACACGCAGACAGGAAACGGAGGCCCAGCGTCACCTAGCTTGTCCAGGGTCACATGGCAGTCAGTGGCACAAGGATGTGCTCCTTCCTGAAGAGCCAGCCTTCTTTCCGTCACCCCACAGCAGCAGTTAGGTCCCCTTCTCACGGAGCCAGAGGTTTTCCCGGGCAGCTCGCTGTGGCCAGCAGAGGCCTCTAGGACCCTGCCCACTGTGGCCAGCCCAGGTGGGTGGGGCTCCGATTTCCCAGGACGCTCGCTGACTCCCGCTGCCGGCTGTGCCTGGGCCTGTGGGGCCCGAGTCCACACCTGACTGGCCGGCCTGGCAGCGGCCTGAACACACGGTGAGTTGTCTGTTGTAGCATGTCCATCATTACTGCTGGGAAGGTGGCCGCAGAGCCCTCCCTGTTAGAGATGCTGAGCCCATGGCACTTTCTCCAGACCATTCCGGCTGCGACCAAAAGCCTGTGATTTGCTTTAGAGACAAGTTAATGGACACAAGAAAGAAAACAACCTTTGTATTTCATGGTGCTGGCCTCAGTTTCTCGGTCTATACTGGGAGGCACCTGTCTTGGTGGGGCGAGGTGTGTGGCCCTTACCCCCATGGGCCTGGTTCTCGGGTCCCAGACGAGGGTGATGGTCCCCGCAGCCCTGTGCCCTGGAGAGCAGACACAGCGTGGCGACTCTCCCCACTTGTGTGAACATTCACACCTGTTTCCTTCACGTATCTTTGTGTAGTGCAGTTGACGTGTTCCTGAAAACGAGTATTTAGTTGAACTTCATTGCAATCGTGTAAACTGTAGCAGGTTTTTTTAAGTCTAACCTGAGATTTTAAAGCAACAAAGTGGGTTCTAACTCTGCTAAGAGTCCCTTTTGGTCCGTGGTTGAGTGATGTGAATCTGTATTTCACACGTTAGGCTTTTTAGTTCAGAAGCTTTAGGGGAAAACAAGCACGTGTAGTGACAGAAATAAAGAGACGGCTGCTTCTGACGGACGCTCTGCTTTTCAGATGACGGTCCCTCCTTACCAACCAAACAGAACGAGGAGTTCCGGCCGTTCATTCGAAGGCTTCCGGAGTTTAAATTCTGGTGAGTTGATTCCTAAGGATATTTTGTTCTCCAGTGTTCGACCACTTTTGTTCTAGCTAGCTAGGGAGTCAGAGTTCTTAAAGAAATGAGAGTTTTATTTGTTTTGAACACTTGTTCACCCAAAACTCGAGTGCCGTGCTCGCTGGGCACAGGCTTCTGAAGGAGCCCGGCGCCCGGTGCGCCTCTCGGTCGCGAGTGACCGCTGCAGCCCTCTGAAGCGGGCGGGGGAGGGGGCCTGGTCTCGCTAGGGCGTCCCGGGAATGTCGCAGCCTCGCTCAGGAGGGATAGGCCGCGCGCCCCGTCATGGCCCCGTGCCCCAGACTGCGCACTGCTGCACGCACGCAGCGCCCTGTGGTCACAGCCACGTGTCTGACCGGTGCCGGGCTGGGCCTTTTCAGGGCAGGCGTAGCCTCGGGGACAACTGCTGTCACTGGAGGTGCTGCGCCCAGGGGTGAGGCTTGCCTTGTCCCCCAGACCTCCTGGAGGTGGTGGCATCTGTGTGATGGTGTGATGAGTGTGTGTGACAGGTGCACAGAGGGGATCCCCTACTGTCGGGGTGATGGAGACTCTGACCTCGTCTGTGCTGTTTGGTGGATCAGAAAACTGAAGGACGTGAGCCGCTGCCCCTTTACCCTGGCCAGGGCCTGGTGGGTCTGTGGGCAGCGGGCGTGCCGTGCTGGCAGGGCCGGGGCCTGGCAGCCCGAGGAAGAGCCAGGAGGTGGCCGGGCCCTGAGTGGCAGGAGCGCCTGGGAGCTGCCTGGTCGTCTGGACGCATGTGGCTCCAGGGGCTCAGCCTGTGGTGTCCTCCAGACAGCTGGCCCGGGAGCAGACACGAGGCTGGGCAGGCTGCGTCGCGTGGCACTTGTAAAACGCACGCAGCATGGCTCCGAGTCCGTGCGCGGTCCTTGGGGCAGCACGGTGCCGCTGTCCCCGAGCTGACCGCTCCTTCGTTTCAGGCACGCAGCCACCAAGGGCATATTGGTGGCCATGGTCTGCACCTTCTTTGAGGCATTCAACGTCCCGGTGTTCTGGCCCATCCTGGTGATGTACTTCGTCATGCTCTTCTGCATCACCATGAAGAGGCAGATCAAGGTAAAAGCCTCACGGCCACACTGGCAAAGGCAGGGCCACCAGGGGCAGTGGCAGCGAGGGTGGCCCAGGCTCAGGCCTGTGACACGGGAGGGTGATGCGGAACCCGCCTCGTTCACACGGGGCAGCAGGCAGATCTGTGCAGGCCTGGGACGGGGCCACGGTGCCCCGCTTCCCCGCACCGAGGCCAGCCGGCATGGCACTGCACCCCAGCCCAGAGCCGGGGGGCTCGCTCTTGGGCGGCACAGGGAAGGCCCTTGGTTGTGCCCCTTCCCAGATCAGTCAGGACCCGCCGGACGATGATGTTCCCCTAATCAGGCCTGGGCAGACAGGTGCGCCCAGCCAAGCGGGGCACCCCACCCCAGGGCCCGTCCTGTGCGCCGGGGGGGCTTCTGGCAGGGGCCTGGGAGCTCAGTGCTGGGGTCCTGTGTCATCGCCCGGTATGAGGACGTGGCCCATGGAAAGCTGACTGAACCTGGTCTGTCTGTCTGTCTGTCTGCCCGCCCCCAGCACATGATAAAGTACCGGTACATCCCCTTCACGCACGGCAAGAGGACGTACAAGGGGAAGGAGGATGCAGGCAAGGCGTTTGCGAGCTAGACGCGGCCTGCGCGTCCCTCCCTCGGAGCCCGAGGCGGCTGTGAGCCATTATGAGAGCGCCTTCTTTCTCCACGTAACGTAGTCGATGATGAGGGAGTCGGATTTTCTTTTTAAAGAGGAACTTCAATTATTTGTAATTGAAATATCAGGTTCTTGAAACTGGCACTTAAACTGAATTGCATTGATCTCTTTTTCAGTGACATTCAGGTGTTTAAACGGACAGAATCTTAGCGAGCTGCAGGCTGGGCGGGCGGCAGGTGGAAGGGCCCGGGCTGCAAGCCAGCCACCGCCTCTCCCTGAGGACGCCCGTGGGCACGTCCCCCAGCCGCGTGTTGGAAGGAGCCTAACGTTTGAAAGGTGACTCCCCAGAAACGCTGGGTTCTCATGCCAGTTTCCCATATTCATCTCAGCAGAGGTGTTTGAAGTTGGCCTGTATCGTAATGACTCAAAATTCTGTTAACTACCGTGATTGCTTTTGGGCCTGGAATTATAAATATATATTTTAATCGTTTGAGATTATTTTGACACATTTCTTTCATATGTAGAAAGCTAGTGACTGTGTTTCTGCTCAGCAGCCCCGAAGGCACGCGGGCACGGCGGGCCCGTGGCCGCCGCCGCCACGCATGTCGACTTTTTTTGATGTGATAAAACAAATACTCGTAACCATTTTACTACGTGACTTTTTAATTCCAACTTTATTAAACACCGTGTCCCCTTTCTCGTGTAGTCTCTATCTGAATGCTGCAGCTCGCTGCAGGCCAGCTAGCCCGTCAGGAGGAGCATGGGGCCCGGGGAGGTGAACCGCGTTTGCCAGGAGCGGCAGATGGGACGGTCCGCATGACTGTGGTTGTCGCTGGTGGGGGGCAGAAGTCAGTCTGGAGGGGGCTCCACCGTCACCCTGTCGTCTCGGACCCCCACTGTGTCTGCCATGCCGGTGTTCACAGGCCTGGACTCAGCTGCTCTGGCTCTTAGAAGGCCACACAGAGACCTTGTCTTCCTGACCGTGTGTTTTAAAACTTCACATTTAAGTGATGTTCCAGGTCTGTACTTTCCCGACGCTGAGCCCTGAGGTGGTCAGAGCCTCACTGAAGGTCTCGGGCACGAGGGAGGCCACTCTGGGGCTCCTCGTCTAGGTGAGGTCACCACAGCGTCCCTGGCAGCCAGCCCTCCGTGAGCGAGGCGTGCAGAGCCACGTCTTCCTGGACAGCTGCTGAGTCACTCTGCGGGGGGTCGGCACAGGCCTCTGCTCAGCCTGTGCGGTGCCACTCCCAGCAGGGGACAGTGCACCGGACCAGACCTCCCGGGGAGGGCATTTTACACCTGCCATTGTCAAACCCGATTTTCACGTCACCCTAATGGCTTTCTTAATGTCCCAGAGCTTGTGGAACCTCAAAGTCCTGTATCTGGTACAGTAGTTACAGTAGTTTCAGGTCCCTTACAGTCACCGCGTGGTGGGAAGCAGGCAGGACGGAGATGACCTGGTGCAGCAGCTGTTCTGCTGCTGGCCTCCGGGGCGCCATGTGTGGGCCAGGTGTCAGGAAGGCACACTCCTCACCCAAGCTGGCTGTCCCCAGAGCCCTGAGTGGGAGCGACCCCTCCAAGACTGCCCAAGGCCAGGACGTGATGGCGGCTTTCTGAATAGGCCACAGACCTGAGGCACACAGAGCCCTTGGTTTCTCCTCCTGTGAGTGGGCCGGCCCCGGTGGCGGGGCTGGCAGGCTGACCGCACCACGCAGCACTCGCCGTTCGGGCTGAACCCTACCGTCCACCTGGTTTGGCTCAGTGTCTCATAAATGGATAAAGCGTTTCCTGGCTTGTTTCTGAAATACCTGTGGTTTAGGGGAGGGACACAAACTCAGAACCTCATTCCAAGCGGCGCCTTTTCCTGAAGGAGTGACCGGGCTGTGCCACAGTGGGGGTGGTGGGGGCCCCCCACTGGGCCCCGGCCATGTCCTGCCACCAGGTCCTATCGCCGCCTCCACAGGCTCGGGGGAACAGCTGGATGGAGCCCCATCCAAACTTGGCCCTGGAGGCTTCGGACTAGCTTGTCCAGCTTGTCCTGAGCTGCTGGCACAGCGTCTTACATGACAAAAGTACAAAATTTGAGAATTTTATGATTTCTGTGCAAGTTAACCTTATAAATCGTTTCTCTTGATGTCAGGTGACTCTTCTGTCCTCTAATCACCGGAAGTGCCGCAGGTAGACCAGCTTCTGGGGAGGGAACTTCTCTCTGCACAGGGGACACTCCGTCTGTAGTGGGGAGGAGAGGTCACGTGGACTGTCCCCTGCAAGACCCTCCCCCACTGGCATCGCCAGCAATGCTGGCTTTGTTCAACTTAAGACTGAAAAGTCGGCCTTTCTCCAGAAGTCAAACCTGAAGGGCAGGCCTTAACCCTGGGTGTCAAGGAACAGGGACAGTGGCCAGGCTGAGGAGACAGCCAGCCTGTCCCCATGGCAGCTTGGGACAGGTGAGGACTCTTGGCAGCTACTAACGTGTTCAGAGGAGCAGGGGGACCCAGACACCCTCAGGGTCTCAGCTGCTGGACGACTGGCTGCCTGAGCCTCTTGGGAGGTTCTAGGAGAACATACCTGTTCTCTGTCCATTTCCTCAGGCCTGGTGGTCCCACCCCTGAGGACCATTTGGACTGAAACCAGGTCAGGTGCCCTCTGGCCCCGAAAGGCAGGCAGCTCTCCCACCAGGGACCATGTGAGGCCCACGCAGTGGGGCGGCAGCGCCTGTGTTCCTGGGGTTCCCACGAGGCAGGCGTGGGGGACCCGGAGCAGCCTGGGCTGAAGCCCCACAGGACCCAGGTGCAGGTGCTAGATCCGCCTCGCCCACAGCTGATGCTGACATGGGCGTCCTCAGGTGGGGAACAGCTCAGGGCTTAGAGCAGTGCAGGAAACATGGGGCCCTCCCCCCGCCCCAGAGAAGCTGGATTTGGGCTGAGCTCGCCAGCAGAGGTAGTGTGTGGAGGCCCACAATGTCCCCACTTGGGTCAGCGTGCAGGTGAGAGGTGGCATGGTGTCCCCTGCCCTAGCCATCTGAACCAGTACCCCAACAGCCTGAGGTCTCGAAGGCCAGGCCTGGCAGCTCTGCATCCTGCGACACCCACGTGGGCAGCCACAAGGGGGCGCCTGTCCAGCTGGAGGGGAGGGCCCAGTGTGTGCGGGCAGGGCAGGGCCTCCCAGGAGGGGACGCTCACAGCACCAGTGGCCGGTCCAGCTTGCTCTCGGCAAAGCGTCAACACAGCATTGACAGCGCCTCGAGCCCCGATACAGCTCTGTGCCTGGCTTACCTGGGGGCTTCGACAGAGATGCCCACCCACCACCCCGAGGAGAGGTTTCAGAGGCAGACTTCCGCCTGCAGAACCGCGGCTGACCTTGGTGGCGCACCACTGGGTGATGCACTCCCAGCAGAAGAGGTGGCCGCAGGGCGTGGCGGTCGTGTGCCTGCGCTCCTCCAGGCACAGGGTGCACAGGGAGCTTCTGGAAACCGCTCTCTCTTCCACGTGGCTCCTGTGGGGGGAGGGGGGCTGAGTGCAGGGACGCTCGGCCCCGTGGCCGGCGGCTAGCCTGCTGAGCCCCCCGCGCCCTTGGTCCAGCCCCGCGCACCTGCGGTGAGACAGGCCGCGGTGCAGCTTCCATTCCCGCCGGGCTCGCTGCCGCTGCCGGAGGCCGTGGAGCTGCAGGCCCACGGACAGGGCCAGGTGCAGCAGTGAGACGAGCCCCAGCAGCCTGTAGCTTGTGTGAGCCCGCGGGTCCTCTGCGGGTGGGTGGTGGACGCGGAGCTGTCAAGGACCCCGAGGGGACAGGCACGTGATCAGCTGGCACAAGGACTGGGCAGCATGGTGGGCAGGCCTCCTCCAGTACTCCAGTGCCTCATCTCGTGAGGCCAAGCTCTGCCCTCCTGGCACACATTGGGGATAGGATGTCCACGGGGCTCAGCTGAGTGAGGAGGACCCTGCGGGGCTGAGCGCCGGGGGTGATGCCCAGTCGGGGGTGGCTGCTGGACAGCGCAGGGCTCACTCCTGACGGGGCCAGGCGCTGAGCCGAGAGGTCTGCTGATCAGTGGCTGTGTGTGGGTGAGGGTTTGGGGGACATCTCAAAGGGGAGTCAGCAGAGAAGTCTGGGGAGAACCCAGCGGGGCAAGAGGAAAGGCCCACGTGCCGGACGCTGCCAACCAGCATCTCTGCTGCAGGGACGGAAGCTCCCGCTCTGCAGGCAGGGGCCTGAGGGAGTCTTTCCTGATGAATCTAGAAGTGAGGCATCAGCTGAGAACCAGGGAGAAGGTGGGCAGTGACAGGGCCCATGTGGGCACCATGGAGTCACCGTCATGAGGATGTCCCTACACCTGATCTTCCCTCAGTGCAGTCCGAGAAGAGTGGTCATAGGACCCAGGAACCCAGGGCCAGGCCCATGCTTACAGGAAAGGGCAGGGCGCCGGGCCTGGCACCCAGGCTGGCCCACGTGCTGGCTGCTGACAGGTGGACTTGCCCACCCACAGGATGTGTGGGGAATGGACTTCTTTGGGCCCATTAGCAAAACATGAACCAGCAAGGCCAGTCGAGGCTCTCAGTCCTGGCCCCGGACCATGCCAGTCCACAGAGGACCTGAATAGCCAGCTCCGCACATGACCCAGAATCAAGCCGGTATGGGCTGTGCCCACACTCACATAGGTGACTCCCGTGAACCGCTTGGCCAGGTGGTAGAAGGCGCCGTGGATGTAGAACCAGGCGACGTGGAGCCGCTGCAGACAGCCCAGGCCCTGCCTGAGCACCAGTGCGGCCCGCAGGAGCACCTTCCTCTGCTGCTCCGTCAGGGTGGCCACCTGCCGGTGCACCCAGCGCCTCACCACCGACCGGCCTCGACCGCCGGGCGCCAGGCTGCCCTGCGACGGCCGGGCGCCATCGCCGTCGGCCTGCAGCTCATGCTCCAGGTGCAGCAGGGCCTTGTCCAGCAAGTAGGGCAGGACAGTGTGCAGTGCGACCAGCACGCCACGGCGCAGCCCTGAGGGGACTTGGCTCCGGGACGGGTCCACCTGGATGACCCCGACGTACTCCTCCCCGAGGGTCTGGTAGCCTGGGGACAAGGGGATGTGCACATGAGAGGCTGCCAGCCCTTTCCTTCTCTGCGCCCTATCTGGCACTGCACCAGGGCCCCGCCGCCCACGCCCTGCTGACAGGGCTCAGCCAGAGAAACGATGTCAGTGGCACCCTGTGCAAGGTCCCCAGGGACACAGGATGAAAGGACACAGGTGAACATCAGAGCTTTCAGAAGCTCTGGCTGGGGCTCGGGGCCTGGCCGCCTGCTAGCGGTGGTCTCAGGTCCTCCCCTTCCCTGAGGATGCACCCAGGCCAGCTCCAGGGACACTGGGAAGGCCCGCAGGAGCTTCATACTCTTCTGTCAGCCCCGTCCTGTCCTCTGGGTTTGACATGTGTTGAGGCCCTCGGTCCCAAGGTCTCATAGGGGCGCTACCTGCAAGTGTGGTGAGGCTGAAGTAGGCTACATCCGAGAGCAACTCAATCTCTCTCCTCCACTCCAGCCACTTCTTCGGACCTGAAAGAAACAGCATTATTTCCCTGGGGGGGGGGCTGGTGGGCGGGAAAGGAATAAGAACAATGCTCCCCTACCCTCCCGCTGCCAAGGCCCATCCCAACCACTTTCCTTGAAGCCAAGACTGTCTTAAATCACTCTCCTCTCCCCCCCCCCCCAGCCTCTCTCTGGTGCCGCCCACTCTGCTCTATCTGCACCTGCCTTGCCCGGGCCACCAAGTCTCCTGAAACCCCACCTGCAGCCTTCTTCCCCCACCCCCCCAAGTGTTCTAGAGCCCAGAAGGGCCACAGGACAGTGTAGGACAGTGACTGAGCACAAGCGAGACCACTGTCCAGCATCCACTCCCAGCTCCCCACCCTGCTGGTTGTGACCTCAGGCAACTTCGCCATCACCCAGGAACCCCAATTTCTGTATCGCTGAGGATGGGAACGACAAGTCCTATCTCTCAGAAATGTTTTGAGGAGTAACTATTTGTAAAGTACCAAGGGAAGTACTTATGCTAAATCACAGTATTTGTAATATAACATACACACCATTTGTTCTGACCCTGTCCCTCTCCTGCTCAAAGCCTGCTTGGCCACCCAGCCCGTCTCCCTTCGGCGCTGTCGTCCGGAAGCCACCTCACGCTCCTCATCCTCAGTCCTCCTTATCTCCACACCTGGCCCCACTCCAGCCTCCACCCGGCAGCCGCGGCGCCCAGGGCCAGGCTCAGTTGCCCGGGGTGGCAGAGCCGGGCGGGGTCTAGGGGCTCATCCGCCCACCTCGCAGCGCGGCGCCCAGGACCACCCACGGGGCCAGATCTTCTTGGCTGCGCAGCTCAGTCAGTGCAGGCAGCGACCTCGGACGCCCGGCCGGACCTCTTGGCTCACCCGCGGGGACACCTGAGACACCCGCCCGCCCGGACCCGCGTGGCCTCACCCGCCAGGCTGTGGAGAGCGCTGCCCGCTGCGCTCCGCAGCCCGCCGCGGTAGTAGTCGTCCTTCTGCACCGCGCGAACCACCTCGGGGGCACTGGCAGCCGCCGGAGCCATGGCCGCGGAGACCTCGATGGCCACGCCCACGCGGGCAGCGCCTGGTGACGGACGGCCTAGGCGTGCGGCGCACACCTTGTACGTCACGGCTCGCGGGGCGGGGCGAGAGGGCGGAGTTGGGCGGAGCGAGGCGAGAGGGCTGACCCGGCCGCGCGCTCCGGGTGGGCGGGGCGTACGCGGTGGGGCGGGGCGACGGGGCCCGCGCGCTCCGGATGGGCAGGGAGATAGGCGGGGCGTACGCGGTGGGGCGGGGCGAGGGGCGGGGCGTGCGGGGCGAACCGGACCCTCGGGCTGGGGGCCCGGACTGGGTAGGGCACCTGCGTGAGCGAGGGGCGTGGGTGACCAGGGAGGGCGGGGGGATTCCGGGGGGATTCCGGGACTGGGGCCTGACCCAGGGTCCAGGACGCCGTGGTGCTTCTAGGTCTGAAAGCTGATCTGGCTGCTTCTCGGAGAGCCAAGGGTGGGACAAGCCCCAGGGACGGCGAGGGGGCGGCGAAAGCGGAGGCAGGCGCTGACCCTCCGTGAAGTCGGGAAGCCTCGCACGCTCGCCCGCCCTCCAGAGCTGGGATGGTAAGGGCAGTGGGCCAGCTGGGGGCCCAGGCATCGGAGGTGGGTGTGGCGTCCCGCACCAGGCCAGGCACCTCCCTTGTGTTCTGACCCTCAGGGACCTCACTGGGACCCCCCCCTGTGGGCCGGAGCCTCCCTTCTGGGCCCCGCCAAAGGTGCTCTGGGGATCCAGGCTGGGGTCATGGGCTCGGGCTCGCAATCTTGTGAATCAGGGTCATGACAAGACAGGCAGACGCCTGCACTCACCCACCAGGCTGCCCCCAGCAGGCTCCACAGCTCAGACCCCTGACCCCTCCCAGCCTCTCTGCTCACAGGGAGGCCTGGGGGACTTACTGAGGCCACACACACAGAGAGGACAGAGCTGGGAGAGTCCATCGCCCACCCACAGGCCACAGCTGGAGTTGAGCCGCTGTCTGGAGGGCCCTGGGGGGAGGAGAGTGGGAGAAGGGATTGTGCGGGCAGAGCTGGAGGCCCAGAGCAGGTCAAGTGTGCACCTGTGCCTTAGCAGCCACCTGGCGGAGGGAGGGCAGGGCGCGCCCCAGATAGGCAGGTGTCCCCAGGCCAGCCTGTCGCCAGAGGAGAAGCACCTTGCCCTGTTGGCACTGAGGGGAGCACCTGGACCCCGGAGCCATGGAGCCTGCAGGAGAGAGAGCCCAGAGAGGCTGCCCAGCCACAAGGCCCCGCTGACCTAGGCCAGGAGGGCGTGGGCGGCAGCCAGGCGGTAGAGACTGGCTCAGAGCAGGAGGTCTGCTTAGAGGGAAGGGGCACGACTCAGGTGGCCTTGCGGTCTCTTCTGCCCCCGTGCCCCATGGGAGCTACGCCCCTGCCTGTGCACCCCATTTCCTGGAGGTCGAGGCTACTGCTGCTTCAGCCTGGTGGACCCCTGGGGGTGAGAAGGGGGAAGGGTTGGCCCACGAGGACACGCAGGCCATCACCAGTTTCTGGCCAGCTGTCATCTAAAGGTCTGAAACAAAGCTCCTTCCTGTTCCCAAAGGTGACCGGGCCTGTGGGTTTGCACGGGGGGGTTGGGGGGACCCAATATCCACTGGCGCCGAGTGGGACTTGGAGGAGGCTGTGTCCCCTTCCTGAGGACCATGGCTGTGGGCTGCCTGTGCGCTGTCCGTCACTAGCTGGTCCTACCTGGGGCTACCCCCGCCTGCCCCCCACCTGTAGGGTCACGCTTGGGTGTGGCAAGGCCAGTCAGCTTAGTGCCGCGTTCTCGGGGAGGTGGGCCTTGGGGTCTGTCCAGGTTTACCTCTCCTCAGTCTCCTCACTGGTGCGGGGAGGGGGCTGGTTGTTTGGGGTGCTGCCAAGAAGACTCGAGTTTGGTGGCAGAGTCCTGAATGGCCAGCAGGTGGCGCCATCAGCCCATCTGCTTTGCTGGGTTGGCAGGTAGAATTTTAGGGGATTAAGGAATGGGTTTTACCCCACACTGTGGACATGGATCAGAACCGCAGACAGACAGTGGAGTGACTGCTCACTGGGCCTCGGTGGAAAGCTGAGGACCTCGCGGAGGGAGGCAACGCGGTGATGGCTTTCGATATAAAGTCGGGGTGGCAGAGGTGACGGGTTCCTTGCCCTGTTGGTAGTTCAGCTCCCCGGGCTCCTGGGGCCGCAGCCTGGGGTCCTGTGTGTTGCAGTGTTGTCCGGCCCCAGGAATCTGGGGTGGGCCGGGGCCGGGACCAGGGTTCTTGTCAGAGGAGGGAGCCTGCACCCCTCTTGCCCCTGGATGGTGGGGCCTCTGCCCACGTGATTCCTGACAAACTAACTCTCCCAAGGACAAGACGGGAAGGTGCAGAGCCCTGTGCACTTCAGGCAGAGGTGGCTGTCGGGGTCCCCCGACAAGTGACCGTGCCACTTCTCTCCACTCGAAAGGGCGCTCACCAGGAGCGCGTCCAGGCTGGCCTCTGACTTCCCCCGCTGTGGCCTCAGCTGGTCCTTCGGTGCCTGCAGGGGCTTGCACGGGCGTCTGTCTCCGGCCCCAGCCTCCGTTTCCAATCTGAGGAGCGTGAGAGCTGGTGCAATCCGCCGGCTGTGCGCGGAGCCTGCTTTGCCAGGGCCCGGATCCCCTGGGCGGGCCGGGGCAGGGTCAAACCCCATGTCCCAGGAGCCCTGGAGATGCGGGGGGTGGGGGAGTCACCAGCAGGGGGACCCGCCTGCTCTTCCTTCCTCTCCCCCTTTCCCAACACTGGGGCCTGCCCCTGCAGCCTGCCGGGCGCAGCAGCCCCCGGAGCCCGAGGCGTGCGGAGGCACAGCATGGCCCCAAGAGGACGAGGGGCCGGCTGGGGCCGAGCTCCGGGCCGAGGGCGGCAGAAAGGGCTGGGGCTCCCTGTCTGCTGCTGACTGAGCGCCCGCCCAGCGGGACGGTGCCGGGTGACACAGCCGGTCTCCTCTGGGGGCTCGAGGACAGTGAGGGAGAAGCAGGGCGGAACAGGGACAGGTGTCCCATGGCCGTGGAGGTGACAGCGCAGACGCCTCCATCAGCTTCCTGTGATCCTTGGATGGCGGCCAGGGCCTTTCGCCTGGGGACGCGAAAACAAGACTCCAAGCCGCCCTGGGCTGGGAACCGGATGGGCCTTCCCTGCCTCGGGCCTTGGCACACGCTGCCCCTTCTGCCCCCCGGGAACCCCCCCCCCCACAGAGGGCTCCCATTCACAGCCCAGCTTGAGTGCTGCCCAGCCCTCCAGCCCCCTCTGAGCCCCCTTGTACCCTCTTCCACGCTGGACCTGCCTCCCTACCAGCCTGGGCATTGGGACAGGTAGGGTGGGTGCAAGGACCCCACCTGGCTGCCTCTGGATCTCTCCAGTCATCGGCCAGGAGCGGAGTTAAGCACATGGGGCCACAGAGACACGCCCTGCACACCCCCCCCCCCGGCAGGCCCCCAAGCCTGGACTCACCTCTCGCTTTCCAGCAGACCCCACCTCCCTGCAGGCTTGGAGCAGGTCAGGGCTGCGGGGAGCTGGGGGCTCTGCCGCGCCCCCTCGGCCCGTCCTCTGGGCCCGGGGCGGAGGCCGTGGAGACAGCACCCACCGGCGTATTCACGCTTCTGCCGCGTGCAGGAGGCGGAGCATGGAGCTGCCTTCTGGGCCCAAGTGGAGAGGCGGGGTGCGGGCAGGGGCAGGGGCTTCCCGGGCGTCCCGTTTGTGGGTGGAACCCGGTTATGGCCGCGGGCCCCTCGCGGGGCGTGTTCCTGCACTGGTATTGGGCGGGGGTCCCAGAGCGCGAAGTCTGCCTGCATGCCAGGCGGGGCCGCTCTGGGATGGGGACACTGCTCCTGCAGTCTCCCATGCCGGAGGGCCGCCCTCTGCGCCCCGATTACAGATGAGGAGCTGAAGCCGGCAGAGAAGGCCACGGGCTGCACACCGCGCTGTGGGCCGGAGGCTCCCGCGCCCCTGGTGTTCCGGCCTCCGGCTCAGGCCTGTGGTGTGGGGACTGCCCCCCACGTCCTGGACTTGGGCGCTGGATTGTTGCTCCTCCCACTCCACCCCCTCGGGACACACGCTGGGTATTCAATGCGCATCTTTTGTTTTGGCAGTTTTCAGAATGCACAGTGTTTTGCTGAAGTTACTTTTAATTAATATTAGCAGCTAACAAATATTTTGGTCTCCAGACCCCTTTACATGCTCACCAATTGTTGGGACCTCAAAACTTTTGTCAGGAGCATCGTGTCCAGTGGTGACAGAGCTGCCCACATCAGCTTCACAGCTGGCTGTGAGGTTGCCAGTGACTTTGTGAGCTGGTTGTTAAACATAGTCATGATTAAAGTCAAATTAAACTCATTAAGTCAACGTAAAACAAATTATATGAAAAACAAAGGCAACAAACAACAAACACTTCTGGCTTTCTAATTCTTTATGTCATGTGACTCTCTGAGCCCTTGTGCGGTGGTTTGTGTGGTTGTGGTGTGAAAATCCCAGAGGCTGTGTGCTGTGCCCACGTCTGCCCAACTCCATGCTTGGTGGCCCCGTGTCCACCCTGGACGCGGGCACACGCCACCCACCGGGGCTTCTGCCCCATGGGGCTGGTTGGTGGGTCTTGACCAGCAAGCCTCTGGTGATTATCACTTGATACTTACCCAGTTAGAAATTAAAAACGATCATTTAAAAATATTTGTTGATGTGGTCTTATTAAAAATAACAGTCAACTAATTACATGTTGCGGTAAATAACAAGGAAAGTGACTTTTTTTTCAAAACAAAGTTTCAGTGAGAAGTGACATTGTTTTACATTGTTGCAAATCTCTGATGTTGGGAGAGTCCATCCCCTGTCTGCAGCTGTCTGCATTCCATCCTGGGCCAGCTGCCGTTGTAGGAGAAACGTGGCTTCTCAGGTAACGCTGCCCTTACCCACAGCGAACAAACAGCAGCCTCTGGAAGGCAGTTGCGTGTGAGCCGAAGCCACACCACCGGCTGTTTGGGATCCTGTTAAAACACGTCCGTCCGTTTTCCACTTCAAGGAGATCCCGTGCATGAGTTTGGAGTGTCACGTTTGGGTCGTCTGGAAAATATTGGCTTGCTGAGTTCGGCAGAATTTCCAACCGTTGACACATTTCTATCACACGACATCCCCACTGCTCTCATGAGAAAAAGCCTTTAAAGGCCGGGCAGCTGGTGCGTGCACAGCGGTGGTTCGCAAGTTCTCCAAAACACCAATTCTCACTCACGCTTGGACTTCGCCGTTGGCGACAGAGCCCGTCGCTTTGTTGTCATTCTGCTGTCTCTTACCTCGTCCGCTTTGGAAGTAGCATCTCCGGACGTCGTGCACACGCGAGCCGGCACAGCCGTGGTGTGTCTGCCGTTTGTCCCGTCCAGCAAGGACGGCGTCCGCCTGCCACGCGGCCAGCCCAGCCGGCAGCTCTGTGGCCGAGCGCCTCGCGGAAGGCCGCCTTCACGCCACCCCTGGGTCACTCCCAGGCCTACCGGGCCCAGACCCCATGTCCTGATTACATGGGCCTGGCTGCTGGGGGCAGGGGTCGCTCTCCCTGCCCCACCTGCCCGGCCCAGACGGGCACCGAGTGATGCCACCTGCAGGCGGTCACCTGTGTGCAGTGGCCGGTTCCCAGGCCTTGGTGTGGCATCTCGGTGGGGTCAGAGCAGACGCTGGAGGCCTGAGACAGGAGGTGTCCTCTCCTTAGCCTGGGGCCAGTGGAAGGAGGAGCAGGCCTTGCTGGGGATGGCCCCTCCCCGCATGGCCCTGGGCCCTGCAGCTGTGGGGGAGTCCGGCATGGCTAGAAGTGAGGGGCACCACACGTGGCCTGAAGGGCAGGGACGGAATGGTGGTTGGCGAGGGGCTGTGGTTGCCGTGTGTGACGGGGCTCGGCTGGGCAGGCCCAGTGCAGCCAGGCCCATGCCAGCGGCTGACCTCATGGTGCTCGGAGGCCTCGCCTGGCTTTGACGTGGTGCCGTTGCCTGGTGAGCCGGCCTGTGCCCGCCCGGCCCAGCCCCACGCCCGCCTGTGCTCGGCAGACGTGTCCGGACACGGCGCTGGGCTCCACCGTGGCAGGAAGCTGCAGTTGGCTCGGGAGCCCGGCAGCGGCTGGCCGGGCTGGCGGCTGGAGCCGGCACTGGCCTTGCGGGCCGGGTGGCCACGGGGCTGCTGGGCTGGGAGACCCCACGCCTGTGGGAGCCCGAGGTGGCGCAGCCAGCGAGGGGCGTCCAGGAGAGCAGGTGGGCCTCTGAAGGGTGCGGCAGGCACAGCCAGGCTGGGGCAGGCGAGGCCTCTGCCCTCGGGCAGGCCCTGGCTCCTGGGTGCCCGGCCTCGGCTGCTGGCGTCCACTGCCTACGGCCTTGTGTGGCGCAGGATCCCAGGCCTTGGCCAGCCTGTCCTAGGTCTGCGGCTGACCTCTGTGGGGCAGGCCCGCGGAGACCTGGGGCTGACGCGGGCCGGGGAGGGGGTGCAGATTGCCGAGGGGCCCCTCCCCTGGGGCCTGGCGGGAGCCTGAGAGTCCCTGGCCTAAGGATGGGCGGGAGGCAGGGCCCGGCCTGGCCCTGGAAGTGCTGTGCCAGGCATGTCCTGCGGCCCGCGGGGACCCAGCGTGGCCTGGGGCTGGCGTGTGCCTCCAGCGCCATCATGGCAGAAGGGGCCGGCTGGTTTCTGGAAGAGCGAAACATCGCAGCACAGAGAGGGATCGGGGCGTGGGCGAAGGGGCGGCTGGTGTGGGCGGGCCACGCCCTCCAGCCCCACCGCCCTGCGCCCTCCAGGTGTCATGAGCCGAAGACGCCATCCCAGGGGGCGCCGCCAGGGACCCTGGGGCGGAGGGACCTCCGGCAGCCTCTTCCTGCCTCCCGCTGACGGGCAGCCCCACCTTCGCCTGCTGTGCGCACCACCATGCGTCCCCTGGATCCTGCCGTGACAGCCCGCCCCCCCAAGGACCCGGGGCCGGGCTTGGAGAGCGGACGGCCTTTCCTGAGCACCAACGTCCTGCCTGTGGGTGAGTGCGGCCTCGGGCAGACGGCAGAGGGCTCCGGGTGCAGCTCCCCAGACCAGGGGCTGTCGTGCCCTGGGGGGCCCAGCGGGCCACACCAAGAATGTGCTCAGTGTGCCCGTCCCCATGCAAGGCAGGCGAGACCAGCAGGCCTTCGGGAAGACAGCTTGGGGTCACCAGCTCTGTCAGAGCCTTGGGACCCCCGGGCCAACGTGGGGTTCCCCAGGAGGCCTCGCTGCCGCTGGCCATGCACCCTCGGGCGCCGCTCAGCGTCTCTGGGCCTGGCCTGTCTGCGTCACTCCTCTGTGCCCGGGGCCGTGGGTTATGCTGGGTCAGGACACGCTCCCTCCGCTCCCCCTAAACTTTACAAAGGGGGGCCAGGGCCATGGGCGCACACTGTGGAGCTCATGGCGGCAGGGGCGCCGCTGAGTGAGGTCTGCTGTCCCCACCCGGATCGGGAACCGGGAACACAGGGCGTCCCCACCTGTCCCCCGCCCCGGGGACTGTCCCCGCGCCTGCCCCAGGGCTCACGGCTACTCTGACTCCCACTGCCCCACTCACGTGCTGCCACTTCCACTTCCGACGTTCGGACTCGCACGGGTGG